>OY730192.1:29071631-29743631 GCA_963422505.1 Pseudognaphalium luteoalbum
ATCTGATCAAAGCTTCTGATAACACATATACCTAACCAAAAAGTTAAAAAGCAATTCAAAATAATAAATCAGGTTACTATGTGTTATATACTTATATACTACTAGTACTAAAGTCTACCTTTTTATAACATCTACAGGCAGCATCCAAGAATTTAAGTTTCAAGTAGTAAGCCTTCGTTAAGTAGCAAAAGAAAATTAATTGAACTCATGTTTAATTTCATATCTTTAGTTCCGAGTGGTGCATTGTGTCTTCATCTCTTCTCCATACATATAGCGCAGTTTGCTTATGATCTTAAAATTATAATCAGCTAGAGTAAATGACTAAATTGCTCCTATAATAACTATATTAGGCAAGCAATAAAATTAATAGTCAAAAAATAAATATCATTGATGATTCTAAGTAGCATTATAATTTGAATTTCAAAGTAGTATACAATCCTAACAAAAACTCACAAAAAGTCTTGACGATTTCTTTTATGATAGCAATTAAGTAGATATTACATTCATGTTATAACACAAAAGCTACAGTCTTACTTTGTCAAATAAAAAATTATATAACCTACAATTAAATTCAATTTATTGGTAGTGTATTAAAACTAAACGGAATACTTATCTAGAATACTTATCTCGTTGCTTTGCGCGGGTATTGTGCTAGTCTATGCTAATATATATGATGTGAAACCTATATATTTTATTTTAACAGTTATATTATTCAATGATTTTTTGTGTTTATCATCACGTATTACATTGTTAAATTGCTTATTATGTTTAGTGAAAATAAAAGCATGAACATTTACGTTGCACATACTCTATATGACAAATAAAAAGAAAATGTGTGGATTCTCACGTCTGTATCTATCTTTAACAATACTTGTGACACTTGATTTAGCTGATTTTTTATGTCTCGCTGTAAATCAGTAAGTATCAATTATAAATATATTGCTAACAATGCCGTAAAAATAGTTTAGCAGAACCAAAAGGCCTCATGTTTATGATTCGTTTTAGGTATCGTTGGAGCTTGAGCCACTCCTGTATACACGTAACGCGAACTAAACAGTTGCAGTCACATAATTTAGATTTTTTAAACCAGACCAATAAACATCATAAATGGAAGAACCGAAAACACTATCCGAAGCACATCTACATATATATTTGATGTATGTCATTCATAACTTGTTTTGCATGGGCATCTTTACTAATCCTCCAAAATATGGTCATATGCTATGGCACCTGCACTTTGCCTTATTTAACAATCAATAGCTTCAGATCATGATACAAAATGTTGAGCCAAAAATACTAAAAAGAACAACAAACTGTTACCATGATCGAAAATGGTTGTTGTACATGTTGCTACAAAAACACTAGTCCGTATCATGGTAAAGGTGCAGCAACCACATTGCAGGCAGGCACCCTGTGACCAGCCTTAAAGACTGTGTTTTGGCAGAGAGAAAAAGGTGTTTGGTTTTATAAGGAATAGTAAGTGTTCAAAAGTTGAAGACCACCCGCCGTACAACTCACCAATGCACAAACTCTGTTATCACATGAACATTAAACAGCTTTTTCTGCCTAAACTTGTTTCTCAACACCAGACCTACTATTTTACTATACATACACATACACAACCCCTATCCTATGCTATGTTATGGCTATTATGCTTGGGATTGGGGAGAAGAGAGGTGTTGACTGTTGAGTTTTTAAATTTTGACCTATAAAACCAACCGTCCACATATACGAATTTGAGATGATTCTAGTTTTATAATCTTAATCCAATCCCTGTTTAACAACAAAATTAGACCACTCACAATCATAACATCAGAACATTCATTTTTCAGGCGCTACATCAGCATAACATCGCAACACTTTCAACACTAGCAATCGTAACACCAGAACGCTCATTTTTTACCCCATTGGTCCCACTAACTAAACTTAATTTCATTTAAACCTTTGAAAAAGAAAAGGAAAAAGAAATAAATGCAAGTGGTTCCCGAGAAAACACTCATTCTTTGCCTGTTTTGGGCTACACAACGTCCCTCCGGAACGCCCCATTACGGACGTTGTGGGACGTTCTCACTCAAAAAAACCTTCAGAACACTGCGTTGCAAGTAGTCTTATAGTATGGATTATTGAAAAAATAGTCCCCTAAAATCCATTTTTTTAGTAGCTTTTTCAAGTAGCTTGAAAAAGAATCTTTAGCTACAGCTACGTGTTACCAAACACACCGTTAGTGTTAAAAACTTTTTTGATTTTGTAATGTTAAAAACTTTTTTTTGTAACAACCGAGACATTTGATTCGGAGTTAGGAATTACTAATTGTAAGTGGTATCATGTACAAATCTTGATCCTTGGTTTAGTAATAGACTAATAACTTTCATTTTTTGTTTCAAAGGTACTCCGTAATATTCATTGGGTTTGTATAACACGTACCTTAGGTGAAGTTAGGGGCATGTTAAAAAGTGTTAAATGTAGCTAATTTCAATTATATAATACTACGTATGAGATTCAATTGATACACACTACTTATGATTAATTTTAGTGTTTACATTATATACATTTTTGGATAAGTAGAAAAGTTAGGCGTTCATTTAATATACGTGGACATCGTGTTTTAAAGGTACGTATAAGAAGAATTCTTATTTATTTATGTAACTATAGTGTAAATTGCATTCGATAGAAAAAACAAATACTAGTATAAAATAGAGAATTAAGAAGTCAGAAATGATCGAATGCACAGTGCGATAATTATCAATATAAAAATTCAACCTATATCAACAACACAAAGTCATTACTCTAAATATTGTAGACTACTTAACGAATTTTAATCTTAAGTTATATATAGAAAACATCTTTATGATGTCATCATTCTAATTAAGTTTCAATTTGTCGATTAAGTTCTTTAATTCTACTATCTTATAGATTTTATATAGGAAACATTTATATGATGTTATCAATTTAATAAATTTTAATTTAATCAATTTGGTCCCTTAATTTCACTAAATATTTTAAAAAATGACCCAATCAAATCTTAACTTTATAAAATCTCATGCAATTATCGTCTGAACAAATATCCGGATGTTTAATCTATATAGTTATATTGGAATTGTAGTTGTATACAATCATATTATACCTCAAACCCGTGTATACACACGGACCATTAATAATATGTAATTGTTTTTTATAAGTACGAACATTTTGTATATGATAAAGTTGTATCGTTTATACGTGGTAAAAAAGATATGCGGGTTGTAAATTAACTTATTTTAGATAATATGTATATAAAGCCTATGATACTAATTGAGTGAGTAAAGAATATGTTTGTTTTGGATAGCATTTATGATAAATCAAAGAGCATTGAATCAAAAGGAATCGTCTTATAAATAACGAAAATGAAAGTACAGAGGACAAATTAGAAGTTATAAATCTTAAAAGTTATGTGCTTGATGTGGCTCACGACATTAATCACATCCTTAGATTATAACCTATGTGGCCGTGAAATGTTCATCGCTCCGAACATGTTCAACTGTCATAAATCACACACTCAAAGTTTTTTTCCCCATGTTATTGGAAAAAGCAAGCTCTATTTGGTAAACTTCTTCACCTAATTCTATGTTTGGAAAATACAATATTTTTTCTTAGGAGTTTTAAACAAAAAAATTTATAATAATTTTTTATTTTTTTATACTTCCATACCCGTTATGTCATGTCAAAATTTTGACCCGAATTTTATACGTGGGGTTTAGAACATTTTATACTTCCATACCGATTCTACCTAGATACCTCTAAAAATCTATTAAAAAATAAAGTCTCTATAAAAGTTCCTATTAAACTCTAACCACCCACTACTCATTCGTTCTAATCCTAATCCTTCACAAATTTCTATCAGAGGTCATGTCCTCGGTCAAAAGAAGTTCGTTCATGTCTAGCTTTTGTAACACCCAGTCCTCGGGCCTAGTAGTATTTTAATATTTTCTGACAGTGAATTATTATTTAATGTGTCGGAAAATAGGTTCGTTGTATGATTTGAAAATAAATGGGTAAAAGAGTCAAATAATTTATTGTGACTAATAAATTATTAACTGTTTTAATTTAATTCAATTGACGGTAAAATAAAATAATATTTCCCCGCAAATGGTTTTAAGTTCCAGACAATGATAAGTACGGGGAATGAAATTTAAACACATACGGTATACCTTTATAGGGTTAAGTCGGTTTTGTGGATATCTATCTCCACATATACATACGAACGTACAGAAACATGAAACCCTAGATCAAATCACCATAATCACTTCCTAACCTCAAATTGGAGTCCTAGAATTCGAGTTCAAGCTTCAAGAACATGGATTATCATCTTTTAATCCTCCTAATCAAGTTGTAAGTCTCAATTCTTGAATTATGAACCCTAGAATTTGGGGGTTTTAGTGTTCTTGATTATAATCCGAAATTAGGGTTTCAAAAGGTTGAATTAATATGAGTTAAGATTTAATAACATGGATTAATCATCTCATCATCATCATAAACATGTTGTAAGTGTTAATTCTTGATTTTTATATAAACCTAGAAATGGGTTTTTGGGTATTTGATTGAATTAGGATGAGTAATGTTAAATTGAAGCTTATAATACTTGTATAGTTGTTAGTTAATGTTAAATTCATGATTATAAGTGAAACCCTAAGCTAGAATTGATATAATTGAATTATGATCATGAATTAAGTTGTGGGTTTAGTTGATTATTCATGAAAAGAAGCTTGTAATCATGTTAGAATGATTAGTTGATACTTGAATTGTGATTATAAGCTAAGCCCTAACTTGAATTGATGAAATTTGTTAAATTGTGAACTAGTTATGCAATTGAGTTTGATAAGCTAGTATTTGATGATTTAATATGGTTAATTATGACCTAGTACGGATAATGGTTGTAATTTGATTATAAAAGTATTATATTAATACCATCCATTGAGATATTTGATTAAAATGCAAATGAGTGGTTATAATCGCTATTATAACTTAATGATTTTAATGAATTGATATTATGAGTTGAATAATGAGTTATACATTATGTGATCAGTTACTAACTCATTGTTTATTTAATTGTATTCTCAGATATGGAGAAGACTCAGTGATATTAGACTACTGAGTGGACAACTGAGGTAGTCGGTGAGTGGATTCTAATCCTCAGTGTAATTTAGTTGTAATAGGTTTGGTTACAACGAGTAATTGTATTATTACTGCTTTTGGTTTGCCATGATTAATTTGGTTTGATAGTAATAATACTGTTGGTAGACTGGTTAGTCTGATATGTTGACCTGTTTGAAATATGTGAATACGTGATCACCTGATATTTGGCCTTCGGGCATCAGTATTGAGGTCAATCTATTGGTTGGGTTTGGTTACTATTGTAAGACGACAAGAATTTCCTGGTACTTATCGTTAAAGGGAAATTAGGTCGTATGAAATTAGTACCAAGCTATCGGTCTATTCTGTATTGGCCTTACAGATTGACGGTAAGTGTTCTTGGAGAATCCTCGGGTATCATGATATCTCAAGAACCACCGATCCTCATTGTATTGAGATGTTATCTCATTGATATTATGTGTTTACTGTTGGTATTCTTGGCTGAAGGTTTCCCCAAGAACCATCGATCTATTGTGATGTTATTTGTTTACGATGATTTGCTATAAACAAAGTTGTTATGCTAAGTTAGGTTGTTGGTTATGTATTCCCTCACTTAGCTTTGAGCTAACCCCACCAACCCATTTCTTGCAGGTTATTGTGTTGATACAATGGGCGGGCAAGAAGCTTGTTTATTGGATGGAATGTTTGATCAGGCGTAGACTCTGATATTGGGTTGATAACCAAAAGTTATGTTTTAATTTATAAAATACCCAGTTGAATATACTATGTTTTGAAAAAGTATGAGTTTAAATATATACATAATATGTAAAGTGAATTGATAAAGCTCATTTGACCTACGCTTCCTATATTATACATGATTAAATAATGTATTGAAATGAGGGGTGTTATAGCTTTAGTCTATCCTCCCACTTACGTCTAGGTCTACCCCTTCTCCTCGATCCATCGACATTGAGAGTTTCCACTCTCCTGACTGGTGTCGTCATAGGTCTCCTCTTAACATGGCCAAACCATCTCAGTCTTCCTTCTCTCAACTTATTAGTGATGTTCGCGACTTCTAGTTCTCCCCTAAAAACTTCATTTGGTAACATATCCAACATGGTTTTACCACATGTCCATCTTAGCATCCTCATTTCCGCCACTAAAACGAATCCTCCTGCAGTGAAATAGCTTTGATGCACCCGTCATTCAACAGTATCCTCTTGAAAACCCTAATTACAAACAAATTCACAACGATTTACAATTAGTGTTTAACAAAACTGATATTACCTATTAAGATTATGTGTTTGAGTGATGAATCTGAGTGTAACTTTTGGAAATTAAGATTATGTGTTTGAGTGATGAATCTGAGTGTAACTTTTGGAAAACATTTGGTCAAGGCGATTTAAAAATAAGTTTTCAGGTTTCACATGGATATTGTAAGAAAACTATATATATATATATATATATATATATATATATATATTCTTTTCTTTCTATTTTTTTAAAATATCTTTGGTTTACAGTAGTGTATTTTTTTGGTTTTTTGTTCTGTTTCTTTGAATTAACTGCTTCACCAATACCAGATAACGTGGCGGGTGATTGGGCGTTGTGTGATCGGGTCGAATCATCATGGGCCAGGTTTGATTTGGTTTTAGGCTTCACCTTTTTCGTTAATAAACGCACAAATATTCGAATCTAATGTACCTAACTACCTACTGTGATGATCAATGTTGATGGTGTTGTTGGTGAAAATTTATTAATCATTAAAGATATGCATTTACGACTAATTATGCGTAGTTCAACAAAATATTAGGTCTTAGTTATCATGAGTAAATCTTTGATCCCATCACCGCTTTCTTTTACAAGAAGTGCATGAGTTTTCGATTGACTTTATGTTATTGACTAACTGGATCTCAAACCCGTGTATACACACAGGTGTTTTGATTATTTAATTAAAATCAAAGGGACTTAATTGATTAATTAAGTTTGATTTAAATTGATGATGTCATAATCATGTTTCTTATATATAATTTATTGAAGATTCTAGGCCCTGATTGGGTAATTGGATTTTTAATTTGATTGATGATGTCACTTTTATGTTTCTTATATTTAATCTATAAGATTAATTAATTATTTTAATCTTTATTTATAAATATTGAAAAATTCGAGGGGTTCTATTTTAAAAGTTAATGAAATTGAGGGACTCAATTGACTTATTAATTTATTAATAATTTAAATTTGATGACATTGTAATGATGTTTCCTATATATAATTTAAGATATTATTATTATTATTATTATTATTATTATTATCATTATTTATTTTTTATTTTTTGCTACTTATCAACTGATTGCTAAACTAAAATAATATTATAATTGTACAATAATAACAATAAATATCACATACGTTTGAATTTTACTTCCTCAACTTAAAATCTATTCAAATTAAATCATGCATGGGTACTCATTAATTACACGTCCTATCTTATAAAATATAGTATACGATAGTTTTTGATGATTTGATCGTTTAATTTAATTTTTCCATTTGTCAATTAATCATTTCTATTATTTGTATTCAAATTATGTTCTCAATTAAAAAGTAACTTGGATAGTATGTTCAAACAAATTATAGACTGAGCCGAGATGTATATTAAAGTAAAAAGTAATACTTTTAACTTTTACTTAATAACATCACAAGACCGAAATATTAGCACATATTTTTTAATTAAAAAGCTATTATAACAAACTCTACAATTATATAACTCTAATCGTTAAGTTTGGAATCTTTATTTATCGTGATATAAATGACATATATACGTCAAACAAACCATGTAATACACGGGTATACATGCTTGTATATTAAAATAAGATCCGTAACTTTAAAAAAAAAAAATAATAATTAACTACATTCATTAATTAAAACTTTATCCAAATTGATATGTAATATTTCTATTATTAATTCACCGAGTAGGAATAAAATTACTTGAAAAGGTTAATATAGACTTAAAATCATTAAAAAAAATTCATTAACTTGGTTTCAAAATATTTTAACTTTTTAATGTCTACTTATATAAATCCAATTAAATAAAGCAAATATGATCATGAATACCACTAAATACTTAATATACATATTAACTTACACACTTTATTATTAGAAACAAGATACTAAATATGAAACTTCATATTAAAAATTAACATCTTGTGTGTATACACGGATTTTAAGTCTAGTTGAATATAAAAGATATTAGTATATTATTTGTTTTTGATAACTTGAAAGTCGTAGATCATACTTATTATGGTAAAATTAACAAAAGTTACAAGGGCTTAGTAAACTTTTCATTATAATAATTGCTGGATCCAATAAGAAAAAATCCCCGATGATTATCCATAAAGTTATTGAGTTCAAGTTTCACATATAACAACTAAATGTGTACCCGAATCATTAAAATTGAATGATCACATAGAATAGATAAGTGATTAATATCTTTTGAGATTCAATAAGTAGTTAAAAATTAAGATTAACAAATAACTCTATACATATTGATAATTTTTCATGAAATTTACACCAAGTATCTTACGATGTTGTAAAGTTAATAGATTGAAAAGTCTTATGTTTTCTAGTGAGAACAAATAAAACAAAAAGTGAGTTATATCACTCCCTATAATGAAATAAAAGATTAAATAATTAAAATGTCATCTCAACATCATAATAGCGCTTATTCAGAAAGACTGACTGCTTATAAAGATATAAAAGATTGAACTTCATGATTTCTTTTCTCGATTTATACAAACATATGTATGTTTTTGAAACTTACATTTCAAGATAAAAATGCATTTATTAATTATATTACATTTAAATAAAAAAGTACCTTAACTAAAAGCATTACTTTTCAAAATTTTAGTTGTAGTTGGGCTTAACTCAAGAGTTAATAACGACAAGTAAAAAAAAATCTGCCATTTATATAACACCCCTCATTTGAATATAATAATATTATATTATTAGCAAGAAAGTGTATGTTTTAAAATACATTTCATTACTGTACACAAACAGTTTACATGTTCAACAAAACATCAAATCCAAAAACTATTTAAGAAACTACAAAAGACGGGGTATTATATTGTTTCAAACTCTGGTTCACTACAAAACATATCAGAGTAGCACGACCAGTCAAACGTTCCTTGCTCTACGAGCATTAACTTCCTGCTACCCACATCCCAAAATAAACCTGCAGGAAGTAAAAATGAGGGATTAGCACGAAGCTAAGTGAATGAATTCATCACGCACCAATTAACTTAGCTTAACTACTTGTTTACACTAAACAACCGTAAACACACAAGTCAACTAATCAACGATTCAATAATGAGGATCGGTGGTTCTGGAGAATACCATCATACCCAGGTGGCTCCCCAAGAACACTTACCCAACCATATTCGTATGGCCATAACGGACGGGACCGATAGCTAATGGTTATTATACTCAAACACAAGTTCTATACACACAACAAATGAAGCAAGACCCTGTGTAGTTCACACAATAACCAACTAGCCCAACCAACCAAATCAACTTGTTGACCTTATTAACAACTGATGTCCGAATGCCACATAGCACGTATATTTACAATCAACTATTTTATATTAAATAAAACAACAACATATTTACGTTCACTTGTTGTAACCAAACAGTTCAACTAAATCAAAAGATGAGTTCTTAATCCACTCACCGATACCTCAGGAGTCACCACACTCAGCTTTTAATCACTGAGTCTTTGAGGTATCTGAAACACCACATAACACACAAGTTAATAATGTATTCCCTAATTTGAATTGCAACACTACTTGAGTACTTAGCATCAATAGTCAAGTAGCAATAAGTAACAATACCATATATATATATATATATATATATATATATATATATATATATATATATATATATAGTATACACCTAAGTTCACAAATCATCATAATTATCAGAATTACAGATGCAAACGCGATTCGGGTCTGGTTTGGTGGGATCGCGTTACACAGAAGAAAACATTCTGTAACAAATTTTCACTTAGCAACGCGATCCATAAACAAGGGATGGATCGCGTTCTTCTTTAGAAAACTTTCTGTTAACGAAAAACATTGGCTAACGCGATCCAGACGAAGGCTTGGGATCGCGTTCCTAATAACAAAACACGTGCGATTCAATTTATAACTAATGAACGTGATCCAGACAAAAAACGGGGATCGCGTTGAGTTGTTTTTCAGCTCAACCTCAGGCCTGCACAAACCCATATGGAATCAAACTCATTATACACCAAAAATTCAATTTCCAAATGAGTATAACAAGCTTTATAATACCAAAGGAACATCATATAACATTTAACTAACCTCAAATAACATCAATTAACATCACCTAATTCCATCCTCATGTCAAAATCCCCAAAGCCCAATTTAGATTAATTGATTAAATTCAAAGTCACCATTCAAGAACTTGAACTCAAGATCAAAACTAGGCCAAATCAGTTTACAATGATTACACAACATCATTCAATTATCAATCTTACTCAAACATCAATCAATTCATCCCTTTCATTCTTGACCTAACCAAAACTTGAGTTCATAAAATTAAGAACACTTACACTATGATGATCAAGATGATGATAGCAAGAAGATGGTGAAGATACTTGCAAGAATCACAACTTCAATTCAGCTAATCTTGCTCTTTTAATTGTTTTGTGTTGATGAGTTCAAAAGGAAACAAAGAAAGGAAGTTAAGGGTTTGGGAAAGTAATAATATTAAGTCGGCCTACTCACTTAACCGGCTCCACAATCTGGGTATTTTATACCCGTCTTAATCTATTGTTTGAAACCTAATTATCTAAGTTTCACACATATACAATTATATCAAGTAATTTCTAACACTATTTAAATAACCAAATAAAATAGAAATTACCAGACCACTGGGGAGGATGTTACAATTTATGTTTGGCAAATTAAAATCAAGGTTAACTTATCACTTCATCTTCTTCATCCGGCTTACAAAGAAAAACAAAGCGCACTCCCAAAGAAGAAAAAAAGGCGCTTCAATTTACGTAGAAGAAATAACTCGGTTTTTTCTACAATTGGATGGTTGAACGCAAACCGGGTCCACCTCCTTCGTCTTCCTCTCATCGCTAGCAGAACGCTATCACAAAAGACGCTCCCCAAAATGGGGTCATGCGTATGTCGTTTCCCAAAGACGCTCCATCTTTCTCACTATAACGGAACAATAGGTAGCAGTCTTATAAATCTCATTTCCTCATTTTCAGGGACGGAGACAGGGCGGGGGCAACGTAGGCAGTCGCCCCCACGAGAATAGTTAAAATACGTAAAAAAGAAATTCTTTTAAGGTATTAATTACATTTTAAAATTTTTGCCACCACAAAACCTTTAAGAAATAAAAAATAATTTTTTTCCGACCCCACCATTAAGAATTCCTGGCTCTGGCTCTGCCCCTGCTCATTTTGACATGTAATGAAAACCACACAGATGATAAATCTATATCTTTACCAATTATATCTATAAAAAGATTAGAAATCAAGTTTCAAATAATTGAATGTCAAAATTAAATTTATAAACAAAGAAAACTATTGAATCCAAAATGTAGGACATGACAAAGAAAATCAAGCTCCGTACATAATATTCTGACAGAGAGTAGCGACATGCGGATATAAGGTAGGAGATAACTTTTTATTATAAAGGGAAGATACGAGTA
Source organism: Pseudognaphalium luteoalbum (assembly GCA_963422505.1). NCBI lineage: Eukaryota > Viridiplantae > Streptophyta > Magnoliopsida > Asterales > Asteraceae > Pseudognaphalium > Pseudognaphalium luteoalbum. The sequence continues at coordinate 29,083,482 of OY730192.1, forward strand.
AAAGCATCATCGAGTTGATACTTTTGATTTTTTAATAAATTTGAAAGTGAAATTTTAGAATATATAGAATTTATTGTATTCATACGAAATACAGTAACATTTTTTCAAACTAGATTTTGCATGACAATTATCTACTGGGGCAATTTGTTTGGGCCTTTGACAAATTGGGCCAGGTAGATGCACCATTACGCAGCTTCAACTTTTGATCTGCAACCGGTACCCTCTTAATAATGGGCTAATGGCCTAATTGCCTTATATACTTAATTAGTTATTTAGTTAATTTCGCTTGGGTCTATAAGTCATAACCCATTACCATATGAACACGAAAGAGATAAAAAAAAATAGAAAGTAAAATAAAATCACATATCATACCACGAATTTTACGGATCTATTCATTCATACATACATTCATATTCATTCATACATTCATATAAAACAAAGATTTTTTTGTTATGTATCATCTTTTTAATTATTATATGATTATTATATGATGACATGTCTAAAATATAGATATTCCTAGATTATTTTTCAAATTCTAAAGATGCCACATGACTTTCCATTTTTATTAATTTAATATTATTATAAATCATTATAAAGAATCGTTAATAATAGTTTAATCTTCACACTTTTATATTTTTTGTTTTAATCCTTTTAACTTTTTGTTATAAATATTTAAACACCTTAACTTATAGGTTGACCAACATTTAATCATTAAAGTTTATTTTAACTAGGTATATTGTGCATTAACACAACAATCAAGTACACCCGTTGTCTCATTGGGTTTATTTCATTAATAATCGAATCTTATTCATGATCAACTATATGTAGACATTTCACGAGTTAAACACATTGGTAGATTGAAATGTTAAGTTGAGACAGCATTGTTATAAACTATTACATATGTTGGTTATGCTAAAGTTGCATAACATTTGTAATTGTAAACTTTTAAGTTAGCATTTGTGAACATGTTGTATTTGTTTCCCATGTTACTCACAAAAACTTCAAAGTTTTTATCCTAATATGTTTTGGTTGTTGTATACTATTTTTATATTTTCAATAGCAAATTTATAGATTTCAAATACGATATTGACATTGTTAAAATATTTCATAATATACAATAGTTTAGCATATATTACCGTGTGACCACGTGCTTAAAGACCTACAAGTTTTTACGTATACATATAATACTTTTTATTTATCTTTCTACAATTCATTGTGTTTTATATGGCTCCATATATTAATATCTACAATTTATTATAATAGTTTGATTACTTCATTATACAGTTTGATTTATGTTATCATTTAGTTTTAATCCTCAATGATAATTGCACATTTCGGTTAACAACACTATTTCATTAGAATACTTATAGATAAACATATAGTTAAAACAAAGATTTCTAAGCAATTCTTACCTATGCGGCTATGCCACATCAATTTATTACCTAAAATCACTAATGCCAACAATTTAGAAAGAAAAAAAGGACACATGTCACATCAATTGTTATCTTAATTATCTTTATAAAATATTTTTTTTAAATACTTATATAAAATTAACTCATTAAATTAATAAAAAATAAATATTGAAAATGTATGCTTACAAATTATATAAATCGTATGTATGTATTCTTAACTTATATGTGATGCGACTATTTAACAATAAATTAGAATTTCATTTTTTTTTAATTATTATAACGTCGAAATTTATTCATGTTAGTTCAAAGATATTCAAACCATATTTTAATTGTAATGAAATTGAAGTCAGCAACTCCACAACCAACGTCTTTTACAAATAAATAAAACCATATTTTATTTTCTTATCAAACATAAACAATAAATAAATATATAATTAGAAATATTGTCGCATATTTTATGTGTATATATATCTTAGGAGATTATAACAATTAACCTCATGAAATATACATTTTTATCATTTACTTATAAATTTTAAATTCATACATATATTTATTGCATCTTCATTTTAATGTATCTTTATGTTGGTTATTGTACGTTAAAGTCCAAACTTTTATTTTTTGATCTATACGTTTTATTAACACTTCAAAATTTGTCGATTCTTTTATAGTTTGCTTATCTTAATAATCATATTCATTTTTAATAATAATTGCAATTTATAATTATATTGTGTATTTTAAAATGGTCGTGCATCGTACGGGCTCCTTACCTTGTGTGTGTGTGTGTGTGTGTGTATATATATATATATATATATATATATATATTCACAAATATTTATGTAGAAACTTATGATGCTTAAATATTAAAACTAACGAAATCCTAAATGTGTAACACCCACCTTAGAGGTTTAGGAACTTTATGGTAATTTCCCAACCTTAAATTACTTGTTTAATGTGTTAGGAAATTAAATTGTTTATTTATTATGTTTATTGTGAATGACTAGTCAAAAAGTCAAATGACTTATTTGTTGAGTTTTCTATTCCCTAACTAGATTAACATATGCAGTGGAAAATAACAATTAATCTAGAGCAATTAGAAAACTAAACCTTAAAGGGCCTTGACTTAATAAACCTATTAACAATAACAAAATAAATAGATAAATAAGAAATACTAACCTTTGAGAAAATCAATTTCTCACGCGCAGACTCCTTGCTTGACCTTCCATGCTTTGGAGGCAAGTACCCAAACCAGAATACCTCTAATGGTTCACACCCATGAACCAAGAGAAACTCCAAATCCTAGGCTCCCGACTCTAAGTCGTGTAAACTCTCACAAGGATTAGGAATGAGAAAGAGAGAAAGAAACGAACTAAATTCGAATCTGGGATGATTGGAAAGCTTAGGGATGACCTCTGTTTATAGGGAAGAGGATGCCCTTGGGTTTGGTCTTCTGGCTGATGTGGGACAACTGATTTCGGCCTCCAACTACCGGTTAGAGCTTCCAACCCCCGTTGGACTTAATTCCTGCCCAAGTAACAACACGTGTCACCGACTTACAAACAATAGCCTCTAACTGCCGGTTGAAACTCGCTTCTAGAATATTCCTTTTAATTTCTAATTAAAATTCAATTAATAAACTAACTGAATATTCTTTTATAGTTTTTGCTAATTTCTTTTAGCTTCTAATTAATTTATCAACTTTGATAAATTAACAAACTAATTAATTAACTTCCAATTAATATTATCTCTCTTATTGTTTCTCAAATTGTTCATTGAGGACAACCCAAAAAGGACTCCACTTTTAACGATAGTCTTACCAATTAGTTATGACCTTGGACACTATTTCTAACATTATTGTGACTGGTAAATTATTATTTGTTTTAACTTTATACAGTTGAAGTTAAAATTATTTGATATCGTAAATGGTTTTTAGGTTCTAAAGAATAGGTTTACAAGGGGGACTAATTTTAAATGGTATATTGAGGTCGGTTATGTGATGGGCCGACTTAAAACTCCCAACCTTTCCCAAATTGTTCTAACTCTTCCTTTCCAAAAATAGAAAACATAAAATTGTCCCTGTGTTTCTACGATTTAAACCAGGAACAACTAATCATCAATTTCCAATCTCTAAATTCATGTTGAAGCTGATTAATCATCCTCACCTTTTTCTAAATCTATGAGTAAGTTTGATTCTTTCATATTTAAACCTTGAAGCTTGAATTCAGTATGAGTATTGGGAGTTTATAGGTTTGATATGAAATTGGGACTAGGAAGGTGTTAAAATAATGCTTATTAACCTGTTGGTAATGATATAATCGGAGTTCATTGATTTAGAGAATGAAACTCGAGCTGTCATTTTTTAAACATGATGTATAGGGCTGTGAACGACAGCAGGTCGCGACGCGCCCTAATGATTTTGCAACGCGAAATGCAGAAAATCGCGACGCGATTTGATACATAACGCGACACGATTTATATCAGCTCATAATCCTGTTTTGGTTTATTTCTTAGTTTGATCATGATTGTTACATACAAATATAAGCAGAGGTATAAGCATGTTATAAAAAGGATGTAAAATAAGAAATTGATTGTGTACCAGTTGAGTCGGTTATAGTTATCAAAGATATATTTAATCGAATAGTTAAAGATTTAATTAGAAAGGGAATGCGTTCTAATTGATGAACTTGCTACAATCAAATTAGTGACATCATGTATGAACAAGATTATGTTTTAGGTAGTAATGAAAGATTATATGATTATGAACTTATGAAAAGTTTGGTTATATAGTTTAATCAATCCATAGGGGAATGGATTGATAACTATGACTAGTTAACTATGATAAATAATTAGAAACTGAATGTGTTGTTATTATTATGTGCTTATGAAATAGTAATGACAATGCTTTAAAACTAATACCGATGTAATAAGTGATACACTTATCCAAGGGAATTATTGATTATATGGTTAATTGTAACCTAGTATGAATAATACTTACAATTTGATTATTGTTTGATATGTTGATGTTGAATATTGAGACATTTGATGTTAAAATGCAATTGAGCAGTTATAATTGATATATCAATTATAACTGCTCAATTGCATATTATGGGACGAATTACTAACTCATTATTTAATTGTATTCTCATATACGGAGAAGGCTCGGTAATATTAGACTTCTGAGCTTGCAGCTGAGGTAACGGTGAGTGGATTTGTAATCCTAAGTGTGATTTAGTTGTAACAAGTTTGGTTACAATGGATAAATGTATTGTTATCATTTATACACTCTTTAGCCTGCCATGATATTATAACTGTTGATAGACTGTTTAGTCTGACATGATGCCATGACGATTATGGATTATGTGATATATAGCCATTGGACACTATGTGATTTGGAGGTCAACACTGGTTGGGCTTAGTTGTTATTGTTGGGCACGTCGGAGGTTCCTTGTACACATAGTTAATAGTAACCCGTGACGTGTGAAGATAACAACAAGCTATCGGTTAATCACTGTATTGGCCTGCAGTGATTTTAATGGTTCTTTGGAGGCTACCTCAAGGACCACCGATCCTCTTGGGTTGATATTCTTTGTTTATGATGCTTTTGCTGTAAACAGGGATATTATGTGTTTATTATGCTTTGCTGTAAATAGGGTTGTTATGCTAAGTTAGGTTGTTGGTTATTTATTCACTCACTTAGCTTTGAGCTAACTCCACCACCCCACTTCTTGCAGGTTATGGTTATGATATAATAGGCTGGGCAAGAAGCTTGATTTGGATGGAATATTTGACCAAGCGTTTATTCTGATATTTATTTTGGAAGAGTCAATGTTGTCGTTTGAAATTATACAACACCCAGTTTAATATACTATAGTTTTGAAATAGTATGATTTTATTTAAATAATATGTAATGTAAATTGGTAATTTATATTTTGACCTGCGCTTCCGAATCGTTATATGTATAGTTTATTATATAAAAAAATGGTTCTGAAATTAAGGGGTGTTATAGAATGCTAATCAACGGGCCTAAACTAAGAAAACCAAATGCGGGCCAATGGGCTATTATGCTAACATCCTCTCTCAAACTCACAATGCTAATGTCAGATTCATTGAGAGTTTGTCAAACGAAACGTAAACTAAAATATGAAACGAAGCATGACTAAGCCTTGAATGTAGTGCCAACGATGACCACCAATGCTAGTGCGGAACATACAACCAATGACCACCGTACGAAACCAAATGCCAATTCCAATGCAAAACCAAAACCAAATCCAAAACGATACCGAAACCAAGCCAATGTGAAGTCGATACCAAACCATGCCAATGCCAATGCAAAACCAATGTCAATGCCAATGCCAATGCAAAACCAAACCAATGCGAAGTCGAGCCAAACAAGTATCAATGCAAAACCAAAACAAACTGAGCGGAAACCAAACATTGCAGAACCAAAGAAAACCTAAAAATAAAATCAAATCCTTAAACAAAGCAAAGCTAACTAATCAATAAGAAACTTGCCAAACGAGAACGTACAAAAACCGAACTAAAGGAACCGATCACCATCAAAATATTCAGCAACTTCGACAATGAATATCTTCCAAACGCCTCATCCAATTGAAAATCCGAACCGTCAAATCTTGTATTTGTATGTTATAAACATACAGTCCAAAATTCATAATGATCCAACGGTTAACGAACTCTCTAGAGCAACTTTACTAACAGCTGCGCACTAAATAACGAACAAAAAATAGCAGCAACTTCGATAGATTTCTGGTAATTACTCAAATCTACGATTACAAATTCGAACGGTCAAAAACTAGATATGTATGTCTAGAAGCTACGGTACGAATTTTAGGACGATCCAACGGCAAACGAATCTCAGATCGTAAGTATCCTACAGCTGCGCATATTATTACGAATTCCAAACTAAAACGAACGAGCTCAAACGTAAACGGGATCTCTCCGGATCATCAACAATTAGTCGACGACCGGAGGTTGACTAATTCACGAGATCGTATACCTAAAGCTCTGATATCATGTAGAAACTAACGACAACGTTATCAAACAAATCGAATGCAATTACAAAAGGCTTAATAGAAACTAAATAAATATGGTGCTTAAACATTATAACTAATCAAACCCTAAATGCTAATCAAGGGACCTAAATTAAGCAAATCCAATGCGGGCTAATGGGCTATTATGCTAACAATTTACAAATGCATACCTCTCTGAACTTGAACTCACAATCTCTTGATATCGTTAGGCGCTAGACCAATGACAATTTGGATTGATAAAGAGATAAAAATATTTTCACGTAATTTATAAATTGACGTGTCATATGGGATAATGGGATGTGTTTATATTCTATTCAATGAAAAAGAAAAAAAAAGAAACTCTTTTATGAATCGATCTCTTTGTATCTTCATATGACAAATTAAATGTATATATTAAAATTTATGAGATGTCGAGATTAAAGCTCTTATCTCTTTCAATCGACACACTCGACGCGCGCAGATAAATCCGGTGGCCCCCGCAGTCGATAAATCTTGTCTTCTTGTAAATTTCGACATTATTATATTGCTTATATTGTTGAAAGATAAAAATAAAATAAAAAAATGTTAGTGTTCTTGACAAGCTCTTTCCCCCGATATAATTAGGCCAAGTTAAAATAAAGATGTATTTAGTGATAGGTAGCTATATATCATAAATATAAGAAATCTGAAAATTTTAAATAAAGTTGAGCAACAGCCAACATGCATGGCAAGGTGGCATTCCGTGGAAGCGTGAGTCGTGACTTGCATGAAAGTTTCAGTTTTATTCGTGACTGAATTTATTATTTTTATTTATCTATTCCGATCCATATATATTACAGTAATATATTATTATACTGATCAATTGGAATTAACCTCTTCAGCAAATTACAATTTGCAAAAGTTAATGTTTAATTATATATAATGTTCATGTGATAATTAACAGAGTCACTTACAAACTATTGAACAAAAGTTGTAACCTTATTATAAAAAAGTTTAAATGCAAACACGACCGAAAGTACCGTTAATGTGTGACGAACATGATTGTCATATAAATAAAAGTATAAATGGATCATGACCGTGCCCATGGGTTTGAAAGCTAGCTTGTAATTGTTACAATGCCTATAGATACATACTTAACTTTGCTTTCTTTTACTCCTATATACTTTAATTAACACATAATTAGTGTATTATTATTCTCGATTCGAAATGTGTAGGTTGGTTTGAGACTTTGAGTAACTTAAGCTCTTCAACAACATAATTACTTGGTACATGATTTTGTATCGTTATGGACACATTGAAAGAGTTGACTTATATTTACAAGTTACTCCATCTTAAATTTCACATCTTTTTATACTCACCTAACTCTGAATCCATGCAACTCAATTCAATACAACACACAACAACATTAATTCCATGCACCTCATTTACCATTAACAACTGTCCACCACCCTTTTTTACTCCATAAATAGCCACCTCCACCACCACCACCTTTATCATCATCACCTCAAACATATATTCCTTCAACCCTTTAATTGTGTGTGTGAGTTCGAGAGATGGCTAAAAAGATGGTGAAGTTTGTAGCAATCTGTGTTTGTGCACTTGTTCTTTTAGTGCAAATCAGCAATGCAAGAGAAATACCTAGTGGCACCATAAGTGACAAAACTCCGGTGACCGTGGAGGTGGCTACAGCCGCCGCACCAAGTGATGGAGCTGGTGTTAAAGATGAGAAGAATTTCATTGCGTATGGTGGTATAGGTGGTTTTGCTGGTGTAGGTGGATACGCAGGTGTGTTACCAACACTTGGTGGTGTTGGTGGACTAGGTGGTGCTGGTGGGCTTGGTGGTGCAAGTGGGCTTGGTGGGCTAGGTGGTCTTGGTGGTGCAAGTGGTATCGGTGGTGGTATTGGTGGTGCTAGTGGTGTTGGACTTGGTGGCGTTGGTGGCGGTGTTGGTGCAGTGAAAGGTGGCGGTATTGGCGGTGGGATCATAGTTCCTTAATTGGTTATATTAAGAATTTACCGTTATTGGATGTCTTGTTTTTCTTACTATAAGTATTCCTAGCTAGCTAGTACGATGTCATGATGCTATTGTCTTTTTGGTGCTTTCATTAATATTAGGTGGTCGTTTTAGGGTTAAGTGGTGATGGAGTTTGTAACTTTTCTTGTACCTCTTATCCAATATTTTATGTCTCTAGCTACCCTTTCGATTAAATACATGCACGCATCTATCTCTATTAGTTTCGTTATAAATTAAGACATGTTAATAAGTATGGGTCGATCTTGTTTGCTTTATTTAAACAACAAATCAATGTTGTTGCATGTTATTACTTTCACCTAATGGAACCAACTTAATATGTATAGTTAGTTTAATCTACTAACTAATAGTCTAATACAATATAAAATGATAATACGTACTCTAATAATTAAAATTATGTGATATTATAGTTCAAGAACTTGAATTATATATCTACTATTTTAATTATACGATTTTTGTATAATTTACAACATAACAATAGAGTATACGTAACAATTTTTTGGTACCGAGATCGATAAAACCACAAGTTAAAAGATCTAAATAATCTAACGTATAAAGTCATTGTAAGTGCATGCATGACTATTTGATCTTTTCTTTAGTCAAACGATAAAAAATTGGTTCCTCGTTTACAATCACTTGGCCAAACATTCATTACATTCATTTGCATCACGAAATCTTGAATCTTGCGTAACACCATATATATATATATATATATATATATATATATATATATATATATATATACTCTTTTTAAAAAATAAAAATAAAAAATTTCTGATGTCCATGTATTGATTTTTGAAAGTTCAAGATCACTACTGTTTCTCATTTGAATATATAATCCCGACCAATTAGTAAAGTTATTTGATGTTAATTAAATACCTAAAGAACATGGATCGATCCGGTTTAAACTAGATCCAAATCCTCCAAAACTTTATGCTCTTATTATTATTAATAGATAGAAGATAGATGTGCCCAACTATGGCTGTGTTCAATTTGGTAAATGCCTTTATATGTGGTTACTAACTAGCTTGATGATTATAATTAACCATCCATTAACGGCTGGTTAATGAAGACTATTGAAAGACACAAGAGAGAAGATGGTTATAAAATGACTAAATGAGTGAGATCAGGCACTCGTTTCGTCCATGGCATGTTCAAGGCAAGCAGGGACCATAAAAATTAAAGTTGTGAACTATAAAAGCCTTCCCTAAAAATACATATATAATGTGATATCGTCTTATTATATTCTGTGTGTTTCATAGGTGCCAAAATCAATCTTATTGTTTATACATGTTTCTCCCTCCTTTGTATATTTGTTTGTTCTAAAACCGTCTCCTACGTTGGAGTAAAGGACGTTTATGTCATAAATGTAGATTAAGGGGGTCTATATTGTCATCATTCAATAGTTAAAGGGCCTCAATGCATTTCATCTTTATCCATGGGTACAACTGCAATAACTAAATTCCTCAAGGGAAAAAAGCAGCACATTATAAAATGACAGCTGCAACTTACAAAACCTGAAAATCAATCAATTCCGCGCCCAACAAAAAATAATACAGGCGGGAAAATAAATACGACGAGCGACGGTAGTCGGAAATAGCGAAAATGAAGAGGAAGCTGTTATCGGAAAACGAGCTCCAGAGCTTACTCGACGCCGTTAAAGCTTCAGATGTAACCTTCTTTTAACTTCAGTTCTTAATTTCTAACTCAACATTTCGCCCTAATTTTATTTATTTATGTTACTTATTCGGTGAGGTTTTGTTGTTTTAATTCTTATCCAATTATTTATTGTTGATAGATAGAACCTGTTATCAGAAGTGAAGATATGTTTACTTCATTTCTGTAATTACTGATGATAATTACTTGTGCTGGATAAAATTTGTTGATAAGAAAACCTAGGGACGATTGTATGAATATATGTTTAGGGTTAAATGCTGGTGTGTTTGTACCAATAAGCTGCTCTTGTGCTAAGCAATATTATCTTGTAGAAATATCAGTAGTATCTGTGATCTAAATCTTAAGTTGGGCGTTTAATTGTGCAGGTGGTTGAGAACCGTACTCAACTGATTTCTGAACTTGGGGAGTTAGATGTTACTGATGAAAATGAACGGGCGTCGATTCTGGAATGTCTAACAGTATCCTGCTCACTCTATTGTTTGTTTATTTATTACTCCGTATTTTTTTGAGTTTGTGTTTTTGTGCATTTGATAACAATATATGATTGAATCTGTTCAGTTATTAATCATATTGTTTTTACTACGTTTTATACCATGTTCCGCGAATAACTATTGGCTATTGAATCTCAGTATGAAATCTAGAAATAGGCCGTTTGTATGGTTGAGCACTTGATATAATGTATGATTGTTTTCAAACATGTTAGCAGTTTTGAAAAACTATGCTATCATGGAAGTATTATGTTCTAATGAGATTAAATGCTATATTATTGCTAGTATCGAGGTCCTTAATTCAAAGAAAATTACAACTTTAATCTATATGTAGACCTAATTTTCAAGTATATATGTGTAGCATGCGTCTCTCAATTGGATAACTCTCGATTGTAATTGTTCTATTATTCACGGTAGCTCCACCATGTAACATATACTGTCATATGTTTTCAACCTTAGCTACTTATATAAATCCTATATTCCTATATCTGTTCTATTTTTCTGGGATCACCAAACCCCTGTAAATAAATATCCTTGTCTTTTATGATTGTAGAAGTTATTAACCCTTACAATCTTCTATTGCTCTCTCCACCTGTCCTGTTTTCCCTAAATCGAGCAACAATGCTAACAAGAACGATTGTTGAACTTCTGTAGTTCTTTATTCAATCCTCTGCCGATTTATATTGTCACCTTAACTTTAGATAGACATTCTGGGAAGACTTCACGTGTCTGGATATATCCCAGTGTATGTTAAACAAGACTATATTGCAAGTGGCTACAACTTACCTAAAATCGGATATATCCAAATGCCTTAGTCAATTGCTTACTTTAGGAACTAAGGTACAAAGTTCTTTACTCATGTAGTTAATTCTTGGACCAGTTGATCTGTTCACTGTACTGACTAAGCTGCTTTTCAAATATATTCAAGGCAAGCATATGGTGCAGAAAACACATGAAGATGACACTTATGTCCACAGAAGGTTCTCAAGATGAAGAACATTATGGTCTCTTTTTCCAGGTATATTATATAAGATATGCGTAACATCAATATTCTCTTGCCACTTCCATATTTTATTGCTTGTTAAATGCCTCGTTTTCTACTGGCCGCAATATGAACATAATGAGCCAAATTTCATCCTTAGTTATTTATAATGTTTGATCTTAACCTAGGTGACATCATTTCCCTTGTCTCAATGCTATTAAAGTTCCATGAAGAAACCGAGTTTTATTTTCAGGTGCTGTTGGATATGTTAAGCCATTCGGCTTTTGTTGTATCAGCTTTGGCAAGGCATCCGGTTTCAACAGAGGAGTTAATGTCCATAACTGAAACATCAATATTGGAACTTCTAACTCTGACAAAAGATTCCATATTAGAGGCTCAGGTGACCACCTTCCCAATTTTACCGTACATTTATTCTTCAAGTGATATTTGTCATATTAAGATGTTATAATGCAAGTATGATGACGGTGATGTGTTTGTGTGTGTTTGAGAGAGATTGCTGAAACCCTTTTAACAAATACTTAGATGTGTTGAAATCTTAAATCTGAGTATCTATTATCACACACCTATATCCCCCATACCTTGTAACCTTGCAACACATTTTTTGCTGTAAATATATTAGACGATTAGTTATTAAGGAAGGTTAGGTTATGAACTATCGTATTATACGGATGTCAATCTTTCCTCCTATGAACCAGATCTTTCACTTCAGTTGAAGATTCTTAGGCTTTCAATGACTAAATCATTGTTGAAATGCATTTTAATATCGCTCTTTCACCATCATGACAGAGAATTGAAACAGTTGGTTCAGACGTACTAAAGGCATCACAAGTGGTCCTTGATGCTGTTATATGTCTATGCAAAGCGTATTGCAACAATGTGAAGTTGGATAATGATGCTAGAACTGAAAAGGATGTAGACAGTGAAGTAATAGAGCCAAATGATGTGACTCACGTTATCAATATAACAAAGTGTACTGTTGAAAATTTGGTTGATTTGGGCATCCTTGCTGCTAATGCTGGCGGAAATCTTGTCACGGTACTAAATTTGTCCTGGAAAGGAGTTGTTACATTGCTACAGCTATCCAAGAGGGATCTGGCAGTAAAGATAAACATAGCAGAGATTATCTTGTCTCTTATATCATTGGCCAAAGGATCTCTAAGTTGTGCAAGTCAAACTTGGTCAACATTGATGGAGCCATTCTCTGTGGCTGAAGCTAAAAGAATATTCATTCCAGTTAAGTTTTACTTAATAAATGCTGCTAGAATTATCTCCCATTACCCATCTCAATCTTTTCTAATTTTTAAAGATATAACACTCTGCATCCTTACAATCTTAACCTTTCGGATCCTTTTGGGTAAAGAAGAGGTCCTTAAATCTGCGAGTGAAGCTCTGGCAGAACTTCTTGAGCCAACTGCAGTTCACCTGCTCAATTCGTTGTTAAATTCTGCTCAGTTGGAACACGAGCAGAAATGCCAAATTCTTGATTGGTTATTTAGTGATATTAACATGTCAAGTTTAGTCCCCGGTGATGACAAATCAACAAATGCGATCTTTTCTTTGACCTGTGCTTCAATGCATGGGTCAAAGTTACTGTTACTTGGTCAAGTTGCTTTATTTGTTAATCTTCTGAGAAGTGGTCCTGATTTGGACGATGATGTGAAATTTAAGATTGCTAAAAAGCTGGAATGGCTTTTAAATATTATAATCGATGAAGATGTATATTCATCTATTCTTGCTTTGCCAGTGCCTCTATTACATGGTTCTGGTCATCAGAATATGTTTTCTTCTATTATACATGCAATGAAGACCTTTATGCTTGTAGTTTCTCCGACTCTAGTTTGGGTGGAAGTAGAGTCATTTTTGCTTGAAAATTTCTTCCATCCGCACCATCTTTGTTGGGAGATCATTATGCAACTTTGGTGCTTTATGGTTCGCCATGCTGAGTCAGACATGGGGAATGAGATCATCGATAAACTGTGTACCTTATTGAAGGCCACAGCTTCTTGGGAAGCGGTTCTGAATGCCAGTAGTGTTCTTCGTAAACTTGCTAGATCAATCTGCATGCTCGTTAGGCACGGTTCACAATCCATGGCAGATAGAGTTTTTAACTCCATCATCAATAGTAATGTATCCAAGTCATCATCTGCTATGTACATAGCATTGCTGATGGAAGGGTTCCCGTTAAATATTCTTTCTGATAAGGTCAGGAGTGTTGCTAAACAAAAATTAATTACAGAATATTTTTGCTTCCTGGATGTATTTGATGATGACTCATCAAGGCAAAGTGGAAATGGAATGTTTGGTGCACCGGTTTTTGCCTTGTCTGCTGCTCTGGAGTCTCTGTGAGTAACATTACATTCTAACCTGTTTCTGTGGAGTAAACTTTATCTTACATTATATGGTCTGATTGCAACTTCTCTCAAAATTGCATTCTGGAAAATATAGGTACAATTATATATAATTACTTATCTATAATAAATGGTAAACTTGATGCTGGTGACTGGTATATGTCTTAGATGGAAACGACCAGTTTTCGGCAACACACATTGACCATAGAAAATTTTGAAATATTGTTTCCTTTGACTAGAAATACTTGAAAGTGGTTACCCGATTTATTTATAATTTTAATTTCTTGCTTATTACTTTGATTAAGAACCTTTTGTATCTTTTTACGAGTGAGAAAATTATATGTCATCTAATACTTGAGGTGGTTAACCTCTGTTGCAGATAGCTTTTTATTTATTACTCTGTTACTCTTGATTACCTTTTGATTTATATTTCCTCGCTCCCGTGTTCTGTAGTCAGGTGAGCATATCAGACACAGAACTGAAAACAATAAAGCTATTAATTGCCATTATCCATAAATACAACACAACTGGTGACAATCTAAAGGCCCAATATCGTAAGCTTCTTGCTGAAGCTTTAGTGATCATCTCTACCATGAAGCAGTTTTATACATCTGATGAAATGGATAGAGTAATTTTGGAGCTTCAAAATCTTTTTATCACAAATTCTGCTGTCAAGGATGCTGGATTATCGAAATGCAAACCAAATCTAGCTGCTTTTGTGGCGGGACTTGGCCACATTGAATTTGAAGAAACGGATGATAACTCGAAGGTTTCAGCTTCATGGCAGTTGTTTCACATGTTGTTGAAAGAACGACACTGGGCTTTAGCTCATCTGGCAATGACAGCATTTGGGTATTTTTCTGCACGTACTAGTTGCAATGAGTTGTGGAGGTTTGTACCACAAGATGCAGCACTGTCATTTGATTTGGTGTCCGGAATTGATGTAGATGAGGACAGGTTTATGACAGAGTTTAAGGTATTCTTTGAAAAGGAAGCAGCGAATGTCAAAACTACGCCTGGTGCAAATGAGCTTGCATTGCTCTTTAAAGAAGGTCTGATGCTAAAAGAAATGGTCCAAAAGATGATAACGATTGATAATGATGAAATGGAGATCGATGATACAAGACAAACCAATAAGAGGAGAAAAATTCCAGATGGAATAAGTGAAGGAGTTTCATTGTTGCAGAATGGCTTGAGGGTAATTGCTAATGGGATTACTTTATGGAAGCAAAGTCAATCAGATTATTACGATCTTCATGGTGAGTTCTTGACTCACTTTTCCCACCTTGAAGATGCTGTTGGACACATTGCTGCTAGCATTCCTCAAACCGAGTAAACTTCTATCTTTCCTTGCTTAGAAGCTTATAATGATTTGCTAAACAAATTCACAAGACTAATTGTATAGTGCCTATAACAGCAAATTATAAAAAGTGATTATTATTCATCATCTAGTTTCTATATAATTTGACTTATGTTTCTTGTTTTGGTAAGCTCATCTACTTAGAACTTGAAACATATTAAATACACACGCACCAGGTAAATGAACACTAAACCTGGAAACCATAGTTAGAAAGTTTCTCATGTAAAAACTATAGCTTTTATACTGTGATGCCTTATATTTGAAATTGAGGTATTGGCATGGCATGGCAAGGCAAGGCAAGTTTCAACTTTCAAGGAGAGATGCACAAATGCACCTGGGTTCGAGTAACCTTGACCTGAAAAGGTCTGTCCTATTCCCAATTGAGCCTGAAAGTTACATGTGGGTCATTGTATATGTTTGGAAGGACTTGTAACTCCCGGGGTGCTTTAGGACCAATTTCAAGTATGCTGGCTTCAGTTTACTTCATTTTACCACAACCTATGATTCCTAAATCAACCTTTTTCGTAGGAAAGCAGATATATAAATAGCTAAGATCATGGTGGACATTAGAAAAAACAAGCTTGTAGAAATATATATATACTATAACAAAATTATAACTTATAAGATCCAGAATTTAGCTTTTAGGCCATCTTTATGCATTTGTGGCATGCCATTATGTATGGTAAGACTTATGGTGGTTACTACTAACTAAGGACATCATACCATGGAAGATGAGGAAGACTTTGTTTTTGCTTTAGACGAAACTCTTTGGAATTACTTGTAGTGAATAATATGTATACTTAATAGTAGGAGCTCATTTCCTTTCAAATAAATTGTGGCTTGGCCCGGATGATGGTCTCAAAGAGTCAAAGCCACTTAAATGCCCATACATTTGGTTTGTGGCACTACCAATTTCACCCTCTTAGGTAAATGAATGGTTTGGATCAGGTTAGAATCGTTGAGGCCTGCTCAAATGTGTGTTGGGCGAAATAGATGGTCAACTATATAAATGGGTCATAATTCCTAAGTTAAAATATAACATTATGGGTTGGTAGTTTATAATTATGTATCATATGCTAGTTGAGATTTTTATGTGGCATCTTGGTACCATATATTTTCTTTAATCAATGAAATGTATGTCAAACACACGTTACACTAGATCTTATTATATATAAAAAGGTAAGATTTTTTTTTGGTACCTTAGGCATTGTATTTTAAGTGTGATGTATCTGTAGGGTAGACTGGGTAGTGGTGGCCAAGTACTCAGGAGCATAGCCAGAAAATTCCTCTTCAGGGGACAAATTTAAGACAATTTTCCTTACGGGAGTGAATATCAAAAATATCTTTAATAAATGTATTAAAAATATATATATATATATATTTACAACTCGGCAGCTATTAAAATTAGGGAAATTAAAAAAAATGTCACTTATTTTACTAGTATATATCGATTTGCCCTTTCGAAACAAAAATTGACGATATACCTCTTGAATTCCAAAAGCAAGCTTGCTTTTGCCAATGCATTGTTTGCCATTTGTGAACCGCTTACGAAAGTAGCCAATTATCGAGCAAAACAAGCGTTGGCAAATGGCAAACCCAAGTTTGCCATTTGCCATTTACCTATGCACGAGTCGGGTTTGCCAATGCACGAGTAACTAAGCCCTCGCACGAGAAATGTGTGCCATGGCAAATCGCAAACCTTACCTTGCCATTTGTGATTTACCTATGCACGGATCGACTTTGCCTATGCACGAGAAAGAAAGCCATCGCACGAGAAATGTATGCCTTGGCAAATCGCAAACCCATGTTTGCGATTTGCCATTTACCTATGCACGGGTCGCTTTTGCCTACTCACGAGAAAGAAAGCCATCGCACGAAAAATGTATGCCTTGGCAAATCGCAAACCCATGTTTGCGATTTGCCATTTGCCATGGCACATATATAACTTCTTCGCAACAATGATAAAGTTCTCGTGCGAGGGCAAATTGCAAATGGCAAGGTAAGGTTTACGATTTGCCATTGCACACATTTCTCGTGCGAGGGCTTAGTTACTCGTGCATTGGCAAACCCGACTCGTGCATAGGTAAATGGTAAACTTGGGTTTGCCATTTGCCAACACTTGTTTTGCTCGACAATTGGCTACTTTCGTAAGCGGTTCGCAAATGGCAAACAATGCATTGGCAAAAGCAAGCTTGCTTTTGCCAATGCATTGTTTGCCATTTGTGAACCGCTTACGAAAGTAGCCAATTATCGAGCAAAACAAGCGTTGGCAAATGGCAAACCCAAGTTTGCCATTTGCCATTTACCTATGCACGAGTCGGGTTTGCCAATGCACGAGTAACTAAGCCCTCGCACGAGAAATGTGTGCCATGGCAAATCGCAAACCTTACCTTGCCATTTGTGATTTACCTATGCACGGATCGACTTTGCCTATGCACGAGAAAGAAAGCCATCGCACGAGAAATGTATGCCTTGGCAAATCGCAAACCCATGTTTGCGATTTGCCATTTACCTATGCACGGGTCGCTTTTGCCTACTCACGAGAAAGAAAGCCATCGCACGAAAAATGTATGCCTTGGCAAATCGCAAACCCATGTTTGCGATTTGCCATTTGCCATGGCACATATATAACTTCTTCGCAACAATGATAAAGTTCTCGTGCGAGGGCAAATTGCAAATGGCAAGGTAAGGTTTACGATTTGCCATTGCACACATTTCTCGTGCGAGGGCTTAGTTACTCGTGCATTGGCAAACCCGACTCGTGCATAGGTAAATGGTAAACTTGGGTTTGCCATTTGCCAACACTTGTTTTGCTCGACAATTGGCTACTTTTGTAAGCGGTTCGCAAATGGCAAACAATGCATTGGCAAAAGCAAACTTGCTTTTGCGAATTCAAGGGGTATATCGTTAATTTTTTTCCCGAAAGGACAAATCGATATTATACTAGTAAAATAAGTGGCATTTTTTTAATTATCCTTGATAATATAAATAATTTACCTTATATAATTTTTAGTGAAGCGACTTTCTACACTGTGTTGCCCTATCTCTGCCCTTGCTACTGATGACCTTGACACATAGAAGGGTTGTTAATTTGTTATACATTTGGTGAGTAGGTGTACGGATAGAAAAAGCACCTGCCTGTCATGACTCATGGTTAAGAACGTTCAACTAGACAAATAAAAGAGAATATACTCTGATGGTGTATAGTATATAGCATGATAATTTGTTTTTTCTGCTTCTTTTAATTTTAAACT
This sequence comes from Pseudognaphalium luteoalbum, assembly GCA_963422505.1. NCBI lineage: Eukaryota > Viridiplantae > Streptophyta > Magnoliopsida > Asterales > Asteraceae > Pseudognaphalium > Pseudognaphalium luteoalbum. Next base: position 29,102,081 of record OY730192.1, read on the forward strand.
GTTTATCGGGATGAAGATATTTTGTTTGAACAGGGAATAAAGATGCATTAATCAATCATATCTTGGTGTTTTCATCTTATGATTAATTACAATTACTATCTTTACGAAAATTGATAATGATAGTTCTTAGAGTTTTTGAGTAGTCAATAAACTTATTGTACATACCTATATCATTTGGACCTCCAATATTTGAATTACATCACATGTGAATTAACATAATATTTTATGATTGTACAATTTTCAATCTTGTTAGTTGTATTGTCACCTCCAAGGCTCCAACTATAACATACCATATTCAATATTTTAGAGGGACGAAATGTAATAAAAACTATCATTGTTAATGCGAGCTCCAGTGGCATTGAAACACTAACATTCTCAATAAAATTCTCGTCCTCAACATTGTATCACATTGTCCTCCCACTCCTCTATAATGTTCTCAGTGTCATTCTCGTTAATAGCATCTCAAGCTAAACGCCGCTTTCATCTTCTTCTTTTTTTCCCATACACACACATCAATTTAAATACCAAATATAAATTTTAAGCACATTGTAAATTTAATGCATGTCCTCCACTCCACGAGTGAACACTATGTTACAATGTTCTCCCACTCCCGTTCAATGTTCTCGGCGTCATTCTTGCTAATAACATCTAAAACTTTTTTTTCCCGTACATGCATCAATTTAAAATATCAAAGATAAATTACTAGAGCACCGTAAATTCTATGTCATCCGGCATTTGTAAAAATAGAGTCATCACTTGATGATGATTTATATATAATGGACTCAACATTAAAATTCACAAATTTGCATTTATTTTATTTACTCATTCAATGTTTACCTTTTTTTAAATAGCAATCGTAAATGCATTTTTGATTTTTTTATTTTGGAAAATGTTTCGTTTATTAAATGTATATATTGCCACGGGCAGATATTAGCTAACTTAGGAATAAAATAAAAGGGTCAAACAAAATCTTTCTTCATAATCAGACAAGATCAAAATATGCTCCAGTTATAAAATATTTACTTTTGGATGCTTATCAAAATTAGTGAATATCTTAACTATTACTTACAACAAAGTTTTCAATTAATACTTTATGCATTAATGACAAAATTAATTAGTATAACTGTTATATTTATCTAAAATTTGACATATATAACATTAAATTAAAAGTTGAGTGACTTTCTTTAATTCACCCTGTCTTTGAAACTCATGACAAACTCCTATAAATACATCTATCAATCACAACACTCCCTCCTTACATTCAAACCAAAATCCCAACACCACCATGAAAAACTGGCAACTCTTATTGCTTTTCATGTTAGGTTCATACATAACTTTCATGTCCATGAAGGACCACCAGCCTGAATACTTCTCCATTCATGGCATTACGTACCAAGTTAGCGTCGTTAACGGCTTCACAAACAACTCCTCACTCCCTTTAGTCATTTGGTGCGTGTCACAAAATGGTGACGATATTGGCGGTCGGGCTCTTCAAGAAGGCGATGACTTTTCGTGGGACATAACGCTCGGTTTCTGGACTTCCACCCCTGCTTTCTCTTGCACCATGAAATGGGATCGAACCAGGAAGAAGTTTGAACCTTTTCAGGTGCACCGAGAGAGACCCAAGTGTGGAACGCTTAGGAAAGTTTCGTGGTTGGTTAAGGAAGATGGTTTTTATTTCAACAACGATGAGGGTCATTGGGTTAAGGATTTTTCATGGTCATGATTAAGGTCTTTTTTGGTTAACTTGACTGACCTGTTCTTGAGTTATAAAAGCTGTTTAGGATAGAATATGTGATTGTGGGTCTAATTACTCACCACACTTTCTTTTTGGTGTTTTTTATTTTCAGTTACCATGTATTTTAGAGTCCAAGCAGATGGATAAAAATTGGTAATCTGTGTTGTGCTACATTTTTGTACTTTTATCGAATTTTATGTGCATTCCCTTTTACTCGAATTCGAAGGCTAATTATCGGGTAAAATTGTCATATATATGGATGGGTTTATTATTTCATTATATATATATATATATATATATATATATATATATATATATATATATATGTATGTATGTATGTATATGTATGTATGTATAATATTAGGCTTTACACTTTTACTATTGTATTAGTCGAACTTTGCAAACTTTATGGTCTATCACTCTATTATATGTAAAATTTCCTTTTTGAGTAATGCATATAGAAAAGTTTCATTTTTTGTCCATACCCAAAAAGGAAATAACAAATACGTTCAATAGACTATATTTACAAGTTCACCACTTACAATTATACAAATGAAAGTAACCTAAATTATAATACATAACGAAACAATAAACCATATATGAAATATATTGTTTTCCATATTTTTTACAAAACATCCGTTTTTTCCGACAATTATGCATATCTGTACTATTAAAAAGCATACAACCAATTAAGTTTTAGTATTAAATAGTGTTTCCATTATACATTGAATTTTATCATTCACTTCCTCCATATTTTTTTCGCTTTATCACATTGTAGTGTCCCCAACTCGACTACAATCGTTTCACTTGTTACAATTGAAGTTTGTATTAGTATATGTTACACGGTGGAAGAAATATGTTTGTTTAGAAAAGCAAACCAAACAACATATTCCCACATATATACATGCATATCATCTACAATGAGACTTAAATTTACAGTTTTTTTTTAATAACAGGCTTCTCACGTACCGTTAGACAGCTATATGATGGGAATTATGCTATTGTTATTTTAATATCATCATGAAAGAAAATTTATGCTTAGTTTAATTTGTTAAAGAAACCGGTATGCATTGATCCACAGGTCAAGTTATGTATGTTTAGTAAGAGCTTGCAAAATTTTAAACAATCTTTCTACAAAACTTGTCTAATTTGATGATAGCATGATATAATAAACATAGTGGGTCCTTTGTTTTACACATTATTTTAATCTTATCTACTCCGTATTATCTATTATTAGTTATTACTTTCAAGTAGTACTGTTTTTAGTAGCAATCCAAACTTTTAAAAGATTTCTTTTTGAAGAGTAGTCATTGTCTGTTGCAGTGAACGTAGATGGGTGGCCTGAAAAAGGCTTGTTGATGGTGAATGTTATATGGTGTGGAACTCCTTTGGGTGGCATAACTATATCACTTTCCACATGCATGATTCATCAAAAATGTTATCTTACTTGAAATGAAACATCAATGAATAAAAACAGAAGCTGTTTACATACTTTTGAACATAAAAAGGTCTAATAAGTAAGTATTCAGTGATACACCTGTTTAACCAAATGTGGTTAGTTATTGTTCTACGTATTATAACTTGATCTTGTACATGATGTTTTTATTTGCAATATGTGGAACACTTTCTACAATTGTATACATAGAATCAAATATGGTAGTTTCACATGATAAGTTGACGAAGTACACGATGGCCAATGAATAGGATCGAGGTATATATATATATATGTCTTTCTAGCTAGTTCTAAGCCGTAAAGGCGTAAACAACTTGTTTGCTTTCTAAAACATCGTATAATTACGCGTCTCACACTTAAAAAGTTTGGAGTGGGAATATGAAAAACAAGTGACAACTAGGTTTGGAAATGCAAATCGCTTTAACAACTTGGCCAACATAGTGATGGTTTTTTGATTTTGTAGATAAACTATTTAATTAGATATGATCTAAGTACCATCACCTCTTCTTTTATAATCACGTATATATCATTATATCTTATACTATAGTGTCACCTTTTCATACTAAAAAAGAACCTAAAAGCATACCCACTTGGTTTTAATTACACCATATATACAATTACTCATAAATCCATTTGCAAGCTTTTTCATGTGTTTATCTATTTTGTCGTCTTCTGTATTCTTGCTTTTAATCAAGTTCGATAAGACTTCAATACACACGTATCTTTCAATGGATCAGGTTTCGAGTGAATAATCTGTTCATGTTACTAATGGGCTTTCATCAATCAAGACTAACAAGATAACGTACGTTTTTAGTGGGATATATTTGTCGAGTTAGTGGAAAAACCAAGCCCATACATCGTGACTAGACTATTAATAAGCCTCGTCTAATCAAATCTACGTGCTCAAACCGAGGTAAGACTGGCAATTTCTGACACAAAGTCGACTTAAAAAAATTAAGGTTGGATTGAGGTCTTTTGACCCAAGAACCCATCAACCCGGCCGTCAACGCGACCTGACTATTTTTTTGGGTCGGGTTTGGGTCACCCAGTGAGTTTGGGGTTGACCTGACAATCCGAATAAATTTTAAATATCGCTAAAAATTTATAAATCTTAATAATCTGATGTATTTAATAGTGTTTTAGTATTAAATTTTGATGAACTTAATATGTGATACGAGTTTTCTGAATAATTAACATTTTTACGTTTATTAATATGATCTATTTGATCCGAAATTGATCCACTAACATAAGTTGATCTGAAAACCTGTTGATCTCACTAGATAAATGGGTAATCTAGGTTGGGTCAGGGTTGGGTTGAAATAGTCAATCAATGCAACCCGATTATAAAATTAGGTCGGGATTGGGTCGACTACTTCTGACCCACCAACTTGATAATTCGAACAGTTGAGCTCGACCCAACCCGAATTACCATCTCCAAACCTGAGGTATCACCGTGGAGTGTTTGTGATTTTTCCTTGCCAGGATCTTTATTATTAAAGGTTCGACTTTGAGAGCTCTTCTGAAAGATATCATAACAACTTATCACTAGACCAGCTTGGTGATAATGGACTCAACTTTATTAATACTCTGTGTATATGTAAATTATATAGGTAGCTACTTAGCATAATCAGTGATGATTCGGAGAATATTTCCGATTGTAACATGAACGATCTTATTAACGAGATATACAAACACTTTTTAGACTCATCAAAAAGTTTAGTGACATTCTCGAGCCTTTAGCTTTCAGTGACTCGTGATCGCTTACCTTCATGAGTCTCAACTAATGAAATCATAACGTTTAATTTGTATTTCGTTTTGTGACGTATGAGAGGTATTATATTATCAAGCTAATAAAGATGTTTACGTTGCAAGTGATCTCTAGTACAATAACCATCGAGTCTAATGATTGTTGTTTTATCAAGACTCATCGTTGACACAGTTTTAAATTCTAAAATATCGCACGTCCCTTAGAATTGCAGAAAGCCATCGTTTGCTTCAACTAATGAAAGGATCTCAAATCCTTGCTTGTAGGTACACCAACCCCTCATATAGTCATATGGATTCCAGTTCAAGAATGTTGACTTGAATGCTTTGACTTTTGTGCTTGAATCTTTACAACTTGCATGATCAAATGCCAATTCAATGGCCCACATAGAAAAATAAAATTACTAGTCAACCACAAAATTTGGTAAGTTGACCAACTCCAACAAAACTCATGGATGGCAAAATAACTATAGTTTGAATCTATATACTGTATAACATGTACCAAGAAGATCAAGAGGAAGATATGTATGTACAACCTCATATAACAGTGTTAATTAAGTGAGCAAAACCAAGAAAATTAGAATCATATATAATCATATTGGTTAATATCAAATTTCAAGGTAAACTAATACACTCACAAGAATTCATCTTTTGGAGAAGGATCATCTAATGTAGAAATAAGATTGCCAGCTCTTTCGTTTGATTCGATCAGCATCAACACAACTTCTCTCATTGACGGCCGATCAAACGGTGACATATTTGTGCACATTATAGCTATTTTCAAGATTGAAGTCATGTGGTTTATCACACGTTCATCACCCTCAACATCCAATCGACTATCAAGTATCCCAACATTTAAGGAATTTTTTCGTATATAACTTCTTACCCATGTAACAAGATCACCTCCTTGATCTAGTGGTTGTACAGGTGCTCTTCCCGTTACTAGTTCTAATAGAACAACCCCGTAGCTGTATATATCACACTTCTCTGTCACCTTCATTGTATATGCATATTCTGTAACAAAAATATAACAAGAGCAAACATTAAGCATATATACATAAAATGGAAAAATCATAACTAATTGCATGCTGGGGACTGATTATGCATATATCAAAAAAGTGGAAGTTTTAGAATGTGAAAAGAAAACAAATCCTTTTTGCGTACGCTGCATATAACTTCCATGCTGTCAACAACACTAAAAACGGATACAAGAGTTTGAAGTGTGAGCTTATACCTGGAGCTATGTAACCGTAGGAACCAGCAACCGCAGACATGGATTTAGACTGAGGCATATCAATCACTTTAGCCAAACCGAAATCACCAACATGAGCTTCGTCATTTTCATCAAGTAAGATATTGTTGGACTTAATATCACGATGAATGATCCGTGGTTTACAGTCATGGTGTAAATAAGAAAGCCCTTGAGCAGCTCCAAGAGCAATGGTAAACCGCGTTGGCCAGTTCAAGCTGCAATACGAACCATTATGAAGCAGTTCACCCAAACTACCTCTTGCCATATATTCATAAAGCAGCAAGTTTGAATCCTGGTAATAACAGTACCCGTAAAGCTTCACAATGTTACGATGCCTGATCTTTCCTAGCGTCAAGATTTCGGCTTGAAAACTGTTTTCGATCGTGTTTCCTTCTCGATTAGAAGCAAACTTTTTAACAGCAATTGTCTGGCCCGACTGCATAACCGCTTTATAAACTGTCCCTACAGCTCCTCTTCCTATAACGTAACTATCGTGGAAGTTTCTTGTTGCCTCAACTAACTCTTGGAACTTGAAACCGTCTTTCGGTGGAAAGTATATATCAGATGAGACTGGAGAAGATCTTTCTGTATCGTCCTCTAACGCTGTAACGTTTTGTGTAGCTGATTTTTTCATGAAGTATAAGATAACAGCGATTAGAATAAGAGATACCCCACCTACAACAGTTGCGATAATCGTGACTATTTTGCCTTTCTTGTCATCGGCACTCTGCAATGAAGATGGCGTAGGGGTGGAACCTGAAAATGCATCACAGCTTGGTAATGGGCTGCCACAAAGCCCATTGTTACCTGTGAAACTGCTGACAGCCATGTTTTGAAACAATGGTACAGATGGTAACGGCCCATTGAGGTTATTGTACGAGAAGTTGCACGTCATCAAACTCGAAAGGTTGGCAAATGTAGTTGGGATTTCACCGCTTAGATGATTGTTATCGAGCAGAAGATTTTCTAATAATATGAGATTCCCCAGCTGGGGAGGTATGGGGCCAGAGAGATTATTATGACTGAGATTTAAAGCAATCTGCAAGCTCGTAAGGGACCCTACCTCGGGTGGTATCTCACCTGAGATGACGTTACCACCCATCTGTAACTCAGTCAAACGAGAGAGATTACTGAGGGCGGTTGGAATGTTCCCCGAGAGCTTGTTTTCGGAAAGCAAGAGCAGTTCTAGCTGAGAAAGTGCACCAAGCTCATGCGGTATGTTATTTGAGAATCCATTCCTGCTGAGATCGAGTCTTTGCAGCATCTTGCAATGCAGAATCCCGAGTGGTATCCGTCCCGTAATCAAATTTGACGAAATATTGAACTGCACCAAATGAGTAAGTTTCCCGATCTCATCAGGCAACTCTGACGAGAAGTAGTTTCCAGAAAGATCAAGCCTTTGTAACTTTTTGCAGTTACCAATATCGGGTGGAATCGGGCCACTGAACCTGTTTTGACCCAATTCAATAGCCGACAGGTTTGCTAAATTGCACATCGAAGAAGGAAAGCTTCCTGTTATCTTGTTACCACTGAGACGAAGCTGAACCAATGATTTGCAGTTAATAATTCCATTCGGGATGTTTCCATACAAAGCGTTGGATTCAAGATTCAGTAACATCAAGTTCCCACGCCTGCAAGCAAAAGGTGGGATCTTTCCAGTCAAATCATTATCAGAAAAGTCAACCACCCAAAGCCTGTTGTATATCCCAAACCCTTGAGGAATGCTGCCATTTAACGAATTGCTAAACAGCTGCAACTGATACATTTTAGGAAGATACTGAAAACCAACGGGAATCGAACCTGTTAAAAAGTTTATGGAAAGATCAAGCTTTGTTAAGTTCTTCAAGTTACTAAGTTCATTTGGTATGACTCCATGAAGCTGGTTTTCAAACAAATAAAGCAGTGCAAGTCCTTTTATTTGACTGAACTCAGATGGGATTTCACCAACCAAAGAATTCTCTGAGAAATCGATCTCTGTAGCTAACGAAAGATTACCAATCTCTCTTGGGATTGTTCCATTTAATCCGTTTCTGTACAAATATAACTTCTGCAAGTACTTAAGTTTCCCAATCCCTTTCGGGATTTCACCAATGAGATTATTTTGGTACAAAGCAAGAGTCTCGAGACAACTGCAGTTTGTTAGTTCTATTGGAATGGTTCCTGATATCTGATTATTCCAAAGGATTAAATCAGTTAACTTTGATAACAACCCGATTTCCTTTGGTATATCTCCATCAAAATTATTTTGAGCAACACCAAAATATGCCAAGTTTTCACAACCACCGATCTCTACAGGTATACTTCCTGTCATACTATTTTGCCCGGCCCTAAACGTCGTCAAGTTCTTTAGATCCCCAATAGAATGTGGGAGTGACCCCTTGAGATTATTCGTGTACGCCACAAATTCAACCAACGATAAAAGTTTACCAAACGATTCAGGAATTGACCCAGAAATCTTGTTATTGCATATGTTCAAATGACTTAAACAAGTGAGGTTCCCTATCTCATCCGGTATACTTCCTTCGAACTGATTGCTGTTTAAATAAATCCTTTCTAGTTTTGAACAGTTTCCAATCTCCTTTGGAATGTTACCACCAAAATCATTGAACGAAAGATCAAGAAAAGTTAACCAACCCAAACCTCCTATACTCGGGCTAACCGTTCCTGAAAGATTCAATGAATTCAAATCAAGAGACCATACCACTGGGTTGTAACCATCCGTACAACCCACACCCATCCATCCACAAGGTGTGTCATCACTTGCATTCCAGTTATTTAGATTCCCGAATTCGTCGGTAATATTTTTCTTCAACTCCAAAAGAATGTCCCCATCTGTAGTTAACCCCTTGCAATTAAAGATCAGAAAACCAACAACTAAAACTCTAATGATCCCAACTAATAACCCACAAACATTTGACATTGTAGGTTTCTTCCTTCCAGTTGATGATTAAAACATATTAAGTCAATATTTTTCAATCATAGTCAATGTAAAATCATCACCTTCAAGAACCAATATTTCTGCACACCATTTAAAAGACATAAAGAACCCATGAGTCATAATCAATGAAATGAGTTGAAGTTTTGTCCTTTTGGATGAATCGAAGTTTAAAGATTCAATAATCCCACAAAAAAGTGATTAATTTGTCATTATCGATTGATCAAAACAAGTAAAAACAGTCCAAACCAAGATTTTAGGAAAAAGTTCAAAGACTGAATAAATCTTGAGGGGTATTAAAATTAAAAAATTCTACATTATTAACACAGCAAAAAACAAACATAAAGTAGCTTTAATTGATTCAAATTAACACTGAAACAATCAAATAAAAGGGTATGAAGGATCTGCATACCTGTAGAGTTATTTAGCTGAAAGCTATCAAAATCTTGAAAGGAATTTAGGTAATTCCTTGAGATGATTCAAGAAAGAAGTTCATGAAGTTGAATTTTATTTAAGGCATTCTTGATATTTGCACACTGTCAAGAATCTAATAGCCCATTTGAGAAAGAAGGAAGAATCCACTTATTTTTTTCCTTGGTAAAAGAACAAATCTTTTTGAACCCGGAAAGCAATGAAATGATAATATGCAATGAATCAAATCAAAAAGTCTTTTTTTTCCCCTTAAAAAATTAATATTTGATTTTTGGGGGTAATGAAAGTGAAGTAACAAAGCAAAAACAACACACAGTCACGTCTATTGGCATTTGGACTTATGAAGCTAAATATTTATCCTTGTTTTTAGTTTTTTTTTTTTTCAAGGTACAATATATAATAAAAAATAATAATAATCAAATATATAAAAATTAAGATAAGAATTAAGAAGTCTTGAATTGAAGTTGCAATGGCCGACCAAGCATGCAATGAAATGAGATGAAATTAATCACCTCCCTCTATCTCTCTCTCTCTCTCTAAAACTAATAAGAAGTTCATCTTTTTTAGTGCTTGAGAAAGGTGGGCCAACCTTTTTATTAGCAATAAAAGTTACAAATTCTTTTCTATTTTCGAAAACAAATGTACATTTATTGTATATTTCTCAAAATTAATATTCTTGGGTTGGTGCAATAACTATAATTTTGTACAATTATTATATTATTATTATTATTATTATTATTATTTTGTTTTCTTAACAAAATCCTACTACCAAAAAATACCAAAAAAGTGTAATAGGTGTACAGTATAACTAAGATTTAATCTCTTAATACATTAAAGTGTTTTGATTGGTTGTAACTTATAAATACAAAGTAAACAATAAATTTAGAACCTTTCAAATGAAAACATAAAATATAAATTTGACACATATAGAGTATCACTTTAAACTGTTACTCGTTATATACTTTTCACTTTGTCTTCTATTTCTAGTCATTTATCGAATAATATTTTTGAGATTTTCCCTCTTCAGATTATTAGACAAAATGACCATTAATATCCTTGAGATTTTCACTATTTTAGTTTTAAAGGTTGGAATGTATGTTATGATAACACATTAAGATATTTTGTTGATGTAAAGCAATCATAATTGTTTTCAATGATCACACTAGTTTTTTGAAATTACTAATAGGACTAATAACTATAACTAATAGATATATATACAATTAGTTAACAAAAGTTTGGTTGATGTAAAGGAATATAATATTCCCCGTTTTAAAATAAATATTTACACTATTATTTATATATGTCTTAAAATAATTATCCACTTATAAAAATCACTAATGTCCCCATTTTGCCACCCATTTACAACTATAAACCATTTAAATCACCAATTATGCATGGCACGAATAGTAGCATCGTCGCAAACGTTTATATTTTACATATATGACATATAGGTCAGAGGTTTGAATCCGTACATCAACATATGTGGGTGAGTGGTTTGTGGACATGTGATTTACCCGATGTTAATGCTCCTTGCGAGTGGGGGCAAACGCATCATTGAAATATGGTACTGGGATCGGACCCTCCAAATTACCCGCTCTCATTTTTTAACCATTTAAATTTTAAATAAATTTAGTAAAACTTTACTTGAGTTAAATCTAACATTTATGTAATATATCTTAATTCTCAAAAAATGATTGGGGGGCAACTTTTGTAGAACATTTGAGGAAGTATTGTTTGTATTAATGATCGCAATAGATCTTAAACACTAATAGGTTTTTCATTTTATTTTTAAATAACTAGTGCATTATATTAATATTGTTACCAAAAGTGAAAATCACTAAAAAGAAAAATACAAGAACCAATATAGATGGTGTTACTGTTTTGGGTGGGGTGGGTAGTGAGAGATCCACATACCCAAATGAAAATGAAAGTTACTATTATTTGTCATTACGGTGTCGTTTTCGTCTTCTTCTTCTACTACCACTGAGATTTATTGCACGTGTTGTAGCTGATTTGTATCCTATCAATATTCATTCACACACTTTTAATCTCATATTCAGACACTAGATAGATTTTGATCTAAATCTCAATCTAATCTATCTAGATATTAATTAAAGTCATAACACATGATGATGACTAGCCCTGATTTGTCCTTTTCTTCCTTCGATATATTCATTCACACCATAAGCATTTGTTGTATTTTTAGATAGATATGGATAGATAGCTTCAAAGGAACAAACATTATATATACTTTTAATGTAACCTTTTAATTTCTAAAAGTAAAAATAAAATAAAACTAATAAGGAGTATATATACTTGCAACCGATAATAAGGAATAAGCCAAAAATTACAAGTATGAATAAATATGTGAATTAATTTGGTGACGCGTGTTTGAAACAATCATTCAACTTTTTTGGATACATATATTATTATTAAGAGTAAATTCTATAGATGGTCCCTGTGATTCACATCAATTTACGAAAACAGTTCCTAAACTTCTTTTTTCATTTTTTCAGTTCAATAAGTTTACATTTTGCTCGAAAATGGTCCCTCACCCACCTAAAATGACTAAAGTACCCTTTGACCGTTTAAATCGTGACTATCCAGTAATGACAAAAGGAAGGGTACTTTAGTCATTTTAGGTGGATGAGGGACCATTTTTGAGCAAAACACAAACTTATTGGACTGAAAAAGTAAAAAAAGAAGTTTATGGACTGTTTTCGTAAATCGGTGTAAACCACGGGGACCATCTATAGAATTTACTCTTATTATTTTAATTTTGACTGTCATATTCCCAAATGATAGATTTGTCACTAATCAATATAGGTGATTTTCAACTTAAAGAAATTATTGGAGTTTAAATTCTAAAAAAATGGCATACTTCATATGCAAAAGAAAGTTGATATACTTCTTTCATTTCGGTCAAAATATTCACATTAATTACACATGGAGTATAACTTATAACTTTCAACTATTAAATTCATTAAAAAAAAGGAAAGACAAAGAAAGAAACAATGTGCTATCTAACTACACTGTTTAATACTATTAGTAAAGCGTTTTGAATAAAGCGTTTTGATATTGTTGAATTGTGGTTCATAAAATTAAATTAAAATTAGTCATATACATATCTTACACTCATTTATGAATTTTTTAGGAATAGGAAAATTTTAATTCCTACATTATTTCTTTGCACATTTGTTGTTATGGCATTTGGATAATTCGGCTATAATAAAAAAACAATTAACATGTACTTCATTCGTCCTAAAATTATTGTCACCCGACAAAAAATATGCAGTTTAATAAAAACATAATTATTACTATTTTCTCTTTCTTACTTTTTGCAGAATGACAATTTTACCCTTAACCAATTATTTACTTCTTTCTTAAAAGAGTGTAATAACAATTTTAATTAACGGTAATATGGTAATCACGACTAAACTTCATTATCTATTTTTGGAAGTAGACAATTAAATTGAGACGTCCGAAAAAGGAAACATGAACTATTATTTTAGGATGGAGGGAGTACTAAACTATCAACGTCGTAATGTGGCTAGTATATACATTATCCAATCGATGAACATTGTCACTTTGGTCTTTTAGTGATTTCTTTTTATTTATTTTTTTTACTTTTCAATGTCTTTTCCTATTTCAATACTTTTTAAAATTTTGTTTAGGTTTTTTTTTTATTTTATGTTTTTTCTTTTCAAGTCATAGAGGGTGTGTTTGGCAAACCGAGTTAGAGATGGAGATGGAGTTGAAGATGTAGCTGGAGCTGGAGATGGAAGTTTGGAGCTGAAGCTGGAGTTTTTATTAGGGGCTGGAGCTAGAACTTTTACTTTTTAATTCGTGTTTGGCAAACTAGCTGGAGATGGAGCTTATTAATGTAAAATGACATGAATGGACATGATGGTTTATGATTTCATTTAATAATAATTATAAAAGGGTAATTTAGTAATTCAATAACAAGGAGATGGAGAATCTTTGTAGAAGCTAGTTTTAGGAGCTTATACTTTTGGGGATTATTTTTTAGAGAATCCCTCTACAATTTTTCATGCCAAACAAGAATTATAAATATATAAGAGATGGAGTTTCTTAAAAGTAGAATCTCAATCTTCTAGAATCTCTAATAATCTTCTAAAATGATGTTGCCAAACACACCCATAAGCTATTTCACCTATGTATACAATCAAAAGTATATAAATGATCTTTTTTGTAATTTTATAACTTATCACTTTATCAGACGTATATGCACAATTGAAAGTAGATAGACGATATATAAATGATTAGTTTTATTTAAAGTTGCAATTTACCTATTATTCTTATTATTTTAAATCTAAAAACAACTGAAATCATATAAATAAATACATTTGCAACTTTTGGATACAAAATATATGTATAATTCAAATTAGATAAATGATTATTATTTTAATTTATAGTATATCTTTGTATTTCATGTAATCTTTGTGATTATTCGTTTTGGTTTTTAATAAAATATCTACCTTTTCTAGAAAAATCATATCTTACTATTTTGTACTAATATATATGTATATATATAGTTATCTCATTATTATCATTTTGACTATTCGATTTTTTATACTTCATATATGTTAAATTCTAAAGAGTATTGTATGGCATAGTTTTTCTCGATAAGAATTTTTGACAAGATTAAAAAGAATTATACTACTATATCACATTTTTGCAATAAGCTGGTTTTAACATATAAAATGAAAATTTATCAGTTAAAATAATGTTAAAATAAAAATGAGCACATGCCTTGTGTCAAAATGGTGACTAGAATCAAAGAACAATAATTATATGGAAGAAAAAAATTGTGAAAGTACAAGGATTTTATAAAGAATGAAAGTATTAATGAAAGGGTGTCATGTGTAAAAAGAGAATACCCACATATTAAAAACCCATTTACCCCCTAACTTAAATATCTCACAAACGACAAATCAAAAAATTATGAAAATTGCACCATTAGATTCAACGTTTGATCCTATTCAATTTGTCATCCGTCAAAACATACTTTCAATGAAGTTCTTTTTTACCTTTTTTTGGTGGGTTTTACTAATTACTAACACATGTGTTAATGTTTGATTAAATATTTAATTTAAGTATAGAGTTTAGGGATTAGGGATTAGGGTTTAGGATTTATTAGGGTTTAGGGTTTAATAGATTTAGGGTTTAATAGATTTAGGGTTTAGGGTTTAGTAGGGCTTAGGGTTTAGTAAGATTTAGGGTTTAGAGTTATATAAAGCGTTTAGGGTTTAGGGGTTAGGGTTTTGGGGTTTCTCCCACCCAAACCCTAACCCCTAAACCGCAAATCCTAAACCCTAAACGCAACACTTTAACACATGTGTTAGTAAATTGTAAAACTCATCAAAAACCGTGGGGGGGAAAATTCGTCGAAAGTATGTCTTGATAGACGGCAAATCGAAGAGGATCAAACGCTGAATCTAATGGTGCAATTTTCATAATTTTTTGATTTGTCATTTGTGAGATATTTAAGTTAGGGGGTAAATGAGTTTTGTATTCTCTTTGTACAAATGACACTCTCCCATTGGTACTTCTCTACTTTCCATAATTCATGTACTCTCATCATCTCATCTGTTACATGGAGATTGATGTTGAAATCATTATGTGTGTTAGTGACTCTCCTTTCGATACCTTTGCCAATTTTTTATGGGCTCATTTTTTATTAACTTATCATCCCAATTTATCTAATTCACTTTTTTCATTTTAATATGTCATGAAATAATTATCTTCCGCTCAAAATGTTTATAAAAGTGAAATTTTATTAGTATTCAACAGTAATATATACATTTTTATTAAGCTATATGTTTATTGTCTCATGACAATAATGTTGAGATGGATAAAATTATTATTTTAAGAAATTTTCAAATAATAAAGTATTATCGAGGAACCCTAAAATCTGTATTTTACTGGGTTAGGCCTTATTGATGACTTTTTGCGCTTTGTATTGACTATTGAGTATATTTTTGGTTATATTCTCTATATTTCTTAATTAATATTCAATTTTTTTATTTACTAAACAAATTAAATTAATCTCACTATAATAGTTACGTTAGAAACCTAATAATAGCTTATATGCTTAAAATAATTTGTTAAGTAATAATGAAAATGTGGATTCGTATAGGCAACTTACACATATCATACCTTATTATTCTTGAAATAAAATTTTATTGGAGTGGAAAACGACTTGAGGTTGTTGTTCACTTGTTGCTATCTTTTTGGCTTAACTTCACCAGAAAATATTATATTAAATACGTGTAGAAGAATTGGATGTATGATTTGTGTGTTTAAAGATATGCTTATAATGTATCTGAATATTAGTCCTTAAATTTATATTTATATTGTTACGATTTAAAAGAGAAAATAGCTTTTACGATTATGATTTATCAACCAGATTATCACATTCTTCTTTACCATAAAAAGCAATATTTTAAAGAAGCGAGTATCCTTATGTTGTGTTTTGTTTGTGAAATTTGATATAATTAAGGAAATTGGAATATCATTTCCATTTCATAATGTTGTTTGGTTTGAGAATGAATTGCATTTGAAGTCATCAAATTGTAATTTTAATGAAATTTACATTCCTTAAAATTACCATTTCTTTGATGAATTTTAATTCTATTAAAAACATTACACAAACCAAATGCAATCGGATACCTTAGAAGAATCAACTTAGAGAATGACCGGTTATTAATGCCCCATCGGGGTATTGCTTTTGAGACAGATTTCCTATTCAATTAGGCATTTCCTTTGCTTTTAGAGCTGAGTTTCAACCATAAAGGTATCGTAACCTTACATGTTTTTTCAACTTGTTCAATTTAGTGTTTGGAAATTTGGTTTTGGTAAAGATGGTTTCAACATACTCATTTATTATTGCTTTTAAATAATGAGACATATTTCCGTTGCTTTTATTATTGGTTTCAACCATACGGAGTAGTAATTGGTTAGCACCAACTCCCTACGTCTCATTTTTATTATCATGTTTTGACTTTCAAATTCTTTTTTTCTCTTCAACCTTAACCTTCAATATTTTTTTTTGTGTTATATATTACTTGATGTAAAATATATGAATGGATTGAACTTTAAATATATTTTCATTGAGCATAATTTTCACCCAATATTATATAATACAAATAAAAATATCTAGATTCAAAGTTGAAAAAGGAAAAATTTTAAAAGTCAAATTAGTACAATAAAATTGGGACGGAGGGAATATCAAAATCGTTATGTAGTTTAATTACCTAAAACTAATATCAAAATCGTTATGTAGTTTAATTACCTAAAACTTTATATATTGAAGATCCATCAATTATATAAGATTTTTTTGCTTATGTGGTAACATATTAATCCTCCTAAATGATGTGTCATTATAATAAATATTTTACCATTTACAAATTTTTTTAGATATGTCAACTCATTTATTATTTTATTTAACCTCAAATTTTTCCCTTATTTAACCTTACCAAATCATATTTTGTCAAATTTATACCATTGTTTATTTTATTTTCATTTTAATGTCTATTTGTTTTTTTATTTTGTGATTTCCGGTATACGTCACTAATGAGTTTCATTAATAAATTTTCAACTTTCAACGATATTAGTACAATTGAAAACATAAAAAATATATGATTAATATATTTTTCAAATGCACGACTAACAAATGTAAAACTCAACATAATGACTTATAGTACTTAATTATTACTTTGTTTAAAACTTATAAATTCATTGTTATTTTCTTATATAGTTTGATTTATGTTATTATTACTTATGTCATTTTCAATTATAATTGTACATTATAAGTTAACATTACTAATTCATTAGGCTACTTATAAATAATCATATAATTGTAAATTTTAAACGATACTAATTCGTTAGGCTACTTACAAATAATCATATGATTGTATTTTTTAAAATGATCGTTCATCGCACGAGTCTGATCTATATATAAAACACGTTGTTAAACCAAATTTTACATATGCCACATCACTTATTTCCTTATATAACAATAGTAGGTTATATACCCATGTATATACACGGGGTATTGATTATTTAGTTAAAATATATGTTATAATTTTTAATCTTAATTTAATTAAAAAAAAAGGACACAATATGTAATTGATTAATTGAATTCGATTTACTTGATAATGTCATAACCCGCTTCCTATATAATAATTAAAATATATCGTAAATAGTATATGTTATATAGTATAGTGTAGTATATTATTGTAATAGTTTTTAACCCGTATGTACACATGATCTTATAAGAAAAATCGGACAATAAATTTAATGTTTTAAATACGTTTATGATAGCCAACCATTAATTAGATAAATAATTAATATGTTAAAAAAATATACTCATATCAAATTTACATATATAGATGAAGATTATGTGAACAACTTTTATGAATTTTATTATTTTATTGACGATTAGAATTGTAAAGAACTATAATCCTTCTTAATATTGATATAGATATTAAGATTACTTATAGTTGGATTGTAGGAACAAGAATTAACATACGATTAGGATAATTCATCTTTATATTATATTATATATATTATACATATATATATATATTATATATATTTATATATAACAGAATACAAGGGAGCAATCTGGACCTTAGATTGTTTTCATCCATAAAGATCCTACGGTTAAAATTATTTCCTTCATTTTTTCCATTTTTTAGAATGTATACCCACAACTATTAATATAGACACTTCCAATACTTACCTATTTTTTCATCTTTATAGTTTAAATATCATGACATTTTAAGTGGTAATTTATAAATAAACAAATCGTATTTGAATTATTTATCTATATTGATTGATTATATGATTTTTTTTATCAACATTAGAAACTAAAAACTGGTCATCCATTTAGCCAAACAACGATAATATTATGAATACGTTAAAATCATAACTAAAATGTCTTATGAGTTTAACTAATAATCCTTTAAATATTGTAACTAAAATATTTTATGATTTCAACTAATAATTAATATACATTAAGCTAAACAATAGACAAACATATGTCATATTCAACCATAATAACATTGTTCCATTTTCTTTTTGTGATTCATGAATTTTATATTTTTACAAGTTGTGTTTAAAGCATTGCCAAAAACAACTTCGGTTTTAGTATAAAATTATTAAATGATAAAGACTCTCTGTAAGATCATGAAACTTCAATAAATTTTGAAGGTATTAAATTAAATGTAGATTTTTATGTTAAAATAATATTTTTCCTTTTCATACACACATCTTTGAATTTATAATAACAAGTTTTAAATACACTTGATAATAAATATGCTATCGAGCGTTTTATTGATTTGCTAAAAATTAATGCCTACAAAGATCAAGTTGGCGAATATGGATTATTATTATCGTTATTCAAAATCTATTATTATTGCTTATATATAGGTGTATATATATGATCACAACAATGTACGATTTTGATAGAAATTTAGGTTTGAATTACAAAATATAGTTATTTGAGTTACACTGAATTCATAGTTAGTTTAAGTTTTAAAAAACTGTTTTATGGGTTATAATAATTATATACTACCTTCTTATTATATGCATATTATATTAATTAATGTTTGATGATCTGCCACTTCATAAAATTAGTAACTGTTTGGAACACCCCCAAATTTATTATTTGGCGGAAGCATACTTGGGGTGCTACTAATCAATAATCACAGCACAAAGATATAAAGAACGACTCTATATGCGTCGTTTTAACAAAATACATTGATTGTAATAAAAGTTTACAATAGTTATAATGATTACACAAGCTCGATACTATGATCTGAAAGATTCTATAGCATTACTACTTATACAAAATATAATAATGCATAAAATCTCTTGATGTTCGTGTTTGTATGCGACTCGAGCTAAGTAATATCCTGAGCAGTCCTACTACTGTTGTGTACCTGAGAATACATGCTAAAAGGTCAGCTAAAAGCTGGTGAACTCACAGGTGTAAATGATAAAACCACAATGTATGAACCACAAGATTTAATGATATGTTTGAAATTAATCAAATAAATGTGTATATTACTGCCATGAATCCATAGTTTGAGCTTAACTGAGGGGTCAGGATCCGCCTTTAAGAACCTGAGCGAGGTGCCTCCGAGCGAGTGCCTAATCTACACTCGTGTGAACAAATGATAATGTGTCTGTTTGACATCACAGTTAAGGTAGCGCGACTACCCCGGACAGGGATTGTCAATCCCATATGGTACCATACACTAACATTCACGCTAAATCCATACTAACAAACTATGTGGTGGAGGACTTTATGATTAGTAAAACAACTCATGCAGTCAATATATCGTGTTTTGTACTTGTGTTCACATGTAAAACAAATCTGAGCATGTATTCCCACCCCGGGAGTAAAAATAGTAAAACGCGGGGCTATGAGACTCACCTGAGTCTGATGCGTTTATCTCAATAAACGTGCGTTGCTAAACTAAGCAATGATGTTCGAAGACTGTAACCTGAGGGCGTCCAAGATGCACGTTGGTTAATACGTGAGTAGGTATCTCAAAAGATCACCTATGCTAGTTGTTCATCCAACTAGTTATGTCCAAATACATTGATTCGTTTGATTATTTGTTTGTGTTTTGAAAACATGTACGGCCCGTTGGTGACGGTTTATAATAATAATCTTACATCATTATTATTATGTGTTGTTTCATTGTATACTATTAAATTATATGTTTCGTGTGTTGTATTGAATATAAGTGTTGAAGTATATATGTGTAACACCCAGTTTTCGGGTCTGGAATTAAATAGTATTTTAATATGTTTTAAAATGGTTGTTTTGAAAATAAACAAGTAAAAGAGCCTCATGTTTTATTGTGATTAATAAAATGTTACTTGTTTTAAATTAATAAAGTTGACAGTAAAATAAAATATTTTGCTTCGCGGGTATTTTCGGGTTCCAGACAATAGATTAGGAAGGGTTATATATTTAAGCAGATAAAAGATTTGGGGCGGTGGAGACGGACTCATTTTTTCACCTAACATTTCCATTTCTTCTTTGTGTTCTAAAAACTTTCTCTCAAACTATTATCAAGAAATCAAAAGGGAATTGGGAATTAAATTGTGTGGAAGAATTAGATTAGTAAAATCAGATTATCATCATCTTATCATCATCATCTTCATCTCTTTCAAACTGTAAGTGTTCTTGAGGTTTATAAACTATTTGAGTAACTTAGGTTATTATGTGTTTTGTATGAATTGAAGCATAGAAATCATAGTATATTGATTATATGGTGATTATACAATTATATGTGATGTTTACATGATGATTATATGCAAGAATTAATTAGTGTTCTTCAAGTTTGAGTTTTGAGTTAGGGTTTGGTGGATTTGATGATGATGCATGCTTAAGATTGAAGTTGGATAGCTTGTTTAGTGTTATATTATGTTTGTAGTTAAAGTTTATGGTCATTTATTGAGTAAATTCGTATTTTGAAGCTATAGTTTTGTGTTATTGTGTTTTGGTTCGGAGCTGGTAAAGTTGTGTAAGAACAGATCTGGGTTTGGGGTGAGTATCCAATGGGTACTACCCTTACCTGGTGGGTAACCCATTTTAGGGATAATTCTGTTTTGGTAAAATGGAGAGTATCCGGTGGGTACTCCTCTTACCCGGTGGGTACTCTTCCTGCACTTGAAATCTGATTGTTGTTCTTTGCTTATATAAGATAAGAAATAGGCTGTTTTCAATAAATCATAACTAAATAACCGTAACTCCGTTTTTGATGTGTAATATAGTGTTGGAAAGGTGGGAAAGTCTATTTTCGGTTGGGTATGGCCTTACTGCATAGAATTGATCTTAAGTTTGTCGAAAAGTGAGTTAATCAGCTGCTGTTCAGTTTTATGAAATATATTAAAAATATTGTAAAAGTGTTTATTAAATGGAGTAAGGTGCATACATGGGAGTTAACTAATAATGATGAATTGGTAAGGGTAATGAGGTAGATAAAGTAGTATTTATATAAAGTTGTGATGTTGGGTTTAAGTTAATAATCTTGTTAATGGTTTAATTATGTTAATTAACAATGATTAAGGAGATAAGACGATCATAATGATCCTTAAACTTGATAAGTGATTGTGAATTATGTTGTTAAGATGGTTATTTGTAATATTGGAATAATGTTGTATATATGTTATGAATATTGATGTTGGATTATTACTGACTTGGTATTATTGTGTTTCCAGATAAGCGGGCAACAACTCAGTGATATTAGACAACTGAGTTCAGAGATTCAGATGTTGGTGAGTGGTTACTGTAATCCTCGGTTCAACTCAGTTGTAACGGGTTCGGTTACAACGAGTATACCGGGATAGTTTTGGTTAAATATTAAGTTATGTTATTGTTGTTTGGTTATATTGTGCTATTGATTAGTTGATTTGTAGTTGCTGATTGTTATTGGTTGTTGATTGTTGGTTGTTTGATTGGTTGACTATGTGGTTGATTCAAAGGTCAACGTTGGTTGGTTGGGCTTGAGTACTACTGTGTAGTTGTCTGAGTCATTCGATACACATAGTTGAGGATGTACTTATGTCAGTGAAGGTAGTACTCAAGCTATCGGTAGGTTTCTGTGATGGTATACCAAGAACCTCCGATCCTCTTGACGATACGTGCTTATGTGTTTACTCGTTGCGGTTTATTAGTTGTAAAACTTGTTGCTTGTGGGTTGAACTGTCGGTTACAGTTTCATTCACTTAGCGTGAGCTAATCCCCTCGTTGTTGAATCTTTTGCAGATTTCGTTTAGTTATGGTTCGGGTTGTAGATGACTGACTGGATGTTTGACTTGATGCGTTGACTCTGATCTTTTGATAAATTTATGTTTGGAAAAGTTTTAGTAACACCCGTTTTGGTAATATGTAATGTAATTAAATAGTTAGAAGCTTTTCTTTTGATATATATATATTTGTAAGTATAAGATGATGGTTTGTAAATGTTGTTCAAATGTTTTGGGACTTACGCTTCCTAATGTAAATATATTATAAAAGATGTTGGTAGAAATGTCGGGTGTTACAATATGTATTATTCTAAATACTTTATTTTAAGTTATTAAAAATGTTATCGGGTCTCGGATTGCGCATTCGTTGCGTATTTGTACGTTTGTTTAACTCGTGTAACGTTTTATTCGTACGCGTGAAATCGTAATATTTTTACTTGAAGTATTTTATCAAAATACTTAATAATGAATTATAAAAATATAATTTGGGTTTATTTAGTTTGTCGGGTGCGTTTTGCGCGTTGCTGTTGCGTACGATTAGTTTTAGACGACACGAAATACGTTTGTATATATTATCCAAACAATATATAAATAAAATGACTCAATTAAATAATTTCCCCTTATTTATTAAATTGTTCACCAGCGTCCGCATTTGTGATTGTGTCGGATTCCATCCGATAATGAAATGCACGATTTAATTAAATCGCGTACGTGTGTATATATATATATAACCATATATAAAATGATACACATAATTAGCCCTAAACATAACTAATTACATGTATTAATACAATGATTAGGCACTAAGTACTAGCCCTAATTTGACGGGTGTCACACTGTTATAACTAAACTGTTTATCAATTAGATAATATATAATTTACAACCGACATCTATTTTTAATAACTTAACTTAAAAAAAACAAAAAACCTGAACCGTACCAAACTGATAGAGTATATGCCAGATGTTATTGGTTGATGATTATATTATATCAAAATCCGATTAATGGTACGATTTCATTTGACTTAACTTTTTAATTACACAATTTATAAGTATATAACGATAATAATAATTACATATATACATATAAATACAAATTATAATTGATTATAAAGAATAAATAAATAAATGTTAATTGATTAATGACATCATAATATCCTAAATTTTAGCCAATTGAATAAAATTAAGTAAATTAGTTGGCTAATTAGATATTTGATGACATGATAGGATGTTTCCTATATATAATTTAAGATTTAACAATTACAAAAATAATAATTACACATGTCACATGGATCGATTGTTACTTTGAATAACGTTATAAAATAAAAAAAATTAATGACTATAAATGCTTATATAAAATTAGTTCATTAATTAAAATAAATCTCAAAAGTATATGCATACATGTAATATACTATACAAATCGTATGTATGTAATCTTCAATTTATATGTGATGTGACTATTAAATGCAAATTACGAATTGAAGTTTTAAATTATAATTATATTGCCTAAATTTATATATATTGAGTTCAACCATATTTGAATTACGATTGTAATGATATTGTTAATTTGTTATCAAACATAAACAATATATATATATATATATATATATATATATATAGTTAGAAAGATTGTCGCATGGTTTATATATATATCTTAGGAGAATATGACAATTAACCTCATTAAATATATATTTTGTCATTTAGTGTTAAATTTTAAATTCATACATATGATATCTTCATTTTAATATCTTTTTATGTTGGTTATTGTACCTTAAAGTCCAAGCTTTTATTATTTGATCTATATTTTTTATTAGCACTTTGAAATTTGTTGTTTCCTTTATAGTTTGCTTATCTTATTAATTATATTTATTTTTAATAATAATTACACAATTAAATTGACAATATTATATTTACAAATTATATTATATATTTTTAAAACGGCCGTATATCATACATGACTCCATACCTAACATATAATATTGATAAAGTAACAAAACGTACGGTCATACAAAAGGGCAAAAGTTGAATGTAATGTTACTAGTTTCAAGGTACAATCACATGGAGCGTGTGTACAAGTGTGAACACCGTCTTTTAGTGATAAACAATTTCGCGACTTCACCTTGGTTTCATCGCAATGATTCCTTCACCGCAATTTCCTTCTATTATTTTTATTATTATATAGGCTTATTATCTATTATTAATATTAATTACTTAATTAGTTCTATGTTAAAGGCAAGTATATACGTACTACTAGTACTATATTAAAAGCCAAAGGATAAATTATTTAACTAATTCGAAACATTAACGAAAGTTGCGTTGTCTTATCTTGATTTAATTATGTTTCATTTAAAGACATACAAGATACAATGGGTGTGTTCTATTCAAAACTTTATCAATTGTTCATGTTTGACACGATTGTTGAATAAATAATCTCTCAAAATGAAAACTCTTGAAATTAGTTTACAAAAGAATCTTTATTTCCATCTTTATCCGACAAAAGGTGTAAATTGGCGGGAACATCCTAGTCTCATGTGCCTTTGGCACCAGGATGACTACGGGCAACTCCTCTGACACAGTGAGGATGTCTGGAGATGGAATAAACCTTTATTCAACAAGTTCCTCCAGGGCCCCATGTGTTTTATGAAGATGGGTACCTAACATGCTAAATGTTTATCCAGAGCATGATTTGAACCCGTAACCTTTAGAAAGCCAAGAGTTCACCATACCACTCGTGCATTTAGATAAGTGGTTCATTTCCATCTCTATCTCCGTCTCAATCTACTTTTCCATCCAATATCGCCAAACACACCTATTATCCAACTTTGACGTCCAAATAAGTGAAGTTTACATAAAAGAAGGGAAGTGTTACTCGTAATATAGAGCGTCTAAGTCTATCTTAAGAGAAAATTTTAACAAAGCATTTTAAAAAATTATAGTATAAAGCCTTATTTATTATTTATGACAATGTGAAGATCTTGTAAATCTTTTGCCAATCAATGTTTTAAAAACCGATTAAATCGGTCCGGTTCAACCGGTTCAATAGGAAACATACACAAATCCGGTTCGATATATGTAGTGTAAAATAAGCGATTTGATCGGACAGATGTCCGGTTCGACTGGATTAAACCGGGATAGGGAAGAAAACCGATTCAATGAAAAAACCGGTTTTTAAAACACTGTTGCCGAATGCTTTTTTTACAAATGTGAGTGTACAGTTTTATCTAATGTAAGTGTTAATTAATGTAAGTATAATGTGGCATAACTAATAGAAAAATATATATTATTTACAAAATAAAATATTAAATGATATATACCATTTATTATATATCAAAAGCTAAGTAAGAAAAATAAAATAACTACTCTATGCATACAGATCATTTCGCATTTTTTTTTCATAATAATATTTTTTATAGATACAAATACAGCGTCTTGCATTTTTCTTTTTCGTAATATTTAGGAAAATTCTAACTATAGTCCTTAGAGCTATGATTAAGCATACCGATTCTAATTTAGTTCATAATTATAACTCACGGTTATCATGAATAAATACTTTTAATAATTTAAATAAGAAAACTTGATATTAAAAAGAAATGTTCATACTTTTAATAAATTTAAACAACTTCAAAATTTTATATTTATTATTAGCTCTTTTTAGCATTCTCCTAATATTTATTGTAAATACTAATACAACGTCTCTTATTGAAGAAAAACATGTTTATCACTTTGGATGCTATATAAACAATTAATACAACAATACTTACATTAACCAGACTTTATTCTTTTGATATTTTTCGCAAATTAACGATACAAAATGTGGTCATTTTTTGTGCCAAAATGTACTACTCGTATTCCAGTATAGTTATAAAGTTATGAAGACAAAAGACAAAAGACAATAATCATGATTTATCTTTCGTGTAGCAAACTCTACAAAAACTTGTGCGCTCTTAGCATATTGTAGCGAACTAACCTTCATGTTACTTGGACTGTTGGAGGGCTAACACGTAATATTTTAAAATTTTTATGTATGTTACAATCAGACCACATGTAATGGTAACGGGTATAGTGTTTTAGAAACCGGTTTTTTCATCGAATTGGTTTTCTATCCGATCCCGGTTTAATCCGGTCGAACCGCTTATTTTATTACATATATCGAACCGGATTTGTGTCCGTTTCCGGTTGAAGCGGTTTAACGAGACCGGTTCAATCGGTATTTAAAACATTGCGTACGGAGCATTATGGATGTCACATCAGTACATCACCCATAAACATGATGTTATCCCACAACACATACAATAGTAAATCCCACAACTCTGTCTTATGAAATAGTAGAACCCACTAATTAAATTTAAAACGGAGAAAAGAAAATGAGAAAGTAAAAAAAATTGACGGAACTCACAAATCTCTCACCCTGATCCGTCATATTCACCACGACGGTGGCTGGTTGCTAGCGTCGTGGTGTCACCACATCTACCCACCACACCATGTCCCACTCCAAATGGTATTAACTTGCGTCGTCAACAATATTTTTGATTACTTTTTATTTATTTATTAATATTTTAAGAAAAAGGGAAAATAAAGCTAAAAGGAGAGAGATTGGCACCGGCAGATTGGGCCACCTGGATTACAACTGAATTAAAAGCGCATATTGATATCCAACAAAAAATGTACTATAAATGACGTCATCGCTGACTCTAGAAGCATCTACGAATGTGGTAATACGTCGCAAAGAAAATAAAGAATAATCCAATGTTAATTAAGGTTCGATTATTTTAATCACCTCAATTCTAGTATTTAACACCTCTGCCACGTTAACTCGTTCAACCTTTCTCAATTAATCATTAATGATTATCGTTTATAAAACTATATAGGAGTTCATTAAGACTCTAAGATTAAGAGGGTGTTTGAAAAACATATTCCAACTTACCTTTTTAAACATGCATTCGTTTCCCCTTATTCTTTACGTTTTGTGGACACAATAATAACATTTATAAAACGCAGACCCAACACACACCCTAAATATATTGTTATACTTTGAAGGCTATTGTTCAAAACGTATTAATCTTGTGATATAAAATGCAAGCAGACACTTAATAATACTGATGTAATTGTATATGGTTATAAAATATGCGGGGTCAAATATCGAAGTTTAGTGGTGCTTCCACTTCATATAATTGAAGTATAAGTATAGTGCGATATCAAAAAAGTGGAAAACTACATGTGAATATTGTACGGTAAATCAATATCATATTTTTTCTCATATATCATAATGCGTAAGATCTAAATCTCGTAACAAGAAAGAAGCTCGTGAGTATTATTAATTCATCATTACATAAAGCATCAACTTATATGATACAAATGATATTTGGTTTATGTATTTTTTGTCTATTGAGTGAACAAATAAAGTAAGTTTACATACTGAAGTATGAAGTAATTTGTATTATACAAGTTGATAAATTTAGAAATATAAGTTTCAAGCATATATATTTATCACAGATCTTTATTTTGAGAGGTTACATTAAGTTGGCCCAAGATGCATCCCATATGAACTTGGGTTAAGTGGGTCACAAATGTGTCACGGGCCGCATGTTTACTTACCCAGAAGAACCCACAAAGTAAATAAAGTGTGACCAACAATAAATAAAATTAAAATATATCACAAGACAAACCCATCGTCTTTGGTCAACCCATCACATGTTTGCTAGCTATATAAAATAATAAACATCACATGTCATACCGTACGGTTTTATATGGGTCATTCGTTTTATTTTTCATCATAGATATTTTAACTTTTTACCTTCTATGGTAAATTTAATTTGCCAATTTTATCTAAGAGCTATGGACATGCTAGCGGATTTAAATTACTTGTATATCTAGACTTGGGTACAAAACTTAAATCAAACACAAATCCAAGCCCAAAACTCAAGTCCAAAACACAACTAAACGTCTAAAGTCTAAACCCCGACCCTCGATACGGGCTATTTTCATCATAAGTCTCTTAGGTTATCGTCAACGACCTCCGAGACAACTAACTTACGGGCCATATTCGTCAAAAAGCTCTTAGGTTATCGTCGACGACCTCCGAGACAACTAAGAATCACACAGACCTTGGTCAGGGATGGAACTAGAGAATACCGAGCGGGTTCAGTAGTACTAAAATAGTTTTGTTTTTGATTAGCTAGCTTTGTTCATTCCTTCCAAACAAATACAGTAGTATATGATTTAATTCTACTTGGATCAACTTTCAATCAATTAATACAAGAGTAAATGAAATCAAAGTAGTAGGAAAAAATAATCAAAAAGACCCTAATATAACTCCAAACAAATGCTGACCCTGACCTCTAACTAAAGCAGCATAAAGATCTAAAGCTATCCAGCTTGCATCTTCTTTCTCATTTCCATAATCTTTCTATGAGAATTCGAATGCAATGCCGTCGAAAATGTCGGACTGTTCGCTGGCCTGTACTCTGCCACCAGCCGCCCTGACTTGTACCGCACACCACAAGCATTACACAGCGTCTTTGGGCCCATTGGCCCAGCTCGCCATTGTGGCGTTTTCTCTGCTAAGCAATGCTGGCACCTCCTTCCAAGACTGGCAGCCCCACTGGTTGGCGGTGGTTTTGGAAATGAGGACGCAGGCTGCAGTACTTGATTCCACCACCAACATTGCCGCCCTCTGCGTCTACGATTGGACCGTTTACGAACTGGATAGTTTAAGGGTACACGAAGACTGCCACAACAGCTTGTAATGCTATGACTATTGCCACTGCTACTACTGTTGTTGTCAAGAACCGAAACGATAACAGTTTGGTTCGGGTTTGAGAGAATATCGTCTAGTGCTGGAAATGCATCTTTGTTTGATAACCATTCCAGTTCTTCTTCTGCAAATTCCTGAATGGGAATCAGATAGTACATAACTCAATCTTCAACTCAAAAAGCTTCCATCTTTTTTTATAATAACGGCAAACCTACAATCTATATCACATATTATGTACAATCACACACATATATCTCGAGTGTGACACTAAACCCACAACATTCACAAAGGGAACTTTGGTAAAAGCTTCCATCTTTAACCAAATTTACCCAAATTAGTAACATTATTAGCAAACAGGTATACAGTATTTTACATGGGACTACTAAGTTTGACCAATAATGCACAAAGGTACAAGCTTTTTTCTTTCCAATTCATAAATTAGTCTCTTTAGATGAAACTGAGTTGGGTTCTAATAGGCCGAGTCAACTCAGGAGTCCATGACTCCACATCAAATTAACATGAAGTGGGTAATGAAGAAAAACAAAGAATAATGAGGTTTTGGGGGTGGAAACTTACCGGAAATGAACGGGTGTAATCATCATCGGAATGTTGAGTGTTAGGGTTTGAATAAGAATAAGGGGGTTTGTTATCATCGTCTAAAGAGAAGTTAAGGAAGTCATCATCGTCAATAACCAGACATGAATCTGGGTCAGAAGCCATGTTTTGAGTAGAAACTGCAAAAGGGTAGGTTTGTTTGTTTGTGTGTTTTGTGGGTGTGGGTTGAAGAATGAAGAAGAAGGGTTTTGTTTAATAAATTTGTGGGTTGGGTTTTGATGTTGGGTTGGTGTTAAATTATCAAGATTGATTGTATGATGTAGACTCAAAAGAAAGAGGATGAATGGCAAGGAAAGGATGTGTTGGTTTTGGACATTACTTTACATTTTAATTTCACCCCCTTCCAAATCTTCAATTCAAACTTTACATTATATTGCCACCAATCTTTAAAACCCTACTTAAAGTCCATACACACATACGTATACAACTTGTATAGTAACTTAAGCACATTCGTTTGTGTAGATAAGAATATATGTACGTCGTGGACTGATGTTACAATTTCTATCCTTGTGTTGTAAGTTGGTGTACATATAGAAATACTACATGTTACATTAGAATTGTTCTTCTTCCATTTCGTCTATCTATTAAACATGTTTTTATACACATATTGGTAAGAACTAGTGAACGACTACCATTTCTTTATAGGTAATGAAGATGATACGAACCTAGTTCATACTATGCTCATTTCAAGCCCAAGTGTAGAATTCACTCTTAAAAGCGAGCATAAAGGAGGATGAGACACCTAGACTTATAAGCAACCAACAAATCTCGTACTTGACCAATGTGGAATCATAACAAATTATCCATACCCCACATTTGAAGAGCCAATGTCCTCGTTGGTCACAATTGACACCCTCTTTTCGGGTCCAAGCCACCACTCTGAGGCCTCGTTGGTCACAACTATGTTGGTCAACGTTGGCACCCTCTTTTGGGTCCAAGCCACCACTCCATTGAACACCACTCCGAGGTGTTGGAACCTCAAAAGATAGGGTTGGCTCTGATACCAATTGATACGAACCTAGCCCATACTAGACTCGTACCAAGCTATAAGCCCAAGTGTAAAACTCACTCTCAAAAGTTTTGTACAAAACAGACGTGACATTTAGGTACTTGACGATTGTGTATTGTTTCCGCTCCAACGTAAGTTATCAAAAATATTGAAGTTCTAACTATCACATAAATTTTACTCAAA
This sequence comes from Pseudognaphalium luteoalbum, assembly GCA_963422505.1. NCBI lineage: Eukaryota > Viridiplantae > Streptophyta > Magnoliopsida > Asterales > Asteraceae > Pseudognaphalium > Pseudognaphalium luteoalbum. The sequence goes on from OY730192.1 coordinate 29,133,005, forward strand.
AATAGTTGATTGATTGAGTAAAATGTTAATGCTTTATGATAACTTAAACTATTGGTAAATCAAAGGTAGCATTAGAAGATAGAAAAATATTTGGTGGACTTAAAGTTGTAAGTCTAAAAATAGGCTTATGAATATAATTGATGAATGTAAAAAGTTGATTGAATGAGATTAGGAGAGAGAAAAAATTAACCAATAAAATTAGTACGTCTATTTTTAGGTCTATCTAATTAGTCACGTATAACATTACTCTAGAAAATAAATATGTACTTTCAAGATGAATTTATTTTCGTTGATTGGCAAAGAGTATAAACTCTGATCGAGAGCCGTTACATGATATCAAAGAATAGAGGAAAACAAAGACCCAAATGAACATGTTGACAACCAAAAGAACCAAACCCACAATTAGTTACATTCAGAGCTAACAAGTTGGGTTAGATATCCAATTAGACCTACTTGCTAAACTTTTAGAGAATCTGCCACTAATCCATACAACAGAAACCCGTTGAACAAGAGGGAATAAGTCTTCCTCTTTGTAACTCTGAGCGATCGCCAAATCTGCATGAAGAATTACTAAGAAAGAAGAAACTTATTAGTAGAAGGCAAGAAGACATTTAAGTTGAAGGTTCCATAAACTTATCAGTCAGAAACTAACAAACACGAACAACAAGAGAAACTTTAGAATTCTTTAGGAGATAAACAAACGTAAAAAAAAAAAATACACACTTAACCAATAAAATGAGCGACAGGAATGAGGGATACAACGTAAATTAAATTAAATTTGAATGATTATGCCTTAGGACACTTTTAATTGTTCTAAATTGGTCATCGATTCTCGTTTCATATACAATTCATGTGATTGGTTTATAAGAATGGGAATGAAGAAATGAGTTTCTATCTCATTTGTGTTTGTTTATTGGTGGTCGAGTATTAGAAAATTTTTATCCAAAAATTTATAAAAATCGAACTCAATTTTTCGCTTCAGCTTAATAAAAACTCATGCTCGTAGTGATTCCAATAAAAAAACCTCAATTAGTATCATGCAATTGACAAATGGTTATATTCTTAGTTTGTTTAACCAACGATGGTCATATTCTCGATTCAGTATTTGCTTTAGATCATCTAATTGTGTAGTTTTATTTCTAACCTTATATAAATATTTAATATTGCAGTGTTTTAGATATGTAGATTCTATTTAAATGATTATAATGATTTAAAATAGAGTTGTGTACGTGGGTTTAAAACATTATAACTAATCTTTCTTACATTTATATACGCTTTTTAATTTTTTTTATATGCGTTCTTGTTTTTATTTTGGTTCACCCAATTTAAAAATGCTGACTACGCTACTGACAAGTAACGACACAATGAAGTTAGTTATTATAAAAGAATGATTTGGGTGTGTACGAATGAAGAGGTTAAAATGTTAAAAACATGCAAGATTAAAAATAATTTAATTGATGATTGTCCAACGTGATTGATGGTAAATTCTCTTAATGGTTATCAACTTATCACAAATGTGTTGTCAAGTAATAGGGTGAAAAACGTAAATAGAAGATATAACGAGGGTATAAACCGTATATTAAAGTATGGAGGGATTGATTGAAGTTTTCGGGCCGCCTACGACGCTTTAAACTCCAAACCGTGTATGCGACTCGCCTAACGGTTAAGCCAACCGGATCTTGACACGTTTCATTTCAAAGGCATGACATCGTTGACCCCAGTCCCCCACTGCATGCGCTAATTTTTCAATTCTATATTGACTTTTACATTCTAGAGAAAACTCATCCTTTATGTTTTTTGTCATATTTTAGTGATAGTCCTTTACCATTTTTAATTACACCGATAATCATTTATAATGAAATTTGTTACACAAACGATCCTTTACACTAACAACCGTTAACTATTCGTTAAAAGGGACTATGTTTGATATTTTTTTATTCTTTTAATTATTCTTTGGGTAGATTATAAATGATAAATTTTAAAATCTAAAATGTGTATTGATACTCAACTCCAATTTCACTTAGCAAATGCATCACCAAATATGGCCTCCTTCTCCACTCAAACATCAAATCCTTTATATTCCAACACCTAACTCCACCAACATCCAAATCCTCCAATATATTTCACCATCCAAACATACAATCATGTCTTAAAGATTACGATTTACATATTTGATTAGGGTTATCGTTTGAGATGAATTTCAAGTATCAAATGGATGGAATAGATAAAAGGTGGTAACTACCAAAGTCGTGACCAGATAAGATGATTGGGTTATGGAGGCTCATCGGGTGGTGAAAAATGTTTGTTGATTTGAGTGGTAAATTTAATATATTAATGTTTAACTAGAGAATGAACTGAATTTAGTGATGAATTTTATGAGTTAATGTTCAATGCACTTAATATTGTATGTATACATATTAGATTTTATAAATTATAATTTACTCAAAGGAAAAAAAAATTAAAAATATTACACATGGTTCTTTTTTAACGAATAGCTAACGGTCGTTAGTTTAAAGAATTGTTTGTGTAACAAGTTTCAAATTTAAGGATGATTGGTGTAATCAAAAATTGTAAATGACTGTCAATGAAATTTGTGACATATATAAAGGACGGTTTGTGTAATTTTCTCTACATTCTAAGAAGAGTATACAATATACAGGTGCGAATCTAGAAAGGGGTAGTCGTACCCAAGAAATATAAAGTTACTTGAAAAGATAATTATAAGGTAGTTAGAGATAGTTTAGGAATTTTGACCACCCCAAATGAAAGAAAGAAAAAAAAAATGTACCTCATATAAAAATTCTTAACTCCACCCCAACGAAATGAACATTATAAATAACATTTTTAACAAAATCTTAGCTTCATAACATTGTGTCAACTCACTCATAGTGTTCTCTTACTCCCCATCAATGTTTTGAATGTTCTCGACACTGTGTCATAGTGTTTTTCTGCTCTCCATCGATGTTTGTAATGGCGTTTTCAACAACTTATCTTTTGAACGCTACTTTCACTTCTTTTTTCCGGCATACATAAATTGACTTTAAAAATCAAAAATAAAATTTGAGAATACGGTACACTAATAACCTTCACTCCAATTTTTCAGCATGAGTTTTCACGAGGACCCTGTAAATATAATATCACCACTCCTCGTGCTAATAAGTATAATATCACCACTCCTCGTGCTACTCCTCGTGCTAATAAGTATAATATCACCACTCCTCGTGCTAATAAGTCCGAACTATTCAAAAAAAGCCAAACATAAATACATTGACCATAAAGTAGTGTAATTTTTTTTATTTTTGTTAACGAGTTATTAATAAGCTTTGAACATGCATTATATATTCTTCTACTTTGTATTATATACAAAAATTGTTAATTTTTTTGCATTTTGAGTTAAAACTTTGTTAAAAAGGGAAGAAAAGCAGCTACGTTATGTACTTGATGAATTCGCTAATAAAGAAGAAAGAAAAAGACAGGAGAATAAATCATCTCCATTGATGCATATAACAATATACAACAAATTTCCAAGTGTAAATCTATAAATCAAAAACGAAACCCCGACTCAAATGGGCTAAATACTTTAAATTTTATCAGTTCATATCATTCGAAAATGCATTGATGTGAGTTAAAAGTCTCATTTGAGAGTAACTCAACCATGCGTTGCTCCAGCCTTTTGGCACCTGGACCAGGTTTCAAGACATCAGCATCACCCCAAATGGTGCAAGGCTCTTTGTTAGAGTCACCTAAACACCAGCCACCAGGAACTGGTTTACCCTGACCACGGTTCAGTAGTTCTTGGTCAATCTGGTCAAGAACTGGATCATCAAGAAGAAATGGAGAAGCAAAAGCTGCACCACTGTTGATTAGATCATTGAAGTCGTCTGAGTGGAGTGTACGTGGTTCGTGTTTGGTCTCGTATGCAGAATATTGCAAATTGTGGTTTACAACAGTTCTGTTTAATCGAGGAGAATTACATAGAACAGTGGGGAAGTATACAGATTGGGATGAAAGGCTGTTAGATAAGTACATAAGCAGGGTCCTGGGTAAGTTTTCTGTTCCTAAGATGCAAAACTCCACAAACTTTCGGCTCAATACAGATGTTGGTGAACCTGCAGAAGCATACAAGTAAAACACTTGTCATCATTTGACTACTTTTGAGGTTGTTGTGCATGTGTTAAAACCAAACCTGACTTTTGTCAAAACCTCTGTGTGTGAACTGAGATATTATTTAAATTTTGGACTACCCAAATGGGATAGTATGTGGATCTATGTGTTGTGAACTATGAATGATTCTTTATAATCCCAGCTATTTGAGGTAACGGTCTTTGTAATGTCACTCATCTTGGGGGGTTGTTTAGGAGTGCGATTTCAAGGCGACAATTGAATACAAAAAATCATAACTAAATAAATAATCAAAAGCTTTAAAGTTAGGAATACTTGGATAATCTAACAATTTACTCAATCAGCAACTCCAAACCTGCTTCTACAAATCTACTTACCTAGACAGTATATTATTAAACAAACAAAAAAAATTATAAGACGTTCTGCCTAAGACTTTAAAAAAGATTGTTGCAAGTCATTAGAACTTTCAGAAGATATGGTAGAGCTTATTTATGATTTCGTGCTGAACCTGGTAAACGAACAAATAGGGGGTCTTTCTAGAAATGTTAAACAAAAGTTTTTCCCTTGCATCTTGTTATCACTTAAGGTCCTATACTAATATAACATACTGCTCACAAAAGATTATTCAAATATGCAGAAGAAGGATTATGGAGCTACAACATGATTTATCCTATCACATAGTAGGTTTTTCCTGAATCAAGATGCCAAAACATGATTTAACTTTCAAATTATTCAGTAGCTTAAACCAAATCTTGTTCAAATCATCCTGCTCACAAAAAGAAACATAGAATACCCCATATGATATCTCAATAACTTCAGATAGCTTAATTAATAGTAAGCGCAAATAGATTAGAATAGTATATTGGTAGAACTGAATACTTTCCTGTGAACAACCGATAAGCATCTGGCAAAGGCCGTTTTTGAGTTCCATAAAAGATCTCACTCTGCTCATTAAGAAAAAGCCCTGGGTCAACCACCACAGGTTTCAACATCCGTGACCTGTAAATCATGAAATATACATATCATGAAAGTCCCTAATACCTACATAAATACCCATAATTATGTAAAAGTAACTTTGGCATACTCTTTCCAGCCAATGTAGCTTGTGTGATTCACAAAGTTGAGATCTTTAGGTACGTATGATAAAATGTGAAGAAGATCTATACAAAAAAAAAGCCAACATAAATGCAACATCGGTAAAGTTTATGAAGAAACTGAGCATATCTAAATAAATATCCTTGTAAAGAAACTTCTTAACCATAACAAACACACTTGACTTCACAACTACCACTTTGAGTAGTAACTAAGCACAAACAAATCCACATAAATGGCAAATCAAAATCAAGACTAAACACCTACAAAACACACAAATTAATGGAAGAATGATACTTTCGAACAAAAGTATACACTGTGAATAAAACTTGCAACTTCAACAACCAAAACGACAACACCAATAAACCTTTAAGCCAAACTAGTGGTTCATTTTTAACTCGTGCACGACTCCAAGAACAGACAAAGAAAAATCACTGTTTAAGCCAAACTAGTGGTTTAATTATAACTCATTAAGGACTCCAAGAACAGACAAAGGTAAATCAATTTTGACTCGTGATAAGCAATGTAACTCAGTAAACCAGTAGTATACCCACAAACTTAAATCAGTGCAAGATGGATACTTTGTAAAAACACTTCATCAACCAACAACCCAAAATTTCATATTGAGTACTTTGCAATGTTACTTGACACTTATAAACCCTAGAACAATAAAAAATTGGGCAGCCTTCAGACTATATGCAATAAAAGTATCAAATACACAAAACTGAAAGTAACTGAAAAATACCATCTTGAGTAACAAGTGGATAATCAGCAGCAGAGAGATTGATGAACCAATCCCAATCAGTAGAAAGCTTCAATAAAATAGCAGCACCATGTAAAGTGGATGAAATAGTTGAAGACCCTTTATGTGAAACTAGATCAGATTTCCCAATAACATTAACATTTTGTGCAGCCCAAAATACCCCAATTGATTGAACAGTTAGTGCTAATGAATCACGTTCCTTTTGAGGGGCAGAACGGTCAAGATGTAATAAATACTGGTTTCTTGGATGGTAGATGGATAGAAGCAGCCGGATGATCCGACCCGAATCGTTACAGGATCCGGATATGAGATATGCAATAGTGGGTGATGCAGGTGGAGACTGGTCGGTTGTTTTATTGTTGTTATTGACAAAAAGGAGTTGGTGGTTGTGATATTGTGCGGTGGAGATACGGTGGGGAAAAAGGTATGGGTCGGAGAACGGCGGCGGTGACGGCGGCGATGGGAATGGGGAAAAGAAGAAAAGGAGAAAAAGGATGGTGGTTATGGTTAAGATGGTGTAAATAGTGGTGGATGATGATGGTGATTGTGTTGGGTTTTGCATTTCTTGATGTTAAAGATTGAAACTTTTTGTGTTTCGTTTAGAGATAAAGATTGTTTCCGGTGGTTGTGGTGGTGGTTGGTGCCGGCCGTGGTGAAAGATAATAGTGACAAGGTTGTTGTTGATGCTTTGAATTGCCCGTCCACATTCTTACTTTCAAGTTTTGATACCATCAATTGATTTAAAATTTCGAAGTTATATTAGTGTTGTGGATCCTTGGTGTATGTGTATGTCTAGATTAGAATAGAATAAAAAGGTAACCTAATCAAAACGTTACCTTATTCCCCTGTTCTTTATACCAATAGGTTTAATCAAAAGTTGGTAAATTCGAAACGGTAATGTGAATTGTTATTGTATAGAAAGATCGAGATCGTAAAATCAAAACATGTGAATGTGACGGTATGATACCAACAAGATCAAGATCATAATATAAAATCGTAAGAATGATCCATATAAAATTATGCTAGCAAATGCTCTACTTAAATTTTAATCTGGATGTGTTGCAATACATACTAATACCACATATATAACGAACTTATGAAATGTTCTTATATGGAGTATATACCATGATAGTAATAGTAATACTATACTAATAGCACATTACAATGCTTAAGAAATAAGCTAAATTTGTTATTGGGAATTTCAATCTTAAATTGTTAATTCTAAATTAAGAAACTTTCTCCTACAAAATTGACTCCCCATTTAGCCCATTAGCTATTGAGAAACACTATAGGCCCTCAAATTTCACAAATATATTTTCACAAAATTATATGGTAAAGAAAATTCACCAATCACATCCATTTATTTTCTCTCTCTTATACTTCTCTCATTTAATACTATTGATATCAAGGGCGGAGCCAGAAATTCAAATTAGAAAGGGTGGAAATTTGTTACTTTTTATTTCTTTTATAATTTGTAGGGGTGAAATTTTTAAAATGTCATTAATACTTTTAACAAATTTAATTTTTTACGTGATATAATAGTTCTAGTGGGGGCGCTCTGTCTCCAGTGGCGGATCTAGCACATACGATAATATGGTTCCTTAACATATCGACTCAATGACTTGGTTGACATAAAAAATAATCATGATAAAACAAATGAGTTGATAGGTCGGGTCGGGTCAGGTCATTATTATGAATTCAAAAGCTTTAAAAAAATAAAAGGCAAAAGTTATTCCTGATGAGATTTTATGATGAGATTTTATATCGTAAAAATATTAGATGACTTTATTACTAATAAGGATATTTATTTAAAATTTTCATTTTTGGGAGTATTTGAACAACTGGACTAAGATTTATGGGAAAATTTGAAAGTAGATTTTCTGATATTAGGTTTCAATTACAGCGAGTTAACTTATTAGTTAGGTCCTATTTATTTTTTAACCTAGTTTTTTTATAAACTTATCCACTAATCAATAGAAACAAATTATTTTCAACATGGGTCAAAGTAGGAATGGCAACGGGGCAGGTTTGGTGCGGGGATGTCAGCTCCAACCCCAACCCCATTATTCTAAGCAATCCCCAACCCCACGGGGTTTTATCGGGCGCCCCATTGGGGAAATGACTTACCCCAAATCTCAATGGGGTCTTATCGGGTACCTCGTTGAGAACATGGGCTCGTCAAATCCTAACCCAGTACTCGTTCTCTATTAATAATACTCAAAATTCAAAATTGGCATTCTCGTTTCAAAAATAAATAGTAACATAATCAAAACAACATATAGTAATCGGCCTTGTTTTTGACACAAGTTAACTAAAAATATTAGAAAGATTACACATGTATACTACAAATAAATAATAACTAAACCGTTGTTGTGAACAAGGTCGATTGTTATATTGTAAATATTATTGTAATTCAAAAAGCTATCAATAAATAAATATGATGATATATACTCCGTATTAGTTATTTATAGATATAGAATAACTATTATATATACATATATTGTAATCACACATGCATATTTATATATTAATATATCGGGGCGGAGAGGGCGGGATGATATTACCCAACTCCAACCTCAAAAAACCCCAACCCGATCCGAAATTGAAGAGTTCGGGGATTCCATCGGGTTCGGATCTTGATGTTACGATTCAACATATCCTATGCTGGTTTGCTTGTGATCTCTGTACTCTTTTACGGTATTTCTCTTAATGGTTAGTCTTCATTTTCTATAAAAAAATCATATGATATAAATCATTTATGAGTCCTGACCTCTATAGTTGATAGCTTTAGTAACAAATGATGAATTATAATATGGTATAATACAGAGCATGATATATAATTGCATTATCACGTTAATGATGTACATAAGCTTTAGTGTGAATTGAGAAATTGCCTTCTCAAATGGTTGAAAATTGTAAAAATACACAGTGTGATGTACTTGGTTTATGTAGTTTCACTCAATGATTTAATCAATTTTGAGACATGAAAAAGGGTTTACAAATCGTACAAAACATGAACATGCACTTTAATCATAGAAACATTGATATACATATACATGAAGAATACATGGTACAAATATATCACATTTTGTTCACAAAATCACACACATACATGAAGTAATGAATGTTCCGAACTTCTCATTAAGAAGCAAGCCTCAATAAGAAAGATGGACAGTAAACCTCAGCAACGACTCCACACCATCAGCAACAATCTGACCAGCTGGTATCAATGACCTAACCTCAGCAAACCCACAAGCATGTAAAAACTTCCCAGTGCCACCTGTCACTGACAACCGCGACATCGCACTTCCAATATGATAAACACCAAAAAAGTTTATACTATCTCCATACTCACCTCCTTCCATCATAGCAGTAAATGTCATCATTTGTCTACTTCCATCTGCAGAGCTCGAAACGTAAACTCCTTGTGCTTTCCCTAACGTCTGCGAACCCAAATGTGGGTCGATGGTTAATAAGTCATCAATCACAGTTATCGTCCCAAAACCAAGCCCGAGCCCATCTGGTCCCAGTTGTGCTGCAATCTGGTTTTGAATATTGTTTTGGTTAAGGTTTCCAGCAAATTGTGTGCCAACTAAGCCAGTTCCAAGTGGGACCCCATTTGCATTAACAGTAGGGATGGCACCATTGGCGTTAGGAATGGCGACCCCACCTTGTGGTGTGCGAAAACCTATACGTCTGGCAAAAGGAACTTGACCACTGTATATGTTACCTAATAGACCAGTTACTGGTCTAGCTGTCGGGTTGCTACCACCAAGAATATCATGCATGTATAGTTCGAAAACATGTTCTCCTCCTCCTGCTGCTGATGCTGCTGCAGCTGGATCCAATGATGTTACACTCAAGATTCCTATATGCACAACGAGGATGGTGAACATTAACAATGAAGATTGCTTAGACATCTTATAAATCGAATCAAATTGAGTGAAAAGAGAGATGGGAGCTTGTTGTTTTGGATGGGTCTGGAGGTATGGAGATAGTGCTTAAATACCTAATTAGTACTACATACAGAGGTCTAAGGAAATGGAGTTGGTTTATGTTGTATTAGTTATGGGATTGTTATATATATGTATATTTATATATATATGCTTGACTACTGAGCCACTTTTGTTAACAATTTAGCTCGAATACGGTTAGGTGCATGCCTGATAACCTTTTTCGCAGGGTGTAACTTGACTGAAAATCTTGGATTCATAACTTGTATGGTCTAGATAATTAGGCTTTGTGGGGTCTCTTCTTTTTGTTAATGAGTTGTCATCTTTGACATATGTTGACCTTAAAATCTATCTAAACCATACATGATCTATGTTGTAGTGGTTCTAACAAAACCATTAATAAGAATAGTGATCATCCTTTACATTAAAGATTCTGACTTTATCATTGTACATGGTAATAAAAAAATGAAATTCAACCTGATTGGTCAAACCTTCCTATCAAAATGTTAAGATTATTCTTATTTAACAACAATATACCAATAGCGATAAAACTAGCTAAAATCTAAGTAGTAGTTCAACAAGACTACTGCATCATCGATTTGAATCCTGCAGCTGGTCTTGTTGCATTGGTTCTTCATGATTCATAACCTTGGGTTGTCTCACAATTGGAGAAATCAATTTCCATACTGCATTCAGTAGTCAAACATTTATAAAGTAAAAGTCTGCATATTTAAGTAAGGCACTTGTACATCAATAAGTACAGACTTACAGTATATTGTCGCTGCAAACCATTCATTAACTATTTTCACCCATGTACTTGCCCACCCGACATCGATGCTCCATCTGGTGGTTCAAAAAAAATTCACAACAAAGGCTTTTAGCACATCTTAATTCGACAACCGGTTTCGCTGCATAATGAAATTGGGATCCAGATCTTACTTCCTGGCTGGACTATCAAGATTCCAGCTAATGAAAAGCATAGCAAAATACATAGCACCCAAAGAGAATATCAGGTGAAAAAATCCATAATTATAAGGGATATCATCTTCCATTTTATCTTCTTGTCTCTTGAGCTAAACACAAAAGATTTGGGCATAAGCAACCAATCACAAATTTTGGAACGGTCATAGATATCAATAACAACTAATGGAGAACCTGAAATGTTTGGGAATCAATCCCAGTGGAAAATGTTGCCATGACAATGGCAAAAACACCGATTAGGAAGCCCTAGAAACACAGGAATATAAATGTAAATGATCACAATTTGAATTTTTGAGGTCTAAGAATCTAAGATAGAGGGTGTCAGCTTATTACTAGCACAGTCATCCAGTCTACATGCTTGTTATCCTGCTTTTGGGGGCTGCATATTACGCTGGCAGGCTCACTGGAAATCATGAGTTAATATGACAATTTTTATTTTTATTTTTAAATAGTTCAAGCAATTTACAAACTTTATCAATATACTGATAACAAACCTTCTTAAAGCAGACCAGCAGAGGAAAACAATATAAGATGCCATGATCCCTGATGATAGAAGACCTCTATTTACCTGCTGCAAGTCTTGTGACAGTTAGATTCTTGAATAATAACTATAATTTTTTTAAAAGACCATTCATTGAAGAACCAACCAAATGTCTATATGGAGCAATAATAACCATAAATTGCACCATGAACTTAGCTACCTTTGAATGCAAGGATATAACCATCATGACTAGGAGCAAAATTGCTGTCCATGTGATGAAAAATATGTTAAGAGTGCATGAAGTTTTGGATGCATACAATGCATACATCACGATGATCCCGCATAAAGATGCCATATAGAAGAGTGTCGACATGAATAACCCACAACACGAGCTGCATAACACAAAAGGCGCATATCATATCTGTTGGACTTGGTGAGCTTTGATGATGAGAATGATGAGATAAAATCAAACCTTTGTTTCTTTCTTTCATCGGGCATCCAGTAAGCATTCCACCATGCTATGAACTCGATTACACTTACAAGTTGGAGGACGAGAAAAATCCTGGATCATAGATTTAGGTAAGAACAGTTTTTGATAAAATACATATTTATAAAGATGTTATAAAGATATATATAGTTAGATAATTACCCTGCACCAACTCGAGCAAGTTCACCTGCAAGAAACTCGGAATTTTAGTCGACTGGTTATTTGAACAACATATTTTCTAGTAATGTGACTGACTTACCATATAGATGGATATAATCCGAGGGGATGAAGAACGAAAACACTAGGGTGATTATCAATATAGCAAACTTTGAGGTCCACCATCCAGAATGCCATGCATCACGAATGTTATATAATTTGGTAGTTCCACACGTGGTTAGAAACAACATAAAGAAGAATATCTAGAAATTGTACGTTAAGGAAATCACAGAAGATAAATCAAACTAACCAAAAATCAAAGAAACAAGCTAAGTTACAAAAAGATACGAAGCATCCGAAGCTCACACGAAGAACTCCCATTGTTTGGAAACAGTCATGGCCTTCGGGTCCACATACTTTATGAACTGCAAAAAGAAGTAAGTGTTGTGATGCAAATGTAGCCCAAATGGAGGCATTGGGTTCAGTAATAAGTTAAAACTTGATGAAGTTACTGTGGAAGTGAAGGGAGACTCTTTGGCCATAGTCACGCAGAAACCAAGCTACGAGATTCACCAATGAGAAGATAATGCCATACTTGAAGCGGGCTCTTAGTGATTTCTTTTTCCTTAGCAAGCACTGTATGCTTATCTGTTGCATAATTTCCCATTGAACAATCTCAGCATCGGTTAGTTTGATGTCTACAAACACTCCATCTTCGATTATTTCACCAGTCTCAACCATCCTGAAATTAGTTTACTAGTTCAAAATAAATCCCAAGTTCAAGAAAACCAAATTTAGAGCTTTTGGATTTCCGAATGCAAGAAGGATTGGAACACTGTGTGAAACAAGTGGAATGGTGCACAAAATTATCATCACATTAATGGGTAACCATGCTTAATGCTCTAAAATAAAAAAAGAAGATAAAACAAGATTAAGGAGTAATTAAGGTTAAAAAAACCTGCAAATTTTCTTGGTGTCAGTCTCCCAAAGCAGTGGGAAGTGATCAGTGAAGTTCCTTGGATGCAATTAAGATGCTGATGGATCCTGATATCTTGTTTTATTTACCATTAAAGTAGTAATTAAAAAAAACAAGAAGGTAACAAGGCTCCAATTTGTCAGGTTGGAGTAATAATTGGTTTAAAGTCAGCCCAACAACTAAGTCTTAGTAAGTAGATACTGTTAGCAGCACTCCATTTCTTGAACACACTATTATTATTTGCAAGTCATCTTTTTCTTTTTGTTGCTTGGATTAATTAATTTTATATTATTAATATATCTTATCTTATATAAGAAAATAAACACTTATATACAACATAAGAGAAAAGAAATAAAAATGTTTGCCATATTATATTGCAAGCTAGTACTAATATATGAAAATAACCAAGGTCGGAAAAAACTGAATTCGTGTACTCAGAAAAAACTGCAATACAACAATGATAAATAAGCGCAGTTTATTCATATAAGTATGTCTTAGGTAAAAAAATCAAGTATTAACTCTTCAATAAAACGTCGATAAATGGACATGATTTTGTATTGTAAACTGGAACAAGTTAGATCATATTAGATTATCATCTTTTTCTTGTTATCTTTTGAATTACTGGTACAAGGTAACAAATTGGAAAATCTTCCAAAAGTTAGGAAGATTAGATACAAGAAAATGAAATATATAAAGTTCCTTCTACTCAAACATAGACAGTTGTCAATGATATAGGCATCTTTTTATATGATAGTCTGAAAATGGTTAAATTTGTTGGCTAAATTGGTAAAAGAGGGAAGTGAGAAATAATACATGTGAAGATCAAGAATGTTGCTTTGAGTGCAGTTGAAGACATGAACAAAAACCCAAATGCAAGATGACAAAAGGTGGTAGGTCCTTACAGGTTGACCCAATGTTAAAGCTCATTACGGCTAATCACGCGCTAGAGACCGTTGTTAGGAGCGGAACGGTGCTCGATAAATAAAATTAAAAATTCACTAATCTTATACCCTCATCTTATTGCATACATGCCCATGGCATGTGTCCATGTTGAGTTGTTTAAAACTTTTTGAAGGAATTGAATGTGATACTTACTTGCCTCCTTTATTGCTGTTTTTTGTTTGTTTACCAGATGAGATGAATCAAGCAAATATATAGGTTATATTGTTAGGTACAACATGATTGGTTTTTTTGCTTTTGCTTATGAATGAGTAAGTAGATTACTGAATCATACAAGCAGCTTCAGATCAAAACTCCTTGCAAACAAATATTAGGATTCGTTGTCTGTTCTTGCAAGAACAGATCAAAACTCTTTATTTTTCTCGGATACAGCGTCCTTCAAGTGTACTTTACCCAAAACATGGAATGAAGTATACTAAATAATTTGGTTTTTGAATGTAATTGATTTAGGTGGCAGTAGGCAGGAATTAGAAAAGTACACAGGAAGTTGAGTAACAGTATACCCAGATCTGGCAATTTTTACTTTACATCTTTTATTTTTCTATCCTCAAACACGGACTTCATTAAAAAGAATGCAAAACTCAAATGGGATCAAAATAATGATCAATAATTGTTCATTAAACTTCCCTTTAACTAAAATTCCGCATGCTAATCATATTACTCACAAGCTGAATACCTTCAAATATGTATATCAAAATTCACTAGTTCTCTCGCATTATAAACACACTTGTGCCTTCTTTTAATTTTAAGGTGTCACACATACTCAATGAACCTTTTGTGTTTATTTTGTCAGTAAATTGTATATCAATCGTTTGCAGTATCACGGGGCTGGTCAATAGTCCATGCCACCCATTCCGCCCATCCCACCACCCATTTCTGGAGTCACATCACCAGCAGGTTTTGATAGTTCAACCACAATGGCTTCAGTAGTCGTCATCAAAGAAGATACGCTACAACAAATAGCAAAACTAAATCAGTCAGCAGCTTTATTGAGTATGCAGTAATCAGAACCAACAGACCACTGCTTCAACTAACCTTGCTGCATCAACCAAAGCTGTTCTTATCACTTTCAATGGGTCAATGATTCCATTTTTCACCATATCCACGTATTCACCTGCATATTAATAGGCTTCATCAACATTTGCTGGTTCTTAAAGTAATGATAACTCTAATAACAAAAACATATGTACAAACCTTTTGCAGCATCGTACCCAAGATCTGGGTCATCTTGAATAAAAAGCTTACCAACCACAACAGAGCCCTCAACTCCAGCATTAGAGGCAATTGTATGAACTGGCATCTGCAATTAGGCAAGTAAAAAAAGTTAATTTCTTAATATTATAAGCAACCAATCTCAAAGTTCAACAGGATTTAAAAAGCAACCTTCAACGCATTCTGGATTATCTGAACGCCGATTTCTGATCAAAGTTGGCTGTTGGCAGTTTGTCCAACTCTTTAGATGCATACAAAAGAGCAACACCGCCACCTGCATCGAATGAAGAAATCTAATGTGCTTCTTCTTTAGTTCTTCCGTGATTAATTCAGGACAGAAGGATTAACTACACTAATTTACCTGGTACGATCCCTTCCTCAACGGCCACCTTTGTGGCGTTTAAAGCATCTGTGACTCTATCTTTCTTTTCACCTACTTCAGTATCACTGGCTCCTCCAATCTGAGGAACATAAATCAAATATTTTCAGTAGTCTAAACATAACTGCAAAACTTCTGATCACAAAAAAGTGATATAAAGTGTAACAAGGACAAACCTTTAGTACAGCAACACCGCCCGAAAGTTTCGCTAACATCTCTTGCAACTTCTCTTTATCATAATCAGATGTGCTAGACTCCATTGCTGACTTAATCTGCCAAAC
Organism: Pseudognaphalium luteoalbum; assembly: GCA_963422505.1. Lineage (NCBI taxonomy): Eukaryota > Viridiplantae > Streptophyta > Magnoliopsida > Asterales > Asteraceae > Pseudognaphalium > Pseudognaphalium luteoalbum. The sequence goes on from OY730192.1 coordinate 29,148,848, forward strand.
AGATAACATGCAAACATTCGTGTCAACAAATTAACCTACTTAATCTGTGAAACAGATAACATGATTAACCTATTGAACAGGATAAGATTCCATTCAAAAATGTTATTAGCCGTAACACTTTCATGCAAAACAGTAATAAATGCGCACCTGTTCACACCGCTCTTCTATGGACTTCTTGTCACCAGCACCATTAAGCATAACTGTATCATCTTTGAATACAGTGACCTACAACAAAAATTACAATAATTTAGACCCCCGCCACATAAATCAAGTACATATATATCATTTGATGCTTTAAGTGATAAGAGACACCTTTCTACAAGAACCAAGCATTTCCATTTCCACATTGTCAAGGTTCATACCAAGTTCTTCCGTTACAAGCTGCAGATCACATAAAAATGTACCATAGTAAAGGATCTATCAGGCAATGCACAATTATAGGTTACAATATCGACTGATTTCCTATAAATGGGTTGACTTTTGCATACATGTACGGATAATATTTCAAAAGTGAGTTTATGGAACAGGTCAAACAGTTTGAAAGTAGCATAAAAGAGCATTGAAAAGCTTAAAACCTCCTAAATTACTTTATTCAGATAAATAATATAACTCTTTTGATAATATAGTTTTTGTTACCATATGAAATAAATCAGTCACTTATAGAACTCAAACAGATGGACAAAGAGCATTGGTGGGAAAAACAAATCCAACCCGAAATTGCTCCTTTTGACTCGTTACATCACCCACCCATTTTTCCACCTCTACAGTAACTTCATGTCAAGACGGTTAAGGAAATATTAAGAACTCACTTGGCCTCCAGTAAGTGTGGCAAGATCTTGCAGGTTTGCTTTCCTGTTCTCACCAAAACCAGGAGCTTTTATGGCACAAACCTAATTCGCACAACAGTCAGTTGCATAAACTAATAACTAATATCGTTCTAACAATAAGAAATTCGACATTCATAGAAACAACGAAAACCTTAATGCCAGCACGAAGCTTGTTAAGAATTAAGGTGGCCAGTGCATCACTTTCCACGTCTTCAGCAACAATTAGAAGGGGCCTTCTTTTCTGGATAAGAATCAGAACACATCAGAAATGTAGTTACATAACTCTAATCAGCATGAAACGATTACTTTAAAGAAATTCGGGTATCTACCTTCAGTGCCAACTCTAACACTTTGATCACAGAATTAATGTTCGAAATCTTCTTCTCATGAATTCGAACAACAGGATCATCTAATTCCTGTGAATCAGGTTTCAACAAACATTCATCTTTAACTAGATAAATAAAATGCAAAATTAGAGAGTAATAATCACATGGACTTACACATTTCTGATTCTTTTGGTTTGTTATGAAATGTGGAGATATGTATCCCCTGTCCAACTTCATTCCCTCAACAACTTCCAGTTCATTATACAACGTCTTCCCATCCTACATTATATTAATAAACCACCCATATTAATCAAGAAAGCTCCGGCAACAAATATTGCATATACTTTAGTAAATTATCTGATTTAACTAAATTAAATTCATTATCCTGAAAGTTGAGGGTGATTAAAAGCAGGTTACTTGAATAGTGATGACACCCTCTTTCCCAACTTTCTCCATAGCCTTGGCTATCAACTCACCTATCTCACGTTCTCCATTGGCAGATATTGTTCCCACCTGTTACTTAAATTATAGATACCCATTGATCAAATATATTAAAAATTAATTAAAAGATACTTCATGCATATAGCAGTAAACTTAATATACAAACCTGTGTGATTTCCTCAGAAGTGCTTATCATACGGGCCCTACTCATTAAGTTTGTTACAACCGCATCAACAGCCATGGAAATTCCACGGCTGAGGTCCATTGCATTCATACCGGCTGCAACTGATTTGCACCCCTCTGAAAATATTGCACGTGTAAGGACTGTTGCACAAGTAGTACCTGAGACATTAAGAAAAGAGGACAACATTAATACAATCGTTACAAGATATTGATTTCAAAACTAGCAAGTAACTCACTGAGTGAAACTTACCATCATCGGCCACATCATTTGTCGCATTAGCAACCTGTTTGACAAGGCTTGCACCAACATTCTTGATTTTGTCCTTAAATTCAATGCTTTTTGCCACAGTTACACCATCTTTCGTTACTTTTGGTGCCCCATAGCTTTGCTCAATTACCATATTACGCCCCTATCAAGTTATTGCCAAATACAAATTTATCAGAAATTTAGGTGACCATACCAAGATTAGTAACCAACTACTTAACTACCATAGTCCTTACAAATTCTTTGCTTCAAACCTATTGAACCTAAAATCCTAAAGAACATGTATGAACAAACCATTTACAGGAATTAAATCCAATTACATGTGCTTAACTATTATCAGAAGTTGCATCAATATGTGATCATCCATTTTTACCAGTGGATTTCAATATTAGATTCAAGCAATATGTTTTTATGTTGGCAAAAGATTGATGAGAAAGTAGGGACCTTTGGGAGAACAGTAACTCTAACGGCATCAGCAAGGTCTTCAACACCTTTAAGCATTAAACCCCTAGCATCCACTCCAAATCTGATATCTTTTGCTGCATAGTTTCTGCTATAACCCAATCTACTTCCAATCTGATTTGAATATACTGCAGATAAATATGATAACACATTTACATATATATATTATTTGTACTAGAAATATATATACAGACAGAGAGATAGATAGAGAGTGAATCAGTTACATGTTGGGTTCTGTTGTTTGCAATCCTGAAAATTACAAGATGAGAAGGAGATGAAACTAAGTAAGCGGTTGAACAAAAACTAAAATCTTGAAATCATAGAAAAATACCTGGATTTAGAAGCAAGATTTTGTGCCAAATGATACATCATTATGATTACTCAACTGGAGATGCTAACAAATAAAAAAGATTTGTGTGATGTTTCTGTTGCTCTGCTGCTAATAATATACGCAATGAGGAAGATGAAGACAGAGGATTCTGGAAGAAGTGGCGAATAGGGTTTTAGCCAGCTTTTCTGGAAAAATATGATAAGAGGGTTTAAGTTTCACCCCTCTTTTATGGGATTTATTTATTTATTTAAATTTTAAATGTAATTTATGTCCAGGTATTTAGAGCACACGGTGTGCATATACGTGACATCACCGTTCAACGGCCAGAACGCCGTGCGATGGCGTTTTGCCGCACCGTACTGACGTTTTACCACACCGTGTCGACGTTCTCTCCGGCGTTCGGGTGTCGCCATCCATTTCTAGACGCTGCTTCGTTCGACGTTTTCTCTTTCTTTATTGTTTTTTTGTTTTCTTTTTAAAGGAATTGAGAAGAGATGAAGAATAAAGAAAAAAATGCAGAAGATATCGAAAGAGGAGAAAACTTAGTCTCAATCTACGTGCTCTTATTATTTATATTATTATTATTATTTTATTATTATTATTAAAATGAAAAGTGAAAGGCTATTGGAAAAAAAAGTTTGAGAGAGACAGATTAAAATTTGAGAAAATTACTCCAGGGAACAATTCAACGTCCACATTTCACAAAGTATACCGTGTCAGAGTTTTTTTACGAATCTAGACCCAAAAATCGCCAAATGCAAAAAGGTGTTCAGCGATTTGGCGATTTCACTCATTTGGCGACACGTGTGAATGGTTTCTCGCATGTGAACCCCAGAAATTGCCAAACCCAGCTTCGTCGCCAATCCGCCACTTGTCTTTCAGAAATCGCCAAACTACAAAACCTTTTGGCGATCGGCGAATTAATTATATTCACAACGCCAAATGTTCAGATATTTACCACTTTTCTTATAAATGGGGTGACAGATGTGGGTTTGACATATTATAGATCTGATTTGGGGTTTTTTTTTCCTTCATATGTTTTGTTAGATTTCATATTTTATTGGGACGACCGGAGTTATTTCGCCGGAACGAACGGGAAGACACGTGGTCGGTGAAAGGGAAAATGACGAAGTTAACCAAAGTCAACGATTTCTTCCTCCTTCTCCAATGATTTCACCTTCGATCTTCGTCTCTGGCGACATAGACCTGCAACTTCCATCGGTATAGACATGAAGTGGTGATGGTGAACAGCGGTGACGCTCTGATGGACAGTGGTGACCCGCGAGTTATTTGTTGCACGTGGCGATTAAAGATTGATTATTTGTTAAATCGCCAAATCGCCGATCATGATTTTGAATTTTGGCGATAACTTGGTTTAGTTTCGAAATTTTCGTCTGACGAGGTATATCTTGTGAAATGGAAAGTTTGAATGGTCCACAACGATAATTTTCTCTTAAAATTTGTTTTGCTTTAGGTAGAAAAAAATCAAACAGGTAGAATATGTGGCAGGTAGAAATTTGTTTTGTTTTTAATGAAGTAAATGTGTTTTTATTTGATTTATATATTTTTAAATATTAATTTATACATTTTATTACATTAAATCAACAAATAAAATAAATAATAAAAATCTCCAGATTACTGTGAATTCAGTTTCACTAACATTCTACAGAACACTATCCAGAACATCGTGTACCACACCCTGTGCTCTTAATTTACTTTGTCTGCCAAAATAGATTGATAGGGAGTATATGCTTATATATTGCTAGTTAGAGGATACAAGTGGTGAAGGTTGGGCTCGCCGTTCACCACCTTAAACGTCGAACTTCGTCGTTCTCACTCCCCACCACCATACACCCTCGACGTTCACCACCGTCGTGTGACGAGCATGTTAAAGCACAAATTGTTTTCTTTTCTTTTTTGGTTTTTTTCTTTTTTGGTTTCAAACTTTTTTTTTAAAAAAAAACTTTTTTTCCCAAAAAAACTCTTTTTTTCCAAAAAAAACTCTTTTTCCCTCAAAAATAACCGTTTTAACGGCTAGTTTTTTAAGGAAATTATCATTTTTTAATCAATTTTTTATTTTATAAATACCTCCCCATTTCATACAGAATTTTCACACCATTCTTTCTTTCTTTCTTTTTCTCAATCAACATATAAAATGAGTGATTCTGAATTTTACGATTCACCTTCAACTGACGAGGATGTTGAGGTTTTAACATTTCTTCGGCAATATCGTAACCAAGTTGTAGTGCCTCATGAAGCGGGCGAATCGTCCAACCGAGGTCGTTTCAAACGTCGTTACATTTACCGTGATCGGTTGACGGCGAAGGAATCTTTAATGAACGACTACTTTGTTGACAATGCAAAGTACCCGTCGGAGTATTTCAAACGTCGTGTTCGTATGAACAAGCGATTATTTCTTCGGATAGTAGAAGGTGTATATAATAACTCTCATACCCCAATCCCGGATTATGTTGATTATTTTCTCCAATAAGTAGATGCACGTGGTCAACTAAGATTTACCACTATTCAAAAAGTTACTCCCGCCTTACGTCAATTGGCATACGGTACGTCACCAGGATCCTTTGACGAATATTTACAAATGGCGGAGAGAACTTCTTGCGAATGTGTGTTTAATTTTACAAAGTACATGATTGATATATATGCAAATGTGTACATGTGAAAATCAACGGTCGATGACATTCAACGCTTGTACGAGAAACATGGTAACAAACATGAATGGTTTTCCGGACATGCTTGGTAGTATAGACTGTATGCATTGGGCATGGACGAAATGCCCTAACGCGAGGAAAGAGTAATATACACGAAGTGACCACGGCTATCCTACTATCATGCTTGAAGACGCCGCCTTGTATGCCATGTAGATTTGGCATGCATACTTTGGTGTTGCAGAGGCTAACAACGACTTTAATGTTTTTAATTCTTCTCCATTGTTTGATGAGTTGCTCGATGGCTCTGCTCTGGAACAAACGTATTCGATAAATGGTGTTGAGTACAAAAATGGGTACTATCTTGCTGACGGGAGATACCCAATATGGGCATCGTTTGTTAAAGGATTTTCAAGTGTAGTTGATCCAAAGAAGAGTCAAGTTTACTCGAACACAAACGTCTGCACGAAAAGATGTTGAAAGGGCCTTTGGTGTGCTTCAAGGCCGATGACATATACTACGACAACTGGTAAGAGCTTATAAGGTCAACCATATTAAAGAATTATGTATACATGCATATTGTTGCATAATATGATCCAAGAAGACCAAGGGTTCAATATTGCTGAAAATGAAGAGTATTATGTTCCTGTTAGGAATTTGCAAATGACTTGGATCGAGATGTGTGATACAAACAGGCAGAAAAACAAGGATCTATGCGATAGAGACGTCCACGACAACCTTCGATCCGATCTTGTTAAACATATTTGAGAGGATCGTCCGTAGTTTTATGCTCATTTAATCTTGTATTTTATTTAATGTACTTTTAATTTATACATCTTGTTTAATGTACCTTTTAATATTTATGAACTTTTAATTAATGTGTTCTAATTTATTTGTTTTCTTTTAATATATTTGTTTTATTTAATTTGTTTAATTAAAAAATAATAAAATAAACAACTGAACACTGAACCTCAAGGTTAACCATTACCTCACTTTTCAATTTCAGTGTTCAACTGAACACTGAAATTCCATCAACCACTCTCCATGTGCTCAAGGAGGCGTTTAGAGGGTGTTTGGGTGACTTATTTGCTAGTTATCTTTCATGCTTATTACTTATAAGCAAATAAGCTCAAATTTTGTAGTTTATTTTTAAGCTTTCAACTTCCCCTTATAAATAATCAAATAAGTTTAAGAAATAAGTTCCCTAAACTTTAAAACTTGAGTTTATTCTTTACAAATAAGCAAATTAGCTTGGAAAATAAGCTTCCAAACACCCTCTTTATAAACTTCAGATTTAATTTAGTTAGCTTATTTGCTTATTAGTGAGAGAGAATTCACTTTTTTTACATCATAATAAGTCACAAATTTTAAACTTATATACTTATAAGCAACCAAAATATAGGGTGTGTTTGGCACAAGGGATTATTAGAGATTATAGGGGATTGAGATTCTAGTATTGATAATCACAATCCCCTAAAAATGAAAAGCCTTGTTTGGTAACAAAATGTAGGTGGAGATTCTTGAAAATATATTCCCCTAGAACCCCCTAAACAATAAGCCAATTCAACTAGCTTCTAAAAGAATCCCCAACCACTGGAATCTCCAGCCACAATCTCCATCTCCAGCTACAAGCTCCAGCTGATTTGTTACCAAACACACACATAGACCCCACACACTACCTAAATATATATGGAATGGTATCATAGAGTAAATTTCAAAATGAAAAGTTGAAAAGCCAAACCCACCACTACCATAAATTTGAGAAATCATCAATATTATTAAAATTTAGATATTTGTTGTAAAGTAAAGGGAATAATGAAAAAAGAAGAAGAATAAAATTGTTTATTCATCTCGTCAAAAAGGTATTGATATAATACAACTTAGCTTACAAGTAATTAATCTCCTAATCATAAACAAACTCTATTTAAGGATATGGACATTCATTCCATATATATCCATCACACTCCTCCTTAGATGTCAATTGTATAAAAATTATGCCTCGTTAGTACCTTACTAGATAAAACCCGATTGGGACAAAAATCTAGTGAAAGAAAAATAGTACATAATTCTTTCAATACGCTTTGAGATGTTGCCTCGTTAAAAACCTTTCTAAAAAAACCCAGTGGGACAAAATCATAGTCAATGAAAAAAGAGGGTAACGTTTATTTTCTCTCCCTGATAAGGACATCACTTGAAGTCATCACTTATATAAACTTGTTGACGGAAAATATCATCTCATTTTACTCTTTTCTTAATTCATGAGTAAAATATCACTTTCGCAAGATAGTCATGGCTCGATCACCATTGATGTATCATTCCTTACTTGTATAATGTTTATGTAAGACAACATATGTCTTTCAAAAGGTACAAATTATATCTCGTCAACAAACTATAGATAATGATAAAAATTGTCTTGTATGACTAGTTAAACATATCAATGATAATATTAATATTATATTTCTTGACCACTGATTTCCTTATCATCCTTCGAGGGATTCTAGGGGAATAAAATAATTGCATCCGTTAAAATGCTTAGTAATGTCGTTAGCTCAAAAGTCTTACTATCACTTCTTATATAGGTTTCTATTGGGGCACAAATATTACGTCATTAGTATGCTTCAATCCTTAACCATGATAGAACAAAATCGTTCATCTCAATTTCTTTAATGAGTACCAATTAAATTTAATTATCTATACTACTCGTACTATATAATACTAGAAGAATATCCGCGCGTTTGCAGCGGACAATACTTTCATTTGACGATGTATTAATCATGCATCATTTAAGTTTATTTTGTTTACACAAAAAAAGTTAGCAATATAATAGATGAAAAATGCATTTTTATGTCAAACTTTTGAGTTTCACCACTTCGAGTTCTACAATCATATTTTTAATTTGTGAGTCGAACTCTTAGTGTTGTTTATATTAAGTGTAATATGTTACAAAGTTTTAACGTAATTAGTTATACAATTTGTTTCATTTAGCTTGTGTCAATTATCTGATTCATATATATTTTAGTAATGACATGTTGTTATACATTAATATTGCTAAGTGAGTTACATAAGTTAATTCATAACTATGATGTTAAATGTTTTGTAACTATAATAGTTAATTTAATTTAATTGCATTGAATTCAACTATTTAAGACTATTTAAGATATATAAAAGGGTAAATTTGTTATTTGTATTGTCCCTTTTTTAAGGATTAAGATTGATGATTCAATTGCTTTATTAAGTGATATAGATATAGATATATATGGGGAATTATCTGTAGTGTGGAATATGTGGATAGTACCCACGTTAAGTACTATGATAACACCGGATTATATTCATATAAATTAAATTCACCATAAACAACTTTTGACGAGTACATTTAACCCCTTTCGTTGGTAACTCCTATTTTTTTAAGCTATTTATTTAACAAGTAATAAAACTGTTAAAACCGATATTAATTTGGTTTCATACAATCAGGGGTGGAGCTAGAAATAGATATGAGGGGTTGCAAATTTTTTTATAATTAAAACAAGTTTAAAAAATATGATTTCATTGAATATGCGTTGTATTACATCAAAAAGTACGATATAACTCTGATCTAAATTTACCTCGTCGTTCACCCACAAATTGGAAACTGCGAATAATGACTTCATTCAAAACATATTCTAGCTCTTATATTCTTCTAACACTTACGATAAAATCATTCAAAAATTCTTCTCACATGCACACATAACTTTGAACAATACAAGAAAAGAAAATTTTAAATAATTAAAGGGAATAGCAAGATTTTGAGAAAATTACAAAAATCATCCTTATGAGTTGCCTCAAATTTCACTCGCAATCCTTTAATTAATTTAATTACACAGATCATCCTTTATTTTGAAACGTGTTACGTCAATAGTCTTTTACACTAACTATTGTTAACTCTTCGTTAAAAAGGACCATGTATGTCAAAAAAATTATTCTTAATCTTTTTTATTAAATTATAAATTATAAGATTTAGCATACGTATTAATACATTATTAGGGGAACATAATAATTTTTTCATTTCTCTCATTTTATTTATCATCAAATTTGGTCGTATTCTCCTCTAATTGATCACATTTTATATTCCACCAATATCTTTCTCAATCTAGATATACATTTGTGGCTTATTAGTTCTCACTTTTCTACGCCGTTTAACTTCAAAGCTTGGATCATCAGAATGGACGCAAAAGATAAGAGATGGTGTCAACCAAAGTCATGATGAGATAAGATGAATGGGTAACGGAAAGTCCTTGAGTGGTGAAAGCCGTTTGTGCACTATAAAATTTAACGTTTCAATGCGAAAGAGAAACAATTTGATGTTGAATTTGCTAAGTAAAATGTTAAAGATGAAAATGATGTTTGTTCACCTAATAATGTATTTATACATATGCTAAAATTTATATTTTATATTTTACTCAGAAAATTTATAAGAACAAACAAAATTACACACATGGTCCTTTTTAACGGAGAGTTAACAATCGTTAATGTAAAGGACTATTGACGTAACACATTTCAAAATAAAGGATGATATGTGTAAATAACTTAATTAAAGGACTGCGAGTGATATTTGAGACAAACCACAAAGATTATTTTTGTAATTTTCTCCAAAAATTTTAAACTGAATACAAACACAACCAACTCTTGATTCATCAATCAAATAGTGAAAGTTCATGAATTATTCTAACAAAATGATAGAGTTGGACTTATTGCACCAAATTAGGCCTTTTTCAATAATCAGACCGATTAGATTTGGTTATATTAATCTAGGATATTAGGATAAGTATGTATCCATCATCAATATACTTATTTAAAAAAAAAATACTCAATATACAAAAGTCATGTTTAGCATGTGCTACCTCTTGCACTTGTATACCTCCGCCTCTGTATACAACATTATTCCCAATCAAATTTTTTTACCCAATTCTCAGGCATGGGAGGAGAGGACTGAGGATTGTAGAATCCGTCTTCCCTTACAGAGCAATAACAGGTGTCATGATTGGTACAGAAACAATAGTTAGGATCCTTTTTCTTTCTTGTCGAAAAAACATTAAACACCCGTTGCTTCGATTCCCGATAAAAATGACAAAAGAAGAGCGTTGAACTCCAAAAATTTAAGCAAAAATTGATGTCGAAGTACTCTCCGGCATTCCTAGTAACCTTCCCAAGATCGTCATCTTTTGACTGGCAATGAAGAACAAGACCGTTCACCTCACATTGGATATGAATCGTATGGTGTTTCATAACACATTCATTGTCGGATTGTTGAAGATCTCCTTCTTCTTGGCGAGTAATACTATTGTTGCCACCAACATTTGCATACGTCGCATAAATAAGACTAAGTGCTAAAATTAACAGATATAATGTTCTTCCCATTAAAAAGGTCAATTGTATTGATTATTAAACATACGATTTTAGTGAGGTTTCGATTGAGCTTACATTATATAGAGGTGGTCAACGGATACTTATTGATGTTTTTATAAATGTACACTTATTGCATTTTGTAGTAAATGCGGAACAAACTACAGATTTTAAGTCATGTATGTATGTATATAAGTCCATATAATAAATGAGTTTTGCTAACGTGTGCCCCCGTATCATACGTTAAGTCTCATTTAATGAAGTCTAAATTTCCTTAAATATCATAATTTGTAATTATTATATGTATAAAAAGGTAAATATTAGATTGAAATAATGAGTACTAAATGCAAAAACTTATATTTTAAGGAAAATTAGACTTCATTAATAGCGGTTTAACGTGTGCCACAGGGGCACATGTTAGCAAAACCCATAATAAATACATAATTTGTAATTTTGTAGTATTAATAAAATAATAAAGAAAGGGATCAAGGGAGAAGGGGAGTATTAAGGAGTAGGAAAGGCAACTCCATCTCCACCATCCATTTATGATCCAATGCTCCATATAATATCATGTCACTCCCGGATATGTTTGCAAATACATTTGGATGGAGGGACCTAATTGCAATTTACATAAAATATGTGTTGAAGGGGTAAAATTAGGGCAAAAAATAGGTCAGCTGATCATTTTCTTCTCTCATTTCTCTCACTCTTTTCACACACATCCCACAAATCCTTTCCTTTCTCTCACTATATTTAAACACACATAACCACCACCACAACCAACACCCTCACCTCTAACACCACCACCACCTGTCACCACTGCCGCCACCACCTTCTCCGCTGCCACCACCATTTCTCCGTCGCCAACGCCTTCTTCGCTGCCACCACCTTTTCATCGTTCATCTTCAATGCTACCACCACCTTCACCACCGCCACCACCACCACCCTCACCGTCACCTTCACATTCGCCTTCACCGTCCACCTTTTTTCGTCACCGTCCAACACCACCACCACCACCACCACCTTTTTCCGTCACCATCCACCACCACCTTTTTCCGTCACCGTCCACCGCCACCTTCACCTTCTAGATCTGAAAATGTAGACGTAGATCTAACTTTCAGATCTAGATCCGAAAATAGTAGATCAAGATCTACTTTTTTAGATCTAGATCTAAAAAGCTAGATCTAGAAAAACTAACTGGATTTTACATTTAAGTTGATGCATTTTAGATCTAATATGTAGATATGGAAAAAATCTCAACAATTTATGTTTTTTCTCTTACTGCATTTTACATTTTTCTTACTGCATATTTCTCTTAAATGCTTATTGTATTATCATGTTCTTCTATTGCATTTTACATTTTGCAAGATCTACTTTTTTCGAAACCAGATCTAAAAGTAGATCTAGAGAAAATCGCTGCATTTTACGCCATTCTACTGCATTTTGTGTCATTCTATTGCATTTTATGTTTTACAAGATGTATTTTTTCGGATTCCGATATGAAAGTAGATAGAAAAAATACCTGCATTTTACATCTTTCTACTGCATTTTACATCTTTCTACTACATTTTACGAATTGCAATCTAATGTGAAATATAATGCATTTTACATTCATAATGTTGAAGAAAAATAGTCTACTGCATTTTATACTACACAAGTGCATTATGTTTGAACACTGTGATATAACAACAGAAAATAAAGATACCCATAGAATAGTATACTGCATTTTATACTAAAGTCATGCATTTTGTTAGAAATTTACTTTATAAAAAGGGAAAAATTTAAAAGTAAAATAAAAGAGTCTACAACATTTTATAACAACGGAAAAACTAAAAAGAAAAAATTAAAAGAAACTAACTCATTGCATTTTGCGTCCTTCAATTGCATTCTATAGAAATAGAAACAAAAAATCGCAAAATAGTCTATTGCTTTAAACATAAAATGCAGTACCAATAATACAAAATGCAGTAAAAAATAGTACCAATTTGATTTATGTGAATAACGCTTTTTAATAATAAAAATATTATATTTTTGTTTTTTATTTAATTAATTTCCGGGCAGATTTTTGGTCAGATCCCCAGCTTTTTTTAAATTGCAAATCAGTTCCTGATGACATCAGATGAGGGGACCCGGGTGACAAGTGTCACCTTCTGATTGTTCAATAACCTGCTTTTTCTGCCCTCCAAAAGTAGTCTGCTCCTCTAAATCCCACCCCGTAAAAAAATACATCGTATTTGTAAGTAAGATGTCATTTCAAGTTTTAAACGACTTAAAATCTCACTTGAACGCACCAAATGTCTATGTTTGTTATTATTGTTAATTATTAATAAAAATTAATCATAGACAGTAAAGGAGGACAATGAATGACCGACTAAAATACCCCAAGTGCTAAACTTAATTGATGTTCACAATTCACAAATAAATATTTCTTAAAGTTTACTGTTTGTAAAAAGTTAATTCACATCAAAACATCAATCAGTTGACTACCCAACAAACTCATATACAATAATTAGTCGATTGTTTTATGCTTATATTCCCAATCGTACTGTTTAACCCACGATTGATCATGATAATCAAAGAAATAGAATCCATCCTGCTTGATCCCCCATGTACATGTGTTTGCATCTGAAAAGCCCTGGTTACATGCATTGGACATGGTGTGATTGAACACGTCGAATGTTTGTTCAACCATCAATCGCCAAAAGTGACAGTAATAAAGAGTGCTCCCTAACAAATTTTCGCAGAACGACCAACCATATTCAAGGTGTGAAAAATTAAGTACATGAATTCCGAGATCATCATCCTTCGATTTACAATGAACCATGACATTATCATAAGTGACTTCTGTTATGATGTGTATAGCGTACCCTTTTGTAATGAAACAAGCTTTTATAGAACTGAAAATATTAGACAATAAGCAAATCAATAAGATGAAATAGAGAATTCTCATTATGTATTATGTATGTAACTAAAAAGATGCATGAATTGAAATAATATATATATAGATAAAAATAATCATGTAATGTTATTATCATGATCTACTATTCACATAATACAATTCATATGACCTTTTACTTTACAATTATTTATGTCTTAAGCATTTAATATCAAAAGAAAGGTTCTTGACTATTGTAATTAGAGGTTGAATTTCAACAAAGTAAATAGCTAAGTACTCCGCATTTAATCAAAATAATTTGAAAACGTAATTCAAGGCATTTAATTTAACAAAGAATATGTTAAAAATCAAAATATAATTTTCTCTACTTTAACCGATGTAATATAAACTACAATTACAAATTACAATATTACACAACATATATCCTCCACTACACACAAGAAAACTTTTACATACATTTATACTCTCATTACTATAAGTGTTGAAATGTGTGGTCAGATCGGGTCACAGATCTAAATGAGTTTGAGTCTAAACTAGTCGTGAACAAAACCGGCTATTGGGCCTACCCGACCCGTACCCGGAACCCGAACCGGGTTTTAGGTCAAAGGATGAGAACCGGGTTGTTAACCTACCCGAACCGGGTTTTTGACCCACGAATACCGGTTTTTAAACCGGGTTTTTCCGGGTTTATATCGGATTTTCCAACCCGACCCGTAGTGTACCCGGTTCCAACCCGATTTTGAATTTCAAAAACCCAACCCTGGTCCCTACCCGCCGGGTAATGAAAAAACCCGAACCGGGTAGGGTATACCCGGGTATAAACCGGGTTGGTTTTTCGGGTTTGGGCCGGGTTGGTTTTAAGAACCGGGTTTTTTGAACACACCTAGTCTAAACGGGTTCGGGTCAAATGTGACTCGAGTCGAGTTGACCCATCAGGTTTCCACCAACCTTTTTTTATTTGAATGAAAAAGATTAAATGAGGTGTTCAAAACAAATTTACCCATTAGACCTGTTGGTTAATTATTATATAGTTCAAGGTTATATTAAATAACTATTTAGACTCATCTAAAATAATTGGGGAAGCTCAGTAAACCCATCACCTACAATCAAATTGAAATGGATGTAGTATATTTTAACAATAAATTATTTGAATTGTCCATGTAGTTTCAAAAGTTGTCCGCAAGCCGTTCATGCCTTCAAACAAATTATTTAAAAGTCTATTTAAAAAAAATAAAATCACCAACGGTTCATAAATTAACTAAAGTTTCATCAGTTAACTGTCATAAATAATTAGCACACGAGGATATTTTTGTCAGTTCACTATTACTCTTACAAAAATTAACAACTCTAAATTATGGTTTTATTTAAAAATTAAACAAAATTACATTAACCGTCCTTTATGTTTATCTCAATTTTCACTAACACTCATTTATATACTTTAACGAGTAAAGTTCAAATGAGTCCATGATTTTTGAGTGAGACTAAAGGAACCAATGATATCATGCCACATGTACAAAGAGAATGTTCCATACTACAAAACCCATTTACCCCAAACATCAATTATCTCACAAACGACAAATCGAAAAATCATGAAACTTGCACCATATTTTTCAGCGTTTTATCCTCTTCGATTTGCCGTCCCTCAAGGCATACTTTCGATAAAAAAAATCGGTTTTTGGTGGGTTTTATAAATTAGTAACACATGTGTTAGTGATTGATTGTACATTTTATGGACGGTTATGGTTAGGGTTTAGGGTTAGAGTTTAGGGTTAGGATTTAGTAGGGTTCATTGTTTAGGGTTTAGATTTTATGTTTTAGTAGGGTTTAGGGTTTAGGATTTAGTATGATTTAGGGTTTAGAGTTTTATAAAGCGTTTAGGGTTTAGGGTTTGGGGTTTAGGGTTTTGGGGTTTCGAGGAGAAACCCCGAAACCCAAACCCTAACTCTAACCCCTAAACCCCAAACCCTAAACGCAACATTCTAACACATGTGTTAGTAACATATGAAACCCACCAAAAAAATGAAAAAAAAAAATCGTCGGAAGTATGCCTTGAGGGACTGAAAATCGAAGAGGATAAAACGCTGAAAATTATGGTGCAAGTTTCATGATTTTTTGAATTGTCGTTTGTGAGATAATTGATGTTTGGGGTAAATGAGTTTTGTAGTGTAGAACATTTTCTTTATACACGTGGCATGATATCATTGGTTCCCTTAGTCTCACACAAATTTTTAGTCTCATTTGAACCCCACCCAAACTTTAACTACACAAATCTTCATTTCTTTATAAACATGTTACACCAATAGTTTTTTACATTAAATATTGTTAACTGCTCCGTTAAAAATGGCCATGTATGATATTTTTTTCTTCGAGGTTATTTTTCCTCATTATAATTTGAATTATAAGATCTAAAATATGTATAAATACATTATCATGTTCACACCGGGGGGGGGGGGGGGGGGGGTCAAACGGCACCTCACAAGGCAAACACCCCCGTATACGGCACCCTAAGGGCCGTATACGGTACCTAGGTGCCCGGGGGGGGGGGGGGGTTGGTGCTCCATTTGCTGTATACTGACTTCTCGGTTGCTTTGTTCAACATCATTTTAATCTTCCCCTTTTAACGTAGCAAATTTGTCACCAAAACCGATCCCCTTCTTCACTTAAACGTCATATATTATAGTCCATCACCTAAATCTATCACTATCTCGAAAACATACAGTAGCGGCGTAAAGACTACAAGTCACACATTTGATTAACATTTTTGTCAAAACGACATTTTTCATGAAACTAGAGTTTTGAGATGTTTTTCGAGTAAGAAATGGTTGCAAGGCTGCAATCTTTTAAAGGTAGGGATTATTCGTGTAAAATTGAATGTAAAATAATGTAACATTACATCATTCATAACATTTTTAGGTAAACTACTAACATTATACGGTGAGTTAAAGTTACAAACTGACAACGAACTTATACTTTTGTATCGATTTACGTAACAAATTCATTTTAAAACTATTATAGCTAATGACTTTTTATTTTTGTGTTGAGTTCACTTAATTTTTTTACTGGTTACATTTTGAAAAAATCGACATATTTCAATTTCAAATACGTAGTAATTAACAAAACATAAAACAAAATTGTTAATAACACATGAATAAAAAGTTTATTAGAGCAACTCCAATGAAGACTTTATCTAAAAAAATTTATGTAAAAAAATCTTTGGAAAAACTTTATATCATTGGAGGAAAATCTTTATATATCAAAAGCTTGAGATTTATCAGGTTTTGGGACGAAAGCTTTTTTGCTAGTTTAGATATAAAATTGGATCAAAAAAGCTCTTGAAAAGTTTTTCTACATTTGAGAGAAAACTTTTCTCTAAAGCTTTTCTTTTGAAAGATGACATTGCTTAAAAGCTTTTGGGTAAATTACATTTTTCGTCCGTGTGGTTTTTCATTTTCTCACTCTCAGTCATTTTACTTTTTTAATTACAATGGTCATCTTTATGTTTTATGTTTTTTCTCAAGTTAGTCCTTTTACTTTTTTAATTACAATGATCATCCTTATGTTTTGTACTTTTTCCCAAGTTAGTCCTTTTAGTGCATAAATGACTAAACTAACCTTTTAAATTTCATTTTTGATTTTGATATTTTTTCCTATAATTTTTTTTACTTATCTATACCCCCTATTCCTTAAAAACTTATCAAAAGAAATATCGGAAAATCCTAAAATATTAAATCTACTTATTTTCCACTAACTACACTTTTCATTAATCAAATATTAAATTTATCAACTAAAATCTTTTTTGATTAGTTAAACATACACTTATAACGGGACAACCCAAAATAGTGTATGTTTAACCAATCAAAAAAGATGTTAGTTGGTAGATTTAATATTTGATTAATGAAAAGTGTAGTTAGTGGAGAATAAGTAGATTCAATATTTTGGGTTTTCCGATATTTCTTTTGATAAGTTTTTAAGGAAGAAGAGGAAGAGGAAATGAATTATAATGTGTATATATAAGTAAACAAATTATAGAAAAAGATAGCGAAATCAAAAAAGAAATTTAAAAGGATAGTTTAGTCATTTATACACTAAAAAGACTAACTTGGGAAAAAGTACAAAACATAAGGATGACCATTGTAATTAAAAAGGTAAAACGACTAACTTGGGAAAAAACATAAAACATAAGGACGACCATTGTAATTAAAAAAGTAAAAGGACCGAGAGTGGGAAAATGAAAAACCACAAGGATGAAAAATGTAGTCTACCCAAAGCTTATAAGTTATAACCCTTTATATATTACTCCGTGTATATATATAATATACTAGTTTTTATGCCCGTGCGATGCACGGCTAATAATTATAGGAAGATGAAAAATAGTCAAGTATACATAAATAACTAAACTAAGTACCTACGTATTGATATATTACAGCTTAGAATGAATGTAGACCCTAACACTATACAAACAACATGATGTCTGGTTCATCGAAGTGATTCTACAAATTAATAATGAGTGATAATGATAAATACCTTAATATTATCAAATACCGAACTTTCATGAAATGACATATTAAAATCTGTATTAGTTTTTTAACCTGTTCGACGCACATGATGATTCATATTCAACAATTCTCGATATTAATTTGCAAAAATAATTTATCTTATATAAACAATACAAAACAACAATGAGCATGTTGATAAATCACGTGAATGATGAGTAAAATATATAATTAATCAAAATAAAGAACTTTGTATAAAAAAGTATTTAGTTAGAGAATAAACTAATCATCTAGAAAGCAAAGAGTAGACAATGAAGTTTTTCCTTCTTGATCACCTACTGATGAGTTGCTCCCCGTTACTTGTTCATTAAACTAATCAATTTATCATGAAAACATGTAGAGAATAATAAGATCGGAATGCATATAAATCTTTAGTTTTGAAGAATTATTAAGGGATTTGCTAACGTGTGCCCCCGTGACACACGTTAGGGTGCATTTAATGAAGTCGAAATTTCCTTAAATATTAATATTTACATTTAATACTCATTGATACAATCTAATTATTTCCTTTTTATGCATATATTAATTACAAGTTATGTTATTTAAGGAAATTACAACTTTATTAAATGCACCTTAATGTTTGTCACAGAGGCACACGTTAGCAAAACCCAATTATTAATTATATAGAAATATATATTAAGAATAGATATCAAGTGAATAAAAGTGCATATTATTAATTAATTAATTAATAGGTTGAAATTATATTTTATTGAATTTATTTGTTGGAATCTACGTGTTATAATTTTTTTTAAGAGTTTAATAGCTAAAAAATAGGTGGGTTTCGAATTTTTTCAATTTGAATGACACATGAGATTTTTTAGGAAGCTAAGGTGATGACACCTAGGATTTTTGCTTAATTGTCAAAAGAAGAAATATAACACATAGGAAAGAGACTATCCTCTATTACTTATATAGGGTGAGGATCCCGTGAGAACTAATTAGTGATGAGAACCATGAGAACCACTTAAAAAATAGCAGCCCATTAGTTAAAAGAATCCGGGCAGACACAATTTCATAAATTAACATTCTAATTTAATTGAGGATAACACTGTGATAATTCATTCGCATGCAATTTTCTCAAACCCACCATTTTATTTAAAAAAAACCATAACCTTTAATTCCAAATTAACTTTTTATAAATAACATTTAAATCAAATAAATCATATCACCGAAATTCAGATTTTCATTCTTTTGATTTGTTATAGGTCAAACTTTGAAAAAGGGAAAAAAAGAGTATGCATCTAGTGTTGCATCTATAAAAAAGAAGTTATGCATCCACTGTTGCATCTATAAAAAAGAAGGTATGGATCTGTAAAACAAAATGATAAATTTAAGAAGATGAAGATGAATCATTGTAATTTCATATAAGATGATTCCAAAATCAGAAACATTCAAAATCTAGTAGTACATTTACAACAACCAAAACTAACTAATTACTTGTAAAAAACTGAGTACTCAGTTTGGCAAATACTGAGTACTCAGTATGTCTTGAAAATCAGTATGGTCATAACAAGCAAGACCATGGGCACAAGAGGCATCATGTAGCCATGCCACCTACACGTCAATATCAACCAAGGACCATTAAATGACCATTCTATGAATAACCATCCTGGGACCCACATCACATACATGACATAACATTTCCAAAATATCACAGTCAGCACATCAAAACAGATGACAAGTGGAAATATATAGGAAAGAGAGTAGCTATATCCTTGAACCTAAAATCTATATTTTGTAGGAATGTGATGGTATCTTACACTGAGTATTGGGTTATACTGAGTATTTACTGTATACATCTACTGATGCATCTACTCAGTATTGGGTTATACTGAGTTTTTACTGTATGCATCCGCTGATGCATCTACTATGCAAAACTTTAATACTGAGTACTGATTCAATTGATTACGCATGTTCTACAATTGATTTAGTTGATTACCTATGTTCTTCAACTGATTACGCATTTGATTCAGTCGGCATTTATTTTACAATTTATTGATAACTTGGTAAAAATTTGATGAAATTGATCAGGAATTGAAGTTGAATGTACGAGCGAATGATCGCTAATGAAAACATGATAATCTCTTACGTGATTGTTTAAATTAATTTTGTAATTAAGATTGATATTTGAATTCCGCTAAATTAAATTGACGAATTTCCTCTGACCGTAATTAGCTGCCCGCGTCAAAAAATTGAGTTCGCACAGTTCGTATCGGAGTTGAAGTTCGTAGCGGATCCTTTCACTATATATATATATATATACTAGAAAATACCGGGGTTGTGCGATGCACAACCCACGCCCTATAACTTTAATGTTGATTTCTAATGTTGTGTGTATATTATCTTCGAGATTATTGTAATCAATACACATTAAGCTACCTGAGAAAAAGAAGATAAAAATATTACTACAAAAGAAGCTTACAAATGCTACCAAAAGATCAAATAATAAGTTATAAACGACGATATGAACTTTAAAGTAAAACGAGCTTGAAATTATAGACATTTAGACACAAATAAAAAAATCATCTTAAACTAAATAAAATAAAACATACTATAATAGTGAATGTGTTGATATGTGAATTTATCAAAAATCTACTATTGAGATTACAACATATTAAACCAAAATCATTCATTGTAACAATTATTACATAAAAAAAGTTACTGAGAACTTGTTACATAAATGAAAGATTGATAAATATTTATATAAAGTTTTAAAGATCATGTTGTTTTTATATAGTTTAAGGATCATATTGCTTTAAATATTTTTTAAGGATTAAAATACTGATTTTAAAGGCTACCATGTATATTAGTGTTAATGTTAATTTTTAAGATGTGAAAGAGATTAGAGATAATCTATAAATATGTATAATGTATTCATCTTCTATGTTAAGATTAAGTTATATATTAATTAATTTATCAATTAATCTTAAGTGTTTAACATATAAAGAAATATATTAATATTACTATTAATACTAAAACATTAAATATATTAATGTTAATACTAAATTATTAAATATATTAAAAAGATTAGTAATAGAATAGTGACATATCTCATTTTAAGATTAAAATGGAATTTCTTATATAAGAAGTTAATGATAATGATAATAAGAAAAGTCCTTTTTCTTATTAAAAAATTAAGTATTTGAAGTTTAAGATTAAGATTAAGTTAAGATATTAAGTAATTAAAAAAAAGTATAAGTATTTGAAGTTTAAGATTAAGATTAAGTTAAGATATTAAGTAATTTTTCTACCAAAAAAAATAAAAAATAATAGTGATTAATAAAAATAAAAATTAAATGGTCAAAATGATTATTATTATTATTATTGTTATTATTATTATTATTGTGATAGAAAATTAAAAAGAAAAAAAAAAAGAGAAGAAAAGAAAAAGAGGTTGATGATGTGTCATTAAAATAATGCATTTGAAAGTATAGGTTTTCTTTATATATATAATAAGATACGATATATATATAGGGTGGGGTTTAAATGATAATAGGATTTTGTGTGAGAATGAGGGAACCAATGATATCATGCTATGTGTAGAGAGAGAATGCTTCACATGTACAAAACCCATTTACCCCCAACATCAATTATCTCACAAACGACAAATCGAAAAATTATGAAAATTGCACCATTAAATTCAGCATTTCTCCTCTTCGATTTGCCGTCCATCAAGACATACTTTCGACGATTTTTGTTTTTTTTTCATTTTTTTGGTGGGTTTCACATTTACTAACACATGTGTTAGAGTGTTGCGTTTAGGGTTTAGGGGTTAGGGTTTAGGGTTTGAGGTTTGAGGTTTCTCCCCGAAACCTCAAACCCTAAACCCTAAACCCTAACCCCTAAACCCCAAACCCTAAACCCTAAACCCTAAACCCTAAACGCTTTATAAAACTCTAAACCCAAAATCATTCTAAACCCTAAACCTTAAACCCTACTAAACCCTAAACCTTTCTAAACCCTAAACCCTAACCTTAACCTCAAATTAAATGTATAACCAATCACTAACACATGTGTTAACCCCACCAAAAAATGAAAGAAAAAAAAAGTTGTCGAAAGTATGCCTTGAGGGACGGCAAATCGAAGAGGAAAAAACGTTGAATTTTATGGTGCAATTTTCATGATTTTTCGACTTACCGTTTGTGAGATATTTAATTTTTAAAAATGTGGAGGAGAGAGAATAAAGTGACACATGACAACAATCTATGAGTTCCCTCATTCTCACTCAAAGTTGGTATACTCATTTGAACCTTACTCTCTCTCTCTCTCTCTCTCTATATATATATATATATATATATATAGTTTGGATCAAATGAGAACACTTCAAAAATAAGAACGGTGAGAACACCCCATAAATGCACAACTAGCCAATAAAAATCATTAGATTCACAGTCATATATCACAAATATGCAAAGAAAAACAAATACACACTTCTAAAAATGCACAAAAATCAAAAAAACGATTGATGCACGATTATCTCTATAATTGTGCATCAATCATTTTTTCGATTTTTGTGTATTTATGAAACTTCGCATCTATTCTAATCAATTTTTCTACACATATTTGAGATGTATGAGTGTGAATCTAATGATTTTGTTGTTACCATTTATTTTTAAAGTGTGCATTTACCCTGTATATATATATATATATTTCCCTTTCAAAAGCCAACTTTCGTCAGTGTGCCGTACTACGCCGTTCTCGTTCCGGTGATAGCCGAAACCCTAGCTGGCAGCTGATTTGTGTTGTTTATATCAATCTCACGCCTTTGATCATCTTATCTCGTACGTTTTATATTGTTTTTTATCTGTATTCTTCTATTTCGCTTTTATCTTATTCTGAATTCATACATGGATGCAGCTCTTCACCATCAGTTTAACCCCTTTCGTAATTGTATAATAAATTAATCAGCTTTTTAATTTCTGTTTTTATTTTTTTTCTTAATTCTTGCTTTCTTTAGTTGTCCATTTGTAGTATGTATCATAATCTTAGATAATATTATTCATACTCTCCAATTTTATCATGTAATCTATTCTGCAAGGTCAAGTGGTTATCATGTAATTGGTGCTTTATGTTGTTGTAGTTACAAATATCATAGTTAGCCTTCCCAGAATTAAAATAAATAAAGTAATGCAGCACTTCTACCTCCTAAAATTTGGCATTTGAGTCGATATAAAAATGTGGTGTCTCTAATTTGTTCAGTGTAATTGCTTGAACCCTAAAAAAAGTAGAAATCTTGGAGTGTCTTACGTGTAGCGGGTTTTTTTACGTGTTCACTGAAGTTGTAATTACAGTACAGGATTGGTGTGTGATGGGGAGCTCTGATGATGAGAAAGATGCTGCTGATGGTAAACGCAGTAGAAACAGATGGAAGCGTAGCCCTGCTAATGGTAAAAAGTTTGTAGATGATGTTCTCAATGGAGAAAATGAACGTTGTGTAGAGAATTTTCGTATGGACAAACATGTTTTTTATAAGATGTGTGACATATTACAAGCTAAAGGGCTACTACGCCACACTAACCGAATAAAGATCGAGGAACAGTTGGCCATATTTATGTTCATAATTGGCCATAACCTACGAACTCGAGCAGTCCAGGACCTGTTTAAGTACTCAGGGGAGACCATTAGTCGCCATTTCAATAATGTCCTTAATGCAATTATTGCCATTTCTTTAGACTTCTTTAAGCCTCCGGCTTCTGAAATTCCTCCAGAAATCCGAAATGATCCGCGATTTTTCCCTTATTTCATGGTAATTTACTAATTTTGGACTGTATTAAGTATTAACTAAGTGCCGTTAGAATATTGTTCAACATTTCTTGATCAAATTTAATTATGTGTAATGTGTTAGGATTGTGTGGGAGCTGTTAATGGCATACATCTGCCAGTGATTGTGGGTGTAGATGAACAAGGACCTTTCCGGAACAAAAATGGTGTTCTTTCACAAAGTGTTCTGGCTGCATGTTCATTTGATATGAAGTTTCATTATGTTCTAGCCGGTTGGGAAGGCTCAGCGCCAGATTTAAAAGTTCTAAATTCTGCTTTAACAAGGCAAAATAAGCTTGAAGTCCCTGAAGGTGATGTCAGTTATCAACATTTTGTTACATCAATCTGTTTGCAGTTTCATTAATTGTAATTCTCGTTGCAGGTAAATACTTCCTCGTGGATTTCAAATATGCAAATATTCCAGGGTTCATTGCTCCGTATTTAGGCACTCCATATGGGTTACTTGCATCTGAAAATGGGTTCCAAGCACAAGATGCTAAAGAGTTGTTCAATCATCGACACTCATTGTTGAGAAGCATGACTGACCGAACATTTGCAGCGTTAAAAGAACGGTTTCCTATACTGATGTCCGCTCCTTCTTACCCTTTACCTACACAAGTGAAGTTAGTGGTTGCAGCGTGTGCTATACATAATTACATTCGTGAAGAGAAGCCAGATGACTCCATCTTCAAAATGTACGAGAATGAAGATAGTGTTCCACATTCGGAGGAATCAATGACACAGCCACTTGATTTTGAAAAGCCGGATATGATGATGTATCCCGAGAGACAAATGATGGACGTAGATGTCCCTTTTGACGTCCAGCAAATCGAACGCTCATCTCAATTGCGTGACACCATTGCTGCTGAGATATGGAATGATTATGTTCATGATTTTCCAATCAATGAAGTATAACATGGTTGATCTAGGAACTTTTCTTTGTTTTTGGCTTTTAGATGGTAAAGTACATATATAGCTTGGATGGAGTAAAAGTTAGAATCGGTTATTACTCATTGTAATTGACATTTTTTGTTGCTGTAAGAGTGCAATCATAAATGAGTAGATTTATACTTGGGGGTGTTTGGGATTGCTGCTTACATGCTTAAAAATAAGAAGCAGATGCTATCATGCTTACTTTTAAGTGCTTATTGTTATTGTTACTCTTTAAAAAGAAATGATAAGTAGATAAATAATTTTCAAATGGATGTTTGCATTTGCTTGTCTGCCAAAGAACACTTCAAATCACGAATTCCGAACATCACCTTTGAGGCTTAGATAAGTTGGTCTCGTAAACAGGAGTTGCCATTTCAAAATTTTACTTTCTAATGGCATCTACTTTTCCCTTTTCTTAACCTCCAACTTATGAACATTTTAAAGAAACAAGTAATTTATCTGTAAAAATAATGTATTTGACTGTTAATTATGATATAATGTGTAGTAAAATTTGAAGTACCAGCTGTTATTATAAGATGCATGTACTCACCTTTGAAAAGTCATCATAAATACATCGAAGTAACAAAAGTTTTATAGTTTTCCACTCAAGTAAATATTAGTTTTTACGACTTTATCCATCAAGAAATCAAGAAAGCACTTGTTGAAAATGGGTCATTTTAGATGACGCTGTATCAGAAGGGATATTTGTATCTTCTCTAAATAATATATGTGGTGGAGAGTAATTCTTTAGCTCAGCTCCTGCTTCACCAGTGTACCACCATGGCTATTTTCAGTGCAAAGCTTTGCTCATGGCCCTTACGTTTACCTAATACTATTTCTGCATCCTCATCATTATCTTCAAATAAAGGTTCTGTATTTTCCTTATCTTTCCACAGCAAATACAGTTCCCATATTGATAGATGATAACTAATATTGATGATAACTAACTAACCACCTGCAGAATCAAATGGGAATTCAGTAAAACTGAGAGATGATTGGAGGCAACGATCCAAACCCATACCCCCTGGTGGTACCTATCCAGCTAAAGACCAGTGCAGGTCCTTATTGAATTAAAAAAAGATGCAGCTTTTTATATAATAGAATTAGGGTTCTGTTTACAAAGTGGTTGTTATTGTTGTTGCAGTAAGTGTGGGTTGTGTGATACTTACTACATTGCTCATGTCAAGAATGCTTGTGCTTTCTTAGGAGATGGAATGTCCAGAATTGAAGTCAGCTTCCATCTCTAAATTTTACATCTTTTTATGAATATGTTTGTGGATGAAGAGTCAATCAATATGCTACAGGGGTTGGAACAAGTGGTTCATGGCCGAGGTCGAAACGCTGATTCGTTGGATGAAACATACTTAGGTGTCCATGAGGAGTTACTCTATGCTCGTAAGATCAATCCTGTTGAAGGTAATATTTCTAAGCTTTTAGCTTTTGGTATTGGTTGCTATGGATAGGGCTTTGTAGTGTAGATCAATATTTCTATTATCTTTTTACGTTTGGGCGTCCTGCGTCCATGTAATCTTTATTTGTTTGTATTTATTGGTAGGAGCTCAATGGACAGGGATAGTAACAACTATTGCGATTGAAATGCTGAAATCAGGCATGGTTGAAGCTGTCATTTGTGTTCAGAGGTACTACAATATAGTACATCTGTTATACAAGCTTATTAAATATTATGATTTCAATCATTTGACAGTGTGGTAATCTGTGACACTGTTTTGATTGAATTCTTATTTGGATTATGTCAGTGATCCAGAAGATAGACTGTCTCCAAGACCTGTTTTGGCAAGGTATACGCTACTGAAAACATTTTTAATTTAATTGTTAACTTTTTTTATTATCTCATTTTTTTGCATTATTCGTTGTGATAGGACCCCTGAGGAAGTTTTGGCAGCAAAAGGTGTTAAGCCGACATTGTCTCCTAACCTTAATACCCTTGCTTTAGTTGAGGTAATTCCTCACCCCTTCCCCATACTTCAGAGAAATTAACTTGTATGATTTGGGAGGTTTCTTGCTCAAAATACAGTTAGGGCGTATTTTTACTTGCTTGTCCCTTTTCCCCTATAAGCTAGTGTTCTTTTTGCCCATTTGGACCATTAGCCATAATTATAATCTGAATAAAACCGTTCATAACTAAATCAGTTGAAATTGCCTCTCGTATTGCATATGATACCATTCTTCTCCATGTAATACAGGCAGCGGGTGTAAAGCGTTTACTTTTTTGTGGTGTTGGGTGCCAAGTACAAGGTATTGCCACCTGTGTTATGATTTGGTTGATAGTTGCTTCTTAATCTACTTCGTTCTTGTGACTTCATTGCTGTAATGCAGAGTAGTTTCTTAATCTGCAGCACTACGATCAGTGGAGAGATATTTAAACTTGGACAAGCTTTATGTACTAGGAACTAATTGTGGCAAGTTTTACATTTTCTTGTTTCCTGTCTTTATGTTACAATAAGGCGTTATGGTAATCATATTACAGTTTGTTCTTCATTCATTAGGGCCCAATACTATGCTGACGTTTTTTCTGCAATTTGTGCTGTAGTGGACAACGGAACACGAGATGGCCTAGATAAGTTTCTACGAGCTGCTAGCACAGACCCAGAAACAGTTCTTCACTACGAGTTTATGCAAGATTATAAGGTATTTAACAGTTTATTTTACCATGTCTAACAGCATATTATTACTTATTACGATTCCTTGCTTTTTTCTACAATTACCCGTTTAAGTATAGACGGTTTCTGGTTGAAGGGTCTGGAATGAGTAAAATTTTCTTAATGGGTGTTTGGTTGGTAGATGATGCTTCCACGACAACACTTAACAACACTATAGGTTTAAAAAAGTTTGGTGTAACGAGCAAGTCCTAAAATATAGTTATAATCTGTAAATAAGTAAATCCGTGGGGAGAAGGAGAAGTCAGGGTTAGGAAGAGAAAAGTTAGGAACTCAAGAAGTCAGGTGGTTAGTGATTCAAATTTCTGGATCTGAATAAAGGCGATCGCCGTCTCGCCTAATTAACAAAGGCGTCGCCTCTGCAAACCGCCTCCCTGATGTATACAAAGGCGAATTACATAAAAAAGCCTTGCCTCTTCGCCTAGGCGCTCGCCTTTGACAACATTTTGTAATGTAGATGCTAGCTAAAACACGAAACTGGCAAGTATACCAATTACGCTATAGTATGACTTAGGTTTGGGTTAATCCTTGTTTATTAGAATCTTTTTTTTTGTTAACATCCTAAATTGACAACTAAACGTAATTTCTATCCTAGAAATTAAGTGTTTAAACTTGCAAATGAGATTGTTAACTTTTAGGTGTTTTTTGGGTTGATGTTGCTTTCTTCCTCCTGCTTGGAGGGGCTTCTGTATTTGGTGGTGCTCCTCCCTATTTGGGATTGAGCCTTTAATAAAATTTCAGTCTTTCAAAAAAAAAAAAAAGAGATTGTTAACTAAAGTTCAAAAATATAAAAGGTATTCAATCCCACTTGATTTTCCAATGTGATGATAAAGTTATGTTAAAAAACTCGTGTGAATTGGAAGATTGGTATGGAGTTCTCCGAAATCCCCTCTTTTTCCGTGTTTTATAGCATTCAACTCTGAGAGCCTTCGCAGGCTGCCAGATACATGCCACATTGCAGGCTGCACCATGTCATCTAGCAGGGTGCGACCAAACTAATCGCAGGGTGTGACAGATGCTAAAATCTTCAAAACATTCTGCCACTTTTTAGGGGTCTTCAGTTGCTTCACAGGGTGTATCATTGCCTGCAACTAGACTGCGACCAGAATGGCTGAAAATCTTCATTCGCCTGTTTTGCTCCGTTTTCTGCTCCAATCATCTCTGGTCTGGATCTTTGACCTAAATAGAAAATTCAAAAAAATTAAGTACCAATATCATGGCTTTTGCTATTTAAATCAGCTTATATGAGACAAATACCGCCTCCAAAAATATGTATAATATTTCATTTGATATGAGTAGGCATGTGATTCACAATTAGGGGATAAACCCCACATATGGGCTTGTCTCAAACCCACCAAAAGGGTCAAGTATGGAAATCCATTCTGGCCTACAATCAGATCTATACCTGAAGTCAGTGTGCACTGTATAAACCATATACAGCCTTGCAATAAGATCGAAAATATTGAAGTGAAATTAGAACATTTTGGTTACTCTTGTTATGGCATTAGTTTATGCAAGTATTTGTAGCATGCCTTGAAATATTGTCTGTTACAGCCTTGTTCTGAATGCTTAGTTTATTTACCTAATTGTCACCAACTTCTAACATTAATGATTCTTGTATTATCTACTATAATAAAAATATAATCTGTTGTTATGCTCTATTGTGCTTGGTAGGTCCATTTGAAGCATCTGGATGGTCATATAGAAGAGGTATTTTGGCAGATGAACATTTCCTCTTGTCTTTGAGTCTCATAGCATTAGCAGATTGTTTCATATTACTTGAAATTGAACTGAAACAGGTTCCATATTTCTCTCTGCCAGCAAATGATTTGGTTGATGTCATAGCACCCTCCTGCTACAGGTAATCTGCATATGTTATACAACTTTCTTATATGATGAATGCTTCCCCTGTACCAAAATTAATACATCACCTTCTTTTTTTTTGCAGCTGTTTTGATTACACGAATGGATTAGCTGTAAGCTCACCATCTAACAAAATATAGTTTTCGCCTTCTTGTAGAATTCATCGTTCTTCTTTATTAAAGAGTATCTATATTCCAGGATTTGGTAGTGGGATACATGGGTGTACCAAAATATTCTGGAGTTGGCATGACACAGCATCCACAATACGTTACAGTGAGGTGAAGAATGGGTTCAAATTTTTATAGTTACTGTTGCGTTGCCATGCTTCATATTATTATACCTTGGATATAGCTTTTGACGTTTGAAATTGTAGAAATGAACGTGGAAGAGAAATGCTGAATTTGGTAAAGAATCTATTGGAGATCACCCCTACAACAAGCGGAGTAAAATGCTAATCTCTTTATCATATGAACAACCATTTCTTATAATCCTTTTTTTTTATATCTTTCGATAACATTAGTTGTTAACTTCAGGGAGAGAGACGTCCTTTTGTTATGGAAACTGTGAAGGCAGACGATAATGCTAAGCTTGGTAATTGTTTATATCTTGTATTTTTCTTTATCATAAATATTCTATGTTCACTTTTGTAAATATACGTTTTTTCTATTCAGGAAAGGGGCCTGCTCAGCCTGCTCCGAAGTTCATCGGCAACATTATTGCATTTATACTAAATCTAGTAAGAGTTATACCAAACCACTACTTTATAATTTGGTATGAATAACAATAATATTAATAATAAAAAAAAAAAACTAACTTTCTTGGTGTGTTTCAGATCGGGCCAAAAGGTCTGGAATTTGCTCGCTATTCACTGGATTACCATACTATCAGAAACTATTTATACGTCAATCGCACATGGGGAAAAGAAAGGTATGTTTCTAGAGTACTCTTTTATCACGACTATTAGTCAGAAGTTGCATTTAAGTTTATATTCTTATGAATGCAGAGCTGATAGACACATGCCATCATATGCAAAGAAACTTGTGGCCATGTATAATGAGAATGGTGAAATTGATAGGATCCTTTCAAACAAGTAATCATTTGATGGTAAATTTGTTCGTGTTCTGATGAGAGTGAGCTCATGGCCACTTGATAGGGATCTTAAAACCGAAACTCGTAACATTGTGTACATGTTGATATTGTTATATTTTAGTGAACCGAGTGACATTTATTTAACTGTAGTTGTATTAAGTATGACATGATGTATCTTGAAACTGAGGCCTATTGTATGAGCTAAAAGAAACAGAATGTCAAACAAATTTAGATGGGCCATCTTTGCATGTTTTTAATCTGCAGTATGGGGGGGCTCATGTGGGTTGTCTATGTATCTATTGAATGAGAAATACTTGTATCGTGGGAATGTGGTTATGACAGTTAGAAGCCGTCTAAGATCGACATGTGAAAGGAGTGAATGCAGATTTCAGTTAGTAGAATATATGAAAGGATGTCGTCGTTATATAGGATTGTATCGAAATGAACCTCTAGTGGTGTATATTATCCATTTTTAAGAAGATTCGTAAATGAATCGGAAACACATCATCTTAATAATAAAACTATGCATTCTGCTATGTATGGTTAGTAACTTTCAACCCAATTTTGTGGAATAGATGACTCATGAGTCTTAAGCTAAGTTACAAACTTGTGGGGTTGACTTTATCTCTTGTAAAGGGTACTGTTATCTATAAGTGACATCAATTTGATAATATTATCATTCTAAAAAAGTCAACTCAAAGCACCAGTTTTGTAGAAGATCCAGAAAACCTAAAAATGCACTAATGACATTTGATTATTAAGGATCATTAGAGCATACATATACGATTAGAACTCGAACCCGTGTGAAAGTTATGGCCAAGATCACGTTGGTACAAATCTACCTAATTTTGATCTTACTCTAATCATTATAAAATCAAGACTTTTTAAAGCTCACTTACCGACCCGTAAACAAAGTTACAAGTGATTAGTGATTAAGCATCCATTTAGATAAAATATTAAAGGTGGTGGTAAAGTCCACAACAATGTTTTGCCTCTTTGTAGTAACTTTTAAGAAAACAGATCATGCAAAACTAAAAAAAAGTCAACCAACTAACATAATATAATATTCGCATAAACATTATCATTTTATAACCATGTTGAGTAAGACTTTTATGTAGTCAAAGGGATCATATCTTTTGTTACATGCTTATATCATGTCAAGACTTGCATTACAAAAGTCAAAAGGGTGGCAACTTCAATTACAAGTCAAAGGGTTGTGATTATGTTTGTTAAACTTTTACAATGAATCGTCTTTTACATTTTGGTTTATGCTATCACTATCAATAATTATAATTATTAAAATAACAATTTAACTTGCGTATATAAATTTTAATTATTATTTTATGACAGGATGTGAAGATTGTGCCGTTGTAATATTTACGATTCTTATTAGGGATTAGTGTGTGATGATACACTTGATTTTTAGCATGGCAGTTTGTACCCAACTTCATTCTAGTTTATTGTGTGTATCGATCTTTTAATTTTGATCTATTATGTGTACCCTTATACTTATTCATCTAGTAGCTAGTATTTTGATGACATCACAACTATATAAGTTGCGAAATCATTTGACACATAATTAACACGTCGTCAAAATAGGGTGTCACATTAGCGGTGCAAGTAATAACATATCAAATACACCCAATATATAAAAGTTGGAAGTTTGATACACATGTACAATAGACCAAAATAGGGTTAAGTACATTTTAATGTATAAAATTATGCGTTGACCTTCATAGTGTATACGTAACAAAATTGACCACCATTGTATGTACGAAACTATATATTTTTGTACATTATATATGTTTTGGTTACGTGTTATCAGTTATAAGGTGCCACATAACACATCTTCACAAGTTGACAAGTAACCAAAATATACATAATATACAAAATAAATAGTTTCGTACGTACAATGTAGGTTAATTTTGTTAGATACACACAATGAATGTCAAAGTATAATTATATACATTAAAAAATACTTAACTCAAATGAAATTGAATATACACTAAAGAGATCGGGGTACAGTTAAGTGCATTACCACATAGTTTTCCAACGTTTTTATTATAAAATTAGAAAATAATAATATTATCTATCTTATATATTAAAAGAAAAATCACGGAAGAATAATAGCCATTAGATGAAGATTAACAATTAAAATCTAACCCTTAATTTATTTCATGACATTATTAATCCTATTATTATGTGATTAAAATACTAATTTACCCTTCTATATTTACAATATTTATCCTTCAATATTTACAATATAAATCATCTCTTTTTCTTTTAATTGTTGATAATCCTCCAGATATTTTATAATTGATAATTTCTTCTACAATTCAAAATCTTTCTACAATCTTATTTATTTTATTTTTTATATTTTCAATTTCAAAAAAGTTCATAACTTCATTCCATCGCCCATTGATTTAAATTTTCTTATACGAACTACTATTTTGAATGCTTTTATCAATTTCAAATTTATAATTCTGGATCATAGATGCCAACGGGTCGGGTTCTGGTGGATTTTAGTATATTTATACCCATACTACTGTCTTTTTAAATTCTTTTATCAATTTCTAATTTACAATGCTTGGATTATGAATGCCAACGTGTCAGTTTTCGGCGGGTTTGGGTACCCAATTATTATTACCCATCGGTTCTTCATATTTATTCGTGGGTTTCAGTTATCCTCATGTATGTAACTTTGACGAAACAAAAAAAATTACTTATTAAAAATACGATGCAAATTAGAAACATGAAAAAAAAGATAACGAAATACAAGATTTGAAATCTTAAAGCTAACAATTTAACTTTTTAATTAGCTAATTAAGTCAAAGTTTCGACGCATAATAAGGTATTCTTATTAAAGAACAATACAAATACAAAAAAGGAAGTGGTTTATATCTCGATTAATAAATTTACTCAATTAATACAAATGCAAAATAGAATCAATAACTGATTAATAAATTTACTCTTTTACCACTAATTTCTATATATCTCGATTTACATCTCTAAAATAAATTACCAATTAATCTTTTAAGGTTGTGTTAACGTCATTCGGGTCAGTAGAACTTGCATCTAAGTTGTAATGTTTTGTCATATGTCGTCAAAGTTTAAAAAACAAAGTAATTTATTATAGGTTGTTGATTTATATTACAGAGAGTAACTTAAGTGGACGAAAACCACCTATAAACTGCAAATAACATTATTTTTAAGTACAAAATGGTATTTTCCTGCTGAACCGATAAATTTGCTTATTTGGAAAAACAAATCCATACGATTTTAAATAACATAGAATTATTAAATATCAGTACAATTAACATAGTGATATCATACACAATATGTTGAGTCACTGATCGCTGAACTCAAGTGGTCACTGATCTCAAGGATTAAGGGGGAGATTATATAAGAGATTGTTAAAGTCATTATTCGCTGATGAGTGAAGTCACTGATCATGCTATCTGTTCACAGTCTCTGATCTTCTCAATAATTCTCCATGAAGAAAATGATTCAAGTCAAGCTCCTGTTGCTGAAGGTCTCTAAGTCGCTGATCATATGTTAAACCAGTAGATGAAGATCTTATCAAGATAAAAGACTCAACTATGTGTGTCGCTGATACTCATCTATCAGCGAGAGTCTCCAAGTCTTCTTGAGTTCTCTCTTCTGCTGAATAAAAGAAGTCACTGAAGATTAGCTGTTCAAGTCATTCTTTAGAGCATGTTGGCTCGCATCGAGAATGAGGAGAATTGTTGTTTCTATCAGTGACTGCAGCATTAAATGCCGCATTAAATAAGAAGTTGACATTCGGCGTTATTACGGCGCAACACGTGTTCCTCGAAACTTGAAAAGAGTAACGTGGAAACATTTGATTGGTCTATGGTACAAGGTGATATTTCCCAAGACAGAATGTCGTGCCATGATGTATCACATCTCAACTACCTCTCCAATCAAGCAGCGACACGTGTCCTTCAGATCCGGAAATTAAGGATTTCAGCGTCTATAAATAGCGTAGTATGTTGTACTTCATTTTGTGTCGATTACTTGTATTGTCACTTGTTTGTCAGTGACTAGTTTGTCTAAGATACAAGTAACACCAGCGAGTAAACTAGTAGCGTGTTTGTCCACTACTAGTTTATCTCAGCGAGTGAGCAAGTTAGCGTGTTTGTCCACTACTGCTCATCTTCTTTGTAATAGCTGTATTGTTTGATTTGGATTAGCTTTGGCTAATCTATTCCGCAATCAACAAGAGATAAATTTTAGTAATAAAAGAATTTATCTTTCAGCTAGAATTGTTTCAGCAACTGAACTGCTTATCTTATATATATCTGTGATTCATATTGCTGTCACTTTAATACGGTTAAAAACTTGCTAAACAAGCTAACACATTATAACAGAAAAGTTTTTAATTGTATTCAACCCCCCCTTCTACAATTAACTCACTGTTAACGATTCACAATCACTAACATAATAGTGATTAGGGACTCACAATTGGTATCAGAGCGGAGTTGGTTTAAAATATAATTTAACCAGATCTGCAATGGAATCCGTTAAATTTAGTTGTGTTGATTCTGAGTACCAGAAGGGAAATGGCTCCACTACAAAACCTCCAGCTTTTGACCCATCAAGAATTGAAACCTGGATGTCCAGGATGATGATGTTCTTAGACCTTGCTGATGATCGTCTTTGTTCTATAATAACTGACGGTCCTCACACCCCCACTGTCATTATTCCTGCTGTTGCAGCCACTGTAACCACTCCTGCATTACCAGAAATGGTTATGCCAAAAAGGGAGGAACAATGGACAGATGAGGACAGACGCATGGTCAGGCTGGATAAACAAGCTAAAATATACATAAGCATGCCACTTCCTGATGAAGTGTTTGAGTCCATTAGATTGTGCAGTACAGCGAAACACATGTGGGACACTCTGAGAAATATATATATTGGAACCCCCGACATTATTCGCTGTAGAGAAGTAAATCTGACTCGTTAGTATGAACTGTTTGCCATGGAACCCAATGAGTCACTGGCCTCCACCTATACTAGATATCAAGCTTTAATAAATAAAATGGAAAAGGCTAATATAGGAAAGGACCAAAGATTTGTTGTCGAAAAATTTCTAGAACTGTTGCCTAGAAAAGTTTGGGGAACCATTGCAACATGTACTCGACAACGTAATGATTACACTTCTCTCAATCTAACTCAAATTTATGGTATATTGTTAAATTGGGAACAATCTGAGAAACAGGCTGATCAAAGTGAGCACATTCGTGCTGCACTAGGCAGTCAAAAGATTTCAAATGCCCTTGTAGCTGAGCTAGAAGAGATTGATCAAAAGCAGAAAGTTAAGATCACCAAGTTGAGTTCAAAGTCACTGATTGCAGATGAGGAAGGTTGTGCTGCTGACAGTCAGTCTGAAGTCAGCTATGAAGAAGGACTAGAGAAGCTGGAAAGAGATATGGCCATGATGGTTGCAAATTTCAGAAAGAATACAAGGTTCAACAAATTTGCTGGTGCACCATCAAGTGACATCCCAAAGTCAAAAGGCGACTGCTACAAATGTGGCAAACCTGGTCACTTTGCAGCTGACTGCAGATCCAAAGCTGTCAATCCTCTCCCTGAGCAAAGGCCCAGCTTCAGAAATGACAAGTACAACAAGTACAAGTCAAAGTAAAAGAAGCTGAAAGCTCTGTCCAAAGCTGGTAATAAGAAGGGAAAAGGGTTCGTCGCTGAAGAAGGATCCTTCAGCGACTCTGACTCAACCTCATCATCTGATGAAGAAGAAGCTATGATTTGTTTAGATCGGGATTACTGCCTGATGGCTGATGATGCTAACTTCCATGAAGACATCAAGGAAGTAGCTAAGAAATGTTCAGCATCCGGCTGGGATCCAGAGACTCTCTACAAGGTACATTGCTTTAAATCAGCTTCAGTGACTGAAAAGGAGAATATCTTTGAGACTTTGATAGTTGATTTATCAAATGCTCATGATATTCAGAAAAGGCAAGAATGCACGATCAATGACTTAACATCAAAACTTAAACTTCAAGAAGAAAATTTGTTGAAAATGAAAGACCTAAAACTTGAACTTGATGCACAAATACATGCAAATCAAATGTGCATTCAAGAGAAAGTAAATTTTGAAACCAAATTTTCTCAACTAAATGAAGTTATAAAGTCATGGTGCATATCTGCATTAAACGTAAATCAGTGTGTCAATAATCAAATTCCAAAACAAGTGAAAGCTATTTTGGGAGGTGATTATGATACAGCTGCTTCTCTGGCTGATGCAACAAGCATTGATCAAATATTCAAGCCTGATCAATCCTTTTCAAACTTCATTTTTGAGCCAATGTCAGTCTTCAGCGAGACTAAACCAAATCACTTTGTTAAAAGCTCGCTGGTCACTGACAATTGTGATATAGCTGCAAGTATTGATGAACTGAAAGACTTGAGCATAAATAAGTCAACAACTAATCCAGTTTCCATCAGTTTTACTGCTATTAATCAAAAGTTATTCAGCAACCTCACTTCTGACACTCCAGTGACTGAGGATCTTGTCATCAGTGACTTGAAGTCAAAGAAACAAACTGAGACAGTAAGTCTGAACTCTTTTAAATCTCAATCAAATAAGCATATTGAGCAAAAGAAGTCTAAAGCCACAAATAAAAAATGCTATAAGTGTGGAAATAGACAACATGTGTCAACAGATTGTTCATCAGTACAAGCTTGTGTCCAACCAACCACCAGCAGTAAGTCAAATATCTTGCTGGTCAGTGGAAGCCAAAATTCAAGGCTTGCCCACTATGAACCCATCTCAGGATGGGTTCATAAATTGAACTAACATCTTACTCCTGATGTAGGGCATTCTTAGAGAAACAATCTGGTATCTGGACAGTGGGTGTTCCAGACATATAACCGGATGTAAGTCCCTGCTCAGCGACTACCAGGATGAAAGAGGTCCTGATGTAGTTTTTGGTGATAACAACATTGGTAAGACCAAAGGGTATGGGGTCTTGACCAATGGTAATTTCATGTTTAAAAGGGTGGCATATGTTGAAGGACTGAAGCATAATCTGAAAGTGTCCCTTGTCGTGGACCTAGATGTCAATTGACAGCAATCGTAAGGCGGAATCAAACAATTGCTTGTTTAGCTAACAACTCACAAACCGAACACGAGAAATTCAACAAAGTAAATGTGTATATTAGCTTGTATAACTGTTTGGGAACGATTACAATAAGGTTTAGTCGACAAATGGTGCTAGGGTTTCGTCAACCCTAGCCGAAAACCCGTAGGTTTGTATTTATACTAAAAAGTCAGCCGACATGCGTCACTTGTGGAAGTGTCGCATGTGGCCGCCTTCATGCGTCACTTACCTAAGTGACGCTATGCGTCACTAAGGCAAGTGACGCCTAACCTAAAACACGAGTGTCGCATATAATAAAAACTATATTTCTATTAAGTAACTAACGACACTTATTACAACTCGATAGACCAACTGACAGACACTTAATATGTATCAACAAACTCCCCCGTGTCTTCAGCTTGGTCTTCAAAAATCTTCAAGTCTTCACTTCCAGCCAGCTGGAAATACACCACCAACGTGTACTCCATTGGCAACGCAGATATCCACGATCTTCTGAAATTTTAACGCTTCAGCTCTATCTTTCGTCTTGAACTCAATTCTATTTTCATGTAATCTTTTCATATCTTGAGCAGAAAGATTGATCAAACTTAATGGGTCAAAAACACAAAACATTTTCCTCTTGAGACCCCATAACGACCTCTTAGTAGGCTGAACAGCATCCCAAGCTGTTATCTCGTTATTTCCTGTATCTGCAATAGAAGACTCCGGGTCTGTAGCTGGTTCAGAATTTGGAATGAATACAATCACAGCTTCACCCGTAACATCATCATATTCCCAATAAACCAACCTATTCAAAAAATCTAACGGGATGATCTCCAAAGGTATCTTCTGCAGACACTTTGCTGGTGGATAGATCATCTTCACAATAGGTTGTCGGGTAACCGGATCTAGCTTCTTCTTAAATTTATACCTCATACCCAACGTCGGCTTTATCAAGTTATACTTTTTACTATTCATCTCACGACGTATGATCACCTGAAAGAAATCTGCTCTTGAATCTCGTGATCGGTTGATCAAGGGTATCTGAGCTAACCTTTGAAGCTCACACTTCGGCAAAGTACTTATTTTATAAAACTTCATATTGAAGTACTGAATGCCGTCACATCTCTTTATCATAAAAACAGAGTTGTTCTCATCAAATTTCCAACTCTTAATCAACCCCGTGTAATCAGATCTAACTTTGTAGCATTTACACGTAACCGGTACCTCGATAATCGGTTTAAGCACAATATCCGGTTTTGTTGTAGAAGTTGATGGCTCGTTCGTTTCTTTTTCCGATTCATCTTCAGACGAATCCGATTCTATAATGGGAGCATCATCATAACATTCATCACTGTGCAATTGCTCCCCCTCAACCTCAACTTCGTCATTTTCTTCAAAGAAATAATCCTCTGCTACAGGATCATTCATTACCTCTTCCTCAGGCATCGCGTTATTATCATTCATCAAGTTTTGCAAATATGTGAGATCTACGAATGAATAATCAACCGCAATAGGTCTTGCCTGACCTTGAACCTCAACAAAATAATCCAAACTGATATTTTCATTTATAGTATCTGAAGGTTGTACATTTTCAGGTTCAGGGGAAGGAGTTACATTTGTTTCTATTTCCCTAGGATTATCCTCCCCCGAAACAAGTGTGACTGACTCCAATTCTAACAACCTAGAAGACATAGTCGTTATTTGTTGCTGGAGAGAGTCCATTGTAGCAGCTTTAACCTCTAAATCTTTAATCTGTGAAGCTTGAGCTGCAATGATCGCCTGTTGATCATCAAAACGCTTGGATAAAAGCTCCAGTTGAGCTAAAACCTGCTGAATAGAAGCAGTTGCAGGC
The DNA here is from genome assembly GCA_963422505.1 of Pseudognaphalium luteoalbum. NCBI lineage: Eukaryota > Viridiplantae > Streptophyta > Magnoliopsida > Asterales > Asteraceae > Pseudognaphalium > Pseudognaphalium luteoalbum. The sequence continues at coordinate 29,188,479 of OY730192.1, forward strand.
TGAGGAGAAGTCTGTCGAGTCGGCTCCTCAAGGACAATCGAAGTCCGCTGGCGTCGACGTAAAGGTAAATCGGCATAAGAAGGCGACGACCCAGCAGGACGCTTACCAGGATTCCTCGGGATATGAACCCGACCAGCAGAAATCCGGCGCATAATACGCTTAAAGCGTTGGGGATCAGCCAATTGAATCCCATCTAAAGCTGATTGAGGTGGCACGTCACCCTCAGAATCAGAAGGGGTGGGCCCACCATCGTCAGAATCAGGCTCAACTCGATCAACGCGATCGATATCCTCTAAATCTTGAGCTATATTGGTATCAACCAAGTCGTCCTCGTTGACCGGAGGCACGACGTCATCCAAAAATCCGTGATCACGCGGCGCAACATAGTTTTCGTTCACTATGTGCCCGAATAACTCCCGGTCAGCCAAAATTTGTTCACCTTTCGATGCCAGCTTACAGTCATTAAAGACTCGTAAAAGCATCGGTGTTGGCACCAAAAGAGAACGCTGGTCAGGTGCTATATCCAAGTTCAAATCATATAACAATAACTGAACAAAACGAGGATACTGCAACCATTTTGTCCTTCCCAGCCCTGATGTTTTCCACCAAATTCCCAAAAATATAGCCGCTAAAGTTATAGGGCTTATTATACACTAGGGCTAACATAAGCGATAAAGTCAAATGACTTGCCGCATCATACCCCCCTTTCCTTGGCGATAGGCAAACAATAATAATGTGGCAGAGATACCTCCAAACACGGCACAGAAACTGCTTTCGAAAATCCGACAGCTGATTAGCTGGATATCCCATTCTCTGAAGTCCCCCGTAGATGAATGTAGTGGGGAAGATAGTGGGCATCGTATCATTGTCATTGAAACGGAGAACCCGACGAATAGAGTTCTCGGTGATCTCTATTTCCTCACCGAACATGTTTGAAACAATCCTCGGGACGTCACCCTGAACTCTGATCACCGCATGATCATAAAATTCCTCAACTTGGTTCATATAAACCGGAGTCGATGCGGTGATGGCGTAATAAATCCTTGATCGGCGAAGAAAGTCGATCATCGGCCTAAAGGGCGCCGAATTCGCATGCGTGGATTCCAGAAACGCCGTGATATTGTGACGTGTGTTCGTGCGGCGGTAATAGTTCTGTAACTCAGCCATCTGTAAGCTAAAATACAAAGAAAAAATAACCAAAAGCGTTATAAAGTTAGCCCGAACACAGAAGGGTTGAAAAACGAGTTTTGATTTTAGGCGTCACTTATGGTAAGTGACGCATGGCCACTACCGTCACTTAGGAGTGTCGTATTGCACAGTAACGAAAATTAAAATTCAATTATAGCGTCACTTATTGGAAGTGACGCTATCATGCATCACTGATGTAAGTGACGTTTGTATTTTGTGATTTAATTTATACGACACTTGCAAAGTGACGGGTGAAGAACATGCGACATTTAACGTAGTGACGTTATCCTAAGACAGTCACTTAAGAAGTGACGGTATAAGTGACGTTTAGAAATAAGCGTCACTTAGACAGTCACTTGGGGTAGTGACGCATGTAAAGGCGTCACTGGGAGGAGTGACGGTCTGAACAAATAAAGCAATTGTATGCGTCACTACACGAGTCACTTAAAGCGTCACTTATTAAGTGACGGTAGGGGTTTCAAAATTACCAAGTAGCGTCACTTGAGATAAGTGACGCATGACGTGACGCAACGATGAAGATCATCGTGTCACTGTTCATGCCCAGAATTCAAATTTAGGGGTTTTCGAAATCGAAGTTACCAGGGTGTGCGCATGGTAAAAAAAAGTATTACACACCCTTTATTACATGAAAACAGTAACAAATCAAGCGTTTAATCGAGCGATTTCAATATGAAACCCAAACCCGTAACCCTAAATCAAAGGACAGCATGTATATCAAAGTATAAAGGTTAAAGTAAATACCAAATGGTTCGTTTGAATGAGAGGAACAAGAGAAAAATCACAAGAATGCGCGAGAAAGCCACAGAAAGCACAAATCGATCGAAAAGAGCGCACAGAGGGAAGTGACGCAGAGACAGTATAAGTGTCGGTGTGTCAGTGCAAGTGACGCTATAGTAATTTGAAATGTGGTGAGGTTGAGTGTCGTGGGGAAGGGGTATTTATACACCGACCCTAGTATGCGTCACTCAACCCGGCACTTATAGCGAAGCTTATCCCGGCACTTACTGCGTCACTTAAGTGAGTGACGCAATATCGTATGCGTCACTGGTAGCGTCACTTATGAAAGTGACGCACAGTTCACTTTTAGTGAAATTTTTTGATTTCTTCGATGTTTTCGCGTTATGATTTTGGTACTCAAATTTGGAAAATGTAACTGTAACTTGGATAATAACTAAAATTACACTAACGTATAGAAAATAAGAATGTAAGTTTATAACTAGAAAAATGTACACATTCTTTTTGGGGACGGAGTAGAGATAGTCTGGTTAGGGATCATATTGGAATAACATGCATTTATTAGGAACAATAAGTGTTATTTCGATCATCAGTATATATGTCCTCTTTAAATTTACTTGACATACTAAAAGCATTTTTTATAAAAATCATTTCAAAACGATTATTAGTATGTTTATCCACATAAACATGTTATACTCACATCTAGGAAGTATTTTATTATTATTGGTATGTGCATTTCGCTGTAGTTCCCACCATAGATATACATCTTAACTTAAGACACAGATCATGCTTCCATTTACAGATAGAATATAAGAAAATCAATTTTAAGAATCAAGTCAGCGGTGACAGGTCTGTACTTACGTACAACAGAGCGACATAGCTTGATTCAGGTTTAAGCAAAAACCAGACTTGGTCAAACCATTTTGGCGACCTTGTAAGGTATCTTTATTTTTTAAAGACATTGCAAGTTCTTTGACTTGAGTTTGCTTAAGTTTAAAATATATATTAATAGAAGCCAGGTCTATACTTACGTATAACAGAGGAAACTATCAATATATACCCCCAAATGATATCAAATAAACATCTTTCACGAAAGCATATCTCGTATAAGTAAGAAATTAAGACTTTTGTCATACATCTAATGGTGTTTTACCACTTGAAATAGACAGTTAATGATTAAGCTTCTTAAGACTTCTCTAAGAGTTTTGTATACCATGCCTACTAATACATCGTATGATGAAGATAGTGTTTATAAAAACTGTTTTCAATACGTCAGATAAATCTACTGACACATCCAAGATAAACCTTAAAGTTCCATTTTTATGCATGTCACCCAATGTACTATCATATCCCAAGTTGTTTACAGACACAACTTCAACGTCTATTTTAAAATGTAGCAACCTTGCTTTTCATTAATACTAGAAAGTATAATGAGTGGCAGTTGCGTTGGTTGCATTTTTTTTTTTTTTTAATAAACATTACTATAAAAACAATCCAAGTCACGAATTACTTTTTAGCAAGAAAGAATCTTAAACCAATCATGTTGATTAGTTCGTCAAATCGAGTACGCGTAAAGGCTTTAGTGAAAAGGTCGGCATTCTGCTTTAAGGTGTCTATCTGGACAAGGTCAATTAGGTGTTTTTTATAGCAATCCCGTATAAAGTGGAACCTAAGTTCAATGTGTTTAGTTTTAGAGTGCTGTACGGGATTGCGCGTGATAGATATAGCAGCAGTATTATCAATATGAATAGGAGTCATAGAAAGGAGTAACCCGTAATCACGCAGTTGATGTTGTATCCATAGAACCTGAGAGCAGCAACTTGCAGCAGCAACGTACTCAGCTTCCGCAGTTGAAAGAGAAACTGTAGTCTGTTTCTTGCACTGCCATGACACTAGGCGAGTTCCTAGGAATTGACATCCACCGGTGGTTGACTTCTTATCTATGCTGCAGCCGCCATGATCTGAATCCGAGTAGGCAGAGAGAGCGAAGGATTTCTCATTTGAATACCATAGACCAAGATTGGGTCTATGTTTGAGATAACCAAAGATTCGCTTTACTGCCCTCATATGAGACACCTTTGGTTTGGCTTGAAAGCGAGAGCATACGGATACCGCAAAGACAATATCCGGTCGAGAAGCTGTCAAGTACATCAAAGAACCTATCATTGATCGATAGTCCTTTTCTTTGCAATCTTCTTCATCCTCAGCAAGGCGGAGATTGTGATTAAGCTCGATGGGAGTCCCATAGGTTTTACAATTGAGCAGATCGTATCGAGTCAACATGTCTTTGACATACTTTGACTGATGAATATAAATACCTTTTGAAGACTGCTCAACTTGCACACCTAAAAAGAATTTTAGCTCCCCCATCGCACTCATCTCAAACTCAGCTTTCATGATTTCCTCAAAATGCTTGCACATTGCTTCATTGGTAGAGCCAAAAATAATGTCGTCCACATACACTTGCACAAGTAGCATATCCTCTCGATCGCCAGACCGTTCTTTGCGAATGAACAAAGTACTATCAATATTTCCACGAACAAATCCATGCTTGACTAAATGATTAGATAACCTCTCGTACCATAACCGTGGGGCTTGATGAAGACCATATAACGCCTTGTTCAACTTGTAGACGTATTCTGGATGCTCAGGGTCTTCAAAGCAAGGAGGCTGTTTCACGTAGACATCAGTGTCCACTTTCCCATATAAAAATGCACTCTTGACATCGAGTTGGTGAACGCGAAACTCTTTGTAAGACGCAAATGAGAGAAAGATCCGAATGGAGTCAAGTCTTGCCACAGGAGCGAAGACTTCATCATAATCCAAGCCCTCAATTTGACTAAATCCTTGAACGACCAATCGGGCTTTATTCCGAATGACAATACCCCTATCATCCATCTTATTGCGAAACACCCATCGAGTGCCAGTTAAATGAGCACCTTTGGGTAATGGAACTATATCCCACACGTGCAGCTTGTTGAACTGCTGCAACTCTTCTTGCATAGCCTCGACCCAAGATGGATCTTTTAAGGCTTCATCAACTTTCTTCGGTTCAATTTGGGATAAATGACAGGAATTTATCCGGGCGATCAAATTCAACATTTCCTGATTTGGATTTTGCTGCACTTGATGCCTTGTTCGAACAGCAGCTTCAGGATCATCGATAATGTTATCAATGGGGTGATCCCTGTGTACACGTGTGACTGGGATTCAATCGGGTGCAAGTACTAACTCCAAATTATTCATGTCCCCGTTAGTGATGGAAACAATGTTAGATGCAGGAACGGTAGTACTTTCTGGTTGCATTGGAGTTTCCGTATCATTTTCATTAGAGAAAAGATGGGAGTGGACCATGTCGTCATCCTCGTCCTCCTCCAATGGTGGCATGTTGGGGTCATCGGGATATTCTGTTGTTTTAGATGTTCCTGAAGTCGAAGGAACATCCGAAGGTGGAACCGTAGGCAAAGGTGTGGATGTGGTAGATATTGGTGTAGTAGTAGGTGGTGGAGGTGACGGTGTGGGTGTTGCTGTAGGTGGGGATGCCGGTGTCAAGGTAGAATTGTCCTGACACAAACTAATACCATGAAGTAGAGTGACAATTTCGTCCTCATCAGAAGTTCCTTCTAGTATGTCGAATGAGTTGAACACATCCTTGTAATTGAAAAGCCAATCCGGACCCGTTCCTTGAGGAGGATCCGTGTATCGTAAGCATTTCACCTCAAAATGCTCTTCCACTTGATGAGTCGACTTGATGTAGACTCGTTTATTTGGAGAGTTGACGGAATAACCAAGGAAAATTCCTTCAACTGCTTTAGCTCCAAACTTCGAGACTTTATCTTTAGAGACCATAATCAGACATGGACACCCGAAAGGTTCCAGAAACTGCAAGGTGGGCTTACGGTTATTAAAGAGTTCATAACATGTCTTATTTTTCTTCTTAACCGTGAGCACTCGGTTCAACACATAGCAAGCAGTACTGACTGCTTCTGCCCAAAAGATTATAGGAAGCTTAGAATCGGCCAGCATAGTCCGAGCTGTCTCGATAATAGTCCTATTTTTACGCTCAGCAACTCCATTCTGTTGAGGAGTTCGAGGGGCACTGAACTGATGATCAATGCCTTTTAAGGCACAGTATAACTCAAGAGTAGAGTTCTTGAATTCAGTCCCGTTATCACTTCGCAGTCTCTTAACCTTTAAGTTGCATAAATTTGCCAACTTATCTAACAGATATACCAGAATGTCTGGTGTTTCACTCTTTGCCCCCAGAAAATACACCCATGAAAATCGTGAGTAGTCATCGGTGACTACTAAGCAGTACGATCTTCCACCAATACTCTTGGTTGAAATAGGACCGAATAAGTCCATATGCAATAATTCCAATGGTGCTGCAATGGAATTCACTAACTTAGGCTTGTGAGGTTTCTTATGAAGTTTCCCTTTATGGCATGCGACACAGTCATCTTTTAGTGCAAATGACTGTTTAGGGACTCCATTTACCAAATCATTATTTATCAAGAAATTCATTTTTCGAAAATGGATGTGTCCCATTCTTCGATGCCACAATAATGATTCCTTTTCTGAAGCCTTAGAAAGGAGACATGTATATTCATCCTTAGTCTCAACAGTACGCATATTCATGATGTAGGTATCATTTCTCCTAGGTGCCCTTAAAAGCACCCATTCCTCGGGGATAACGAAACCCGGCTTCAAAATCACACACTCTGTCTTTGTGAACGCTGTTGTATAATCCTTATCACAGACTTGTGATACACTCAGCAAGTTGTGAGTCAATTGAGCCACGTAGTTCACATTTTCGAAGCTAACTTTCCCGTTAGTTAGCGTACCTTTCCCAGAAATGGTTCCTCCTGTATCTCCAGCAAATGCAACATGTCCTCCAGAATGTGGTTTAACATCCGTCAAAAGGGACACATCGCCTGTCATGTGTCGCGAACAGCCACTATCGACAAACCACTCGCTGTCTTTAACGCGATCTGACTGCTGCAACACAAAAGTAGGAGATTAGTGAGAAACGGTGACCCAAGCCTTTACAGATTTAGGTCGACCACAGTCATCAACAATAATCACATCAGACAAGACTTTATTTTTAAACAGATCAGATTTTGCATCTGATGTGTTATTATTGATGACATTGGAGTCTGCAGTAGACTCCTTTATTTTCCAAACAGTAGATGGTTTGGAAATTTGCTTTGGAGTAATGTTGGGCTCTTGTTTTGGCAAAGGTTTTTTCCCAACATTACTTGTTTTAGCAGCAGGTTTGGGAGAGACAGAGTAACGCCTAGGAGGAGGTCTTGAAAGAGAATTGCGATAAACAGAAATCCTAGGCATTTCCCTCCCATAATTCTGACGAGACAGTTTGGGACAATCACGAATTAGATGTCCCTGTCTCTTGCAGTAAAAGCATGATCGATTTTCAACAACTGGTTGAAACTGAGGTTTTACCGCCGGAGTTGAAGAAACATTTCTAGAACATGCACATTTCGTGCATGTCTTAGAATGTTCTTGTTTCGGTTGAGTGGTTGACGTAGAAGGTTTATTACAAACATCATTTGCAGATTTAGATTTGTTTTGCAAAATCTTTACAGGTGACTGTAAAGTTTTAGATTTTGTACTTAAAACCTTATTCTTTTCTTTGTTAGATTGAACTTTAATTGTAGGTTCAACCTTTAACACCTTTTCACATTTTACCTCAACCTTTTTAAACTCAGGATACTCCTCATCGGTAATATCCTCAATCTCAACTATCTCCTCAACATTAACAGGAGATTCACACTTTGATTTAACAAACTGAGGTGAAGGGTACTCTGACCGTTTAGTTTTCTCCTTCACCTGTTTGTTAACCTTATCAACCTTAGATTTGACACCGTATAACAATGCATAATCAACCGGAATCTCTTCGCTGCCTTCCTTAACCGGCATAGGACAGTATTCAGTAGGAGGCGGGACTACACTATAGCCTAGTCCCGTCTTCGTTTTGTGATCTGTCCTTTGCTTAGTAAGTATATCATTAAAGGCAACAGTAGACGAGGAGGAACTTAAAATCTTACACTTATAGTTGTCATATTCTACTTTAAGATTAGAGAGTTCCTTGTTCAGACGGTCAATTTCTGCAAGATAGCTATCAATAGCATCCTGTTGACTGAAAACTTTTGACTTATACCTAAGTGTGTCCTGTTGATAAGCCTCTATTTTCTTATCATACAATTGTTCATTTGCTTTTAGGTATTTGTTTGAGTCATTAAGTTTTTCGACCTTTCTTCTTAAGTCTACATTGTCTACCTGAAAGCACCTTAAGGATTCGGTTAACTTAATGCATGATACACAGTTTAAGGGTTCTTCAGTTTCATTACATACCTCATTCGAGATGTCAGCCATAAGACACTGCTGATAGTTCTCAGCATATATACTCCAATCCGTATTGGTTGGCTCAAAAACCACTAGTGCATCTGCTGTTGCTTGCTTTATTTGATCCTTCTCCGGAGTTCTAGGAGCATCAGGCTTAGTGAAACCAGACGGAGGAACCTTAGGTTTCTCACATTCTCTTGAAAAGTGTCCCAAATTCTGACAATTGTAACATTTCACTTTGCTTTTATCAAAACCGAAGTTGGTTTTGCCATCTCCCTCTAAACTCTTGCGACCAGTTCGTTGCAAGAATTTCTGAACACGCCTGGATATCATAGCAATGTTCCAGTTAAGATCCATCTGCTCAAGATCATCATCATCAAGTTGAGCATAGTCTTCCTTGGCCAATTCCAAAGTGGCATTTGGTTGTGAGACCAAATCCTTGTAAGAACTTAGAAAGGCTGTATAGATAGCAGCCTGCTCTTGAATTGCAGGAGAGACGGGGACCTGCTGTTTTGACCCCTGAGAGGGTCCAGAAGCATATACTGGATGAGAAACACCAGTAGAGTACAAAGGAGTCTGAAGTGGAGAGCTTGTAGAAGAAACAAAAGCCATTCCCCCATACGTTTTACCCGTGTTAACTTGTCCTCCATACAGGGACGGATCTTGAACAAAACCACCTGTCTTGCATTCTTTCTTTTTCATCTCCATTGCATGAGCTTGAAGAACGCCAATTAGCTCATCCAATTTCATGGTAGCTAATTCATGACTTTCCTTGAGAAGCTGTACTTTAACATCCCAAGAGCTAGGCAAAACATCCAGTAATTTCTTGTTTACTTCAAGTGGAGGAAAATCGTAACCTCCCTCTGTTAACTCACTCACCAGTTGTGAGTATCTAGTAAAAACTCCTGCAGTCGTCTCATTTGGCAAAGAATCAAACAGATCGTACTGTTTCTTAATGAGTTCCAACTTGGCTGCTTTGTACCTTTGATTTCCACCACATCTAGTTTCTATTGCATTCCACAGCTCATATGTGGTTTCATGTGATTTGAACATTCGAAATACATCTTTAGATAGGCACATACAAATAGCCGCATGTGCCTTTTTCTCCATATCATAATCTTTCTTTTCCTCTGGAGTCATGGACCTGTACACCTTTTTCGGAGGCATATTCATAGTAGGAAAAACTCCTTCAGCTAGAGGAGCTACATATTTCTCGGTGAGTGGACCCCAGAGCTCCGGACAGTGAAAGTTGATGTATTGTTCAAATCGAGCACGCCAATATACGTAATCCATATCGGCTGTAAACAGAGGAGGTTTATTATTAGAGCCAACATCATGATTCTGTTTTAACATATCTCTTAGTCCTCTAATATCGTCTTTATCAGCAATAGAAGCCATTGAAGATCTACCTGAAATGGTACGCAAAAAACAAGAACTTGCAAACTAATTAGTACCAAAGGCGTCACTTGGTAAGTGACGCACTCAAGTGTCGCAGCGTATAGCGGCACTTGGAAAGTGACGCTATCGAGTGACGTACAAAGTGACGGATGACACTATAAGTAAGTGTCGGTCAGTTAAGCAAGTGACGCACTCAAGTGTCGTACTTGAGTGTCGTGCTAAATCAAATAGGCGTCACTAGTAAAAGTGACGCTATAAATCAAACAGGCGTCACTAACAGAAGTGACGCTTAAGGATCAAGTGACGTGCAACAGTGACGCACTTGAGTGACGGTGTATTAGGGTAGACGACACTTAAGTTAAGTGTCGTATAATCTCAACTGACGCTTCAAGTGACGCGTCTAAGTGACGGTAAAACCCTAATTTTGGGATTAGCTAGTGCCGCTATAAGTGACGCGTCCAAGTGACGGATCGAGTGTCGCAAAACGGCTGAAAAATCCCAAAACCCTAAAAATGTCAAATTTTCGTAAACCAAACGAAAATTCCTTGAACCCTAATGGACGAAACCTGTAGATTATGAAGAATCTTGACTGTAAATCACCTTAGCTACTCCAAAACCGTATGTAATCTCAATTAATTAATCGAACAAAGCCGAAATCAACCCAAAATCGAATCTAAACGTCAATGTATTCACCTAGATTGCTCTGATACCAGTTGAAAGTGTCCCTTGTCGTGGACCTAGATGTCAATTGACAGCAATCGTAAGGCGGAATCAAACAATTGCTTGTTTAGCTAACAACTCACAAATCGAACACGAGAAATTCAACAAAGTAAATGTGTATATTAGCTTGTATAACTGTTTGGGAATGATTACAATAAGGTTTAGTCGACAAATCGTGCTAGGGTTTCGTCAACCCTAGCCGAAAACCCGTAGTTTTGTATTTATACTAAAAAGTCAGCCGACATGCGTCACTTGTGGAAGTGTCGCATGTGGCCGCCTTCATGCGTCACTTACCTAAGTGACGCTATGCGTCACTAAGGCAAGTGACGCCTAACCTAAAACACGAGTGTCGCATATAATAAAAACTATATTTCTATTAAGTAACTAACGACACTTATTACAACTCGATAGACCAACTGACAGATACTTAATATGTATCAACAAACTCCCCCGTGTCTTCAGCTTGGTCTTCAAAAATCTTCAAGTCTTCACTTCCAGCCAGCTGGAAATACACCACCAGCGTGTACTCCATTGGCAACGCAGATATCCACGATCTTCTGAAATTTTAACGCTTCAGCTCTATCTTTCGTCTTGAACTCAATTCTATTTTCATGTAATCTTTTCATATCTTGAGCAGAAAGATTGATCAAACTTAATGGGTCAAAAACACAAAACATTTTCCTCTTGAGACCCCATAACGACCTCTTAGTAGGCTGAACAGCATCCCAAGCTGTTATCTCGTTATTTCCTGTATCTGCAATAGAAGACTCCGGGTCTGTAGCTGGTTCGGAATTTGGAATGAATACAATCACAGCTTCACCCGTAACATCATCATATTCCCAATAAACCAACCTATTCAAAAAATCTAACGGGATGATCTCCAAAGGTATCTTCTGCAGACACTTTGCTGGTGGATAGATCATCTTCACAATAGGTTGTCGGGTAACCGGATCTAGCTTCTTCTTAAATTTATACCTCATACCCAACGTCGGCTTTATCAAGTTATACTTTTTACTATTCATCTCACGACGTATGATCACCTGAAAGAAATCTGCTCTTGAATCTCGTGATCGGTTGATCAAGGGTATCTGAGCTAACCTTTGAAGCTCACACTTCGGCAAAGTACTTATTTTATAAAACTTCATATTGAAGTACTGAATGCCGTCACTTCTCTTTATCATAAAAACAGAGTTGTTCTCATCAAATTTCCAACTCTTAATCAACCCCGTGTAATCAGATCTAACTTTGTAGCATTTACACGTAACCGGTACCTCGATAATCGGTTTAAGCACAATATCCGGTTTTGTTGTAGAAGTTGATGGCTCGTTCGTTTCTTTTTCCGATTCATCTTCAGACGAATCCGATTCTATAATGGGAGCATCATCATAACATTCATCACTGTGCAATTGCTCCCCCTCAACCTCAACTTCGTCATTTTCTTCAAAGAAATAATCCTCTGCTACAGGATCATTCATTACCTCTTCCTCAGGCATCGCGTTATTATCATTCATCAAGTTTTGCAAATATGTGAGATCTATGAATGAATAATCAACCGCAATAGGTCTTGCCTGACCTTGAACCTCAACAAAATAATCCAAACTGATATTTTCATTTATAGTATCTGAAGGTTGTACATTTTCAGGTTCAGGGGAAGGAGTTACATTTGTTTCTATTTCCCTAGGATTATCCTCCCCCGAAACAAGTGTGACTGACTCCAATTCTAACAACCTAGAAGACATAGTCGTTATTTGTTGCTGGAGAGAGTCCATTGCATCACTGTTCAAATCAAAGCTTAAACATTAATCATGCTTCTAATGCTGATGTGTCTGGTAGATCATCTTTGAATAATCAAGTCACTGCTGAACCTCAGCGAGTGACTAAATGGACTAGACATATTGATAATCAATTGATTATTGGTGATCCTCAATCCAAGGTTCAGACCAGATCAGCATCTGCTAACTTTTGTTTGTTTGTAAGCTTTGTGTCACTGATTGAGCCCAAGAAAATTGATGAGGCACTCACTGATCATCACTGGATAGCTGCCATGCAAGATGAGCTATCTCAGTTTGAAAGGAATAAAGTGTGGAAGTTAGTACCTCAAGTAGCTGGGAAATCTGTGATTGGAACAAGATGGGTGTTCAGAAACAAGATGGATGCTGATGGTGTTGTAATAAGAAATAAGGCTAGGCTGGTTGCACAAGGTTACTGTCAGCAAGAAGGAATTGACTACGATGAAACCTTTGCACCAGTTGCTAGGCTTGAAGCAATCAGGTTGTTCTTAGCATATGCAGCTCACAAGAAGTTCAAAGTATATCAAATGGATGTGAAAAGTGCCTTCTTGAATGGAAAGCTGCAGGAAGAAGTGTATGTGAAGCAACCACCTGGATTCACTGATCCCAAGCATCCAGGTTATGTCTATAAGCTGGAAAAAGCTTTATATGGACTAAAACAAGCTCCTAGAGCTTGGTATGACACTCTCTCTACCTTCTTAACTAAATGTGGGTATGTCAGAGGTAAAATTGACAGCACACTCTTTATTAAAAAGGATAAGAGAGATGTTATATTGGTCCAAATTTATGTTGATGATATTATTTTTAGGTCTACTAACAATGACTTGTGCAAGGAATTCAGTGACCTCATGACTAAAAGTTATGAAATGAGCATGATGGGTGAACTAACATTTTTCCTTGGTCTGCAAATAAAGCAAACCAAGACTGGTATTTTTATAAATCAAGGAAAATATGTTAAAGATTTATTAAAGAAATTTGAATTCACCAACTGCTCATCCCTTGCTACACCAATGTCATCTGCAGTAAAATTACATGCTGATCCTGATGGTAAATCTGTAAACATCACTGCTTACAGAGGAATGATCGGGTCACTGCTGTATTTAACTGCTAGTAGACCAGACATTATGTTTTCTACTTGTCTATGTGCTAGATATCAAGCTGATCCAAAAGAATCCCACTTGCTCGCTGTCAAAAGAATATTCAGATATCTGAAGGGTACACCAAATCTTGGTCTCTGGTACCCATCTGGTTCAGATTTCTCACTGATGAGATATTCAGATTCTGATCATGCTGGATGCAAAATGGACAGAAAGAGTACCTCTGGTAGCTGTCAGTTTCTTGGAGAAAAGCTTGTAAGCTGGTCAAGCAAGAAACAAAATTCTGTCTCAACTTCTATTGCTGAGGCTGAATATGTCGCTGCTGGAGCTTGCACTGCTCAAATTCTGTGGATGAGGAATCAGCTCGCTGACTATGGTTTTGACTTTGGCAATGTTCCAATTTATTGTGACAGTCAAAGTGCTATTGCCATAGCAAATAATCCTGTGATGCACTCAAGGACAAAGCATATTGATGTCAGATATCACTTCATCAGGGACCACGTCATGAAAGGTGATATTGAATTGCATTTCATTCCAACTGATTACCAACTCGCTGACATATTTACAAAACCTTTAGATGAGAAAAGATTCACCTTTCTCATCAGCGAGTTGGCTTGCTGAACCTAAATGATTAAAACCTGATTGTCTATTAAAAGGTAGTTACAGAATATATAGTTTATACTTTTAACTCGCTGATCTATTATTCTCACTGATGTAATCAGCAAGAACAATAAGTTAGCATAGTTATGATCAATAAATTATATACTTTGTAACTGCACATGAAAATTCTTTATATCATATAAATAAAATATATCTTATGCTTCACAAACTTGACTAGCTGATTAGATTAGTATTCTAAGTTGTAATTTGATCAGCGACATCAAATATGAAACATAATATTTATTTTATTTTAAAATATAATTTATTTTCATCTCGCTGAGACATAATGTATCAGCGAAAGTTTTGTTATTATTTAATACCGCATTTATTTCGACATATATTCCTTACAATTAATACATTTTGTATTTAATTTTTTAACGATTTATATTCTTAATAAATGCCTTATTAAAATATCTCATGGGAACTCGAAAAGGTACACTTTTTCTGACACCTCGTATACCTTTACGGCGCACCACTCCCATCACCATTTAATGTTACCACTCATCACCATCATCACCCTACTCGCCTATCACCAACCACATTTTTTTTTACTTTGATCACGTACATACTCATTTTGACCACACATTTCTATACATCAGTAACCGTATATAAGCAGCGAAACCCTTACCTTTTCATTCTTTACGCTTTCTAATTTTTCAAACTTCATCCTCTTCATTTTCTCTGCAAATATCTCACATTTTAAATCTTCTACTTTTTCGTTTTCAAAAAAAATAAATGGCAAGAACTAAATTTTTCAACAACGCTTACACACCGACCCCAGAGATTAAAGCTCTTCGAGCCTCTGCGGTCAGTGAGACGCTTGTCATTACAGTTCTCAAATCTAACTATTTGGGAAGTGTAACTTGCCCTAAACCTGAGTATGCGGAGGTGATAAACTTTCTCAAAAATCACTTTATCCTCCCTGCTCTTACCTTGTCTCCTGGGGAAATGAACCCAGAATGGCTCAGTGAGTTCTGGTATACCTGCACTCACTCTGTCGTCTCTGGTGTTTCACAACTCCAGGGTTTTATAGACAACGGTACCCAACCCATCACCATAACTGCCAACACCATCCGCTCCATTTTACAACTGCCGACCTATGAGTCGTACGAGTCGCTGCCAGAGAGCGACGTTGCCAAACAAGGCCTCGTCGATCTTACTGAGATTGAGTGTAAATACTCAGTCGATGGCAGTGGCAACCGTAAGTACTCTACGGTCCACAAAACAAAAATGGATGGTGTTTGGAATGCTATTTTTACAAACTTTATCCAATCCTTGGGTACAAAATCAGGGAGCTATGATCAATTCAGCTCCCTGGAGGCCCAGATCAGTTGGTCACTGGTCAACTCTCTACGAGTTGACTATGCAAGTGTGATCTTTAACGAACTAATCACCAAAGTTGCTGAGCCTGCCAGGGCAAAATATGTACCTTACCCTAGGTATCTCTCACTGATCTTTAGGGATCAGTTTGCTGCCTATGATAGGGTATCTTTTCAGGGATTTGAGCCCACTCTGGTAGGATCTCAAATTTTCGCTAAACCAGCAACTGCGGTGTTACCCGCTTTTATGAAACACCCGGGGATCCTTGCACCCCAGCCTGTAACTTCTGTACAAATGTCAGTTGCTGCCCCTCCATCGACCACGTCACTGACCACACCCCCAGTGACTACTGTTGGTCAACCACCAGTCAAGAAACCACCCACTGCTCCCAAGAAAAAATCCAAATTAGGATCTCTAACATTAAAGGATCAGGGACATAGCAAAAAGAAGACATCTATGGATGCCAGTGGTGAATCAGTGACTGTACATTCAGTTACTGAGGGCACCACTGCTGAACCCTCAACTTTACCTGCTTCACTGGACTCCCGAAAGTCCAGTGACTCTAAAAAGGGACAACTACAGACAGCTGCAGTGGATCAAACCACTGTTAGCAGTGATTCGGGTGCACCCCACACCCTCAGATTGAGTCAACCCAGCCACTTGTCATCCTCACAAAAGGGTGACATTTCATTAAAAGGGCAAGTGACATCAGTGGGTGATAACACACTCATAGCTGATGTCACACCACTGGCTACAGACCCGGGCCATCTCTCATCTATCACTGCACTGGCTGTCAATGTCTCACCACTGACCCATGGTGAGATACAGGTCGCTACTTCTATTTCCAATGAACCACCAGCTAAATCACAAGCTGATGATGAGGAAATCATGCCCATGGACACCTCTGAGGACACCCAACCCTTTCCTCCACCCACATCCAACTCTCCCATCAGAGAGCTTACCCCCACCTCTTTCTCCAGTGATAACATCCAAGTTGCTGCTGATCAGACCACACCCCCTGATCATGTAGCCCAATCTACACCTACCCCCATTATTATTACCCAAACTACTCCCCCAAACACCTCCACTCACTCCACATCAGATCAGCTACCGATGGAGTACATTGCCCAATCCCAAACCCAAATTAAGATGTTCGCTGAAGATCGTGAGGCACTTATTGGCAATGTCTCTGTCCTCCAAAAAGCTGTTACTGCTCTCACTGATGTCTACAACTCCATTGAACCATGGAGCACATCTGTTAGTGAGAGAGTTCAAACAGTAGCTGATGCTAGTGCTGCAATAAACCATGCAGTCACTGAGCTAGCCTCCACCTCCACCACCAACTTTACCAATCATGCCACTGCCATTGCCCAGCTCACCACCAACCAAAATGACTTAGCCATTTCTGTATCTAACTACCTGTATAACACTGACAAAGTTATTAAGGTACTTCCACAGGTCATCTCACAGCTCACAAAGACAAGAGCTGAGGTCGCTGCCCTGCGAGAGGAAAATGCTGATTTCACTGATCAGATACTTAGGGCAGTTGATCAGTTTGAGCGAACCAGTCAGGGGGAGAGTGAAGAAGAAGACTTTGTCTCTGATCCTGAGATGCCCCGAAAGATGACTGATCCGCTATCAAACAAAGCTCACAAGGACATTGTGCTCAACACTTATGCACTTCGTCCGATCGCTGAGCAACCGGAATTGGAAGCCCTTGCAGTTGCTGAACTGTATTGGGTAGATATGGAGATAACCACTGATATGGTGGATATCACTGAGAGCTTTCCTGAGTTCAGTACTGAAGAGCTCAGGAACTACAATGGGCTGGTGCAACAATGGGCAGTGGATGATGCTGCCAGGTTAGAGGGTACCTCAGTGAGCTATGAATTGGCTCGCTGGGAATGGATGAATAGGGAAGTGGTAGATGATGTATCTGATGATGAGGAAGATGATACCATCATGCATGATGCTGATGATCATGATGATGATAACAATGATGATGGCCAGGGAGGTGGTCATGGAAATGGTCAGGGTTCAGAAGATGAAGATGATGTAAATATGGAGGATCAGCAACCCATATCATCTGTCATAAAGAGAAAAAGGACCAGTGACACCTCTCCTGCATCTACTTCTCCATCAAAGAAACAACAGGTCAGTGACCCTCAATTACATATTGTCATATCTGAGGTAGCTGTACCTTCATCTCCACCAGCAACCCAAAACCTACCCTCACCCACAGCAACCCAAACAACCCAAATAACCACACCTACCCCAGCAACAATAATACCAATCTCCACATCAACTCCCTCCAACACAACCACTTCAGATACCTTCCCTACAACATGCCTTTCCTCTGACTCAGCCTCAGATACCCCTTGTCCTGATGAAACAAAAGAACAAAGAGTTGCCAGAAAGATAAAGGCAAGACAGGACAGGGAGCATGAGATGATAATGCAAATAACCTTTCAGGCTGAGTTAAGAGAAGAACAAGAAAGGAAAAGGTTGCTGAAAGAGCAATCAGATGCTGACAGAGCATACTTACTGGAATTGAGCTCTAAAGATGCCAATGAAAGGGCCAGACTTCTTAAACAAAAGAAAGATCAAGAAGAGTCTGATGCTGCAATTGCCAGGGTACTTGCTGAGATAGAAGAGAGTGAGCTAGAGCAACATAAACTGAAAACATCAGCTAGCAAGAGCTCTAAAAAGAAAGGGGGAGCTGTCAGAACAGCAGTGGATAGGAAATGGGATGAAATTGATAGAAAAAGGTTTGCTGCCAGAATGACAGGGAGATCAAACCCTGCACCTATTACCAAGGTTAAACTGAAGAAGTCTAAGAATCAATCTCAACCTCAGCTGCTTATTCAAAGAGGTTCAGAGACTCAAGCCATGCTACTTGATCAAGTATGCAAGCTGCACAGAGAAGAATGGAATGAGATCAGGCTTGCTATCAGCCACTCAACAAGTGCAGCTAAAGCTGAGGTCCTGAAAGAGATTGATAGACTATATCAAAAGATGGTGTCACTGCAACTTCTCAGACCAGAAGATACTGTCACATTTGGTGAAGAGATTGTTCAGCCACCAAGCCCAAGGTATAGGTCAGGCACAAGCAGCATCTATCGAATCCCCAACACTTCAAGGTTAAATCTATCTATCCCTGCTGGTGTGCCAAAGCTTGAAGGACATGAAGTCACTGAGGGGGAGAAGGGTCTGGTATACAGGGACCTAAATGGTGCCCTTAGGTTTCAGAGAGAAGCTGAACTTGAGAAGGTTGATCAAGAACAACTCATACACCTAATCAGGTCAGCTAGCATGCTTCCTACTAAATCAAAGATCAGAAAAGCTATTCTCGATGAAGCCTTAGCAAGAAAATTCAGATACCTGCCCTCCAAAGACAAGTATGAACTTGAAGCTGAGCTTGGCATAGTGAAAGAGGAGGAGATGTGGAGAGATAAATAATTTAGATATTTTGTAATAGTTAGCTTCTGTAAATATTTGTTCTATGATATAAATGAGGCCTTGCACATAAAATCTACAAGTACAAGTCACTGGGCGACCCACCTACTGTCAGAGACTTAAATCTTTTCAACAACAAAAATTTACAAGTACAAGTCTCTGTGCAACCAACTTATCTTCAGAGACTAAAACTTTCCTGCAACAAGTTTGTCTAAGGGAAGCTTTGACTTAAACCATTTAGGGGGAGATTGTTGAGTCACTGATCGTTGAACTCAAGTGGTCACTGATCTCAAGGATTAAGGGGGAGATTATATAAGAGATTGTTAAAGTCATTATTCGCTGATGAGTGAAGTCACTGATCATGCTATCTGTTCACAGTCTCTGATCTTCTCAATAATGCTCCATGAAGAAAATGATTCAAGTCAAGCTCCTGTTGCTGAAGGTCTCTAAGTCGCTGATCATATGTTAAACCAGTAGATGAAGATCTTATCAAGATAAAAGACTCAACTATGTGTGTCGCTAATACTCATCTATCAGCGAGAGTCTCCAAGTCTTCTTGAGTTCTCTCTTCTGCTGAATAAAAGAAGTCACTGAAGATTAGCTGTTCAAGTCATTCTTTAGAGCATGTTGGCTTGCATCGAGAATGAGGAGAATTGTTGTTTCTATCAGTGACTGCAGCATTAAATGCCGCATTAAATAAGAAGTTGACATTCGGCATTATTACGGCGCAACACGTGTTCCTCGAAACTTGAAAAGAGTAACGTGGAAGCATTTGATTGGTCTATGGTACAAGGTGATATTTCCCAAGACAGAATGTCATGCCATGATGTATCACATCTCAACTACCTCTCCAATCAAGCAGCGACACGTGTCCTTCAGATCCGGAAATTAAGGATTTCAGCGTCTATAAATAGCGTAGTATGTTGTACTTCATTTTGTGTCGATTACTTGTATTGTCACTTGTTTGTCAGTGACTAGTTTGTCTAAGATACAAGTAACACCAACGAGTAAACTAGTAGCGTGTTTGTCCACTACTAGTTTATCTCAGCGAGTGAGCAAGTTAGCGTGTTTGTCCACTACTGCTCATCTCCTTTGTAATAGCTGTATTGTTTGATTTGGATTAGCTTTGGCTAATCTATTCCGCAATCAACAAGAGATAAATTTTAGTAATAAAAGAATTTATCTTTCAGCTAGAATTGTTTCAGTAACTGAACTGCTTATCTTATATATATCTGTGATTCATATTGCTGTCACTTTAATACGGTTAAAAACTTGCTAAACAAGCTAACACATTATAACAGAAAAGTTTTTAATTGTATTCAACCCCCCCTTCTACAATTAACTCACTGTTAACGATTCACAATCACTAACATAATAGTGATTAGGGACTCACACAATATTATCCCTATTAATTAATAAATTTATTTGTACTCATCAATTGAAAATCTATCACAATTCAAATCCTTAATACATTTTTTTTATCACAATACAAATCAATGTACCGTACACCAATACCAAAACATTTAATAAATCCATATAACACATCCATATAAGACATATCATAAAGTCAACCCGCAAATTTTGCAGGTCTTAAACCAGTATATATATATAAGTCGGAGTACTATAAAAAAATCTAAAAATCTTTAAAAATCTAATGTCTTTTTGTCCTCGTTCAATATCTGTTTCAACCAGTAGTGGTACAAGATTATGTCCACCATTTAATCTAGCTCAACTTTGTCTTTTTCCAAATCGTCAAATCTAAGTTGTCCTTCTCAAACCTTCATTAAAGGTAAACTTACTTAACGAGAATCGATTTTGGGCTAATCCCAAAATTAACAAAGGCCAACATATATGATTTGTATAAGGATTTTGTTCAAGTTCAGACATGTGTCGTTATTAGGATATGATATCATAAACTGAATTGATACCGATTCCTAGCTACAAATGATAATGACATAATCGAATGAATTATATTATTAAGTAGATGATAATTAATGAAAGTCAAACAATACTAAACTGGTTAGCATTTAGAATATCAGGTTTATCTTGTTTGAATGGTAAAATTAGCGGTTCCCCCTAATGGCAAATGCATTCAACTTATATCATTTATGCTAGGATGATATATAAGTTAAAGTAGTTCTTTGAACTTGTGCGATGTACGGAGTATATAAAATACATTAAATTAATATATTATGAAGTTCTTCAATAATATCAAAGACAACCAAAATCTTTATATAAAACAAAATTGTCAAAGCTTTAGTTAATAACGACATAAAAAACAAAAAAACAACATGTTCACAAAAGTTAAAATCAAATATTACAATTATAAATGTTATGAAGTTGTAATATAAGCAAGATTTGTAGTCGTTGCTAATTTATATGTTGTCTTAAGTTAACACTTCAAATCCACTATTTTGTTTTTAACTTTTCGAATGTCAACATATAGTTGGTCATGAGCAACTATCGATTGTTGATGAAACTCATGACAATGCGTGTATTTGAGTTATGTATTAGTCAATGCAAAACATAACGTTAATAGAAAGATCGTAAAATTCTTATAGACTTGCAACCTTTTAAATTTGTGCCCAAAATATATATTCAAACGTGCCCAATTAATTTTAACACTTCTATCTTCTAAAAACTTAAACATTATCTTTCTATCATAAGATGACAATAATATTTGTGAAAAATATGGTAATGCTTACATTGATACGAGTTAAGATTTTTATCCCAATATCCTAATTATCAAACTTCTTGATTTGTAACATTGCCTTCGTTAAAATCAAAAATTTGATAAACTTTTATAACTTAACATCCCCCATGAAGATCATCTTATTTTGTGTAAAATATATCATAAATATATGAAGAAGTTGAATGGTAACATTCAAAAAAGTAAGCATGTCATTTGACAATATAATAAATGTCCTCAATGAGCTATGTGTAATTTATTAGTTAATGTGATTAAGTTATGTGGCAGTCTTAAAATTTGATAAATATCATAGGGATATGTATTTGCATATAAGTCAACTTTAGTAAAAAAATCTATAGTACGTATCCAACTCATAACACTTCTATAATATGTATTTAACTTTCAAATATGTCTATTGTATGTATTGGACGGTAGTTTTGATTATGTGTCTAGTTATATGGATGACACGTGACACCTTTTAGAAATAACACGTCTTTGAAAACACCGTTCAATACATACGATAGAGTTTTCTTAATAGTTCGATAAATACAATAGAAGTGTTATAAGTTGGATACATACTATAGATTTTTCACTAAAATTGAATGCATGTACAAATACTTATTCCAATACAAACCTTTCATCTTTGGAGTACGTGTTATGATAATACTACATAGGAAAACAAAGACTATGTTTTATATATAAATTTTAAGAATTGAATAACACTTTGATCATATAAAAGCATTAGTGGTATGAGGTGCCTGTGTGATCTGCTACCACACCAATGTGACCATAACAATATTACATGGCTCAACGTGGTAATTTGTATGTTAACATCTATGTGATGGCTACAACTCACTATGGGATCTATACCATCCACAATACATTGGACCTTTAATAGTTTAATACATTTCCACATCATTTAAATCTATTTCATCTAACTCATAACGTGACATGTTCAGAGTGCAATGAGGGTTGGTTTAACTTTTATTGAACTTTACACCTAAGCCCATTATGAATGGTCTTAGATCTTCTCTATTAAAAACTCCAGTACCTTGGACATTTTTACTTAATAAGGATACATAACTTATGCACAGTTACCTAGCACGAGGTATATAAACTTGTTAATTCTTGTACAGTACTATTGAATACGACATGATAACATAATTACATTTATTTATGGTAAACTAGAACTCTAAGAGTTGCCCATGGCATTAGATTGAATTGTACTTTTACACATCTATTTCTCTTTTGAAACCCATGTGGATTTGATCCTAAAAATAGGAGATGCCTGAGTCATGAGATTAAAGGTTAATAGCAATGTTAGATGTATAATGAAAGGTGGTCCTACCTTATTAATTGGGACACTAGTTGTATCACTTTTATGGTCCTTCTCCTTCACCCCATCCATTTAAATTAATTACAATTATGGACCATTTTGTTGTGTCCTTGCATAATTAAGTATAGTCAGGATGCTAATGTTTATCACTTTATCGCATACCATCGACATACTATGCATGAAAAACATATGTGCAGTCAACAGCAAAGTGTCATATGTTACTAGAAAAAAGCCATACTTTACTTTGTAATCATTTTACAACGAAACGTAAATACAAAACATCGACAACCAACGAACGAAATGCCTCATCTCCCTTTTTTTGTACAGTACGCCCAGAAGGACCCCTAGGCTTTAACCGAAGAGGGCTGCTCTCTCTTTTACCGCTGTCAAATTTCTTTTTTTTATCGGTTAGCTTACGACATTACAAACTCAAAAAACAAAAAGACATGTGTAATACTCTACTTGTTACATCTTCGGTCACATGAAACGGTGACATAATGGTTGGTTTGTGATCTTGTTTCTTGATTCCAAATTTTTGCAATGTCTTGTGAGACTCTAATGGCATCAAAAGATGCACCAGATAGACCTCTTCTTGTGAACCCAACTGCATATAACCCTGATTTGCCCTTCCACCCCTCTGGAAACGGCATCGTTGGCACCCCTTCTCTTGAAAAGAAATCACTTTCCTGTTTGTTAATTGAACTCATTAGAATATATAAGGGTATAAATGGTATTTTACTTTGTTAAAAAAAACCCCATAAAAAACAGAACCCAACATCAAATAGAAAAAACAGAGTAGCTAGTCATCAACAAGAAACCCAACTTCCATAACTGTCACATGAATCGATATACTCTTCAAAAAATTATTATAAAAACATCTTCTTTTTAAAAATTTATGATAAAGTTGTTACCTTTAGCCATGAAGGAACATTGCTACAATACCCAGTTGCCAAAATAACTGAATCTATTTCAAGATTTGCACCATTGTTGAACTCTACACAACCCCTTGAGAACTTCTTGATTCCTGGAACTATATGAATCTCTCCAGATTTTATCTTTTGTAATGCACCAATATCTAAAACAGGGGTTTTCCCATGAGTATTTTTTAGCTCAATTGGACCCATCAATGGTCTTTTTATACCGTATTTTTCCAAGTTTCCAAGTGCACACCTTGCTAGAAGCAACAATATCTTATCAACCATCTTTACTGGTAACCATTTCATTAACTTAGATGCCAATTCGAAAGTCGATTTCCCAGAAATTTCTCTTGGTAATATATGAACCTGTGAATTCAAAACCAAAAGAAAAAAACTTTAGCTCTCCTTTTCAAGATATGTTTGGTGAATTGTACTGAATTATATAGTTTTATACGGAACTCACCGAGCTTCTGAGCACCATGGAAGGAAAAGCATTATGGTGGCAAAGATCAAGAGAGACTTCCATGCCGGAGTTCCCACAACCGACTACCAAAACTTTCTTGCCTTCATAATCCTTTCCGGACCGATAGTCACAAGCATGCATAACATGGCCACCAAACTCATCTAACCCTTCAAAATTCGGCACCACTTTCTCTGCATTCTCCCCTGTTGCTACAACAAGCCACCTACATATATACTCAACCTCACATTCATTTACCACGGTCCGTACCCTCCACAGTCCACAAATCTCGTCATATTTGGCGGATTGAACTGACTCATTGAAACGTGGGTTTATTTCAAATTTCTTAGCATAGGATTCAAGGTAGTTGACAAACTGGTATTTTGAAGGGTACTCTGGGAAATTAGTTGGGAAAGGGAAAAAGGGTAGTTGGCAAAATTGCTTAGGAAGATGGAGTTTGAGACGATCATAGGTTTTGTTTTGCCAGAGAGATGCAATGCAGTCAGCTCGGTCTAGGATAACAAAGGGAACCCCTTGTTTTCTAAGTCCTGCGCCGACTGCAAGACCAGACGGGCCAGCCCCTACTATAACTGGCCCGTTGACCAGTATGCATCTCCTTGAGAATATGTCTTCCTGATCAAGAGCTTGTTGAACCATTGTTGGTAAATGATCAAAATTAATATTGCAAGCACAATGCATCAATTGAGACCAAAATTTAATGAGTGAATTGAATACAATAGTCTAGTATCTCTCTCTTCTTCTTCTTCTTCTTCTTTTTTTATTTCTTCCTAAGTATGGGAATAAATTATTCTAGTTACTATGGATAGGACAGAGCTCAAGAGAGAGACTGAAGAAAAGAGGGAAATGTGTGGAGAATGTGAGAGAGTAATGCAGAGGTATAAATAGGCGAGGATTTGACCACAAGAGTTGCATGTGATTGGCATATTGGAAATGATAGCTTTAAGATGGTCACTTTCTCATTTTCTGAATGAATTTAAGAAAGAAAGTAATTAAAATCGGTCAATTAAGTTTCTTGTTGTTTGTTTTTTTCTCAAGTACAATGTGTCACAAGTTATTGATCTCTATGTACTTATAAAAGTTGCAATATATGTATATGTATGTATACGGAAAAGGTGTAGATGATGACAAAGAGGCTAAACGACGGCCGGACGGGTACATAAGAAGATTTTATAAATTGATAGGACAAAAGGAAATCCAAAACCTGTGACCACAACTTAGATATCAAATGGTGAGGTGTGTTTTGAATAACATGATTAGTTAATCTGTGTTGCTTTGCTAAGTTTAGGCAATCATGTTGGGAGGCATAAGATTAACGAAATCAAGAGCATATTTGGGTGAACTATTTATATGTACCAAATTCAGAAAGAATGCAACCAGTCCTTATCATATTATATCTACACCAAGTTTGGCCAAAGGACTACTTGCTATATATGGCATCTTTTTCGCACATTCGATATATGTATATGCATATCTTGATAGAAAATGACTCTTTCGTCATGATCAAGTGAAAACCCGTAGTAAGGAATTATGCCATTAGGCAAACTCAGTATGTAATTTGAATAATATTTGGTTTGTGTTGCAGCAGAAGTTATTAATCTCCATGGTTTTTGGCAACAACCATGCATATGGAAACTACCTAAAAAACTATATTAATTTCCTCTATAATACACCACTAAAAGATTCGATTATTATTTTTATATATGAAAATAGTTGAAGCTACAAATGTTTCATCATATAGTTTGGCTTTCAAAAGTTGGAAATATTCCATAAACTTATTATTTAATTGTGCCCCTAATTCTTTTTGGTAGTTCATTGCCCTACAAAACCCTTGGCTACCTTTCTTCTTCCTCCAAACCACTTAAATTCTGGACCACAACTTCAATTAACTTAAAAAGATTTTTAATTAACCTAGTCTTATATACAGTCAGTTTGGGACCAAACAAACAACGTCAGTACAGGGATGCTGCAACCATCAGCCTTAATGTTCATGAGATTGAGACCACGCGATAGGATTAAGGATTCGATGAAACCCATGTGGAGTAGATGATGTTGTATACATGAGTAGAAATATGAGCTTGGCCGACGGCTCACGTTGTAATTGAAGATTTTTACTAAATCGAACTACATTCATACTACATATATATCTGGTTATATGACATGTGTTGACATTATAAAGTGTGTGATTTTTGTAGGTAAATTGCATTTTCATTGGATCAATTATCACTCAGTTAAGTTACTTGAACCCCTACATCCTCACATCGATTGTAAATCATAGGAAAGTTGATGACCAACTAAATATCCATGTATATCATCAGTACAAATATGTAATTAAGCTTATGATCTTGACTTAATTTTGTCTTTATACATTCAATCATATATAGTGTGGTATAGCTAGTAGCATATCTATATTTAAGTGGCTTGATGATGAACAAATCTACTTTATTCCTAGGTTGCACGGAAACGGATACGGCATCAGGAAACGGATACAGAACGGATATGGAAAACGGCAAAACTTAAATTTTCAAGATACGGATACGGCATAGATACGGCAAATATAAAATATATATGTGTGTGTGTATATATATATATATATTAAAGAACTTCCAAAATAGACATATATTGATGTAAAGTGTAAAATCCAAATATACTAAATCTTTTAAAAGGAAAGAGTGATTGTCGACTGATGAGAAGAAGAGGCAAGGGTGATCGACTGATCAAAAGAAGAAGAGATACGGACTTAAAGAGCTGATCGGATATAGTCATATAGCCCATTTAATAGCCCATGAAAACCCTAAAAAATAGAAACTTGATCGAAACTTGTCGGAAACTTTAAGGAAACTCCATGGAAACTTAGTTGGAAACGTTTCTTGGCGTTTCCTAGAAGTATCCGTTTCCCAGAAGTATCTGATACGGGTACGGCACCCATACAGGAGTTTCCGTGCATCAGAGCTTTATTCTCACACACACATACATACATACATACATACATATATATATATATATATATAACTATTTTACTTTCTTAAGATATATATAATATCTATAGATGCTAGGTAGGGGTGAACTCAAATTAACTATATTAGATATATGTAGCCAGTGTAGTTGCATGCATGTGCATGTAACCATATATTGGCTTTGTCAAACACTCATTTCCATGCGATAACATGAGATATTAGCTAATGCTTAAATAAGTCTTTATCTTCAATTATTTAGATATTTTTTTTATAAATTTTACTATTTATCTTTAAAATATAAAATATGTTCTCAACTACTTAAAATTTCTTAAGTTGAATGCGCCTTGTTATGATCACTAATAAGCTTATGAGGTCGTGCGATGCACGATCCCAGACTCATGTCTAGAAATGTTAATGTCTTCTTTCTTAATGTTAGCTATGATCATGCGTTGATAGTTTAAAGGCAAAAACAAAGAAAAAATAAATGGCGTTAGTTCTAAGGTTGACTCGATGACTTATCATGTTAGTAACAATCGATCATTTCAAATGTCCATTTTAGTTATTAGTTACGTCCCATTAATAGCTCTTCGATTACTCATTTTCATCATCGGTAATGATGTTGTCACAATTAGTGAATATTTAAAATTCTTATAATTACTTATAAAATAGGAGATGTATATAAAACGTTTTAACTTTTAAGCGTCTAACAGTGAAAAAGGAGTTCTTGAATGAATGAACTATACAACAATTAAATAACTCGTATGTAAAAGGATATTAGATACATTGTGTAACTAACTTAGATGCTATGAAAGATTTTAATATTTTTTGACATATCTATTAAGAAAATGAAAATGTTTGATAAAATGAATATACATATGACGAAATATTAAGATGAATATAACAAAATTTGAAGGAAGTTAATATTATTTTCTAAAAAAGCTGAAAAATAAATTCAAAGAGTAAAAACATTTGACAACACATGTATAATAAGATGTGTACGTGTTAATAAATAAAACTAAATAATGTCAAATTTTAAAGTATATTAATTAAAGTTTGCTAATAATTGCAAAAGTTTACAATGTGAAAACGAAAGTGTTTAAAATATATAAATTACTTTAAATAAATATTTTTTGAGAGAAGCAAAATAATTTTAAAATAAAAGTGTTTGATAAGAAATGTAAAGATATAGATGTATCGAAAGTATGAAATTAATATGAAGATGTTAGTTAATTACTTAATAATAATAATAATAATAATAATAATAATAATAATAATAATAATAATAATAATAATAATAATAATAAGTTTGATATAAAATAATGAAAAAGAAAAGAATTTTTTATGATGATGTGTTACCATATGTAAAGTAAGTTATGTACATCTCGAGAGATAAAATTGAATATGACAACTTTTAAAGTAGGTTAAACGAAGTCTGATAGATAAATTACAAAAATATAGAATGATAAAAGAAAGTGTTTGATAATAAATGTAAAGATATAGATGTATCGAAAGTATGGAACTAATATGAAGATGTTAGTTAATTACTTAATAATAATAATAATAATAATAATAATAATAATAATAATAATAATAATAATAATAATAATAATAATAATAATAATAATAATAATAATAATAATAATCTAAATATTAATAAAAGAAAACCTCTCTTAAAAAATCTAAGTGCAAAATTGAGTCCTATTAACCAATTAAAACCTTTAGTTTCACTCCAACTTCAATTAACCAATAGAATGCTTCCATTCACTTAAAAAATCTAATCTTAAATGAGATTAATTAAACCTTAATAATTATTAAAAAATAAACCCCTTTCTACAATTTATAAGGAATACTCTGTATAACTTTTTCATACATATCTCTAAATTAGTCAATTATAATAAATATAAATAATGACAAATAATAACAATAAATAAATTTCAAGCCATGTAAGTTTATTAAAAAAAATTATTCAAACTATAATAATTAATTAAAAAACGTTATTCCCCAATTTCAAATGAATTCTCCATACAATTAATAAATAAATAAATTTGAAACCACCTCCCTTATATATAAGTACTAGGCTTTAAGCCTGTGCAATGCCGGTCGTTTAAAAAGTGCAGTTATATAGCTAATTTGTAAGTAGCCAAACATATTAATATTGTTAACTTAAAGGTGTTCTAAATCAAGATCATTAATCATTATTTTTCCTTTCAATTATTGAAAAAATGACATATTAACCCTTATTAATGGTAATTGCGAACTATAGTGTCAATGAAAATAAGGTTGAAAGTTGCTATATAATGGGGATAAAGGGATTGGTATAATTCTCATCAAGTATTATATAACACAAATAAAAATATTTAAGGTCAAAGGTGAAAAAGAATACTTAAAAAAGTTAGAATTGGACAATTATTTTGGGACGGAAGTAGTAAATTATTAGTATGAAACAACGGATTTAAATAGAGGTATGAGAACATGTAATGTTATGCAACACTTTGAAATAAAGATATTATTATTAAAGTATGAATTTGGTTACTATTGAAATAAAATGTAACTATTTTAGAAATCGAATTAATAACAAAGTGGTTAATCAACTTTACATTTTTAAGGAGATGTCTTCATCAAAACATGATTTGGTTAATCAAAAAAGAATTGGCATGCCAAAAAAAATATGTGGTATAAATAAGAACGAATTAAAAAATTAGGAAAATATTTTTATGACACATATGATTTATAAGAAAATGAAAGACAAACAAACGTGTCGCATAAGTTACAAAAAACTTTATTTTTAAGCCCATACGAAGCACGTCAAATGTTAATATTGTTGTTCTGCAATTGTAAAATTTATTACTAATAATTTAAAAATTATTATTATTATTATTATTATTATTATTATTGTTATTATTATTATTATAGACTAAAACATATATAAAACAATGAGGGTGCGCTTGGTTCAAAGTGGGGTATGAGAATGGAAATAGGAAAGGGTATACCAAGGGAATACTAAGCAATGCAATGAACATTTCTTAGTAATACATTTGTCATTAAAGTGTTGCTTGATTTTCTAGAATTAATCATCATGAGTAAGGTAACAGATTGGGTTGAGTCAAGTTGACGGGTCTAAAGTACCCAAATTGAACCCGATATGATAAACGGGTTGGCAGGTCAAATGTACCCAACCCAAACACGATCTTAATATCGGTTGGTGGTTAATTTCATATCAAAAAGGTCAAATTTAATGGGTTACCTTTCGATTAGTGGTTTGACCCATTAACCTGAACCTTGGCGGGTTGGTGGGTTGGATTCGTGTCAAACCGGTCAAGTTTCCTTTGGACTAGCGCGTTGACCCGTTAACCCAAGCCCAACTCGAAAAATAAAAGGGGTTGGCGGGTTTCAAGCTAATTTTGATTGGTGGAATAGTTTCGCATCAAAATTCAACTTTCATGTATTACTTTTGGGTTGGTGAGTTGACCTGTCAACCCAAACCTTGACCCGAGTCCGATCCCAAAATTAAATGGGTTGACGAGTATCAGGTTGACAAGTTGAGATACATATATAAACGATGTATGTCAGCATAATGGTAAGTAATGATATCCATTACCCCCAATTTGGTGAGGAATGAGTGATTACCCACTAATGGGTAATGGAGCATTATATTATAGAATACCAAACACCATCATTCATTACCTTTCACATTCCTCACCCTCTAATACCCTCAACCAAGCACCCCCTGAATTTTAAAGTTTTATACATACAAATATATCACATAAATGCTAAAATCATAAATGTTGTAAAATTTATTTATAAACTTCAAATGTTAATATTGTTGTTCTGCAATTATAAAATTTATTACTAATAATTTAAAAAATATTATTATTATTATTATTATAGACTAAAACATATATAAAACAATGAATTTCAAAGTTTTATACATACAAATATATGACAGAAATGCTAAAATCACAAATGTTTCAAAATTTATTTATAAACTATCCCAACAATCAAATGGATTAATTGAAGGCGATTATTAATATTGCGAGTCAATACATTTGATTATATTGATTTATTATTATTATTATTATTATTATTATTATTATTAAAATCACGTTAACTAAGTAATCAAATAGAAATAATAGCACGTATACTATCAACATTATTTTTTTAATATAAATTATTATATTATTATTTTATATATAAATAGATATTAAATAGAAATTAATTATAAATTAATTTTTAATATATCAAAAGTCCATGTATCATACTTAAAAATTAGAGATTAATTCAAAACTTTATAAATTAATGACATATCATCATTTACTAAGATAACATTATCTAATATGCAAGGAAAAATCTTTGTTTTATAAGTATAGATAGATATCTATCTAATAATATTTTATTAATTCATTATAGTAATAATAATATTATTCATTTAACGATTCCGTTTTTTTCCTTTTCGCGTTGCCTATGTAGTGATAATCAAAGATATAAAAAGTTATATCTCACATGGGTTATATTTATATGATCATTATGTTTTTAATAGAAAACGTTTCCAATGTGTATATGTACGGGCTTAAAAATGAAATATGTATGCTTGCTAAGTTATAATATTTACATTAATCAAATGATATGTACGAGTTTAACCTTATAAGAAAACTTTTTCAATGAACTTTTTTTGTTAAAGTTGATACATATTGACCAATTAAATGTGGTATCGATAAATCTACCTATATAAGTAATAGAGGATAGCCTATTTCCTACTTGTCATATTTATTCTTTTGACAACTAAGCAAAAATCCTAGGTGTCATCACCTTATCTTCCTCAAAAATCCTATGTGTCATTCAAATTGAAAAAAAATTCTAAACACACCTATTTTTTAGCTATTAAACTCTTAAAAAAAAAATTATAACACGTAGATTACAACAAATAAATAATAGGTGTTTTTGTTTCACTTGATATCTATTCCTAATATCTATTTCTATATAATTAACAATTCCTTCAAAAATTAAGGATTTATATGCATTCCGATCTTATTACCATCTATATGTTTTCATGATAAATTTGATTAGTTTAATGAACAAGTAACGGAGAGCAGCTCATCAATATGTGATCATGAAGAAAAAATTTCATTGTCTACTCTTTGCTTTCTAGATGATTAGTTTATCTTCTAACTAAATATTTTTCTTATATAAACTTCTTTGTTTTGATTAATTATATATTTTACTCATCATTCACGTGGTTTATCAACATGCTCATTGTTGTTTTGTGTTGTTTATATAAGATAAATTATTTTTGCAAATTAATATCGAGAATTGTTGAACATGAATCATCCCGTGCGTAGAACATGTTAAAACTAATACGGGTTTTGATATGTTATTTCATGAAAGTTCGGTATTTGATAATATTAAGGCATTGATCAGTATCACTCATCATTAATTTGTAGAATCACTTCGATGAACCATACATCATGTTGTTTGTATAGTGTTAGGGTCTACATTCCTTCTAAACTGTAATATATCAATACGTAGGTGTTTAGTTCAGTTATTTATGTATACTTGACTATATAAATACGTATCCCCAATTTTTTTCATCTTCCTATAATTATTAGCCGTGCATCGCATGGGCATAAAAACTAATATATATATATATATATATATATATATATGTGTGTGTGTGTGTGTGTGTGTGTGTGTGTGTGTGTACATATAATAAGTGAAAAATATTGGGTTTTGTCAAACTTTGTTTTACATTATGTAGAAGTCACTCGAAGCATATTTTATAACGGGCCAAATAAATAGTGACCCATAATATATAGTTCATGGATGACAAAGTAATAATGTAAAATGATAGTTCATCTTGGAAAATATTCTGGTGGTATCGATAAGATATGTTCATTTTCATTTGAATGTCAAATTTAATTATTAATAAATAGAGATATATTAACTAATCAAATGTCTCGATTTCATTAAGTTTTCAATTAACAATCATACTAACTAACTCCCCCCGAAACTATTGGTTAAATTTATCAATGACTCTCTAAAAAGTGTAATTCTAAACTTACTAAAAAATAATAATATTAAAAATAAAATTCCGGATGAGAAACCATGTGATTAAATAAATGTGAAAAACATAAAATATTTTTTTGTTAAAGTTGATACATATTGACCAATAAGATGTGGTATTTATGATAAAAATAAGTGAAATAATGGGTTTTCACACTCTCTGTTTTACATTATTTAGAAGTCATCCTTAAGCGTATTTGATAACTGGACAAATTAATAGTGACCCATAATATGTAGTTCATGGATGTTGAAGTAATAATGTGGAATGATAGTTCACATTTGAGAAAGTATTTTGATATCTATGAGATATGTTCATTAAAATTTGAATCTTAAAATTCAATTTTTAACAAATAGAGATGTATTAGTTAACCAATCAACTGTCTTATTAACTTTCAATTAACAATCATATCAACTAATTCCACTGAACGTATTAATTAATTTTTCAATGACTCCCAAAAAGTCTAACTTTAAAGTCAATAAAAATAATAATAATAAAAAATAAAAACTGTGAATGAGATACCGTGTGATTAGATAAATGTGAAAAATATCAAATATTTTTGGAACAGTGTTGAAGAAAACCTATTATCTTCCAATATATATATATATACATATATATATATATATATATATATATATATATATATATGTATGTTCTATTAAAATGTAATTAATTAACTAAAATATATATGTATGTTCTATTAAAATGTAATTAATTAAATTTAGTTTGTTTCATAGCATGTGTATATATACGGGTTTAAAATAATTATTTTCTATGTTATTTTAATCGTTTCAATTATGTTGCGAAACAAAATAGAAAATTCTTAAACAAATCTCAAATAATTATAGCTTAATGTTTATATTGTATGCCTCAAACTAACATTTGTTATTTTAATATTGTTCTCATATTGAATTTTAATAAGATATAAGATGAGATTGATGATTATAATCACGATTATATATTATACGTACGGGTTTACAATCAAATATATACAATCAAATAATTTAACCTTTAATATCATTAATATTAATTTAAAGTACTAAAATTACATATTAAATGTTATCTATATTTAACTAACTATTTTTTTAACATATCCCGTGTGTATACACAGGTTTATAATCTAGTAGAATAATAATAATAATAATAATAATAATAATAATAATAATAATAATAATAATAATAATAATAATAATTTTGATATAAAATAATGAAAAAGAAAAAAATAATAATGATGATGTGTCACCATATGGAAGCTTGGGGCTTTTCTTATATATATATGTTAAGATTAAGATATATATGGCGTTGAGTTTTGGCAGGATAATATATACTCTCCCGTCTCAATTTTATTATCCACAGACAAAAAACACGTAGTTTAAGAAAAGCGTACTAATCATACTATACAATCAATAAGATTTAATCTTTCACCACAATCAAATTTTAATTGGTTGAAAGTACAAAGTGGACAATATAATTTGGACATCTCAAAATGAAAAGATGGACAATAAATTCGGAGCGAAGGGAGTATATCGAACATACATATATATCACAAACATGATATTATATATATATATATATATATATATATATATGTGAATGTATATATAAACTTAACATGATACACACACAACACCAACATAAAAATAAGTAGCTAGAGGGAGATCATACGTGGTACTGATGATCGATAAGTGCCATATGGTTGCTGAAATACAAAATGTTTTCCTGTTAATAAAGCCCATGTCTTTTAACTCGTAGCATATATTTAAGAGTTTATTGTACGAATCATCAACGTACCTTATTTTTTGTCCTT
Source organism: Pseudognaphalium luteoalbum (assembly GCA_963422505.1). Lineage (NCBI taxonomy): Eukaryota > Viridiplantae > Streptophyta > Magnoliopsida > Asterales > Asteraceae > Pseudognaphalium > Pseudognaphalium luteoalbum. The sequence goes on from OY730192.1 coordinate 29,223,466, forward strand.
TTTTTGTCCTTCTGTCATTAATAATGAACCGATTTATCAATGTTGGCAACAATTAAAATTTTACTTTGCGTCCCAATGACACCAACGAACTTCTTTTATTACCAATGTCGACAATGAACTTGTAAAAAATGTTTTGAGGTCACAAAATACTTTTATTTAACGAGCTATATTTTAAATTCGCTGATGTGGTGTTGCATGTCATTTCATATTTGTGAACAGGCTTCCACTTAAGCTAAACTTGCACACGTATGATTAACTTCATCTTCTCTGTTCGCCGAAAAAAGTGGTGGTTACCGTTAGGGGTGTTCAAAATATTTTGAAACTGAAAAACCGAACCGTAAACCGGTTGAATTGAACCGAATTTAGGTTAGCCGAACCGAAAATTTTCCATTTTTCGGTTTCGGTTAACCGAACCGATATTTTTTCAGTTTTTCGATTTCGGTTCATGATTTTGGGATAGATATTAGAATCTCAACTGAAAAAACCGAAAAGTTTATACGTAGTTTTAAATATATGTATATATATTGTATATATTATATTTATATATAGATATCTACGCTTGTATTTTAATATAATCATTTATATATCTTTTGGTTTCATTTTAAGGTAGTATACTAGTTTAAATTTGCCCTAATATGTTAACTACTAATATTTTATTCTAATTATATATGAACGATTAACATGCGTATAATATAAATACACAATTATAAAGAGTAAAATGTTCATCATTTGATGTTTTTATTATCAAAATATCTTAAATATAATGAACACTTATTAATGAATGTGTATTTGTGTGTTATTATTTAGTTTTTATGATAGTTGCTAATTAATAAACGGTTACACGGTTAACCGAACCAAAAAACCGGTTAATCAAACTTTTCAGTTTCGATTTAGGTTCAAGAAATTAGCGAACCTAATTTTCAGTTAACCGGTCTTCGGTTAACTGAACCCCTGGTTAACCGTCCATGAACACCCCTAGTTACCGTAGAAGTAACATAAAATTACATGTTAGTCGAATGGAGAACATAAAGTTAATCGTACGTGTATATGTTTAGCTTACATGGAAGTTTGTTCAATGAATGAAATGACATGGCAACACCACATTAGCGAATTCAAAACATAGCTCGTTAAGGAAAAGTATTTTGGTGACCTCAAAAATTTTTTAACAAGTTTGTTGTCGATATTGGTAATAAATTAAGTTTATTGATGTCATCAGAACAAAAAGTAAAAGTTTGTTGCTATCATTGGTAATTAAACTGGTTTATTGGTGACATTGAAACAAAAATAAAGTATGTTGATGATCCCAATCATAAACGCTATATTCAATAAATATTACAACTCAGCTCTAAGATCATTTTCAATAATAACACTATGTTATAGTGTGTTGTGAGTGACACGTCATCATAATCCTGAAACACATGCAATGTTAACTCTAACGCATCATGTTGTGGGAGTAGGCCTCGATCACTTATTAGTTTTGTTTAGGTTAAACAATCAAATGAAGAAAAAATGGAAAGAAAAAAAATTGAGGTCCACTATTTGGCGTTCTGTTTCGTTACAATCTCCATGACACCCTGCCATGACTACACTCGTGGTGGTGTCGTGGTGGCTCCATAGATGGTGGTCTCGCCCACTGCGAGTGGTTTAAATATAAAGTACCAGTATTACTACTATTACAAACTAAAAAGTCAAAACAACCGCGTTGATCCATGATTGTAAATATTATCTGTCAATTTCACGCCTGATCTAATTTTATTAAAGCCTACGTTCTACCTGTATATGTGTTACCATGCTCATGGAATATGGATGCGCATGGTGTATTTATAATAAATAATTATTCAGATTGAGCCAGGGTGTCGGTATATATACATAATCATGCATGCAAGTAAAGTCACAGATGTCAATATAATTGCAAGCGCCGTAACATATAGCCTTTGTAACACTAATATTTTATACACATAGACTATACATATTGTTAGTCGTTTACTAATATTCCTTTCGTTCCACTTTTATCGTCCTCTATATATTTTTAATTTAAAATAAAGTACACAGAATAAATAATAAATTGATAATTAATATTCTGCCCTTATCTCGAAGATAAGTTTATTAAAACTAACGATGAGAAAAACTCGGGGTACGGTATCCAATTTGTTATCACTCGATCTTATTGAATTCGATTGTTTATAATTTGGTTTGATTTATTTGTTGGAGGTTTTCTATAGACGCATATCGATTATTAATACTTTAATAGTTTTATTCAGGTGATCTATAACTCCACGTAGGTTTCTAGTTGTTGGAATGTAATATACTAGTAATTCAATTAAAACTTTGTAATATAATTCTAAATAATTCATCGCATGGGTTCTCTATATATATACTGGTAAATTAGTAAGTCATGGTACGCACAACCCATGTTCATAAAGATTATGATTATATATTAATTAAAAAAAAAGAGAAATATCTATAAATACTTTGTTGCAACAAAATCCATAAATAAATTTGTACATTGTAAATGCTTTAAGAAGCTCTTATATATTTTCTTGGCAAACATAATTAAGAAAGCAATAATGTTTTATAAATAATTGCAAAATATGTGTCGAAAAAGTAATACAAATTTGTCAACTTTGAAGAACGTTAAACAAATTTTACTTCAAAAGCTGAAAGTTTTCGATAAGACATGTAAAATAAAATAGAAAACATAAATGTGATAAATTTCACGGTAGGTTAAATAAAATTTTTAATTCTTTTTGCAAAAGTATAGAATGAGAAAAAGAAAGTATTTGATAGAAGATACAAAGATGTAAATGTGCCAAAAGTGTAATTACAAGAGGATAAAATGTTAGCAGATAAATTATTAAATATATATTTTATTATTATTATTGTTATTATTATGCTTTAAAAATATAAAATTATAAAAAATACAAATACAAATTTTATAAACTTGATGATGTGGCATTCAAAAACTTTCTTTATATAATAACTTAAGATATTCTCGTTGTGTACTTGTGTGGGTAGGTGATCTTTTATTTTAACTTTAAGTGATAAAATAATAACATATTATTTAATTGAGTTGTTAATTAATAATGTAGATTAATTATAACTATTCATCTCCTTTAATTACTTTAATAGAATGAAAGACGGATCCATTATATATTTTATAATCATAAGATACCTCTACTCATTGTTTCACTTTCCGTCACTAGACTATCCAAGTCTTTTAGACTTTAGTCACCCCTAACAATATTACTACTATTTATTCCATTGATGAATGTATTTTCTTCTCAAAATATTATATACGAAGGCCTTCGTATAACATTAAGTACGTGTTTCAAAATTTAAGTAATTATGTGTCGAGTTACATGGTACGTAATTAATAATATTGACTTTTACCGAGTGTATTCATGGAATTTTTATTATTGTTATCATTATACTTCTTTCGTTTTACTATAAGTATTCATATTGATATTGATATTGATATTTTAGATTTTTTCAGATAAGTCTTCACTTCAATTTTACAACCAATAATAAGAGATTTAGTGGGTAGATGTATATTTTGATTGATGAAATGTGTAGTTAATAAGTGTTGACAATGTCAAAGTGGACACTTTAATCCGGACGGATAAAGTAAAATGTTTTTACGTGAAATTTTTACGAATGACATGTGGTAATTTATGTAGATACACACCGCACAAATTAAACTAAATGGTAAAATATACTCCTTTCATCCCAAATTAAGCGTCTTGAATCATATTTGAATATCTTTATTTTTCAATTTTGACCTTTAATATTTTTGTATGTATTATATATTACTTTATGAAAATTATATCAATGAAAATACATTCAAAACTCAATACATTCATATATTTTGAATAATTATTATATAATACAAACAAAAATATTTAAGGTTAACGTTGAAAAAGAAAAACTCAAAAAGTTTAAACATTACACTTAATTAAAGACGGAGAGAGTAATAATTATCTACTTACACTCAAAGTCGATTTTATTAATTACATTCTAAAGCACTTAATCCATAATATATATTAATGTCGGATTACAAATAATTCATACGTGTTCACATAAAAATGAATATGGTCGTGTTACAACATACAAGATGTTTTTAAAAGGAGAAATGCTAAAGAGATAATCAAATATGGTTGACCATTTATATTATCTAGTGATATGATACGTACGTGGCTCTTGTTTTCCAATAACGTTTATTTGATCTATATAATTTCTTACGTGAATTTGAAAACATTGCAGGAGTCTAATAACAGTGAAAACTTCAAGAAAGTACAAAATTTTTGGAAGTACAGAAGAATTAATACATGTACAAAAAAAATGCTTAAGATATACAAAACTCATTTACCGGTCACCATCATCAATTATCTCACAACGTCAAATCGAAAAATTATTAAAAATTGCATCATTAAATTCAGCGTTTTCTCCTCTTCAATTTGTCATCTCTCAGAGCATATTTTCGATGATTTTTTTTATCGTTTTTTGGTGGGTTTTATAAATTATTAACACATGTGTTAATGTATTTTATGATGGGGTGATATATGTTACAACTAAGGATGATAATGAACGAGAAAAAACCCATGAGTATCAGGGGCGGAGCAAGGATTTATTGGTTGAGGGGGAATTTTTTTTTCCTTCCTTTTTTCTACTTTTGAGGGGGCAAAATATATAATACGGAGTATACCATTAATATCTATAATTTTTCTTATTGAATTTGTAAATCTTTGTGGCGCTACTGCCTCCGCTGCCCATATTCTAACTTTATCCCTGATGAATACCCGTCCATCTTGGGCGTGTAAACCTATAAAATTTCACCCGCGGGTATGGGTATGAGTGAAAAATAGCACATGTTGGCATGTCACTACGTAGGTGATAGGTATAAACTTCTATCCGGAGGTAAACACGACCCACAAGTATATTGTTATAATTTATCAAATACATATTTTTTATAATGACTAATTAACCGTATATAATGAAACTATCATGCATATAGGAAATAAGAGTATGATATGCATGTTTCGAATAGCAAAATTGTAGAACAATCGAGTAAAATTATGAAATAAATTGATAGTAATTTAAATTATACAGTAACTCTTTAGCTATTTAAATTAACGATGCGCTATTTTGAACATGTGTTAAGAGTCTTTTCGGATGAATATTATAAGAAATATTCTGAGTAGTTAATAGAATTTCTGTATTACTTGAAACTCGCAGGTTTACCCGTATTTATGAATATCCGCGGGTCAGGTATTGGTGTAAAAATGAAAGCATTGACAAATACTCATGATTTCGCGGGTTGAAGAATACCCATACGGGCGGCTCATGAGTTTAACAGATCCGGACCAGCGACCCGGATCATATATGTAATGGGTTAGAGGACATATATGTTTACAACATGTACGTGTTTCGTCTCATAATCACATTACTTCTTTTAGTCTTCATTAAACAAAGTTACTAGTATATTTTAATATCTTTTTTCCACATCTACGAAAAACCAAAAGTTGGATGCAATATTCTTAGGCAATATATCAAAAATCAATTTTTTTATTACAAAAAACAAATTATATGTAAAATATACTATACTATATTATGCATGGGCTATGGCAATAAATATCTATATGCGCGGCACATATATTATATCAATTTATTTAGCTAGTTAAAATGCATGTGACCCTAGTTAAACAAGATAATGCAAAAGGGGAGTTGGTGTTATAATCTCATCTAAGGCCTAAGTACTCTAATCATTTGTCTCTGTTTTCAATTATGTATTTTATTATGAAAAGGTGACATGCAATATATATATACTAGCATAATCTAGGGGAGAATTGGTGTTTTGGGGAAGGAGAAAATTAAAATATTCATCACGAAGCATCTTAATTAACGTCAATACAAATGTCAACAAATTAAAAGCGAAAATAATAAAATGTTGATTAGAATTGATGCAAAGAATGTTAAACTTCCTATAGAAAATTCTTTATGTAGTTTATTACATCAATTAATGAATATTATATTCCAAATTTTTAATATTCACCAAGATGAATATTAGTTGAAATTCATTATGATGAATGTCGTTAATATTTAGAAATATGTGTGAAAATGTTATTTTTTAACATTCATCGTGAAAAATGATAAGTTAACATTCATTATCATGAATGTTAACATTAATTAAATAAATTTTCATTAGCTAATATTACTATTTAAAAATAAATTTCATCGGTTAATATATTTTTTATAACATTGATTTTGATTACTCATTTAAAAATATGTTTAAACTGGTTAATTTCATGGTAAAATTAATTTTTTTTAAAAAAAAGTTGTATTGTTAACACACACACATATTATAGCGAAAAATATGCAATCTAATAGTTCTCACGGTTCTCGCCATTTTTTTGATTCTCAATTGAACCGGAAACCGGACCCTATATATATATATATATATATATATTTTAACGAGATCAAAAAAGAAGAAAAATTAGGTGGAGAAGAAAAAGAAGCAATATGATTCAGTATTTTTATTACTATGTATAACACCCGTTACAAAATATAAGGCTATTATTTTTAAAAACACATATCGGAAGCGTATATTAAATTCATACTTTATAGATTGCATATAATATAAAACCCAAAATGACAATCCACAATTACATGATTTTAAATTCAAACTACTACCTTAATTACAAACATTAAGTTAGGTGTTATTTAATTCAAAACATAATGTTAAACCGTTAACAAGATTTTGAAAACCAGAGTGAGCTGTCAAACATTCCTTTAACCCGAACTATTTGCATCCCACAGTCAAAAGATTAACCTGCAAGAAGTAATGGGGAGGGATTATCACAAAGCTAAATGAATAGATCATTACTATCAACCTAACTTAGATTAACAAATGTTTACAGCAAAGAATCATAAACAAATACTTCAAAGAGGATCGGTGGTTCTTGAGGTACCCTCAAGCCGCGGTGGCCCCTAAGTAACACTTGTAACCAACTGAAGGTCAATACAGTAGTTTAACCGATAGTTGGCAACTATTACTTCATATAACACAAGTTCAATAAACAACACATGTACAAGTACTTATGTTGTCCAAGTAATAGTACCCCAACCCAAACCATGTTGACCTCTGAATAAGCACACAATACATAATCATCATGGCAATATGCTTAACATGAACAATATATGTATATCTTATACTAATAAACCAGGTTTACCCGTTGTAACCATGTTGTTACAACTAACTTAGACTGATAGTCAAAGATCCACTCACCCTTGACGATCACCGTCTCTACTCAAAGGTCTTTTTTTTTATTGAGTCTTCGGTTTATCTGAGAATACAATCAAAACCCGAATTAGATTCTCATATTATGATTCATAGTATTCTATTCAAGTGTATAATGTCAAATAAACGCATATAATATACATTCAATACTATTTAAATAACATAAGTACACAAGTCACAAGTTATCAAATTTATCAAGTTATAACATGCAAATGCAATCTGGGAAGGAGTGAGCTGGATCGCGTTCCATAGTTCAAAACTATTCTGTTACCATTTTACACATTGAAACGCGATCCGAACAAGGTGTTAGGATCGCGTTCCCAAGAACAATTTAGACTGAACTCGAAATACACTACGTAACGCGATCCGGGTTACATGCTAGGATCGCGTTTACAAGTAAAAACTTGTCTGATCACAAATATAACTAAGGAACGCAATCCGGACGTGGAGCTGGGATCGCGTTTCGATGATTTACAGCAACAAAACCCAGACTTGTAATACATTCAGCTCGAACCTCAACTCAATTTTCATCATCAAACAAATGCAATACACGAATTTATCCATTAATTGACCATAAACTTCAACTATAACATGTTATAACAACAAACAATCATCATCAAGCTTATAAATTCACACATGCATTATTCACTCAACCTAAATCAATCAAATTCAACCTCATATATACAATTAGGGAATAATGACTTTAAATTCAATGTGACAACAAAATGAAGAAGAAGAAGCTCAGATGATTGCATAAACCACATACCCAACTTCAATTTCTACACATGAATCATCATTCAACCTAACTTTAGCCAAGTTCAACATATATGTGCAATTAGGGCAAATGAACTTACAATGATGATGATAGTGATATGAGGAAGATGAAGAATAATAGTTGAATCAAAATCACAGTTTCAAGATTGCTTGCTAGATGATTTCTTCTTTGATTTCTCTTGAGTTCTAAGTGCCAATTTGAGAGAGTTTAGGTTACATGCAATTTCTTGTAAATGTGGAAATAGGTGTCGGCCTCACCAACTAACCCATATGAGGTGGTGTAATTTTTATTCCCTTATAAACCTATTGTGTGGAACCTAAAAACCATTTGCGAGAATAATTCTTTTATTCAACCGACATCTATAGTAATTTAAAGCAAATAGTAATCAATTAATCACAATAAGTTATTTAATTAATTGACTTATTTATTTCAATTATCTAAATAATATCAATATTTCTAAACACAGTTAAATAATCAATTAAAATAAGAAAAATACCGTATTTCTCCTAGGCCCAAAATGAGGATGTTACAAATCTTTCTCCCTTAAGGAGGTTTCGTCCCCGAAATCTCACCATGTTCAAAAAGACTAGGATAATGCATCCTCATGCTAGACTTGGTCTCTCACGTAAGGTTTGGCCCCAAACTATGATTCCACTTAACAAGCACCATAGGAATATCCTTCTTTCGAAGTTTAGTCACCTTACTGTCTAAAAGCTCTACAGGTTCCTCTATGAGTCTCTGACTTTGGTCGACTAGCAAGTCTTGCAAAGGAAGGACTTGGTATTGGTCCTCCACATTACATTTTCTTAAATAGCACACATTGAAGGTATCATGAATACCCGCTAATTCATGAGGAAGATCTAAGGATACCGTTTGATCATTAACTACTTGTCGAATTCTAAATGGCCCAATGTACCTAGGAGAAAGTTTACCACGTTTACCAAACCGAATCACTCCCTTCCAAGGCAAAACTTTCAAATAAACCAATTCACCTACAACAAAAGTAACTTGGCGACGACGTGGATCGGCATACTGTTTTTGTCTGTCACGGGCCGCTTTCAATTTCTCACGAGCAATAGCCACCTTGTCTGCAGTAATCTGAACAACATCCGGACCTGCAAACTGTTTCTCACCCGCTTCTAACCAACAAGTAGGTGTTCTACAACGACGCCCATTCAACATTTCATACTCGAGTGATAAGAATTATTGTACGCGAATTCAATCAATGGTAAATGTGAATCCCAAGATCCACCATATTCTAATACACAAGCACGTAGCATATCCTCTAAAGTCTGAATGGTGTGTTCAGACTGACCATCCGTCTGAGGGTGATAAGTTGTACTCAATTTAATTATGGTACCCAATTCCCGCTGTAAACTCTGCCAAAACCCAGACACAAATCGAGAATCTCTGTCGGAAACAATAGACAACGGAATCCCATGTCTCAAAACAATCTCATTGATGTACAATTGTGCCAATTTACTCAAGGATGCAGTCTCACAAGTGGCAAGAAAGTGAGCGCTCTTAGTTAATCGATCCACGATCACCCAAATCATATCATTACCCTTAATTGTCCGCGGAAATTTAGTTACAAAATCCATACTTATGTGCTCCCATTTCCACTCGGGAATCTCAAGTTGTTTCAATGATCCATAAGGTTTCTGGTGTTCAGCTTTCACTTGAGAGCATATATGACAAGATTCTACAAATCGAGCAACGTCCGATTTCAAAGTAGGCCACCAATACAACGGTTTCAAGTCATGATACATTTTAGTACTCCCGGGATGGATCGACAATCTAGATTTGTGTGCCTCCAACAAGATTACATATCGAAGACCACCAAGCAAAGGTACCCAGACTCGAGATTGAAAGGTCTTTAATCCACGTGAGTCATCAACCAATAAATCTTTTCTTTTAAGCATAACCTCGAATTTCAAATTATCATCCATCAATGCCTCCATTTGAGCTGATTTTAACTGATCAATCAAATCCGATGAAACCTCTAATCGCATGAAACACACCTTTTCTGATTTTCCTTTTCAACTTAACGCATCCGCCACCACATTGGCCTTATCGGGGTGGTAACAAATCTCACAATCATAGTCTTTAATTAATTCCAACCATCGCCTTTGACGCATATTCAATTCCTTTTTAGAAAACATATACTAAAGACTTTTGTGATCCGTACAAATAACACATTTGGTACCATACAAGTAATGCCTCCAGATTTTTAATGAAAACACAACAGCCACAAGCTCCAAGTCATGGGTAGGATAATTCTTTTCATGAGGCTTAAGCTGACGAGAAGCATAAGCAATGACCTGATCACGTTGCATCAAAGCACAACCCAAACCCACATACGATGCCTCACAATTAACAATAAAATCATCGGACCCGTCAGGTAAAGCTAACACCGGAGCCTGACACAATAATTGTTTCAAAGTCTGTAACGCTGATTTCTGTTGTTCATTCCACTGAAACTGAACATCTTTTCTGGTTAATTTAGTCAAAGGACCCGCAATATTAGAGAAATCTTTAATGAATTTTCTGTAATAGCCCGCTATCCCCAGAAAACTCTTAATCTCTGAAGGAGACTTAGGTGCTTGCCAATTCATAACGGTCTCAATCTTTGATGGATTCACTTTAACCCCATCCTTACAAATGATATACCCCAAAAACTGTACCTCACGTAACCAAAACTCGCATTTGGAAAATTTAGCATACAATTGCTCCTTTCTCAAAGTGTCAAGAACCGTACACAAGTGCATCTCATGATCGGATTCAGATTTAGAATAAACCAAGATATCATCAATAAACACAATTACAAATTTATCAAGAAACGGTCGACAAACTCTATTCATTAAATCTATGAAAACTGCCGGAGCATTAGTCAACCCAAAATGCATAACAAGAAATTCATAATGACCGTATCTAGTGCGAAAAGCCGTCTTAGGAATATCCTCCTCACAAACCCGCACTTGGTGGTAACCTGACCTCAAATCAATCTTAGAAAAATAGGAAGATCCTTGTAATTGATCAAATAATTCATCTATTCGAGGCAAAGGGTACTTATTCTTAATTGTTCTCTTATTCAACTCCCTATAGTCAATACACATACGAAAAGTACCATCTTTCTTTTTAACAAATAACACAGGTGCATCCCATGGAGAAGAACTGGGCCTAACAAAACCCTTATCTAACAACTCCTGAATTTGATTCATCATTTCACGAATTTCTGATGGAGCTAATCTATAAGGTGCCTTAGCTATAGGAGTAGATACAGGGATCAAATCAATTTTATATTCTATTTCTCTAATGGGAGGTAAACCAAGCAACTCATTGGGAAAGACTTCCGAGTATTCAAAAACTATCCGAATATCTGAAACAGTTTTCTTTTCTAACTTAGCATCAATAACATAAGCCAAATACGATTTACATCCTTTAGCTAAAGATTTTCTAGCTTTCATCATTAAAATTAAAGGGATACTACCCTTCTCCCTTTCTCCTCGAGCCACGACATATGACTCATCCGAGATTGGAATTCTTACCAACTTATTATGGCATTCTATATTGGCTTTATTCTTACTTAACCAATCCATGCCTAAAACCGCATCAAAATCCGGAATAGGCATTAATAGAAAAGAAATCGGGAAGCTATAACCTTCAATTAATATGCTAGCTCCAGTCACCAATGTGGTAACTGTAACCATTTTACCATCAGCTACCTCAACCTCAATAGGATTAGTAATCCATGTGGGAGTCAATTTCAATCTATCACAGAAAAGCATGGATATAAAAGAGCAATTTGCTCCTGAATCAAATAGTACACTTGCTGGTACAGAATTTATAAGAAAAGTACCAGTTATGACATCCTCGGTTCAGACAGCTTCATCAGCTGTCATTTGGAAAGCCCTGTCAGTTGCAGACGGTGGATTCTTTCTTTTCTGGCTAGAAGATGAAGGTCCTCCGACATTACCCGTTCTCTGTCTACTTGCCTCAGTACATTGACCCGATCGGTGACCTTCCTTGTGGCAATTCCAACACACGTGCTTAGGAAAAGTACAATCTTTGATATCATGCCCAAACTGACCACACTTGATACATCTAGCTGTTTGTGGAGTACATGGTCCAGTATGTTTAGCCTTACAAGTATGACACCAATTCGCTTTGTCCACAATACCGCCACTTTGTTTCCTGCCTTGACGAGATCCATGCCATTTCTTCTTCCCTTGATTCGCCGAGGAACCACCTTTGGATTTCGACAACGATCTTTCTTTGTTTCCCAATTCATGAGCATGAATATCACAATCCACAGATCGAGCTAACTCAAAAGCTTGGGTAAGAGAACCCGCTAATCTCACAGTTGTTCGATAGATATGTGGCAACATCACAACAAAATGATCAATCTTAGTCTTTTCATCTGGAACCCATTGTTGCACAAACCTTAACTTTTCAGAAAATTGGCAGATAAGCTCATCCATGGTCATATCATCCGTCAATTGCATATCCATAAACTCACGTCGAATACGAGTCATATCAAAATCTGAACAATATTTCTTACAAACCTCATTGTAGAAATCAGGCCATCTAATAGATTCCTTTTGTTGTGGTGTTAAATGTGATGTAATAGAATCCCACTAAACCATAGCTGGACCTTTCAGAAGTTGAACCACATATGGAACTTTGATCTCATCCTCACATCGACAAACCTCAAATTTCCTTTCCACATCCCTTAACCAATCGAGTGTGACCGAAGGATTGGTGCTTCCACAATAATCAGATGGACCACTAGATTTGAAAGTTTTAAAAGAATACAACTTAGGTTGATGTTGAGGTTGTTGTGATGACCGAGTTTGTTGATCTAACAAAGATTGTCGCTGTAGATCTCTAAGTTTAAGTACTTCCTCCTATAATTATAAAACATAATCATCTCTATCCAAATCTCCTGCTGAAAATGAGGTACCAGATTGACCTCGTCTATCAATAGGATTTTCTGGAGGAGTAACTCCTACTCTAGAGACATTATTGTGGGTATCAGCCGGAGGTTCATTATCTGCCATATCTGCAATAACACATCATCTCATAATTCGTTAATTGTTAGTACCTACATATTAACTATTTCTCCTATCATAGCTAAATCCCACTCCTTGGAATGTTTGGCTAACACACATAGATTTGGGATTGAACACCTAACACATGCTCAATTCACCCAAACCGAAGGCTCTAATACCAATTTATAACACCCGTTACAAAATATAAGGCTTTTTTTGAAAACACATATCGGAAGCGTATATTAAATTCATACTTTATAGATTGCATATAATATAAAACCCAAAATGACAATCCACAATTACATGATTTTAAATTCAAACTACTACCTTAATTACAAACATTAAGTTAGGTGTTATTTAATTCAAAACATAATGTTAAACCGTTAACAAGATTTTGAAAACCAGAGTGAGCTGTCAAACATTCCTTTAACCCGAACTATTTGCATCCCACAGTCAAAAGATTAACCTGCAAGAAGTAATGGGGAGGGATTATCACAAAGCTAAGTGAATAGATCATTACTATCAACCTAACTTAGATTAACAAATGTTTACAGCAAAGAATCATAAACAAATACTTCAAAGGGGATCGGTGGTCCTTGAGGTACCCTCAAGCCGCGGTGGCCCCCAAGTAACACTTGTAACCAACTGAAGGCCAATACAGTAGTTTAACCGATAGTTGGCAACTATTACTTCATACAACACAAGTTCAATAAACAACACATGTACAAGTACTTATGTTGTCCAAGTAATAGTACCCCAACCCAAACCATGTTGACCTCTGAATAAACACACAATACATAATCATCATGGCAATATGCTTAACATGAACAATATATGTATATCTTATACTAATAAACAAGGTTTACCCGTTGTAACCATGTTGTTACAACTAACTTAGACTGATAGTCAAAGATCCACTCACCCTTGAAGATCACCGTCTCTACTCAAAGGTCTTTTTTTATTGAGTCTTCGGTTTATCTGAGAACACAATCAAAACCCGAATTAGATTCATAGTCTTCTGTTCAAGTGTATAATGTCAAATAAACGCATATAGTATACATTTAATACTATTTAAATAACATAAGTACACAAGTCACAAGTTATCAAATTTATCAAGTTATAACATGCAAACGCGATCCAGGAAGGAGTGAGCTGGATCGCGTTCCACAGTTCAAAAATATTCCATTACCATTTTACACACTGAAACGCGATCCAGACAAGGTGTTAGGATCACGTTCCCAAGAACAATTTAGACTGAACTCGAAATACACTACGTAACGCGATCCGGGTTACATGCTAGGATCGTGTTCACAAGTAAAAACTTGTCTAATCACAAATATAACTAAGGAACGCAATCCGGACGTGGAGCTGGGATCGCCTTTCGACGATTTACAGCAACAAAACCCAGACTTGTAATACATTCAGCTCGAACCTCAACTCAATTTTCATCATCAAACAAATGCAATACACGAATTTATCCATTAGTTGACCATAAACTTCAACTATAACATGTTATAACAACAAACAATCATCATCAAGCTTATAAATTCACACACGCATTATTCACTCAACCTAAATCAATCAAATTCAACCTCATATATACAATTAGGGAATAATGACTTTAAATTCAATGTGACAACAAAATGAAGAAGAAGAAGCTCATATGATTGCATAAACCACATACCCAACTTCAATTTCTACACATGAATCATCATTCAACCTAACTTTAGCCAAGTTCAATATATATGTGCAATTAGGGCAAATGAACTTACAATGATGATGATAGTGATATGAGAAAGATGAAAAACAATGGTTGAATCAAAATCACAGTTTCAAGATTGATTGCTAGATGATTTCTTCTTTGATTTCTCTTGAGTTCTAAGTGCCAATTTGAGAGAGTTTAGGTTACATGCAATTTCTTGTAAATGTGGAAATTGGTGTCGGCCTCACCAACTAACTCATATGAGGTAGTGTAATTTTTATTCCCTTATAAACCTATTGTCTGAAACCTAAAAATCGTTTGCAAGAATAATTATTTTATTTAACCGACATCTATAGTAATTTAAAACTAATTAATTAATCACAATAAGCTATTTAATCAATTGACTTATTTATTTCAATTATCTAAATAATATCAATATTTCTAAACACAATTAAATAATCTATTAAAATTAGAAAAATACCGTATTTCTCTTAGGCCCAAAATGAGGATGTTACACTATGATTCGTTTTTTTATTATTACAATTCAAGTAATAAAAAGTTGAATCATAGTAATAAAGATACCGAATCATATTGCTTCTCTCTTTTCTTCACCTAAATTTCCTTTTCCATAGATCTAAATCCTATATATATATATATATATATATATATATATATATATATATATATAAGTTAGATTAGATGGAGGGTGGGGATGTGTTTTCACTTTTTTTTTTATCTCCTAGTTTTCACCAGAACCCATCCCTATATATATATGTATGTATGTATGTATGTATATATATATATATATATATATATATATTGGGAGTTTCAAATGAGAACCAACTATATGTAGAAAATTTTGAGAACTATTAGATTACGTATTTTTTCACATTGATTTAGGTTAGATTGAGAAAGGAAATAAGTCAAAAAATCTTAAAACTACGTCTTAAATCATATTTTAACCGATTTGTACACATTATCGTTCAAATGTGAACATATATTAGTTTTTTGTGTTATTTCGATATAATTTTAGATTTTTTTTAGTTTTTTCTTTATCAATTAAATGTATATATCAATGTTTACATATGAATTAAGTTAATCACATGTGAACAAATACATAAACCAGTAGTTCTACTAAGTTCTCTACTTTTATTAGTTTCTATCATGACTTATCTTCTTCTAATTTTAACCGGTTAGAAAATGTTTAAATTGGTAGCTATAAAAATTATCGATGAACAATGTTACAATCGTAAGAAGTTTTTAAGAAGTATATTTAGTACTTTCAATAAACCAAGTCGAGATTGTCAACATATATATTTCTTGTAGATATATAATATGTTGAATTCATTACTTAACTAAAATAATTACAACTATATATATATATATATATATATATATATATATATAAATGGGTGGAGATATAAAAAAATGGTGAAAACACTTTTAGCTTCACAATTTTTTTAAGTTATGAACTTTTTTTTTTGCTTCAAATGTGTTTTTAATTGTGAACCCCTATATTTTTTTTGTTTCACATAAATTTTCATTGTCATGAACCTTAATTCTTTTTCCTTCACACAAAAGTTTTAACCTTTTTAATTGTGAATTTTATTTTTTCACTTTTTTTTTCACTTTTCTAATTTTAAACCTTAATTTTTTGGGGGTTCACGGAAAGTTTTTAACTTTTTCAATTGTAAACCTTAATTTTATTTTGGCTTCATGGAATTTTTTAACCTTTTCAATTGTGTACCTTTTTATTCAACTGTGAACCTAAATTTTTATGGTTAACGAAAGTTTTTAAAAATTTTAAATGTGAACTTTTTTTTTAACTGTAAACCTTAATTATTTTTTTTGAGTTCACGGAAAGTTTTTAACCTTTTCAATTGTGAACGTTTTTTTTTCAATTGTGAACCTTACTTTTTTTGGGGTTCACGGAAAGTTTTTAACCTTTTCAATTGTGAACTTTTTTTTCAACTGTGAACCTCACTTTTTTTTTGGGTTCACGGAAAGTTTTTAACCTTTTCAATTGTGAACTTTTTAATTGTTTTGGGTTCACATTTTTTTTTAATTTTTTCAATTGTGAACCTTAAATTTTTTTTTTTGGCTTAAGGATTTGAATTTATTTTATTTTATATTCACAAAAAGATCTTTTTTTATTAGTGAACCTTTATTTTTTGTGGTTTACAAAAAAAAATAGTTCACAACTTGAAAAAATTGTGACGGAAAAGTGTTTTCACCGTTTTTTTTATCTTCACCCCTCTTTTATATACATATAAGTTAGATTAGATGGAGGGTGGGATGTGTTTTCACTGCGTTTTTTTTATCTCTTTGTTTTCACAGGAACCTACCCCTATATATATATATATTGGGATGAAGGGATTAAATACAGAAGATGATGAGAGGTACATTTATTGGAAGCTCGTGTATTTGCTAATGTTTTAAAAATCTTTTTTGAGACCCTGTCCTGATTCGACCGATTGAACCGGCAAGTTAAACCAAATAACAATGATATATTAATAATTTTAGGAAAATAATAATGACAGCATTAAGGACTGTGAGAAATATAATACATTTTAGTGAATTTAAAGTTTCTTTATTTATTCAAAATTATAATTAAAAAGCTTATGTTTTGCATTTAATTCACTGAAACTTTTCTTTTTATTTGAGATGTATTAATTGAAATATTTGATTGTAAATGAAACTTTAGGTTAAATAAATGCACTATATTTTTCTTATTGACAACCCTAAGAGTTGTCATAATTTTATTAATATATATAAGATAATGAAAAAATACAAATAAATACATAAAAGTACTGTAACGTTCCAAAATAGTATTTTCAAGTAAGTTGAGAATTAAAATAGTATTTTCAAGTAAGTTTAGCAATTTCGATATTTATTTTACTCAATACTAATATAAATACCGTTGGATCACTGACCCTGCCTCTATGATTTATGTATGACAGAACTGTTACTTGGACGTTGATAAGTCTTCAACGTCCTTTTACCTTTGTGGTCTCGCTGCATGTGTTTTGCAGCGTCCCCTGTAACTTGTAAACTATCATTAACTTATGTATCTACGATGATCAACTTAGAAGAATACAAGATACTAATAGATACTGGAAGACTCCCTGAAGCATTTATCTTAAGTCAAAGACTGAAGATAAAGATAGAAGATTTATGATTGAAGTGGAAGATCAACAATTATCTTACCTGCTCCAGCAACTATTTCCAATGTAAGGTACACGGGTCTGATAATTACCCGAGTACCCAAGAAGGTTCATTCAACAAGGTGGATAATAGCCATTTGACCTGCGTGCAATAATATAAGAAGTCACCCCCTACTAATTACAGAAAAAATACTTTACTTTTTATGTAAACTTGTATTTTTTAAATCAAAAATATCTTTCCAAGAATGTGCTGTAAAGATCTATTAAATCTTCAAAAAGATTTAAAAAAATCTTTACAAAATACTCAATTGGTTTGTAATATTATTATCTGGATAATATTGAGAATTTATGGTTATAAATACTCAAGCCAACAACCGAATGGAATACACCTTCAACCGCATTAAATATAACCTTTGATCTATAACAGCCACTTCTGTTAGTCAGCGAGCATTGTGCCAACACTTAAGTAGTGTTGAGATCACTGATAGTCATCAGCGTCCTGGCTGAGTGACTTGTTATATTTAAATTTGTCACTAAGTTACAATTACTTAGATTAGTGTATTTTCTCTTCCACAAGTAATTGTTGTAAAGTATTAATTTGATTCAATCAATAAAATTACTTTAAACTTGAAAAATTGTATTCAACCCCCCCCCCCCTCTACAATTAATTGTGTTAGTAGTTATTTGTTTATTTGTTTAAACAGGACTAACAAATACATTTTAATAGTTTATATATGTGTGTGTGTGTGTGTGTGTGTGTGTGTGTGTGTGTGTGTGTATAGAGGCTAGAGATCCAATAAGAACAATATATAAATAAGAACAGTGAGTACAGTGAGAACAAGGGGCTTGGAAGTAATTTAATATATCCCCTGTTTTTTTGCCCTACATTCTATCAAAAAAAAATTTTTTAAAGAACATTGTAAACCCAGTTTGGTATAATCGACAATATCTAGAAATTACTACGCTTTCCAATCAAACTAATAACATTATTAAATTCACTTAACCATCCTCTTTATTTTGGTGCCCATCTTGCTATATACGGAGTAGTTACTAATCAATCAAATGAAAATAAATCAAACATTCAGATGGGTGTCAAACGATATGAGCATCTACTTCAGATTTGGTTCATCCAATAATTTTGTTGTGAATATTGAAGAAGATTAACAGATACAAGGTGTGTGCATCAAAGGTGACGAATTGAAGAAGATGACGTATGCATCGATCAGTGACGGAGATATGGTAGAGTGTGCATCGAAGGTGATATTTGTGCATCGAAGGTGAGATGTGTGCATCGAACAGTTATGGAGAAGATTAAGTGTGCATTAAAGGTGACGGAGAAGAAGTGTGCATCGAACAATGATGAAGATGATGAAGTGTGCATCACACGGTGAGTCAGTGACAAAGAAGAAGAAGGTGTGTGCATCGAACAATGATGAAAAGATGTATGATACGTGCATCGATCAACGATGAAGAACATGAAGCCTGAATGTTGGTGCCATGAATGTTATTCCCATGGATTTTTATTTAAAATTTTAAACCTTGAGATAAGATTTGGTGTGAGTCCCAGAAAAAGTTGGAAGAAACTGCTAGGAACGGGGGTAATATTTTTAACTTTCAATAATACCCTTTTAGCCATTTTAAAAATAAAAAACCCTCTAAATTTTTATAACCGTTGATTTGGTAGATCTAGGGCTCACAAGTTATAACACCCCTCTTTCTAAAGACATTATTTTATTATTTTTAACTACGGAAGCGTTAAAACAAAATATTATTTTATAAACTTATAATTTTAACCGACACCATATGTTCAATATTTACAAAAACATCATTGACATAATATAAACGGGATATTACATTGTACAAAATATAGTTTTATATAAACTATATCAGAGTTGCTAAAATCAAACATTCTTCATCCCTTCTTGCAACTCACATATCTAAATAACACCTGCAAGAAGTAAATTGAGGGATTAGCACGAAGCTAAGTGAATGAATACATAACGCACTAATCAACTTAGTATAATCCCTTGTTTACACCAAACAATGTTATACATCAAAATCAACAATCAACAATTCAACTATGAGGATTGGTGGTCCTTGAGAAACCCTACTGCCGCGGCGGCTCTCAAGAACACTTGTCCAACAATCCATATGGCCAATACGGAATAGACCGATAGTTAATGATTATTGTACTCAAACAGAAGTCTTACACACAACAAATGAAGTAAGACTATGTGTAATTCACACAATATCCAACTAACCCAACCAACGTGTTGACCTCAAAACAACTTGTAATCATATTGCAACTAGCAAATAAGATTCAATCAATAACACAATTTAACAAACTCTATCAACATGACAAATATTACTTGTTGTAATCAAAGTAATTACAACTAAATCAAAGAGTGAGTTATAAATCCACTCACCGATACCGCTTTTACCTCCACACTCAGGATGTCTATATCACTGAGTCTTCTGTTTATCTGAGAATACAAAATCAACAAGTTAATAACTTACTTCTTTCACTTAACAAACTTAAATACAAAGTATTTAAATAAATAAACAACTTTTATTCATAATCTAAATCAACTAATTCAAAATATAATATTTTAACCAAACATTCAAATTTACTCTTGCATACGCAATCCAAGAAATCCTAGCCGGATCGCGTAGCTCAGTTCAAATATTTCTGTTACCAAATTACACTTTCTTACGCGATCCAGGATCCATTTACAGGATCGCGTATCCAAGTGCATTTTCTTCTGTAACCATTTTGCACTAACATACGCGATCCAGAAACATCTATGGGATCGCATACCCAAGACCAATTTTTGACCATTTCGACAATTTATAACTAGCTTACACGATCCAGAACCTAAAGTTGAGATCGCGTGAGCTTGCAGAAAAAACCTGCAACTTATTTCTGCAAAATCTCAGCTCGACTAAACACTAACCCAACAACACTTTTCAAGATACAAAATCAACAATACAGTGTTTTTAACCTCTATAAACATTAACTTACTCATATTAACATCAAACAACCTCATATAACATCATTTCCATATCAAAATCCAATTAACTCACTTAGGTCAACCACTTAACTTCAAAATCACCATTGAAGAACTTTAACTCACAAAATTAAACTACACAATCAGTTAACAACCATATATAACATCAATAATTGTTATTAACAACCCAAAACTCAAGAATTTATATAATTTCACAATTAACCTTAATGATATGATCAAAGAGTTAAAATACTTACACTTTGGTGAAGAACAAGTTACTAGCAAGCTAGAAGATGATTACTTGTAGAGATTCACAACTTAAAATCACTAAATTTGATTAAAGATTGATATTCTTGAAATTGAAAGTATGTGAAAGAAAGATAAACTGAGTTTGGGGAAAAATTAGGTGGAGTTTAGGTCGGTCTCCTTTCAAAACTGACCCAAATTGGGTATTTTTAATACCCGTTCTAAATCTACAGTCTGGAACCTAAAAACCGATTGCGAAAATAATTATTTTATTGCACTGTCACCAATAACTATTTAAAACAAATAATATTACACTATTCACAATAAGTTTCACATAAGCAAATAATATTTAAATTTACTTATAACTTATTAAATAATTATTAAAAGTCAGGAAATTACCAGATCGGTTTTGAGGACGTTATACAAGTATTCTTATTTGTTCTCATTTTAGTTATGTTCTTATCTGATCCAAACTATATATATATATATATATATATATATATATATATGTATAAGCAAATAATATTTAAATTTACTTATAACTTATTAAATAATTATTAAAAGTCAGGAAATTACCAGACCGGTTTTGAGGACGTTATACAAGTATTCTTATTTGTTCTCATTTTAGTTATGTTCTTATCTGATCCAAACTATATATATATATATATATATATATATATATATATATATATATATATGTATATTGGGATCAATGGAGAAAGTTTTTAATAAGGAGAAAGGGGAGAAGCTTTCTTGATCACCGGATGAGTGAATCAACCGATAGAATTAGACATAGGGAAAATGGGAAAAATAGGTGGTAAGATAAATCGTTTGGGGGTATTAGTGTCTTTTTGGTGCACACTCATAAAAAGGAAACTAAAATGCAATTAATTTGAAATTATCAAAAACTGCGATTCACATGCAAAAAAAAAAAAAAAAAAAAAGATCAAAAAATCCTTTTTTTCCTTCATCGCTGCAGCACCTCAAAATCAAAAACCCTAAATGTAAGTCATCGTGTACGAAAAAAGGAGTATAGTAAAAAACCTAATTGGCTATTTGAATGCTGAATCAATCGCATTAAACCAGTTTAATTGTTGGAGGTGCGATAAGAACGATGGTGAAACCAAGAAATAAGCATCAATCGAGCGTGAAAGGTAAATTATTTTGTTGTTCATATGGTTTGTTGTTTTTCCGAATCATCAATGAAACATATTTTGTTAATCAATTGACAAAATGCTTAAAGTTTGGTTTGATTCACTTGTTTTAGCAGATTAATGGTTTGTGATTTTTAGGGGGATTTTTGTGTTGGGTAGTAGATCAATAAGTTAAATGAAAGGCAGAAAACCTTGTTGTGATTTCGCAATCGAGGTGCAGATAGCTAAAAACACGAAAAGAAAGGGTGTATGTCTTGGTTGGTTTAGCTGTAAATGTTTGTTTGTACCAATGGGTGGTTTAACATCTAAGTGCTTTTTTATTTCTTAAAAAACGGTGCAGATCAGTGGTGCGTGCGTATTTTGTGGCTTTTCGCAGGGTATATCGCACTAAAACAAAACATACTAAAAACTAGTGATATATCGATATGATGAATCAAGTGTATCAGCCACCGAATAGGGTAATGCTGGTTGGTTCGCATGTTATGCTTTAATGGGAATCATTAATATAACTAGCCTAGAATTTGATTTAAGTTTTAAGAAGATGGCTAGCTTTTTTGGGTGCATAGGGTGGTAAAAACAAGTTTACTGTGGGTTTTATTATCAAATCTTCTAGACATCTATGTTTGTGAACTAGGAGTATCGGTTATAAATCGAGTATTATGATGAATGTATTAGTGTGAATGGTAACTGTAAAGTAATTGAATCAATGACTAGTTGTTTGTGAAGCAATGCACATAATTTGATGGACCAAACTTATGATCATGTGACTTAACGATTTCATAAATAATCATCCATACAAACATGAAAGGTCAACTGATTATTAGTAGCTTACCATAAAAATTGAAGAATCAAAAGACTTCTTTGGTACTTGAATAGTCCATCTGTGTTGCTTATTATGATTCATGGTTTATTAATACTCTTTTAGGCAAGACCCAATTGTACGAAGCTTCCAACGGATTATAAGGAACTGGTGAAGGAGAGGGTAAAACGAATAAGAGATAAAAGGTTGGCGGTCTTTGGCTATTGATGGTGTCTTAGAACTATGCAAGTTGGCACGTATTTTGTTTTTTCTTCCCATTAAATTATTTTTTAGGAAGACTGTATTTCGTAAAAACCCGAATGTAATGGAATTTGATGGAATGTTTAACTGTTTTACTAAGATTTATGGTTGATGGTTTCCTGGAAGCATAAAAATGGTCAAATGCATTTCAGTTGTTTGGATTTTGAGTTATACCGGAAAAGGTGTGTATTATGTGGTTGAATAATAGTTAAGTATCAAAGATGCCAAATTATTGAATCAATGTGTTACTTTCCATAAGCGAAACTATGAAAATAATTGCAGTATGTCGCATCACTGAATCAACGTGCTTTGGATATATGGTCATGGTATGGTAATGGTTACGTACAGAATAGCTATTGTAATTATGTTGCAGCATAGTCGTCAAAGCTAGCGAGTCTGGTGCGGTAATAAACGCAAGACAGTATGCTATAATATGTGGATCACTTAAATAATTCGCTGACTCCCGAATCTAATGGAATGTTATTGATTGTTTAATTGATTTTCTAAAATTTTTGGTTGTTGGATTGCTGGAAGCATAAAATGTGTCAGATGAATCTTAATTATATGTGATTTGTGATGTAAGGAAAAGGTGTCTCTTGTGAGCTTGAATGAGGTTGCTGCAAAAAAGATGCCCAAAATGAATGAATCAATGTGTTAATTTTCTTAATCAAACTGTGAAAGGCACTGTATCAATATGTTGCATCACTGAATCATTGTGATGTGGCTATTAGGTCATGGTCTGGTAATGATTACGTACAGTAATTCTATGTTTTGCAGCATGCTTTTTTATAATGATGAATCATAGTATAACAATGGCTGAACCATACTATATGAAGCATACTTATGAATCGTAGTATATCACCGTTCGCCATTCCGATTCACCGTAAATCAAAGATTAATAATATAACTTATGAATTGTTCCCACAAAACGACACAACCACTTGTTCAATATAACGCAAGAATTCGATACCAGGAATCGTTTTAAAGTTTTTTGATGGTATTAGAATATGCAACGGATTTGAGTATGCACCGATGAAGTATATTTTGCGATGAATTATAAATAGGAACTGTGGACACAAACGAGTAGTGAATATGAATTGGAGGAAACATAGATCAATGGAAGTAGTGAAAAAGATTTGTCAAAGATATTTGTGGACACTTTCCTAAATTAATGGAGAGTCATTCGTGATATATAAAACCGCCATTTTAATGCACATAATTTACATTATATTAAACTAAATTAACAAATTACAAATGACTAATATACCCTTTGCCTTAAAAATGAAATGAATGGTCAGGGTCCCATTCTCCATAAAATTTATCTTCTTTTTAGATTCCCCATCTATATATAGATATATATATATATATATATATATATATATATATATATATATATATATATATGACCAAACTGGTGCCTTCCAGTCCGATT
Source organism: Pseudognaphalium luteoalbum (assembly GCA_963422505.1). Lineage (NCBI taxonomy): Eukaryota > Viridiplantae > Streptophyta > Magnoliopsida > Asterales > Asteraceae > Pseudognaphalium > Pseudognaphalium luteoalbum. The sequence continues at coordinate 29,248,352 of OY730192.1, forward strand.
TGCTAGTTCACTCATGTTGAATAAAAAAACCGTCCAGTTCACACTAATTTACTAGTTATATAAAAGGGTGATGTTAAACAGACAATGTCTCTTATGAAGAGAAGTGATGAGAATGATATTGACTAATGAAAACGTGTCACGTGTCACTATTATATTTCAGCCCCTCTACATTTTTAATATTATATATCTACCCCTCCTACTTTCCTCATTCACACTTTTCATCTCCACCTACCACCTTCTACCGCCACCTGCCGCAGCTGCCAGTCACCAGGCAATTGCGGATTCCGACAACATGAATGTAAAATGCAGTAATTTTTTTTTACTTTGATTTTTATTTTTCAATATGAACGTAAAATGCAGTAAATTCACATAAACTACACTTAAAATGTTGTAGTGTGAAATGCAATAGTATAAATTGCAATAGAGTTTTTTGTTTGTTTATAATCATTTTTTCAACATATGATTGTAAAATGTAGCATAGTTCACTTGAATTGAAAGTAAGAATAAAGTAGTGTAAACATAAAGTAAAATTAACTATAAAAATATATGTTATAATGTAAAAAATGTAAAATGAGGTAGAATAACTACATCTTATGCTACTGCATATTGTAAAATGCAGTAGATTTTTCAGATCTACTTTTAGATCTAGATCTGTATTTTCAGATCTACCTATTCATATATACGTTTTTAGATATACCCTCTCTTAGATCAACAATGTGTTGATAGAGTATATGATGACGGCGACGACGGTGGTGGTAGCGATAAAGGTGGAGTGGCAACGGCTAAGCTGTGAGAGATGAAGGAGACAGAGTAGAGAGGAAGAAGACAGTCGATATTGGTTATGTTTGGTGGAGACTGGTTCATCAATGGTGATGGTTCAAGGTGACGGTAGTGGTCATTTGTGGTGGTAGAATGGTAGTAGAGATGGTGGTGGTGGTTAATTTTTGTAGAGAGAAGATGAGAATTGTAGAGATAAGTCAGAGAAAATATTGTACAAAGAGTAGATAAATTGTAATTTAACAGGTTGGTGAAATATGAAAAGTAAGAGGATGAAATTTATAATATTATAAAACTTGAGGGAGGTAAAAATGAAATATTGTATTAACATATGACACATTTTTATTGAAAAATTATATTCACCTCACCTCTCCTCCTAAGTGATCTTCTTCTATGATCTTCCACCTATAATAAAACCGATTGAAAATAAATTGATAGTCACTCGATTCTTGATTCAACGGGTCAAACAGATTTTTAAAACAAATTCACGATGCAAATGAGCTAGATAATAATATTTATTTTTAATTCAGTTATGTCACATCCTAGTAGGCTAGTATAGTGTATTCACTCAATTTATTAGTACCCCATGTTTAAATAAAATTGTACGCTATACAAGTGAGTGGTACACATAGTTATAATAAAATACACTAATTACATTGTTAATCGATACTAATCCATATTGAGTCATTAATTAGATTGTTGTGATCGGTCAAGATCCGTAGCAAATACTCCGTAAGTACCTTAGTACTTCATTAGTTTCCACTATTATAATTCATAAAATAAATGCAATCATTACATTGTTCTTAAATAAAATATTTTACAAACTCTTTTTGTTGGTTGAAAACTTGATATCCATAATGAATATTTAGTTTTGGACAATTTAAAATATCAATATAGACATTTAAAATGGGATATGCAGATGAGAAGGATGAAAAACGCATTTGTTGAAAGAGTATTTGGATAAACATTGGAATTGGCGGAATGGATCCAGGGGGATGATGATTCGGTTAACGAATGAGGACTAAATTTGTAATTGAAACCAAATTCAAAGCCAAAATCTTTCTCGTGGCACTCAAAATGTTCCAATGTCTCGGTCAGCCTCACTAGATTTCCCTTCCTCTACTTCCTACTTCTCCGGAAACAAGATCCCACTTTCAACTCCACTAAATGTTTGTCTTACGTGTAATTAGATATTCCATCCCTCCCAAATTAACTATCATATTTTGACTTTTTGAGTCACTTTTTTCAACTTTGACTTTAAATATTTTTGTTTGTGTTATATAATACTTGATGGAATATATATGAATGGATTGCGTTTTTAATGTATTTTCATTGGTATAATTTTCATAATGTAATATATAATACAAATAAAAATATTTAAGGTCAAAGTTGAAAATGTTTGACTTCTAAATCTGATTAGGGACACTTAATCTGGGACGGATGAAGTATAATTTTAATATACATTTAAAAACCTTATTCCATATATGAAAATGTAAATATTAATGTTGCGTTCATCCATAATTCATATGCCTCTTAATAATCTGATATAATACTTCGAGCTTTCTCCGTCTCAAAATAAATGTCTTACTTACTAATTTGGGTTGTCCAAAATAAATGTCCAGATTCTATTTCAGCCAATCAGAAAAAACTTGATTGAATAAATATGAGATGTTATTGGGAGATGATAAATACAACAAAATAAATGATTTAGACACCAATATTATGTTATAATGTACTTGTACCATATGCAACATCTGTTATATAGTGTGGTGTAAGAATCAATCTTTTTGTTGTATTTATCTAACTCCCGATGTTATTAGTAGATAGTAACTTTCATAAAATGTGTGCATTTTAGAATGAAACACTTATATTGGGACAGAAGGATTATAATCTAATTAATAATATATTAATATATTCGTATAGGTACATTGGAATATTATGATGATAATGTAATCGAGAAACGGAACTTTAATGGCATATGAAAGATGACACAAAATACCAAGTAAGTGTTAGACAAGTTTGGTGATGGGTGGTGGATTAGAAAAAGTGTCGTTAAGAACGCTTATTATTACCAAATGACTTTAGTGGCACCTTTCATTGTGTTGCTGCAAGGGTTAAACATATTAGAGACATTTTTATGATATCTTACGATAGATCGACTTACTTTAATTATCTATCGTGAAACATAGAACGTGACACTAACACATATCTAGTATGTTAATTAATAAACATTAAGTATATAATTTAGAAAGTTAATTCAAGTGAGAGTGAGACCCCTTAATTAAGCATACATCGGAGTATATTGTATTGTTATTTTAGTAGCTCGAAAAGCATACATTGAACTGCAAAATATTTATGTTTCAAAGAGTATTTTTAAAGGGATCTAGGTGTATTCATTGTATATATGGCCTCCACTTGTATCATATATATATTTTTTAATATAAGTGTTCCCAGGACAAAAATAACTCAAAAGCATGTGTGTATAATTTTTATATTCTATTATATTGCAAATAAACTAACTAAACTGTAACAACTGAAACTGAATATTTAAATACACATTATTAAATAAGAACAGCGACTCAATTATTAGTTCAAAAAGTCGTGCATATAAACTTAGCTTACTAACTAAAATAATAACTTAGCTTTGAGTTTTAATAATAATTATTTCCATTAACATTCTGAAAACAAAAATAGTTTAAGGTAGCAGTTGGTGAAATGTTTTTGATGGAATGAAAATTTCAAGGAAATGCGAATTCGTTTGAGTGAAAAAATTTGATGACTAAATGTTTTTGATGGAATGAAAATTTCAAGGAAATGCGAATTCGTTTGAGTGAAGAAATTTATGACTTTCCACTATTAGTATGTTGTAAATAGTAATGCTTTGTTGACATTATTTTGGTTATAAATGCATAAATTTCATTGTGTTACCATAAGAATGGAGGAGTTGCATGTGATCACATGATCTTGGATGCTTGATAAAAGTCAAACCAATCCTTAAGAAATGCTCAACTCCATTTTTTTAAGATGTAATGACAGGCATGTGATTAAGTTATTGCATATTAAAATTTCATTATGATAATATGTTTCTATATATAGTACAATACTAAAATAATGCGATCCCTAATCATTAGCTACCCACACAGCATTTCATGCCTTTCTATTAGCTTAAAGGAACTATATTATTCTCATAATCTCATTCTTTCGAAATAGATAGAATATTTAACTTATGTTTGTGAGTTGTGACATACTGAGTTACTGACATTAACTGAACTCAAGGATTGGGTGATAAAAAATCTCATATGGCCCAAGTCCATTAAAGCCCAGTTTCGTCCAAGTGAGCAGCCCAAATACTCATGCAGGCTGCAGCCTGCAGCTACAAATCTTAATCATCGTAATCTAAATTTATACGGAGTAATATATATCTTGTATCAATCTATAGAAAGAGGCTTGAAAATTGTTTTGACGTACGTGTTGTGCAAGTAGGCGTGATAAAAAAACCGGGTTTGGGTAACCGACCCGGTGATAACCCGAAAAACCGACCCGATTTATACCCGGTAGTCAATACCCGATTCGGTTTTTACGAGTACCCGGCGAGTACCCAACCGGGTACAGACCCAGACACTTCAAATTGGGTTGTACCCGAACCGGTTCTAAAAACCGGTTTAAAAACCCGGTTTGGACCCGGTTTTTTCAGTAGCCGTTGTGTTTGAAGTTGTAGCCGTTTTATATCTGTTTTTTTGACTTTTTTTTACCATTTTGTCATCCTAAAACTAGTATAAATAGATACCTTGAGTTTGGGTTAGTTACAACACTCAAACTCACTCATTTTAGTGAAAAAACACTCAAAACGCTTACGATTTACATACGAAACTCTCAAAAAATTACTCTCATCCTCTAAAAACGCTCTCAAAATGGCAACTCAAAGTTCTTCAATTAACGGTTTTGTTGGTTCGTCAAATGCACCAACTATTGTTCAAGTTTTTCAAACAAAACGTAATCCGGAGATTTGGTGTAACTTTGACAAAGTGTTGTTGTCGGATGGTTCGACTAAGGCACATTGTAAACGATGTGGGAGTTTTTTAAAAGCCGACTCCAACTCAACGTTGAACAAACATACTTTAAAGTATTGTAGTTCAAACAAAACTAATCCGGAGGAGGGTCAAGCAACCATGTCACGGGATGGAGGTATTTTCACATACCAAGCGGACCGGTGTCGAGAAGCATTTGCCGGCTTTGTGATTCAAGAAGCTTTGTCGTTCAACCACTTCGACAACCCTCGGTTTACTAAGGTTATTCAAAATACTCTTCAACCCCGATATAATCATGTAAGTCGTCTTACCCTTAGACATGATGCACTTAAGTTGTGGAAAAATGCTAAAATTCAACTAATAACCGGTTTTGAAAACTTAACTACAAGTGTATCTTTAACAACGGATGTTTGGTCGGCTCCTCATGGTTTGCCCGGTTCGTACCTTTGTGTTACCGCGTATTGGGTTGATCCCGCAACTTGGCAAATGATGAAACGTACCATTGCTTTTGAAAACTTTGACTATCCTCACACGGGTCAAAGATTATTTTACATGTTACGTGATGTAATGAAAATGTTTAAATTAGAACAAAATGATTTTTCTATCTCGTTTGATAACGCGAGTAATAACACAAATGTCGTTCAAAAATTAATATTAAAATACGCACCACCTTTGAAAGGAATTTTCTACCATAGTAGATGTGTTGCACACATCATTAACTTGGTTGTGCAAGACGGATTAGCGGTTTCACAAATAAGTGTAGTAAAAGAGGCCTATAAAACTATGTTACAAGATATATTTTGCAAGGGTAAGGCTAGATACAAACATTACATGAGATTGTGTAAGGAAACATATTCCATTTTTTTAACCCCTAATTGGGATATGCCCGTAAGATGGAATTCGACTTACAATATGTTTGTATGTGGTTTACGCCAACGTGAGACTTTACAAGCTTTTAATCATCAACTTGTCCAAAGGGGTTATGCAAACGAATTTCCAATCGAATATTGGGACATTATTCAAAAGATAACCGAATTGCTTAAACTTTTTAAAACCGCCACTACTTTGTTATCGGGTGTTTATTATCCCACGATTCATTTGGTACTTAACCAACTTTTTTTAATGTGTTCAAAGCTAAGTGGATACGAATTTGTTGGGAATGCATACGCAATAATAGTCTCTCCCATGAAAGAAAAACTAAGAAAATATTTTAGAGAAATGCCACCGGTAATTAGTTGTGCCGTCGCATTAAACCCATGTTTGAACGTTTCCGGGGTGGAATTGCTTATCAATAACATTTGTCAAGATTTGGAATTGAATGACGAGGACCCATTTTTTGCACAAAATATAAAAGACCATTTTAACAAATATTTTAAAGATTTATTTGGTCATTATTTTCAAAAATATGGTTCAACAAATGCTTGTTCTAGCTCGGCTTCTACAATGTTTGGTTCATCTTCCTCTAGCGATCCAATGATTAACTTATATAATAGTTTAAGACAAGAAAACCATAAACGGGCAAGGGGTGATGGTAATCAAATGAACACTAGTGAGTATGGGAGATATACCGGAACCGATTTTTTAAACACTATACAACCCGATGAATTTGCAAAATTTGATATTTTGGCTTGGTGGAAAGGGAGGGAACCTCAATTTCCCGTTCTAACCATCATGGTCCGAGATTTACTAACCGTTCTAACCATCAAAATCATATGCTAGAGGTGGAAGTTCATACAAAGATATGGATAACATGCAGTTGCGGGTAATCCAACGATGTCTTGCGCACACCATTTCGCATAGAAGGGAGAACACAGAGAGAGTCGGCTTCGCAGACTTATGGTATTTGAGGAAGTTCGTAGCGGAGGAGAATATCAATGTGTCATACGTTGTTGCCTGGTATTTACATCATAATGCCAGCGGGATTAGAGGGTCATCCCCTATCTGTGGGGGACAATTTGTGACTAGGATTGCCAAGTCCTTCAACATCAGTTTTCAGGGTTTAGAGCGAGTGATGGCTAGACCGAAAATAATAGGGTTAGTTCAGTTTCAGGGGGCACAGGCTATTTTAGTTGTCAATAATAATTACGTGCCCTATCAGGAACCATCAGAGGAATAATTGGCTCAACCACCCAGAAGAAGAAGACAACGGCAAGTGGAACAGGGCCATCAAGAGGAAGAAGCTGCATACGAGCAGCCGGAGCAGGGAGGTTTCCAGCAACAGGGCGCAGCACTACCATCCATGCTAGATCTTATGCAGGGTATTCAGGGCCTTCAGGTTAGCCATAATGATTTTTCACAGGAAACCAGGTATGAGTTTGCAGCACAGCGCTACCACAACGCTTGGTCGGCACATAACACCCAAAGACTTTCTGAAGTGGTGCCCAACTACCGGCCTACAGCCTACAACTACCCACCCATGTGGGGTCAGCCTGGAGCAAGCTATCCACCACCGGTTTATGACGAGAGTGCCGCCTTGGCAGAGCTGCAGGAAGAGTATCGAAGGCAGCAGGAGAGAGAGCAAGAGGAGCGTGGATTCCCCTATGACTAGTCCCCATTTTGAGTGCTTGCGTGCCTCATGTGATTTAGACACTTTTCTAGACAAATTGATAACGGTTTATCAAAGTATTTTTAATTTTATGTTTGGATATTTTGAAATGCTTGACTAGGGATGACGTTTGGGTACGTTTTTGTACAACGACATCCCAAAACACTTGGATTTAGGTAAATGTTGGTGTGAATGGTAAAAATGTTGGATCATAGAACCTGTACCCGGCTGGGACCAGGGATACCCGGCGGGTACTCATTGGAAATTTGCATCAGTTAAACTGGGATGGCGTTAGTACCCAGCTGGAACAAGTATTACCCGGCGGGTAAAGAGTACCCGGTTTGGAACCGGGTATTGAACCCGAACCGGTTCCTACCAGGTACAAACCGGATACTATAGGGTTGGGTTTTCCCTCACCCAAAACCGGGTCGGGTTCTTCAAGAACCGGTTCCTTGACCGTTGACCAATACCTGGTTCGGGTATTCGGGTCGGGTCGGGTCGGGCTAAAATCCGATTTTGTTCACGGCTATGAGCAAGGATCCAGCTACAGTAACAAAAACCGGTTGGACCGGAACCGGCCCTTCAAACGGTTTATTCCCTCACACTTCTCACTGCTTCTTAATTACATAATAATTACTTTGAGAATGATTTCATCTCATTTCTAATCGGAAAATGAGTCATGTGAAACTGGATACGTGTCATTGTCTTAGTTTGTATGAATAAAATTCCTTATATATAGTTACTTACCGTAAAAAAATTGAAATCTCAAAACATGTTATTATCTTCCTTTTAGTTTTAATAGATAGATGATCTTTACTCTGTTTAAAGTTGGAAGTACGAAAAATAAGAGGGTTAACATGTGTTGTGGTTGTAATTCAGATCACACTTTGCTTCTATCAATGTATCAAAATTTCAATTACATGAGGATCAATATTATTAACATTAATTATTTTCAGCTAACCTTGTGTAAAATTAAACATATATAAATAATTATCATATATAGCTTTCCATATAAGGTGCATCTATATTACTGTCGTCTCCTCTATCATGGCCATACTTTTACTCGGGTGTTATACTTTCTTTTTATGGTATTATAGACGATCTTAAATGTTTTAATTTTAAATTATACTACCTCTGTTATATTTCAAGTTTCCACGTTACTATATTGATTTATCTAAAATATGTTTTCATTTTAACATTTTTTAACCAATAAAAAGGGATTTTAGTTGATAAAGATAATATTTATTTAGTGAATAGTGTAGTTAGTGTATATTACTAAAGTTGCGTGTGCATTTATTAGGTGGACACTGAGACGAAGAGATGTAAATAATAGTTTTACGTGGGGCATGCATTTGCATGGCCACCAATATCTGACATCTGAAATCTTTTCATTGGTAAAGGAAAAAATGCAGCTTCTGTTCCATTTAACATTATATATGATGAAACAATTATTGAATGTGATGGGTGGATAGACTGGTAGTTCTGTTCCATTGGTTGTATATGTCGGAGGCAAAAACCCCAAACCCAAAATCTAAAACTCCAAACTATAAACCCTAAACGGAACACTTTAACATATGTGTTCATAAAATGTGAAACCCACCAAAAAAGAAGAAAATAAAAAAACTTGTCAAAAGTATGATTTGAAGGACGCCAATTCGAAGATGAGAAAACGCTGAATTTTATGGTACAATTTTCATAATTTTTTTATTTGTCATTCTATGCCCAATTTCCTGCTACTGGTTGCATGGTGTAGCAATGTAGCAGTATTTCAAACGTTCTATTTTGGTATGATATACATTAAGAAACAAAACAATATATCTAAATAAGATGTAGTGCAAAGAATTAGGATATGGGATGAGACTAGAATATAATACTTATTAGAGTTAACTTTGCTATTGATAAGAAAAGGTTCCTTTTGTACAAAATGGAGGATGATGGAACAAAATTGATGGCACCAGAAGGGTTACACTGCATCTCTGCCCTTTCTATATATATAGTTATCTTTACCTATGTATTTTACACATCTAACCTAAACATACATAATGCTTTTACACTACGGGCAGAGTATACTAAACCAATGAATAACCTACCTAAATCTGCAAACAGAATTTGGCAGTAGAGGATGTACAGTGAGGTCTCGTTATGCCAAAACCAACCAAAACCTACTCTAGTAGAAAATGGAAAGCTGGATTTTCAAGGAGTTCACCACTAGGCTTTACATCCGCAAAATCCTTCTCGTTAAAACAGTGGCTAATTTCATCTGATGAGAAGGGAACACTGCAAATTCGATGATGAACAATGGTCATGATAATCACTAGTGGTGCTTCTAACCGCAAAAACTGTAATGAAGTTAGTTTATGTTATCATGGACGTACCTACAATGGTCATCCAGCTTATAAGAGCTTCTTTCATTATCTGCAAAAACTTTTAAGTTGGCAATAACCTGTTTAAAACTGAGAGGGTGAGGAAAGATTATTGGTGGAAATAATAGATACTGAAATAAAGAGATTAGATGAATAACCAAGTGTATATATATATGTAGTTTCTTACTTCTGGAGTTACAGTTCCAGTGTTGTTATCATCGCTGTACAGTGTGCAAAGTCTGTAGTGCTGATGAACACCTAGAACCTAAAACAGAAAGTATCATTACTTTTTGGATGCTAAATATGTGTCTGTGGCTTACACATGAATCTGTCAACAAACACAACCAGAGACTTACAGGACATAGCTTAGTTGTGAGTTCATCATAGCCAATTTTGGACTTTTGCTGAATAACCTGCACAATATATTGTAAGTTGGAAATTAGTTGAAATTCATTAGGTTGCATTTACACTGATATTCAAGGATCAAAGGCATACCAGAAATCCAACTACTTGCTTCGTGTGTTGTAGTTCACTTGGTGATGAGCCAGTATACTGGTTTGTATTGAAAGGTTAGACCTAATATACACCAAATATATATAAGTGTACATATAAGCTATTAATCAGATTTATACCTCTGGTGTGGCCCGAACACACCACTGTTCTAATGCATGCAATGCGGCTTTCACATACTCTCCATTTCTCATAGTGCAACACTCTTGGTGTGTAAGAAGGCTGCATGTCACATAAAAGGGAGTTGATATTGTAATTTGAGATGACGTACTTTACATCCATCTTTTATAAAGAAAGAGAGAAGCCAACTACCTGTTGAATATATGTACGTTTATGTAAGAGAAACCTTCAGTGATGATCTTTTGACAAAGAATTGGTGGCACCTGAAACATTTATGCCAAAATTCATCAAACCAGGAGTAGCATGCACATGAGACTTTTTAGTTTTTACAGAGTAATATATATCACAACTATACATACATGGTTTTCCTTCAAGACAGTGAGTGTGCCATTTAGGCATTCAATGACAATTCCCCAGTGAGCAGGAGGAGGTGGGCTTTCTTTCGACGTTCTAGCTGCCTGAACCGTTGGGAGAATATAAATTAGTGCCTTGTTTTTCCTGTTATTAGGGCTACACTTCATAAGAAAGCTAGTGAGTGCAATATCTCACTTAGATTAAGACTTATCCTTCCATCCAGGTCTGCACATTTACCAATTAATCGTGCAGAACAAGCAATAAAGCAACATTTATAAAAAATGATAACCAACTTTTATGACAACGCTGACATTGATTATAGCTTAAAAAAACATCATACCTGAATGCAATAAGACAGAAGTGATGACAATTCCTTCTTCAGATTGTCACGAATAATTGCATAGATTTTTTCAACATAAGCAGTTAATTGTTGCTTAAAAAGCAAAGCTGGGTACTTGGCCTCCACATGGCGCACTAACTCACTGAACGACGATTTATGAAATCCCTACACATACAGGTTTTGTATATTAGAATTATCTTATTTTTGACCACATTTTACTGTAATACCCATATCTTAATGGAAAATTATTAACATAACCTTAAGGGCAAAGGTTAACAACCATATTATGGTTATCTTTGGTCATTTATGTCAACATGTAGTTATAATAACCATAAATTAATTATGATTCACCGCCCAAAGGGTTATATATATTGAATCCCTACATAAAGATATCATTTTTTTAAAAAAAAATCGGAGGGAGTGGTAGTTGAAAATAGTGGGTAAAGAAGAAAGAAAGTATTTACTTGAGTCATCCTTCCAAATAATGATGGTGACTGTGATGCTTTATGTCCAGCTGGGCTTAAGCTCTTCTGAAGCAAAAATAGCAACGTAGATGTAGTAGTGAGCCAATAGGCCATATGTTTATTGTCATGCTCTGTCTGGTATACCCAAGGAAACATGTTAATTTATCATCCTCTTCAATTTATTGCAAACAAATATTCTTTATAAAAATATAACAGCCGTTATATAAAATTCTTTTGAAGCATGCAGAAACATGTTAATGTGTCATGCATAAACATCTGACCTCTATTGCGGAACCAATCATCTGAATAAGACGATCAAATACACTAGTTCTTTCAGCTTCAAAAGTTTTCCAGTGTAAAAGGCTTTTATATATAATATATGTAGCAACTGGCTTTCCTTTACTAAAACCAAGCTCTTGTCTAACTGCCACCAGAAGAGCTTCAACATTGTCCTGTATTACATAAAATGGTAACAAGCTAGTACTAATATATAGACATATACATGTATGTTAAAATTTAATTTGTAGATTGTTTGTAGAGCAATATTGCCCACACGCAAAGAGAAAGAGTAAAAGATTGCCCAAAAAGAGAAATAAATGGAACAAGAAAACAAACAAGTTTGTACATTCTTGTCAATGCCAGAACGTCTCAAGTTGCTATCGAATCTCTTTACACTCCGTGGACTTCCTTGTTGCCCATTCTGTCGATCCTGAAATCCATTGACATAAAATAAAATGTTTATTTTCCATATAAAGCTCAATATAAATAAGATAATAATACACATAATTGCATGTTAACCTTAGTTGGTGAATGTGCCATCATCACTTGCTGGCGCAGAATCTGCTCCTCAGTCTCGATGTCACAGAGTTTTTCTTGAAGACTGAAGGAACCACATAAGCAAGAAACAACGATTACTACTTTAGCCTTGGATAGTGAAAATTTCCTTATGATAAGACTTGAAAGAAAAAGAGTCAATCTAACATTGGTGTAACCTTTGCATGGAGGTCTTCAATTCAATTACCATTGACTCTGCATCGCTAGCCTGCTTTGACCTCTCTTCACACAGCTTGTGGGTCTCATCAAGTTTCCTTTGTAGTGAAGTAACCGCGTACTGCAAAATGACATTAAATGCAACAAATCATTACCATGTGCAGTTATATATGACCTTTTAAGGTGATACTTCTTACCTTAAGTTTCACATTTTCAGCTGTAAGCTTATCAAGAGTCTCATTGCCAGTAGTAGGAATGTCTTCAGGTTGAGGGAGTTTCCCAATTTCTATGTCTGCAGCTCCCTCTTCCTTTACAGGATATGAAGTAATTTCTCTAAAATACGAACGTAACCTTGTAATTTCCTCCTCCATATCAGCCTAGAGAAATTTTTAAGTAGAGAAAAATATCAGAAACAATATAAAGAATAACAAAGATGATTTTGAACTAAGAATTTTCTTCTCTATTTCCATAATTTTCCAAAAAGTTGTAATACCAGCAACCCCAACCGGACCTTGGATGTCAAGAAACACAAGATGCAGGCAAATGAGTTACCGAGGATAACTCATTTCCCATTTACTCTAGAACTTAATTAAATTTAAATGCTAGGCATATAGTATAAAAATAAAATATAACCTTGTACGAAACTACAAATTTAACTCAACACTGAGATATACAAATGAGGGGGAAAATTAGAATCAACTCAAGACAAGAATGAGCAATTAAATATAGCCAAGAAGTAGTTAAAAAGCAAAGATTCTAAGAGTTTCTTGTATTCCTATGCATGTCGAAATTATGCTATGTGAGCCTGCTTAGCTCAGAGGTTAGCGCCTCACATTTGTAACGCGATGGTCATCAGTTTGATTCCGATAGCCGGCTTCTCTCTATTTATTTTTTTCGATGTTTTACATGATTGATAATGTATCTTTGACATGAAAGTGAAATAAAAAATATCTTCCTCTTTTCGCAAAAGCCATCGATTTTATCATGCTATAGGATATAGGAATTTCCAACTATCTCACGAAAAGACATACCCTCGCTTGTTTCTCCTGCTCTAGTTGGCTGGTCAGTTCTTTGATTTGCTCTTCCAAGCTATTTGATGAATTCGCAGCCTGCGTTGTACAAAAGCATGTGCAAGCTTTAATTATTGCAATTAGTACTGCTATATGCAAAAGAATCTATTTAGCAATCATTAAATATTAGCCAGTCAAACAAAACACATTAATGGATAAGGAGATATATTTGATCAATTATGTCTAGTAAAATATTGTTAAGCACATAAATAATTTCATCAGGTTTAAGCTTCTCTAACTTTAAATCTGCTAATTTCCTCCTACATACAGATTGTGTGATTATTGCTGCTTTTCTAGTCCTCAAGTAAGAAAGACGAGCCAAATTATGCTGGCTTTGAGTCTGTGAGTAGTTCATATAGAGTACATGATTTACAAAAGTAATAAGTATTGTCACCATGATGCCTTAATCAATATGAAGTTATACCTGCAAACTCATTTCAGCTTCTGCATGTTTTTTGTAGAGCAAAAGATTGGATGCAGCCATCCCACGGATACTAGCCTGGAGTCTAACAACCGAACAGTATAATGCACTATACCTTTTCATCGCCAAAACTGTGCGTGCGATTTTCTGCATAGTCACACAAGCCGCTTCTATCCTTCGGTGCTCATACCGACTACGTCCCACTTGCCCTGCAATCATAATTTAAAACTTCTTTCATTCAGCCAGCAAGATCGATTACTATAACTACACACATACAGACATGAGAAGATACTAGTCTTTACCTCTAACAATAGTTTGTATTGGTATCGTTGATTTTCGTAACAACTTGAATTTCTTGTTGGCAGAATGTGAGAGATATTTTGCCTGGATTTTGGTTGCAGATCTTCCTAAAACCTCCGTTCTGTAAGCATCTAGATCGGCCATCTGACCAGCTCTGAGAAATATTTTTGTTTTACCTATCTGCAACCATTTCGATAAGAGAAGTATCAACTATTTGAATATCCGTACCATGAAAATCTTAGCTGGTAATCTAACACTTAAAAAAAAGTTTATGATGTATGTTCTTGTATAAATTATCAACCCAATGCTGAAGAGTAGGGGGATAATGTAAGAAAAGGGTCCACGAAATAGGGTAAATACCTGATAACCTTTAAGATTAGCCTTCTCTATTAGCATCTTCGAACATTTGATTTCATCATTGCTACTGTTAAATATGTGAAAATGGAAACTCAGATAAACTCTAAAAACAACCGAAGGTAAGGAAAGAAACGTAGTATTTTACAGTTACTTTTTTTGTACAACATCAGGTGCAAGGACTTTGAAGCGCTCTATAAATTCATGGAAAGGTTTACGAGTAGGAAACCCAGCACAACTGATTCTGATTGCCTCCATAACACCCTGGAATGATATGAATAATATCAACTCTCAATATCCAAAACTTTTTTATAATAATTATTCAAAGTCAAAATTTCTCAACTGACCCCACACCGAAGTTGTTGCAGTATATTCTGGTTCTCAAAGATATCAGGCTTCAAAAGATTATTGGGTTTGACACAACGAACATAATGTGGTTCTGTATGACTGAGTGTCTCAAGCAAAGATTGTAGTTGTTGCTGTGAAGATGACGCATGAGAAAATGCGTGAGTTGCACTACTACAACTGGTTGCAAATTACTAAATTGGATGAACTAGAACAACAAAATTAGAAGAACAAATTAAACCTTGAACTTTAAACCTATTGATGAGAACTTGGATGATTTAGTCTCCTCTGCCACGGGAGGGAATAAGCTTGCTACGAATGAGCACTTTGAAGCATTTAAGAGCGCTTGATGCTCTGCAACAACATAGTCCTTGTTCTTATCCAAGAAAAATTCACTTTGATACGTCACCTGAAATCATCATTACTTCATAAAGAATGTGTATAGGTGGTAGATAAGTAGATTTACGAAATTTCTAATGGAAGTACGTAAAAATCGATGTAAATAGAAGTGCATACATCACCGGCATAGTGACAAATAGTGAAATCTGTTTTCGCCAGCTTTGGTTTGGTAAAACGTTTATGATCTTTGAACGTCTGGTAAAGCTTTTCAGCAAACGTTTCATGTGTAGATCTTGGAAACATACTGCATAAAATTGGTAACTTCATTTCAAATTCAATTTGCATCATCTTACAGTATCTGACATAAACACATACGTACCAAGCCTCATCCAATAGAGCAAGGATTCCACCAGGTTTCTGAATTAACCAAAACCTCATTTAGATCATAAAACATACAGCAAACCACTGAAGCACAATAAAACCCAACATACAAGGATATCAAGATTTTAAAAGTACAATTGATGCATATGGCAGACCTTTTCAATGAGATCTAGAATGTCTTGATTGTCCTCAAACTGTATGTAACTCCAGTCTATTTCCTCCTTAGTATATTCTTCTTGCTCCATCTTGAAAACATGCTGATATTACAAATTATCATATACAGCAACCATATTAGGTACATAGGCTAGTATTGCTTGATTCAAACATTAACATCCTTATTAAGGTATACTCAACATAGTTTCCCAAACCTGATTAAAATGTTGCTGCAGTTTCTCATTAGTTAGATTAATGCAAAACTGCTCAAAACTGCATAAGGTCAAGTGAAAATTACGTTAAACAAGAATACAAATTGCCAGTTAAGGACTTTAATGCAGTGATCGACAAAAAGTAACCTAGTCTAAATGATGAAACCAAAAGCGTACCAGTTAAGCACCTGTTTGTCTTGAAACTCTCAAATCCATAAATATCCAGAACCCCAATGAAGAATTTTGAGTCAGCGTCTTGACCAATTGAATCATTTATCTTGTTGACAAGCCTGGATCACTCAATAAAGCCATCAAACGGTAAATCAAAAACATGCAAAAAGAAACAAGATCGTATCAAACTATTCGGGCTTCCATTGTGTGTAGTGAACTTGTTACTCATTGCTATTTTATGTAATTTTTGGTACTTTTACTTTCTCAGTTCTATGAGGTGACACGTGGCATCATTAAAAGTTGTCATGTCACCAAAATGCATACAACGGAAATACATTGAAAAGTTCATTACACACAATGTAACTCCAAGTACTTTGTTGCACACTATGAATGTGAGAACATAAATAATTTACATTTTCGTGCACTTAAGCCCATTAACAATTACCCGTTCAGATTGAATTCAACCTACCAGTCAAACAACTTTGAATAAACTATTTTGGCAAATGCATCTCTGCTGACAGCTGCAGCAGTTGGATCAAGGCACTTTTTGATGCTTTCACCACGAGTTACAATCACACGTGTGCAAAAAGAATCTTCAAGAGCTGTCTTATCACACCTACACATATTGTGGATATCACATGGTTGTTACAACAAAAACGAACCGCACTAATGAAAAAACAAAGGTAAAAGTTGTTACATGAATAGGTCAGCTGCAGTTGTTAGATGAAATCGAGATTGATCATCCTTAGGTTGAGAGGAATCTGGTTCACTTCCCTTGGTGAATTCAATGTTACCCAAATGGAGAATTGCAGCAACTACACGGAATATGGCGTCCTGTTGGAGGAATTTTGATCTAAGTCTAAACATTTAAAAGTGCAGGTTGAAAAATAAGAGCAGTATGTGGGTACCTGCTCATCGGAGCTGATCCCTACAATATCCATCGCTTTCTTTGTGGCAAGGTACTCTTTGGACTCATCAACTCCTTTCAGTTCATAAAAGTTGGATTGATTAAGGTAATGAAACTTCCTTGGGTTTCCAACTTTGTACTTTTCAGATTCCTGAAAATGTGATCAGTAATTTCTTGTTTTAAACTAAATGACATATGAAACCTAGTATTTTTGCATGCAGAAACAGATTACCTCAGGTGGTGCAGAGCATAACATGTAAAAGCAATGATAATTTCTTTCTGGGTCAGAAACTTGACAAACACGTGACCTCTCCAGCAAATAAGTTCGTATAGCAGCTCCAGAGATCCTCCCACTTTCATTAAACTGGATCTCGACGAACTTACCAAAACGACTATAATATTGACACATTAGTTATAAATAGTTAATCAACTGAAAATAAGATGCATTGGTGCTTGATATGTTGACAGTTTAAACTTTTGGTCAGCTTGAAAAAATAATATCTGCATCAACAATTGGTATACCTTGAGTTATTGTTTCTGACGGTCTTTGCATTGCCAAATGCTTCTAGAACCGGATTAGACTGCCAAAAGAAATAATTTGTGAAATAAAATGACTAAATCTGACAACATTTTGTGTGTGCATTTCCAAATAAAGTACTGCATACTTCTAGAACTTGCTGCTCCACACTTCTTCGCCCCTCGGATGAAGGGCGACCACCCATAAATGCAAGATATTGCATAAGATTCTTTGTGCTTTCTGTCTTACCAGCTCCACTTTCTCCACTAACAAGAATTGATTGACTTATTTTCTCTTCAACCATCTGCCTGTATCAAACAAATCCGCATTTGTCATACAAAGGTGATTCAAACAACTCAGTAACTTATAATTAGAGGCAGAAAAAGATTATGCCTGTATGCAGCATGTGCAATAGCATATGGATGTGGGCTCAGTTCCCCAAGAGTCGCCCCTTTATATTTTTTCATTACTTCATTAGCATAATAATGAGGTAACTTTTTGAAAGGGTTCACAGCTATTAAAATATTTCCTGTGTATGTCTGAAAAACAAGCAGGTAGGTTATCTTTATAAGAACTTAAAATATATTTCAAATTAGTATACAAATGAAGACTAGGATGTTAAATTTTTTATGTGCTCACATAAATTTCATTTTGTGCGTATCGGCATTTTAAATTTTGTAGAACCCCCGGTTCATGCAGATAAGCCAGCTTTGTCATATCATCAACTCCGGTCTCAGGGAACTCGGGATCTTTAGGATGCACATTGGATACATTAGTTACTATCTGTAGGATACAGATTTGTCAGAGAACCGTAAAACTGATTATAAATTAAAGTTCAGGTCACTTTGAAGGCTAGAAATGTAATTTTTTTCAATTGACATTAAATTACCAATATAATGTTTGGAACGACATGATGGAATGAATGACTTACTTCTTTTCCTGATGATAAACTAACTTTAATTTGTTGATCGTTGATTTCCAGAACATCACCATCGATCCAAACAACCTCAGGATCCTCCACCCAGACTTGAGATCCAACTACTACTTTGGATGGACCAGACTGTATATGACAACAACGAATTCTTTGATCACTAAATCACTTTATAACCACATAAGTTGGCTTAGCATCTGAGTGTCGTTGTATAAAAACACAAAACACATCATAAAACGAAAAACTGTTTTTATACCTTACTCATTTAGATACTACGGAGTACTATACAAACAACAGAAACTCCTGTAATGAATTAGCACATAATAGCCAATGTATGTAAATGCAGCTTGAAAACGAAAGTATATATATTATATGCATCGGTATAGACATTTGCCAATGATCACACATATAAATGTCTCATTTGACAATCAATCAACATTACTCAAACAAAACACAAATATTGGGGCATAGGGGCACCAATGTAGACCTATAATTATCACATTACGTGAATTATGATATTATAATAAGTTCCAAATAAAAGGCTTACCATCTCTGGGGGGTAGAATCAAATCAAATTTCAGCAATACGAATGCCAAGACACCATCACAAAATCGAGTATTTCAAAAATGTAGGAAGATCAAAATGGCTCCACGTCTGCATTGCCCTTATTCAAATCAAATGTAGGAGTATTAATTTGATTTGTATCGGTAACAACAACGTGGATATATGGTGATATTGATGATGATAGGGCAATATCATTTGGGGAAAATTGCGTGCAGTTGTAGAGGCCAATGATAATTAATAAATAAATTACTGTTATTTTATCATTCAAATTCAAATAAAATAATTAAAAAGAAACCCTCGGCAATGTTTCCTGATTGATTTTGGCCGTTGATTGCAGCTTCCGATGGGTTATTTAATCTCCGATGGGGTTTTCTTCTTTTCTCCGGTAACAACGAGAGAAACAAACAACATCCACATTCCACAATCAGCAAACCGTTCTCTAACGACTTCGGGGGGTTTTTTTTTCCGACTTTGGTCTCTCTCCTCATTCTGTTAGAAAAATGAAATCTACAGTAATAGTCCCTCAATCTACAACCTTTCACTTTTCGGACCCTCGACTTCAACCTCTTTCATTTTGTACGTCTACTACTCTCTTTGTATGAGAGGCTTTTGTTAACTATAACCTTTATGCCTATGATTAAGCTTACTAATACATATTAGAATTAGAACAATCAAATAATCTCAACATTTTTATTTTTATAATAATAATAATAGTAATAATAATAATAATAATGATAATACTTTTTGTATATGGGGAGAATTACATATATCTCTTTGTAAAACTTGAAAATTACACATATATTCAAAATACAAGTATTTAATACATGATGTACAATGCCTTTAACGCATGTTCTGGATATATATGTAATTCATAATTTTTTCAGGGACATATATGAAATTGACCTTCGGGAAGTGGTGTTTTATGCGTTGTTTCACTTTATATTTGATGAGTTTTGGAAAATCTCTTAAAACCATAGTTAGCAATTATTTATTAAACTATTTTTTATGATAAGCATCAATATTTATGACATGAGATTTCAATTCAAAACTTATTACCGAACGTTAACTTAAACTGGAGTATAAAGAAAAACCTTTTGATCCTTGATCATTCACTACATTCCACATAACATAAAAATCTACTACATTTTCATATATACTGCATTTTAACACTTTTATACCGCATCTTACAATGAAATCAAATCTAAAAAAGAGTTTCAATTTCAACTGCATACAATCATGTGAATGTGTATCGTTATGGATCTAAAGAAAGTATTGATATTCAAATGTATACAGTCATCATATATACATATATACAAATAAATGAACCCACATACGAAAACACATATGAACACGCACATATATACACATATATATCTATATCCACATAGATGAACACACATATATTTACACATATATACCTATACACATACACACACACATGAATACACAGATGAGAACACACATATTTACACATATATACATATATACACACAGAAGAACACACATATATATAAAATTACACAAAAATACTTACTTCTGTTAATAGCTTCTATGGTAGGTGTGTGTTCTTCAACTTCATCTGCAACTGTAGGTGTATTTTCATGAGACATTGTGTGCAGATTTGAAGATTTTCGCCACTCAAATATGCAGATTCAATATATATATATATATATATATATATATATGTATATGTATACGATTTTGAAGGAATCGTATCTATCTAAAGTTGTACTCGAAGATTTTGGAAGTATCAGTGTCTATCTAAATTTGTAATCGGATTTACTTACCTTATTTTTGGATTATAGGTGTAAATTCATAATATTATGAAGTGTTTTGCGGTTAGCTCCAAAAGTATGAAAATGTGCAAAACTAGTCCCTGACATTCTGCAGGGTGGGGACCGCGTTAAAGCTGTCATTCTCTTATTAGTTTAAAGTCCGCCTTCTCTGCTCCCACAAAACAACCTGCTCCTCCCACCCTTTTCTCTTGATTTGATACATAATCATGTGATTTTATAATGGGCTTTAACATTTAAATGCTATGAGTGATTTATAATAGATGATAGTTAATATGTGATTTTAATTTTATGTTTATTTACGTGTATAATTTTTACTGATAAAATAAATTTCGTATTCGATCTACTATCATAGTCACATGTGGTTACATTTTTAATTAGTTTAATTCATATGTGATTACAGTTTAGTTTTTTTTCTGTCTCTTATATTATCAAATTAAATTATTTTCATTTAATTTTTAAATGTATAATGTGTAAATGTAATTATTTACATGTGATTATGATCAGTGATTTGAATTTGAGATTTGGTTGTACTTATAATCGCCACTTAACATTTGTGTTAAATCACATTCGATTTAACATTAAAAATTTTAAACAACTGTCTAAAAATGGAAGAAAAAAAAATTAGTTCGTCAAAAGATTAGAGTATGAGATACATGACTCGAAATCCGACACGAAACTTACTCGAAAATATTAAGGTTGGGTTGAGGTTTTTGACCCACGAGCCCTTCAACCCAAAATTGACATGCCAACCTGACTATTTTTTGGGTCAGGTTTGCGTCACCTAAAGAGTTTTTGAGTTGACCCGACAACCGGAATAAACTTTAAATGTAGTTAAAAGTTTTATCTTAATATAATAATTTGGTGTATTTAATAGTGTTTTAGTATTAAATTTTGAAGAACATAATAGGTGATATGAGTTTTTTTGATTATATAAACAATTTTATGCTTATTTTGTGATATATTTGACCCGAAATTGATCCGTAAACAGAAAATCACCTGCAGACATGTTGATCTCAGCAGATAAATGGTTAAATTAGGTCGGGTCTGGTTAGGTTGGGTTGAAATACTCAACCCGATTATAAAATCAGGATGAGTTTGGGTAGACTACTTTTATAACACCTCTCATTTTACAACCATTTAAATATAATATATCGGAAGCGTAAGTCTAACTAGACATTAATAATTTACATCATCTAGTCAACATATAAAATTCAACATTTTTAAATCATAATTTATCAGCATGGGTGTTATATGAAAACAAGATATAACAATGATTTATACAAATCAATATCAGAGTCACGCCTCGTTGTCAAACATTCCTTCCCGTCTGACTTCTTGCTCACCCTTATTATATCCATAACTTGCAAGAAGTGTTAATGTGGGGATTAGCATAACGCTAAGTGAGTGAATAATTAATCAACAACCCAACTTAGCATAACAACCTTGTGTACAACAACTAACACTAATTACACAAGTACACAATAAAACTTTTCAACCATGCAACAGTTCACCAACATCACAACTTAATAATGAGGATCGGTGGCTCTTGAGAAACCCTACTACTGCGGTGGCTCTCAAAGAACACTTACCCAACCATATCCGTATGGCCATAACGGACGAGATCGATAGCTAGTGGTCATTATACTCAAACACAGGTTCTATACACACAACAAATGAAGCAAGACCCTGTGTAATTCACACAATAACCAACTAGCCCAACCAACCAAATCAACTCGTTGACCTCTTTAACAACTGATGTCCGATGGCCAAATATATATATATATATATATATATATATATATATATATATATATATATATATATATATACGTGATCACATATCCACATACTCAATTAGGTCAACATATCATATTAAACAGTCTACCAACAATATTATTACTATTAAACCAAAATCATCATGGCAAACAAACGCAGTAATAATACGTTTACCCGTTGTAACCAAACCTGTTACAACTAAATCACACTGAGGATTAAAGATCCACTCACCAATACCTTAGTCGTCCACTCACAGTCTAATGTCACTGAGTCTTTTGTTTATCTGAAACACAATAGAACAACATAAGTCAGTAACTTGTCTCATAATCATCATTCTAACATGTTTATTTAATCAGGTAATCCCTGAAGTCTAGGCAAACAAAAGTTCAATCAGAAATAAGATTAGAAAATCGCGAAATGATGTTTAAAAACTGAAAAATGCCATTTTCGGCCCCTAGATGACCCCAAGTGGCCAAAAACTGCCTAGGCTCTTTGAATAGAGCCTGGATTATTAGGCCGTTTCCGAGTGACCATGCGAATTTCAACCCAATCCGAGTTAATGAAATTTTCACTTATCCGTGACCCCGAAAACACTTGCGTGTTTTCAAATTTTGCAAAACAAAAAGTTTTAAAATCTCAACTCGCAAGGATCTCAACTCGCACAGTCAGTTCGGTTCGCAGAAAATCAACTCGCAATGAAATAACTCAGTTCGCACATCTCGGTTCGCACCGCGAGTCAACTCGCTTCGCAGAAGCTCACTTCGCACAGTGAAAACTCAACTCGCACCGCGGCACTCGGTTCGCACATCTCAATTCGCATCGCAACATCTCATCTCGCTTCGCAACATAAACTCAGTTCGCAAGAAGAACTGAGAACTGCTAACTTCGCTGCTGTTACGAGTTTTTTCGAATCAAAACTCACCAAAACTCTAAAAACTTAGTTTCTAATACTTCACTAACATCAAATAACACCTAATAACAACATATCAAGCTTCAATTTCGTGTAAATCAATCAACTTCTCTCAAAACCCATTTTATAAAACTCAAAATCAAACTTACTTCTTGATGAAGAAGAAGATGATAAGATGGAGATGATGATGTTGTTGATGTTTTAAAATCGAAATCACAGAAACTAGTTTAATTCTAATTTGGTGATGGTGATCTTGAGTTTGAGGGTTTTCAAAATGAAATGAAGAAAACTTGAAACTTAAGAATACTAAGGTCGGTTTAACAAACCAACTCCACATATAAAGTGGTATAATTTTATATCCTTTCTAAATCTATTGTCTGGAAGCTAAATTCATTTTGCGCGAGAACTATTTTATTTTACCTTCAACTACTACTATTTAAAACAATTATTATTCCACTAGTCACAATAAGTCTTGGGACTTATTTATTTAAGTTTCACAAATAAATAAATAATATCAATAAATTTCTAACATCATTAAATAATCATTTAATTTTAGAAATTTACCAGACCAATAGAGAGGATGTTACAACTTTTGACTCACCAACTCGATAAACCGTGCGGGTTAGCTCGACCCAATCCGAATTGAGAAAATAAAGTTTGTTCCAAACATTTTCATAATTTTTTGACACAACGTTTTTGAGACATTAAATTTTTAGAGAAAAATAAATGAAGAGATTTGATTATCGACTCTCAGTTATTATACATTTCCCTAGATAGTTTATGTATTACCCCGAGTTACTTTAGGTAAGGATGTTTTATTCATGGGCTTAATGTCTACAAATGTATCAAACTTTGACAAAATATCTATTGTATGTATCGTCCTTTACGCGTCCCTATTAAAAGTATTTAACTTGTAAAAATTCCTATTTTATGTATTGAGTGACCTGTCAAAACCTTAACCGGTTGCTTTATCTCTGGTCATCTTATACGGTGAATTTCCAGCCAATTGACATCTTTTCTGGCCACCTGAAATTAAGGTTTGATCTTTTTCGTTTCTTTGCTCTATTATCATCGCATCTCACCCATTGCCCATCTTTGAAAAAACAAGAAGGAAGTCAATGTGCGTTGGTGTTGGTGTTTATTTATTTCAACCGAATAGCTCGGGTGACATCAATGGAGCTCGTCAGAGTTGGTGAACACAAGTCGGAAATGGAGATGGCCGGAAATAATGGAGCTTGCCGGAATTAATGGAGCTTTCCGGAGTAAGTACTTTCCGAAAATAAAGTTCGCTAGAATCTCGGTTTGTTTCTTATACACACATATAATATGTATATAACTTGTTAAAGATGGTGTCGCCAGAGAATACAGTCCCAAAATAATGCTCGCCAGAGAAGATGACCGGATAATAGTCTCGCCGGAAAAGATGACCGGAAAAGTGAGGTAATCAGCTAAAAAATTGAAATTACCTGTTATATCCGGTTGCATACATTGATTAGACATTTTTACGAGTTAAGTACATTTAATAGGGACACGTAAAGGAATATATACATACAATCTCTGATGCATGGAGACGGCTAACAGGGTGCCGTACCCGTTTCAGAAATGGCTTAGAAACGGATACTTGTGGGAAACGGCAAGAAACGTTTCGGATTGGCAAGAAATGTTTCCATAGAAGTTTCGGCGAAGTTTCCATGAAGTTTCGGCAAAGTTTCTATTTTTTTAGGGTTTTCATGGGCTATTATTGGGCTATATCCGATGGACTGTTCAATTCCCAGTCGCTTCTTCTTCTTATCAGTCGACAATCACCAATTCACCATTCCATTCCAAATCGCATACGGCATATCATTTACATAACCATTCATCTTTATCTTCTCATCAATCATGGCTTCTCGAGAACAAGAAACACAAGGATCATCTTCAATATATATATTTTATATTTGCCGTATCTATGCTGTATCCGTATCTTGAAATTTTGAGTTTGCCGTTTCCGGTATCCTTTCTGTATCTGTTTCCCGGTGCCGTATCCATTTTCGTGATTTTTGCTCGAAAACGGTCCCTCCTCCATCTAAAATTACTAACCTTTTTTAGATTTGTAGTCATTTCAAATGTATTAACAATGCCACAAAATATATTTATTTTTTCTTAAAAGTAGGGGTGTTCATCGGTTCGGTTTTCGGTTTTATTGGTTTAATCGGTTCGGCTTTTTCAGTTAAATTTTTTTTAAGCCACTAACCAAAGACCGAACTGAACCATTTAAAAATGTGAAATAACCAAACCGAAGACCGTTTACCAATTCGGTTCGGTTTTCGGTTTAAACAAAAAAAAAACAAATTACAATATAATATAAAATATTGACAAATTATAACTTGTGTGCAATGTTTTTAAAACCGAAAACCGGATCGGACCGGAAAGGGGTCCGGTTCCGGTCGAACCGCCCCAAACCGGTCAAAAATCAATTTTTTTAAAAAAATAAATCAAAAACCCGGTTGAACCGTCCGGTTTCCGGTCCAACCATCCGGTTTTGACCGAACCGCCCGATTCGTTGACTAGTCAAACCTTGGTCAAAACCGGTCTTGAGCGGCTCGGAAGACCTCCAGTTTCCGGTTGAACCGGTCCGACCGGCTGGTTTAACCCGGTTTTGAAAACATTGCTTGTGTGAGTAGCATGTGATAGTATATAATTTTTTGCAAAATAATAATTTTCACAAGTTTTGTGTGGGTCACCATATATGATCAGAATCAAAATGTCACATTGCATTGAGAATCAAAATTAAAGTATTAAAACAAAACTAGAGGGAAATAGTCGAATGATAAGAAGAAAACTACCGAGAAAAAGGAAAAGAAAAATGTAAGGTTTGTTAGGCTAGATTGTTGAAAAAAATGATGATTATGTATGTTTGTAACAAATTATTATTATCTCTAAATAAAATAATATAAAAATAGATATTAGTAAATTATAATCGGTTTTTTCGGTTTAACCGAATAAACAATGATCAAACCAATCACCGAACCGAAAACCAATTATCATATTCGGTTTCGGTTAAAACCCGAACCGAAGACCGTTTTAAAAATTAGTTCGATTTTAAACAGTTTACGGTTCGATTCGGTTTTCGGATTGAACGGTTTACAACCAAATATTGATCAGCCCTACTTAAAAGCATACCCCTTAGGCCCTTACTACACTCTTCTTCCTGTAACCGTAAATCCCTAAACCCACGAATCTGCGGATACGACCACCTGCGGTAACTAATCCCGGCCACTCGCGGAAGCTAATTCCGGCCACCCGCAACCACCTCCTACGCAGAACTACACCGCCATCCTCCTTACACCCACCGTCGTACACGCACTCCTCTAACACCACCGTCGTCGCTTAAACAGTCTCTACCATCTTCCGTACTTCCTCCACCATGAAACCTTCATCCAACGATCGTAACACCTCTGGCTAGCAGCATCCCAGTAATTTCGTCACCAACGCGAAATCGAAAGATAGCGAATAACAACAGCAACAATCAAGCGATGTTGTTTTTGGTTTTGATTTTCTGTGATTTTGGAGTTCGAATTTTGCTACTGCTTATCATCGGATTTCGAATTTTGCTACTGCTCGTCACCGGATTTTGTTTTGGGTCAGAGATGATAACCAATTTGCAGGGGGTTAAGGTTTTAGAGAAGATGGGATGAATGAATCGGGAACAATGGGTACTCTAGCAAAAGAATATCCAATACAAGTGTAATTATGTTATTAGTTAGTTTATATGAAAAAAAGAAAGGGTAAATGATAAAAATCGGTAGCGAACTGTCAAAATTTGTTCTAAGTATGCAACGTACCAACTTAATTACCCAAGTATGTAACAAACCAGATAGTTTTGTGTTTGAATTTTTGAAAAGTCATTTTTTACCGGATTATGTTTGAAAGCTGAGTCACCTTACACGTGGACCACCACGTTAAAATTGTGCCACGTGTAGCTGGTTACCATATTACTGATCCAAACACAAAACTATCCGGTTTGTTGCATACTTGGATAATTAAGTTAGTATGTTGCATACTTTGAACAAATTTTGGCAGTTTGATGCCGATTTTGTCACATTTATTAAAAATAAAAAAAATCAAATAGATGTTGACCGGTCAAACCGGTAGCTGGTTACCATATTACTGATCCAAACACAAAACTATCCGGTTTGTTGCATACTTGGTTAATTAAGTTAGTATGTTGCATACTTGGAACAAAATTTGGTAGTTCGTTGTCGATTTTTGTCATTTACCTAAAAAGAAAAGATACTATAAATTAGGAAAATAAATAAAATAGGGGAAAAGGGTATTTTAGTTATTCAAGTGAATGAGGGATCATTTTCGAGCACAAGTTAAAGTTATTTAACTGAAAACTTGAAAAAAAAACCCACAAAGACATGTTTCATAAATCGATGTAAACCACATGGACCATCTATGGAATTTACTCAATTAAACCTAACCCAAAAAGACAAATAGCATAAATCTACCTCAAAATAACATATTTTACGAGGACCCATCTCCAAGAGACACTACAAGTTATGGTTGCGCTAAATAACTAAATAAGTGTAGGCGCATCCAAAGGGTTTTTAACCCCACATATGCATCCAAAGGGTTTTTAACCCCACATATTTCAATCTAAATCCCTCGATTTATTGATCTATAACCTGAACACATCTAACCTAGCTCGATAAGGGATTGTATTACAACTTATACATTTGCTAATACTATTTTTTTATAAAGATTAATGTAGGGTTAGTTGTGTTTATAGGTTTGTTAACTGTCTCATTCTAATATACTCAAAACGGCCTCATATTTTGTTTTGAGCAACAATATGTATTATAAACTAGCAAGACTCTAGATAGTAGAACAACCAAACACCGAATTTAAACCTACAAAACACTCTAAAAGACATCCAACCACTATGACAACTAAAAGCAATTGCAAAACACCTAACGCTTACATCCAAACACAACCAGGTGTGACGCCTAAAATAAAAAAGATGATATCTCATGAAACCTAGCAACAACATCCTTCAGAGCAAATTACTCCGAAAAATGGCCTCATATAAAAGAGTAATTTTGTATTTTTGTTAGAACGACGATCCTACAATTTTGGTCTATAAATATTTGATTTAAATTTGAAGGTCGATCATAATCTAACAAGTATACTATTTACATAATGTCTCATATTAAGAACAGTTCAACAATTAATTATAAGTTAATAGCATCTTGATCATGGTTGAACTAGTCACTATTTAGCGTACCATGCTTGATTTCAAGTACCACGTGACCATAAGAGGTTGCGAGTACATGAACCATATGATGAATTTCCGTAATTCATATTTATATTGCAACCAACTATCTCTTTGGAGACTCGATATTTAATTTATTCCGATTAGAAAATTTTCTGTTACTGTTTATGTGCATGTTGCTATAGTTAATTAATTTCCTTAAATCCTTAATTCAACCTAGAAAATTTCTTGGAACTTATGGTTAACTTAAATTTAGGATAATATAGTTGAATTAGGGGACATGCATGTGGTTATAATATCAGCAGTAAATTTCGAGTCAACCTGTATGCAAATACTATTATGTATGTGTATTAACATATTTATATTGCAACCTGTATGCAAATAACTCAAAATTTTCATTACTCAAGCATAGTAAATTTAATTGCTTAATATTAAATCATAATAAATATTTCCAATGTTGATTTCTCTTTTAATATTAAGCAATTAAATTTACTATGGTTGAGTAATGAAAATTTTGAGTTATTTGCATATTGAGAATAGTTGGTTTCATAGTTATTTAGCTAGTGGTTATAATTAACTTAGTTTCATAATCAAACAACTTATAAACTTTCTTAAGGAAATTAATAAACTTTTCAAATCCTTTAGTTTAATCCAAAGACAACTCAAGATATGCTTTATACGTAGTCATAGTTGTTAACTCGTGACTCGACTTGTGATTCGGAGTATTGATTTTTAACTCGTGACTCGACTCGTAAGAGTCATAATTTGACAATAAATACATATATTTATCTATATGTATATTATTGTTTAGATTTCTATCCATAATTGAAGTAAAACATGATGAAAGTCATTAAATAACACAAATGTTTAATCTATAATGGATTATTAGTCATTTTCTATCATATTTTGTCATTTTATATTTTTTATTATATTACATTAAATGGGTGTCCGGTTTCTGACTCGTAAGAGTCGCCCACGACTCGGAAGAGTCAATAAATGACTCGTAGGAGTCAAAACCATTTACGAATCAGGGTCTGAGTTGCCTCATTTTTGAATTTCTGAGCCGACTCGTAAGAGTCGACTCCTGAATTGTAAGAGTTTAACAACTATGTATGTCGTACGTTTAGGATCACGATAATAAATCGTGTTATGTTTTTTCAACTGATAAATCTTTATATTTGTCATATTTAGATAAATAAGACTAAAGTTCAAATGAGTACAACATTTTTGAGTGAGAATTGATGAACCAATATAAATATGTTATGTGTTACTAACCCCACTCTCCCTGATATTTTTAAAAATTAAATATTTCTCAAACGGTAAGTCGAAAATCACAAAAATTGCACCATAATAATCAGTGTTTAATTCTCTTTGATTAGAGATGTGACATGATATACTTTCGACGAACTTTTTTTGTTTGTTTTCCGGTGGGTTTTGAAAATGAGTAACACATGTGGTACAAGCGGGTAACACATGTGGTACCGGGTGGCAACACATGTGATACCGGCTGGTAACACATGTGGTACCGGCGAGTACCACATGTGGTACTAATTTTGTACAATTTGTAAAACCCCAAAACAAAAAAGTCGTCGAGAGTATACCTTGTCACATCTCTAATCGAAGAGAATTCCATGCTGATTATTATGGTGCAATTTTTATAATTTTTCAACTTACCGTTTGTGAGATATTTGATTTTTAATATCGTGAGAGAAAATAAATATTATAACACATGATGCATTCCTATTACTTCTCACTCACCAAAAATTCTATTCTAATTTGAACTTTAACTCTAACTACATAAGTAATATCGATATTGAATATACATATTATGACATGTAAATCAACAACTTGAATGGTTAAAAAATTAAAGTACTCTTTTGAGTAAAACGAAAGAAAAGATACCATCTTATAAATACAAGTCAATCTCATGTTTCAAGTACGTACATATACACACACAAAGTCTAACCAAAACCCAAATTAATCTTTTGTGTATGATTACAAATGATGAGTTTTAAGAGTGTTATCGTGTTACTTATTACTATCATATTTACAGTTGTATTCATTTCATCTATAGCAACCATTTTTCAAGCACAAGTTGGACAAGATCCAATGCCAACAGGACCACCAATGACTCCTGCCACCGGTTGGGGTGGTTGGAGCTGTTGGGGTGAATGTGAACTCGACAAGAAAAAAGGTAATTTTCTTATAAGGATTGTATCATTAAAGAAAATCAAGTGTTCACCTTACTATTTTCGGTTAGAGGTCCCAAATAAATGTCCACTTCTATGTACAACTAATCGAAAATAACTTTAGTAGGTAGAAATGTCTTTTGATTGGTGAAAAATGTGATTCGTGGAGAAAAAATTAAAGTGAACATTTTAACTGAGACAGAAGTATTATAAATTTCGCTATGTTTCTCGTTTATTATATTATTTGATAACTTCTTCATCTTTATTTTTTAGCGTAACATTATTATTGAAATCACTTGGTTATTGTTATTATGGTAGCTTATATTCAATTTCACGATACCTAATCAAAAATTATAGTAGACCTCGTTCGTTAAATATGGTGTTGTAGGAGAGTGATTTTCTTTCTTAGTTCATTTCTGATAGGGGTGAGCATGGGGCGGTTAGGTGCGGATAGGTATGAAAACCACCCCCATAACCAAAACGTTGGTTAATCAAAAATTTTAACCGTTTGGTTCAATTAAAAACGGATTGGTTAATTCGGTTAATTTGGTTAACGTCTAGATATAAAGCAGTTAATTCGATTAACCGTTTATGAACTTGTGCTTGTATCAAAATTAAAGCTACATGTATATATTATCTTTCTTTAGAAAAAGTAGACATTGAATAAATTCCAACAACAACATCAATATAGGGACAGTCAAACAATCATTAAGCAGCTGCCATATATACAACAATATAAGTTCGTATCATACACTTATATGATCTACACATATCAAAAGGTGAATAATAATATAATATATACAATGGAACACTCGTGCATATATAATACATATGTTGTCATTACAATATGAAACATCAAACGATATTGGAATAGTAAACTTACTCTAATGATCGTGGAATTGTCAAGAACTCGGAATCGTGAAGTGACAGTCAGATTATACGTGAAGAGAGGGAGATGCTAGGGTTTAATCTTTGAATAATGGTGATGAGAGGGATATCCGATATATACAGGGTTGATCGTATTATTTTGCTCCATGATTTTAGTGATTTAAGTTTCATTTCCAAAAATCAGTTTGTAAAGATAATTTCATTAATTGCAAATCTATTATAATATATTAATATAATTATCGATTTATTAATATTGTTTATATTCAAATTTATATATATAATATATTTAATTATTTTTAATGTCTAAGTTTGTGGGGCGGTGCGGTTAAAACTGCGACGGATAGCCTCTACTTTTATAACCGAACGCAAACTGTGGTTAATCCAAAAACGTTAACCAAATTCACGGTTACATTTTCGGTTTGGTTAATTCGGTTCGGTTTTAACGGTTAAAACGATTATGATTTGGTTAATTTGGTTTTTTGCTCGACCCTTTCTGATGTCAATATACTTGATCTAATATAGTTTATTTTTTTATGGTAACAATAGGTAATACACGTGGAAGAATACCTCCACGTGGAAGAATCCCACTACATGTTTAGGCTATTGGGGATAACAGGGTTAACTTGAACTCAAGTTAACGATGATACGAGGCTCACCACAACCTGTATACTGCTCATTCTTAATTGGAAATATTACATATATACTCAACTTAAGTTGAATAATTTCATATTTACTCAAAATACGAGTATTCAATGTATGATGTACAATATTTATTAAATATGTTTTAGGATATATGTAATTATGCAACTTAACTTGGGTATATATGTAATTATCCCCTCTTACTTTTTATGAATACTAATTTGTGCAATTACAAGCAAATATAAAACGTATATCGCTTAATGTGTTATTTTGTGATTGTTTTGTCTTTCCATATTCAATTAAAATATCCTTTTTTACTATGGTATCTAGGTTTTGTTTATTTTCAATTTGAAGTATATTAACTTTTAGGGTTTAGTGTTCGTAAAGTATTAAAATTTATCATTTTTATTCTTGTATGTAATTAATTTATAGAAATGTTAGAACCGTGTTATTGTACGAATCTTATGGATAGTATTACAATTTCTTTTCAAACTAAAAAAATATCATACAAGACAACCGCATCATAAATTTGTATCTTACCAGCTCTTAGCAACCTATAATAACTCTTGCGTAAATTTTGTTTTCTTTCCCTGCAAACCACATTTTTTAAACAATAAAATAGAGTTTAGCATCAAAGACACCAACTGCTCGTCAAGGTTCATTTTCTTTTCGATCGCAAAAAGAATCAAAAGGGGTTTTGATAGCCATTGTCGTCCTTGGTGCAATGGACCAATGGTTGGTTTCAAAAACTAAATAAATGACATTGTTACCATATTAATCGTCAATCTATCAATTTTATATGGAAAATAACTTTATGATTCCTTATAAACATGGAATGTTGTTAATCGAATGCTACTCCGTATATTATTTATAGTAGCCTTAACTAATAACAACCATCAATTAAACCATCTAAACAATTAACTAAAAAGTATACAAAGATAAAGGTAACTACAGTAATATTTGCAGACCTACCATTCTGATTATAGAGAACTAGTAGGTAACCCGCGCAATGCAGCGGAAATAGTATAAAAGAAGGTAAGTTCAACATTTGTGTGTAATACTTATATTATAAACAGTAAAGGTAGGTCGTATATTGTATAAAGGATGAACTATACAAAAATATATCGAGAAAATGTTGATATATGTATGATTGCATACATCCAAATTGCTAACTAAATCGCCATAGAAAGTTTATGTAGGAAACTTACAAGTAAACTAAGAAGGGTGGGCTCGAAACAAAAGTGTGGTATAATCTATTACTCGGGGACACTTGATAGTTGATTTTCTAACCAATGCAATAAAATACCTTGCTACTTAACTCTTCCCTACCAAAAAGATGTTGACCTGTAACTTGTACGCACTAAACTTTCTAAGCTTTTAACATAAAGACTTTGACATTAAAACATCCCAGTAATTCTCATCTCGTTGCTAGCTCCTGCATTTCTTGTACGAAGTATTCCCAATCGTGATCCAACTAAGTAGTTCGAGTTCAATATGTGATCTTATAAGTTGTAGTCTTTGTCTTCATCATACTTGAAGTTCAAACTCGACCCCTAGATGATTAGCGCTTACCGAGATATTATTTCTTTTGATTTTTTCTTTGTTTTTTGCTATTTCTTCTTTGTTTCCTATACTTATTCCCAGGAAACACATACTTTGATTACAAGGCCATAATTCATAGTGACAAATCTACAAAACTTTGAAAAGAAAATTAATAAATAAATTAAATAGTACTTGTTAAATAATGCATTCAACACTTCAGTGCTCACATTATATGATATTCATACCAGATCACCAGATCATCTTTCCTCCTCAATGTATATCCATACCTTTTATACCCTAACTGTTAAGATCTGCTTGGAATTATTATTTCAGGTTCTCACTCGTAGCTCTGTACTATTTCTGACCCATTTGACCCACTCGTTTGGCCCATTCCCTTTATAGCTACTTATTGCATGTTAGACCCATCAAAGATTAAACACAACCTAAATCGATCCATTTTTAAGTAAATGACTGACATTTATAACTCTATAAGAAAGCGGAAAAAATACTTACTTTATAGCCAATCTGATCAACCCTTTCCCGCAACACTTGATACAAAGTTAGCCTAGGCAGAAACACGACGCATCATTAACTGGGCAGAAACACAACACCTTAATTTTCATTAAGTGTGCAGCAATTTTCGGAGACAGTTAGTAACTACAGAAACTAACAAAACAATCAAATGTTGGATGAATGATTAGTACGTTGATCTTATAACTTGAAGGACCCAACTAAGTTATTAAAATATTGGGAACCGATTATTAGAACTTGAAACCATAAATTAAATAAATTATACTCAAATAACATTTATATACACTCAAAGACCCCCAAAAAGTTAACTGTTAGACATGATACTTGTACATAAAACCAAATCAAAGGCTTGAACCGTTTAACATCTATCACCTATTAACTTGAAGATGACACCAACGTATAGATCTTATGTTCTTAATCATTCCAATTATTATGCGAATCTTGTACATATATTATGCCCATCTTCTGATTTTATCTTCATCATTCTACAATTAAAACATAAAAACAATGAACTCTACATAATCATTATATCGTCACGAAATCAAAGCTTCAAAGTGAGTCAGTAGCCAAAAATAACATATAAAACTCTAATCTTTAACAAACGCGAATGGAACAAATGACCTGCACAACCTGATCGTAACCATTAAATCATAAGATCTTGCCATTCAACTTTTGATTGTTATGCCGCTGCAGCTTCACTCCACTATGCGAAACCTGCAAATAAATTCTGTCATTTAAGCATTTCATCAAATAGTTGGCGGGCAAAAACCGAGCTTTAAAAAACCATTAATATACTTTTGTAATCTAAAACCTAAGAACCATATATGGTTTTATAACAAATCGAAATTGGAAATCTGGGATATGGCTTATGCGTACGGTTTATTACAAATATGGCAAAACACATAAACGGTATATCCATCTATTTGAATATATCAACAATCAACAACACTTGAAAATATACACACACAATCGATTATAAAAAGCCACACGTTAAACAAAATGTTACCTAGCGATGGTGCAGAATAGTTTTGAAAGACGACATTGTGGTGGACTGGTGGTGAGGAAGGAGAGCGGTGAGAGGAAGGGGATCACAACCTGAACACCTTAGGTTTCTAAATCAAATGGTTTGGACTTTGGAGGCTTGAAGCAACGATGTAGTTACTCGGGGCAAGCAATTTCCGATCATCAATATTAAACATTCATCGAATTGCACAAATGATTTATTAGGGTTATCATTATGTAGTTGAGAAATGAATTGATTTTGTATGGAATGAGTATATTATGTAAAAATTGATTTTGCAGAATACTTTCCATATTGCATAATTGAGATATTGTGTTATTGTATTGTACGAAAAAGACAGCTGTAGATTTCATTGCATTCACACGCTATTAAACTTTTTGTTGATTTAAATTGAGGGGTATATTGGGAATTTCCCATATCCCTTTTGATAAGTTTAAGCTAAATATATAGAAATGCTTAACAAGGGATAAAGATTCTTACTTTGTAACCGACTAATCCAGGTTTAATATGTTATAACCAATGCAAAATGATTACAAACATAGTTTGTAATACATTACACCTCAATAATATATGTTACAACATTCACAAATTGAACCAACACCATATGTTTATCCTTCGTGCATCAAACAAACTTAAATGATGCACAAACCAAATACTGTCATTGAATGCAAATTATTGTTCGTCACATTGCACTAGTAATTTTCTTAGTTTCTCATAATGCTTTCTATCGGTAAACATATTTCAGTTTTGACTTGAATGTTTGAAAGAGTTTGATTCTTATCTCAAAGCCAATTCAGCGCCTACATCTCATAAGATTTAATATCACAAGGTCACGAGCATAAGTGACTCCATCATTTAACTACATCATGAGTGCTAAGCCGCTCCTCATCCTTTGCCTTGGGGGAGCCTCTGCACACAATTTATGTCACTTGCCTCCCTCTGCATTTATACTTCTCCCTACAAATTACCATCCCTCCACTATCTAATCTAAATCCAAATTCTTAATAACAAAGTACTCATTGTCGACATGGGTGGTTCACAAACTAAGGCTCATGGTCATGCCAATGGACATGGCCGTGAGATAAGAATCTTAAAAGAGAAAACAAAACTTCTCCAACAGAAGCTGGATGAGATGATGCGCCTAAGAGAAACAGAGAGTGAAGTGCATGCACAAGAAATTATGGTCCATACACTTAAAGAGTCCGAGTGGAAACGGGAACGAAAAGGGCTGCAAAAGGAAGTCAAGAGGCTGAAGAAGCTTATGGAAGATAGGGAACAAAGAAACAGAAGAAGAGAGATGACAATGGAGAAACATAGTGAGAAAGTGGTTTTGCATGAGTTGGAGCAAATGAAGGAGGATCGAGCACAACGAGACGAGGCTGTCGAGAAGTGGAAAAGATTGTATTTAGCAATCAAGATCGAGCTTGACAATCTCATTAACAGAACCCATCAAGGTAACATATCATATACGAATCTTGAAAGAAAAAAGATTCAACCTAAATTTTATCAGATGTTTCTGACAATTTTAATCCAATTATTAACGAGTGTATCCTTTTGTGTAGTATTTTATTTCAAATGGGTCAGATAGACACGTTTAGCTACTGAGGGGAACAGGTAAAATGGGTCGAACATGTTAAATGTGTTTAAAATTGACAAAAGTTATACAACCCTCCAAATTACTTTACCCAGAATTAATACTTTGATGACGGCAATATGTAATTTTTTTTGTTGTAATTAAATCATCAATTAACAAGGTTAGTTGGCCAAACCCGGTCAGACTGTTTTTCCACAATAAGAAATGACCTGTTACCCGACCCGCCCATGTGCCACCTACCTTGTACATTCACGATAAGAAGATACTTCGAGATACATTTTCATATTGAAAAAACCTTTATAGATCACATTATAATTGTATACAAACTTTATCTCAATTTTTATTGAGTTGCAGGGGAAACAGGGTCTTGGAGAGAAGAGGGTGAGTACCTGATTGAAGAGCTACGAAGAGAGGTGAGAGGCAAGGAAGAGACGATTGAACTTTTACAGGCGCATATAGCTTCACTAGAGCAAGAAGAATCAAGAAGGGAGCGTGAGGTGGACATTTTAAGGCAGAGCTTGCGTATCATGAGCCACAAAAAGAAACAGAAGCAAATCTCCAAGGGGTTCTCAAGAGATTTGCATCAATAAAATCAAACTCATGGTTTGATACAATATGTGCTGAACGTAGTTGTATTAATTGAATTCTGATTTATGAGAATCATGATTTAGATGTATATGTAACCCACAAACTAATAATTTGAATCATATACATTTGTTGAATGAAGCCAGACAAGAAGCTGAAGACATGAACAACATTATTTACAGGAATTTATTCATGTATAGCATGATACCATAAAAATCTGGAGAGTAATTTCAAATACCATTATGATTATTATGCTTCTTTAACTGACGAGGTACCTCCATCAACAGATTTTGTTTTTCCAATTGTTCGGTAATTTGACCTGACATGCTGAAAAAGAAAAATCAAAAATAAGAGATGCTTTCACTTTTATGAATCATCTTGAGCTTGCCAGTTGCCACATACATATGAATTTTCATGTGGTTATAAAAAATTTTTGAATCAACACATAATATAAATTTGACAAGTAACCAATTGCATTTTGGAAGTCAAGTGTATTTTGTTCCTTAGAACCAAGCAGTAATGTAACTCTAGTTGTGTACTAATCAAGCACAGCCAATACCTCCAGCAGAGAAACGTAATAGAAATCTTCCATATGCTGCATAAGAGCAGTCCCATCTCTAATTGAACGGAAAATGTTGATTTCTGTGTTCAAGATTTTCTCAATGAGTTCCTTCTCCCCTTTCATCTGTGCAAACATTCACGGCAAAGATACAGAATACGTCAATTGCATATTGAATCAAAATGCAGACAGTTGTAGTTAGTAACCACAATTTCACAAGTTCACATAATCACATACAGAAATCTTCATCAATTTTGAATAGATTCGAATGAACAGGACGTAGATCGATCAACATGACTAGCAAAAAACGAAGGTTAATGGTGAGTAGCATAGACTTACAAATTCATTGACAAGAGCATCAGGGGTGGATTCCCCAATTACATCACCTTCATAACCATCCCCCAGGAGCTCAATGTTTTCCTGCAACAATAAGTGAGACAACTTATTACTTATGCATAAACTTGTAAAGATCAATGCAAATACTTCGTTGTGATAGAAGGGAGAACAAAGAAGCAGATTTTGATATCTGATTACTCACCAATGCATTTTCTACATCTCCAGCTGCCAGATAAATAGGTTGAGCTACATGGCAATAACCCATTAAACGAGGGACGGAAGGAATAATATCTCTGTGATTTACAACTCTCCAGCTGTCTTTGACTTTCTGCAAGTCAAGCACAATACGATCAATAACAATGATTCATTGCATCGACTAAAAATATCACTGAATGAAATATAAACCTAGAATAACATAACAATGTAATTAACATAAATTGCCTCATTATAAACTTCAGCGAATTTTTTGTTTCCAACTCTTGGGGATCCGAAGTTATACATAGTTACAGAAATCACCCCACGCCTACAAGATTCAGAGAGGCATAATATCACTTTATAAATAGATGTCCAATCATATTCAATACCAGCAGAGCAAGATTCATTTCCCGGTAACATAATGATGAGATGCCAAATGGAAGACTCACTTTGCCAACTGACTGGAGGATAGTTCAAGAGCAAGCAAGGTTGCAAGTGCACCACCTAAACTATGACCAGTTACATAAACATGCCATTTGGATACCTCATCAGCATCAACATCTCTGCCATGTAAATAGATTTGTTTTGTAATTAATATC
Organism: Pseudognaphalium luteoalbum; assembly: GCA_963422505.1. Lineage (NCBI taxonomy): Eukaryota > Viridiplantae > Streptophyta > Magnoliopsida > Asterales > Asteraceae > Pseudognaphalium > Pseudognaphalium luteoalbum. Next base: position 29,287,925 of record OY730192.1, read on the forward strand.
AAGCACCATGAATACCATATATAAAATATCGTTGATCATCTAGCGTCATGAACTTACTGATATCCAGTAGCTGTTTTAATAAGAGATATGATCCTTGTCCTGACCGAGTCATATGCACTTAAAAACCCTGAGTGCACCTAATGACAATGTAGCATCATCAATCACATAAGAGATGGTGTAAAATGCATTTTCAAAAAAAAAAAAACATATCTCAAGGACTACCTGAATTTCTTCCTTAAAATCACCACCAATTCTCTCTGGGTTTAGCCTAAAAAAGGTTAAAGAATAAGTCTAAGAAAAAATCACCATACATGACAGTTCTTTAGGTTGCAATGTACAATTACCCGGCAGGAACCATCATTAAATCAGTTCTCAAGTCCTTCCATCTAATCTATATCAGCCACCAAATTAAATAGTTGACAGGATTTTACTATTTACAATAATTTTACATTTATTGACAGATATTGACCTACTTGTTCTGTTCCTCTGAAGGCAACAACCAATCTTTTCCTAGCCGAATCACGCCAGATTGCTACCTACAGTTCTTAGTGAGTCATTTATTCACAAAATGTTGTATTACTGATAAATGGGAATTAGGCATACCTGTGTATCAGTAACTGGGTTATCCAAGAAACATATCTTCTCAAACTCAGATTTGATAAAACTCGAATGGCCCAATGAAGTGGCTAACATCGCCCAAGCCTCCATTGCACTCTCAGCTGTTGAAAACAGAGCTCTCATCTCCTCGGCTTTTTTCTCATCCAATACTGGTTTGCTAATTGAGCTTTCGGAAATGCGGTCTTTGTTAACATCCTCTTTGCTATCAGTCTTTATTAAAAGACTGCCATCTTTGGTCAGTTCAGTAACTGTGGCATTTAAAACCATCAAAGCTCCGAAAATAGAATCAGTTTGTCTCAATAAATCTTGTGTGGCTTTCTTAATATCAGATAATGACGACTGAACACTGCTTAAATTTGTAATGTCGGTTGTCTCATCATCATTAACAGCATCCTGACTGTTTGGAGTTGCAAGCCCGGATTCTATATAAACTGCTTCTGCTATGGTTTTTGATTGGAGTCCTATTGTGCTTAGTAAATCAAATCCTTCCCACTTAATATTTTCAGGAGCAGGGAGACCGAGTTGCTTAACAATATTCTGATTGATGGTATCACCAAGATTCGACCAAAAATCTTTGTCAGACTGTGAACTCTCATCTTTTTTATTGCTTTTAGATTCTAGAGAATCTTCTGTAACTCTTTCAGACTGTGCTACATCCGATTGCGAGTCAGAATTTGTAGATGGTACGGGATCTTCTTTATCGTACTCATCATCATTTGAAGACTCATTTTTCTGGACGTATGCATCATTTATCAACTTTAACTGTCCAAAAGCATACTCAACAAACTGACGTGCTTGTACAGGTTCTGATCCAATAACTTTTTTTAAAGTAGACTCAAAACCGTTGTTCCGAAGAAATTCTGCTACAAAGGGTATTCTCCAACGATTCTTTTCTTCCTCAATTGTCTCAAAGCTCTTGTATTTAACCTGGGGCACATTTGTGAGGTCTTTTAACGAAACAAATAGGTTTGTTAATTCATGTTATCATAACCAATCACTAGAGCAGAGGAGAGATGTTATGCTTTATTCATTGAAACATACCTCTAGCTGTACTTTTCCACCACCTCCCATGCCCTCCAATTCAACTAGCACCTCATGTGAAGTTCCTGTAAACGTGGTTATATGATGTGATGACTAAAAGCACCCAATAATTCAAGAAAAAAAAGGGAAACTCACCATCACAGATGGACTCCAAAATGACAACGGAATTACCCATACGTTTATGGGGGGTCACAAGATTTGCATCCCAGGCTGCAATCTGAAGCACCACAGTCATGTCACATAAAATAAGACATTAATAATTATGTTGTGAAAATTGAAACATTTGATTCCAATCAAGCATAGTGACTAGAAGTTACAAGTGATAAAACTTTGAAAACATATGCTGAATAAAATGTGGTTAAATTTTCTAAGCTACCGGAGAATACAAACAAGGGTACATGTTACTGCAGAATGCCTACTTGTGTACATCTCCAGTATATTACAACTAATGCTAGCAAATTCTGCCCATTTGCTTCACATGGCAATTCTGGGTATAATGACATAAAGTTTGGGTTCTTATGGACTAAAGAAATTTTGGGAATGGGCTTAATTGGGTAAAACTCAAATCATGAATGGATCTAAATGGGTGGCCATCATGTTATATTTTTTAAATAATATAGTTAAAAATGTCAACTTATTTTGGAAAATATATATATTTTAGTGAATTAGAACATTTTTTTATGAAATTTTCAAATAGCCCGTTTAGACCCGCACCCGATTAGACCCGAGCCCGTTTAGACCCGCACCCGATTAGACCCGAGCCCGTTTATATCCGCGCCCGTTTTGGCCCGTAACCCATACCCGCCCAACCCGCCCATTTTGCCAGCTCTAACTACAACGATATTGAAAGATAAAATGTTATCCCGAGTTAGTCCAGTCAAAATCCAATGGCTTAGACTAGATGAGTGAAACAACTATCTAGGAATGAGACTTAGACTAGATATAACAATCATACATTTAAAATGCATAAATTACCTGAAGATTAATGGTTGGTGGATGTTTGATATACAACGTGAGTTCCTCATTCCAAGTTGGTTCCTTTGTCCTGACAGAACTCAAACAACCCTTTAGCATTTGAAGCAAAGATTGATTCACTAATTAAGTTATATATATGCTGATTAAGCGATACATGTAGGATTGTTGCAGGCATAAATTCCTTCCAGGGCCCGTTTTCATTTGCATTCCAATAATCTTTCTGCTAAGTTATATTGATAGATTCTGGGATTACTAATGTCAAGTTAAACACATGAACTTTATCTTATTACAAAATTCCGCGTTCATCTCTTCATATGACAAGAAACACAAACCGGTTACAAGATTAGTTAAAACAGCTTAATATACTTACCCCCATTTGACATTGCTTTTAACAATCTGACTATCCAATTGCAACACTACATAAGGATCACTTGTTCCCTGAAAGAAGAATGCGGAGATCACACGAGAGCAATTAATAGGTGATACATTAGCTTTTTTTACACTCCAACGGACCAAATGGTGTCAAATGAACGTAAATGTGAAAAACTTAATTCTATAAAAAGGAGGTTACCCATGGATCCATTGCAGGAAAATCATAACCCTTCTTAAGCTTTACAAACAACTGGCCATCGTAAATCTCGCGGAGAAATGACCTGCCACAAGATAAATACAACTTAACAATATTATCATTGTTTTAAACTTAAACAACAAAACGTATGATATATAGCAATTATCTTATAAACATACTCTGAAAGGATCACAGTTTGACAACCAGCACCATCCACCTCACTCTTTCCAGTATTTTCCTAATTAATTAACAAAAAAAACAAACACACACAATTAGAATTCGTATCAAAATCCCAGTATTTTAAGGATTAATTAATGACTTACAGTAGGAGTTGTATAGGCTTCAAACGCAAATCCCGCGAGAATAACCGCGCGATTGATATCAAATTGATGTTTTTCAATCTCCTCGCCAAACAATACGCTGGTTTCCGTATCGGAGGTTGACTTGCCGGCGCAACAAATTGAGCAAATTCCATCTCGGTTTCCAGTATCCGATAGCCTGAGTTTCACCGTCGAAAAAGGCGCGGTGACATAATTAGGGTTTCGAGAAAAGGGGAATTTTGGTTTATGAGTAGAAGAACAGCATGTGAAGTGGAAGTGAGTTTTGTAAGATAGAAAACGTGCAGCCATGGAAAATATAAAAATGATAAGAAACGGAAACAAACGCAAAATTAACGAACTTTCGTTCAGGATAAAATAGCAAAGACAATTCTAGAATATTATGTGTCGACGGCCCAACGCGTACCGCCGTTAACGTGACGTTAAAACGTTGGCGCCAAGTGATTTAACGGTCGATTGCTGAATCGGAAATCTTCAATTTAACCCCCCAAATGTTATTGAAGTTTTAAAATGCTCCCGGTAGTTATAACTTATTACTCTTTCAACGGTGTTCTTCGATTACGTGTAGAGATGGCAAAATGGGCGGGTTGAGCGGGTATGGGCTACGGATCAAAACGATCACGGGTATAAATGGGCTCGAGTCTAATCAGGTGCGAGTCTAAACGAGCTCAGGTCATAACGGGCTATTTGAAAATTTCATAAAAAACTATTCTAATTCACTAAAATATATATAGGGAAATTTGCAATTTTTATCCCTGTGGTTTTCCGTTTTTGTCAATTTTGTCCTTTTCCTTTTTTTTTCGCTTTTTTTATCCCTGTGGTTTTTAGTTTTCGCCGATTTTATCCCTTTACTATTTTTTTCGCTTTTTTTGTCCCTGTGGTTTTCAGTTTTTGCCGATTTTATCCCTGTGGTTTTCAGTTTTTGTTGATTTTATCCTTCTGTCCAATTCTTGTTAAAAAAACCCCCGTTAAGTCGCCATCACGTGCCAAACATATGAGGGAATTTCCGTCAATGGCACTTCCCAGCTACAAATCAAGAAGAACTTCAATCTTTTATACTCGTAATCCTTGCTCTAAGAGTTGATTCGAGATTATTTCGTGCCCTTAATAATCCAGGTAGGGCACGAAAAAATCTCGAAGCAACTCTTAGAGCAAGGGATTACGAGTATAAAATATTGAAGTTCTTCTTGATTTGTAGCTGGAAAGTGCCATTAACGGAAATTCCCTCACATGTTTGGCATGTGATGGCAATTAACGGGGGGTTTTTAACAAGAATTGGACAGAAGGATAAAATCGACAAAAACTGAAAACCACAGGGATAAAAAAAGCAAAAAAAAAAAGTAAATGGACAAAATCGGCGAAAACTAAAAACCACAGGGATAAAAAAAGCGAAAAAAAGTAAAAGGACAAAATTGGCAAAAACGGAAAACCATAGGGATAAAAATTGCAAATTTCCCATATATATATATATATATTTTCCACAGGGTAAACTGCATTTCTCGTCCCTGTGGTTGTTCAGTTTCGCCGATTTCGTCCCTAAACTTTTTTTTTCGCATTTTCTATCCCTGTGCTTGACTAATTTCGTAATTTTTATCCTTTTCGCTAACTTCAATTACTTTTTCCGTTAAATCATATAAAATGACCAAAGTACCCTCATCTCCTTCGTATTCCACCCCAAACAGAACCAAGTCGCCGATCTGTTCGTGTTTTGGATTCATTTTCGTCATCTCCGTTTCAGATCTGGCCACGGGTTACTTCATCTCGAGTTCTTAAGTTATGCGGCTAAATGGCCCAGTTACTTCACCACGTTTCAGATTGTCTTCTTCTTTCGATTTGACCGGAATTTAGGCGGTGGTGGACATGGAATCTATCATGATGGTGAAAGCTTTGAGTTTTGAGTGTGGAGTTTCAATTGAGGGTGAGAAGATGAAAGATGATTGATGTTTGGGGAAGTTTGATTGATGGTCTTAGGGTTAGTGTCGAGGTTGATGCGAGAGTGATGGTGTGATTATGTATGTGTACCTTTTAGAGAGAAACTTAGAATCTGCACATATGAAAAGTTGTGTGTTCAAGTAAGACGAGGGTATTTTGGGTAAATTAAGATGAGTTAACGGAGAAAATAAACTAAAGTTAGTGAAAGGATAAAAATTGCGAAATTGGTCAACCACAAGGATAAAAAATGCGGAAAAAAAAAGTTTAGGGATGAAATCGGTGAAACTGGACAACCACGGGGACGAAAAATGCAATTTACCCTTTTCCAAAATTAGTTAATATTTTTAACTATATAATATAAAAAATATAATATGATGATCACCCATTTAGACCCATTCATGATTTGAGTTTTACCCAAATAAGCCCATTCTCAAAATTTCTCCAGTTCATAAGAACCCAAATTTTATGTCATTATACCCAGAATTGCCCAAAGGTGGAACAAATAGGCAGATTTTGTCGGCATTAATTACCTTTTTGTTCAAAATAAAACTACAATTAAATATTTCAGTTTTTTAAAAGATTTAAATTAACAATACATATAACACACTAAAATAAGCATAATTGTAGCATAGAAATTAGTCCGTATAATATAACAGGAATGTGATTCCAAAGTTATTTTTCCTTTCAAAAGTATTTCTTATAAAAAAAAATTAATACAAACTTTGTTATGTAATGATAATAAAATACTCTAAAAATAATTAGATACATAACATAATAATATTTATAAAAAAAAAGATGATTATGAAATTCTAATTTGAAACTTACCAAATTAATTAGAGGTTTGCTGCATGTTAATTTTCAACTCAATTTTAACTTATATTAGTATATATCTTAGTGGTATTTTGTGTAATATTTGTCCAAACACTAACAATAATAACGAAATAACAGCTTCATAAATCTTTTTTTTTTAAGGTACAACACCCAAAAGCACAATAATAAATTAATCAACTAGATACTTGGGCAACAAGGGTAACGCATAAATCAAGTATTAATCATAAGTTTATCTCTGATTTAATTTAATTTAATAATCATCTTAATGGTTATCTAAGGTAGTTTTTCTAGGATTAAATTTGGAGATATATATAAAGTTTTCTAGAGTAGTTATATCAGAATTTGGACCCGACCTCTGTTATTATTCCATTATATCGTTTTCTTTACTATTGGAGCCTGAATACATTATATCCGGTAAGCCATATACTATTACCATCATCGCCTTCTTCTTGTTCAACAATATATCGTTGTTTCGTTTGTCCTATTTTTATTTTGTTTTGGATTGTTGGTTGTTGAAAATCAGTTGTTTGTGTTACTAATGGATCATTCATGTATGGCGCCAGGATTCTCCACGATTAAAAGATATAAAAATCGATTTGATCATCCAAGAAATATTGTTACTGATGTAGATTTTGGCCGCACAGTGGGCCATGAGTCATGCCGGTCACACCTGTTGTTTGATTATCATGGCACAAACTCGGAACAAACTGTTTCCGAATTCTTGGTGTCTACCAAGAAAAGAAAAAGTCCGCCTGGTTACATCTATAGAAACGTGTTTGAATTTGAGAGACTTCGGAAGATTAGTGAAGGAACGTATGGCGTTGTTTACAAAGCTAAGGATAAGAAAACCGGAGAAATTGTGGCCTTAAAAAAGGTGAAGATGGAGAAAGAGGGAGAAGGTCTACCTACGATGGCGAAAAGGGAGATCGATATTCTTGAGTCTTTTCAACATCCGTCTGTTGTACAGATGAAGGAAGTTGTTATGGATGGGTTCAATGGCACTTATTATATGGTCATGGAGTACATTGATCATGAACTCAAAGGATACATGGATAGTATGACAGAGCGATTTACTCAGAGCGAAGTAAAACGCCTTATGGTTCAGCTTTTGGAGGGGTTGTCTTATATCCATGATAAAAAGGTAATTCATAGGGATTTGAAGACATCAAATTTGCTATTGAGCAATAATGGCGAGTTGAAGATTTGTGATCTTGGGATGGCGAGGCGATATGGAGGTCCTACAGAAGTATATAGTCCGTTGGTGGTTACTCTTTGGTACAGGGCACCTGAACTGCTTCTGGGGATGAAAATGTATACAACTGCGATCGATATGTGGTCAGTTGGATGTATAATGGCAGAGCTATTGTCTAAGAAACCACTTTTTGATGGAAGCAGTGAACTTGAACAAATTAACAAGATTTATAAAACTCTTGGCACACCAAATAACTCAATATGGCCTGGCTATTCTAATCTGCCGGGAAACAAGTTTAATTTTGTCAAGCAGCCATATAATACTTTGAGGAAAATATTTCCTGCAGCTACTTTTGCAGGATCACCTACACTTACTCAGCTGGGATTTGATTTGTTGAGCAAGCTTTTGACATATGACCCAAAAAAGAGGATATCTGCAGAAGAAGCTCTTAAGCATGGATGGTTTCGTGAGGCTCCTCTTCCTGCTGAACATATCAGAATTACGTTGTAAATAGATTTACCTTTTTAGAGTTGGAAACTTGTGTAATCCTATTATCTTTATCTTCTTGCTCTTCCGGTTTCACTACAATTGTTTATTGATATCATTTTCAGCATTCTCGTTTTCTAGCAAAAAGGATGACTGAAGGAGGATCAACCACGAGTCGAACTTTATAGAATCTCACCCATTTGGGCATTGGTGACGTTACTTATTGACTTGTATATACTGTTATTGGTTTGCTAGATTGCTAGTGCAGAGGCTTAGGGATCATTAAACTGCCACATGAGGCAGTAAAGAAGGTAAAAATTGCAATCTAAATATGGTTTTGGCAAGAAATGTAACAGAATCGTGATTATTGATTGTGTTGGTTTATACCCAAATTAATTCGAGCATTACTTATTATCAACACATTTTAGATGATATTGACATACTTTATATGCTTGCCAAAGAACAAACTCATTTTACAAACACAGTGTATTTCAGTATTAATACGGCTTCCATTAAGAAATATAAGAAAGCCCACCACTTATTACAGTTCAATCCTGCTAATTACAACTGCTCTACTACTCTTACCCTCCCTAAAATATCAGAGTAGAGTGTAGAGACCGAATCTTAAAGACTAGTACTCACTATTAATGCATGAGAGCAACAGCAGCTTCCTGCACCAATGGCTCGGTTACATGCACGAAATGTTCAGCCTCTCTCTCCACTTGCTCCCAACACTTGTGTACATCTTTCCCCTCTTTCATCTTCTTCACAAATGCGACAAACCTCCTCCAGTTATCAGCCTGGAACAACTCTGGGTTCATCCTCAGATACGTAAACGCACACATCTCATCGTTCTCAGTTAGTGAAGCTGCCTTCAAGATCTGCTCATGTGCATAATCGTCGTATCTTGGCAGAGCATTCTCTCCAGCAAGTGCTACCTGTGCTTCCTGTGTCGCCAATGTCACTTGCTGCACCAACTTCTCAGGGGCACACAGAGCATCCTGAGGCTGCTCATGATCACGCATCTCAATGCATGTGAAGTTAAAAACAGCACCATGACGGCCAAGCATTCTGGCAATCGGAAGGTACCCGTCTCGGTAACGTGTGTTGTAATAGCCTGCAGTGAGCTCAGGGGCATGAGAGCGTGTCCCGTAATGCCAGTGGATACCCGCAACCTTGACTGAAATCTTGACACCTTGGTTTTCAAATATAGAGGTGGCAGATGAGAGTATTCTTTCGCCGTGATCCAACAACATTTGTGAATACCAGGTGAGGAAGAAATCACCATACTCGCTGTTCCAGCCACCATTTTCTTTCTTAAAAAAGTTGGTGTCTTCAGGCCAATTGTTATACTCGCCAGCATCAGTGGGGCCTGTGCTTCCCCATTCTGGTTTACCATAGTTCTCAGCTGCAGCTTTCAAACTAGCAAGCATATACTGCAATATAAACATTTATTTATCGTGTAAAGATTCTTGATGCTAAACTTTACAAACACACACAAAAGATTAAATGCCCAAAGTGAATCTGATCTATACCTTATCATAACACTGGAAAGCTCCGATCCCAGGGAATCTCCAGACACCGTCTTTCTCCGGGTAAGACGGGTACCTAAGCTCTCCAGCTGGACCCATTCCAACTTGAATTTCCTACATAAAAGGACAGACATGCCAAATTAACATAATAACCAAAACGACTGTAATAAAGCATTGTAATTTGAGTATGATAATAAGATCCTATAGCACTCTCTGCCATATATCTCTTTCGAGTTTGATTTCTTAGCAGTGAAGTTGATAAGGCAATTGATTTGAATGGATGCATGCAGCAGTTGTGATATGAAGCGAAGAAATAACGTACCACAATGGTATCCCCAAGAAGATGACTAAATTTGTCTCTGAAAGAACGCATATAATCAGAGTAACACTGAATCGGAGTCCTGCCTTTGAGGCATGGAATTGTGTCACAACCAAGTGACAGATACTCATTATTCCTTCTTCCCCATTGATCTGTGTATGCAAGATCAGGGTTATTGTTAATCTCTTCCAACACCCACTTTGGCAGCGGTATCCTGCATTCCATCCATATCCATATTAATATCATTCTCCCATAGATTAAAAGAGGATATCAAGCATGGAGTTGCATTAGAAATTTTCTCTGGATCCCTAACCCAATTCATCTTGGTCTTAGATGAAAATGAATCTTTACATGGAAAATGTAGTAGTTCAGAGATGTCAAGTAATTGTTTTTATGATATCCATGTAGAGTATTTATGCTTCTTCAGTGGTCTTAGATGAAAATGAATCTTTACATGAAAAATGTAGTAGTTGAGAGATGTGAAGTAATTGTTTAAATGAAATCCATGTAGGATATTAATGCTTCTTCAACGGTTTAATCACTGATTTACCTTACAAACCATTTCATTACTTATATCATCTCTTTTTCTTTACTTTTGGTTTTATTATTTATGTTTTATGTTTTATACTCCGTATTTGTTTATTATACTGAGGAGACATTGGACATGCAGGATGACTAGAAAAGGTAGGATAAGAAGATGGATCTCTTCTCTCCCAAAGCTGCAGTCGTGGAGATTATTGTCTGTCAAAGACTCCAACTCACTCATTAAACCACTGGTGGTAATTTAAGTATCAGCAGAAGAAAATATTCATCTGATGTAACTCAACTTTGAAAACCAATTGAACGTTATATTTAGTTGTATGAGATAGATTAGCTTTTATCACTCTAAATGTCCAAGTCAAAAAGTAGTTGCTCAATTTTCAGGCTATGCATACACTAATATGTTGAAGTCTGTAGTAGGTGTCATCTTTGGGGGTTCAGATGTAATATAAACTTCATGTTTTTTTTGTAAACAGTATTAATTAACAGTGAAATGAAGGGTATCTTACGTGCAAGAATCACCGACGTTTCCGCCGCATTGATGGAAGGACATGACTGCCTGAACCTTGAGGCCATGTTTCTTAGCCATCTCCAACAGCTCAGCATAACCGCCCCAATTATACTCACCAGGTGTCTCTCTTTCCACCAATCCCCACCACACGTCCATCATTACCCCTTCCACACCCGCACTCTTTAGCGCCTGTAGGCTCGCGTTCATTGCCTTCCGTCTATTCACGCCGTTACTCATCGTTACACTGTCTAACGGCATCATCACGTAAACCGGAACTCCCTTTTTACCACCACCCCCACCCCCACCCTTTCGATGCTCTCTCACCGCCACCTCTTCTTCCGTCATTAACGCCTGACACGCAACCGACAGATCCGCTCTCATTCCGCCTCTCGCCGGACTCATCGGCGGCGACGGCGATAGCCTGTCCATATCCGTCGCTTGTTTCTGTACGGACACGCGGATGTTCGCCGGAGGCGACCTCCACACGGCGGAAGCACTTACTGCCGTGGTTGTTGTTGGCTCTCCTCCCGCTGTGTGACCGGAATCCGCCGCGAGTGGAGTGCCGGATAAACCTCCGATTTGATTTAAGCTCATCGCCATTTAATAACACAGATTTGAACTCCAAATGTAATTAACGGATGCTTATGATTGAAGAAATAATTAATAATTATACTTTTGATTGATTGCTGATAAAGAGATTTTTGTATGAGATTGGATGAAAAATTGGATGTGAGGAAGCTGAATATATGTATATATAGATACAGATGGATATACAAAAGGACTTCGAGATTCAACAAGGATTACGTGAAGATGCACAATTTGATTTTTTCAAGTTATAATAAAAAAACAAAAAATAAAGAAAAGAAAAAAGGGAAATAACAAACAGATAATCTTTAATAAGCCATTAAGTAAGTGACACGTGTAAAGTCAAACACGTGGAAAAGTATGGGCCACGGCGGAGGTAACGGTTGTGATTGTGTTTGGAGTCATGTGCAGTTGGACGGTGAGATATTGTTACGCGTCAACTTTCCAGGAAGTACAGTATTGACAACTATGTGAATGATGATGTGATCCATTTGATGGTCACGTGTTTAACTGACTGCTCACAACTGATCGTTACGTTGATTGTCAACGGTATGGGTGTTCATAGTTCAAATATAATCGGGTTATTCAAATAGTTTATTCGGATTTAACTATTCGGGTCAAACTATTTGGTTTATTAGATTGAATCGGATAAAAACCAAATTAATATTTTAGTTATTGGACTGGTTTTGGTTATTATTATTGAAACCGGATAATCCAAATAGTAATAATAGTATATGTAATACTCTTGTTAATCTATCAAAATAATCGTTAAAATAGTTGCATATTTATTTTTTGTATATAAAACCTTATTATATACTCCCTCTGTCCCAAAATTATTGTCACCCGACAAAAAACACACAGTTTAATAAAAACATACTTATTACTGCGATCTCTTTCTTACTTTTTACAAAAATACAGTTTTACACTTAACTAATTAATTACTGCTTTTTTAAAAGTGTGTAATAATAATTTAAATCAAGGGTATTATGGTAATCACGACAAAACTTTACTATCTATTTTTGGAAGTGGACAATTAATTTGGGACGTCCGTAAAAGGAAACGTGGACTATAATTTTGGGATAGAGAGAGTAAAAGATATCGTTAATATATGTCATTGTATATAGCTTAAAATCCTAAGTTTTACTTAAACAACAAACTCCACATTTTTATACCCTTAATCCATCATGACAATATGTAGCCGTTGATATCGCTCATGACATTACCCTTTCAGGAGTCAAAACGATACTCTCATGCAGTCTAACTGATAACCAAATGGTTAAAACCAATCTATCCAAACATTAATATGGTTTGGTTCGGTTCGGATTCGATATTTGTTTGGGTAGATCAAATTCACATTTTAAGCCCCAAAATCCAAATGGATTCGTGTTAATGGGTCGGATTTGATCCAAACCATCCAAACGAATACCCCTAGTCAACGGTTACAAACCGAGGTGCACATATGGGCTTTCACGAGAGCCTGGCCTAATAAAGAAACTGAAAAGGCTCAAAAAACTTAATCTGAAAAATCCCGACCTGAAGTCTAGCATGGCCTGAATGTCTTAAACTCTTAAAGAGGCCTCTTTTTATTGATAAAAGTCCATTTCCGGGTCAAGCAGGGCTAAACCGAAAGCTTGAAGCCCAAAAGTTCGAGCTTTTTAAAAATAAAGTCTGAAAGCCTTAACTTTTTTAAGATAAAGTATAAAGTTTTTCAAGAAAAAAACCCAGATATTTCAAAATACTTGTTTTTAGTATTTACCTTTGAGTCCTTACTTATATAGTATGTCTAAGTAGGGGTGTTATTCGGACGGATTGTTCGGATTTCGGATTATTCAGATCGGATTAATCGGATTTTGGACAATCTCAAGTTCATCTTTAATCCAATCCAAATAAGAAAACGGATTAATCGGATATGGATTAAATGGTTCGGATTAATTTTCGGATTAAACGGTTTCATCTGAATAAGCTCACGTTGAACGTATGATACCGAGTAAGACTAAATTTACGTTTAATAAAACAAGTATATGAACAAAAATAAGATAAGATGAAATGATATATCATATTAACATTCAAATTCCAATTCCAACTTCTAACATACAATTTGATCCAAAACATATTCCTAGTTCCAAAATTAAATACACCTTCAATCAATCTAATCCAAAAGACAAGTCCCAAAACATCCAAAAAGTATTATATTTTCTTTTCTTAAGTTCATAGCATCCAAAATGTCAGACCTACGTTCTTCAAAAACTGGAAAAATAGTAACATTAATTTCTAATATATTATTAAAAAATAGTATTTAATATATTTGATTCTTATTCGGATTATACGAATATATCCAAACAGTTTAATATTGATCCTTAATCATATCCGTGTATCCATTTAAGTAATCCATAATTCGTTTAAGCAATTCATAATCCAAATTATCCTATCCATTTAACCTAAATCGGATTGGATCGGATCAATTATTCGAATTCCGAATAAAAGTGACATCCCTATGTCTAACATATATCTTGCTTCTACAAAAATTATCTTTTTTATATATGCAAAGTTTTATGTGTATTAAGTACGTAAATGGGCGTATATTCATTTTATCGATAGATACTTAAATAACTACGATAACATCATATATACATTATATCAATAACTTCATTTTACCCCAATTGATATAGAATCATGCGATAACTAGTAGCTATATAGTACTAAATAAATGCAATAATTAATTAGCACTAAACAAGCATACCATATATTTTAAAATTAGTATGTCCACCTCAGATTCGATAGAAGTTGTAAGAACGGGTCCTTTTTAATATCATTTGTAAAATAAGTTACTTCTAAATCTCTTTATAAGATCACTCTCAACGGCACCCTTGGTTTGCAACCGACGGTCATCGGTTAAAACGACGTCGTTGACAGTAAACCGTCGGTTTTGGACGTCAATTTGGCAAAGGACAAGGGATGCGTCAATCAAGGGGAGGGTGCGCCCGATTCGTATTTTCCTTTGATTTCTTTTATCTTTTTCTTTTTTTCAGTTTTTTATTTTTGTTTGGGAAACAATTTTTTTTTTCTTCCTAAAAGGAGGGTCGGAGGAGATGAGGAAGATGACAATGGATTGATCGATGGAGGATGATGTTAGGATTTTAAATGGCCTCATTTTATTAGTGGACTTAATTTTTTGGAAATAGGCTCATCTTAATTGAAAATATGCTCAGTTTGTGTTCATTTATAGTTATGTTTTAAAAGTATAAATAAGGTTGGTGGGAATATAAGTTAAATACATTAATGTAATTTTATTTTAATTATAATGATAATATTATATTTAATTTTATGTTTCAAATAAATAGAGTAAATATTTTGTGTGAGATTGAGAAAAACTGAAATGATATTTATTAGTGACAGTATAGTGTTAACTTTCTAGTTAGTTTTCAAAAGTGTTGATGTAGCTTAAATTTAACATAAACTAATACATCTAAAATATCAATGTAGGAAGAGGTCTAAAAACGGATCTTCTAAATTCTGACACCATTATTCCCACCAACCTATCACACACTTCATTTAAAATGTCACTTAGCTCTTTGACTTAGATAATAGTTAGACTGAGGCCGGCTCATGGGCACAACACATTATAAAAATATCAATGTGTTTGTGTATCACATTTTTTATTTGATATTATTAAACATGAAAGTGTAATGTGTATCACTTTTTCTAATTTATTTTTTCAAACATACTGAGGGTTTTTCAGAAAGTGCATTGTGTATCACTTTTTTTAATTTATATTTTAATCATACTTTGATATTGATCATTGTATATTACGTTTTAATATATTGTTTTTAAAATGTGCATTGTGTATCACATATTACGTTTGAATATATTGTTGTAATACCCTGCGTAGAATAACCTCACCCATAGTCTACAACCTTTTTATTTACAGAATTCTTATAATTTTTCTATACATTTTTATTGATTAATATTAATACACTATTAAAATCTACAATTAAAGCTTTATGCCAAGTACCAAATCACATTAAAGCAATGATCCTATCAACCCACATATCTTCGAAAATCTTGTTACTCAACGAAGCTTCGAAAATCTTACATTTGCATGAAATATCTTTCAAAAAACATGTTTTAGGCATCAAACTCCTATCACTTTTCCATAGCAGATTTATGTATGATAATATGCTCATGAACATTTAATGTTGCTCCCAAATACTAGTCTTGTTAATCTCTTTCGGAGTTTTACATCTGGTTCATCAAATGCACCATTTAATTTTCAACTAGTGATAATTCGTGAGATATAAAAGAAATTAATCCGGGGGCTTAGCGTTATCTTAAACAAGATAAAAAAAAGTCAGTTGGGTCATGGTAACCCAATTTTACAAAAGAAATAACAAGTAACCCATGTTTACATGAGATGTTAAAAACTAACCCATTTCTATGCATAAAAAGTAATCACATTGCGGGAGTACAAGACTAGTTTACTAAAACCAAGTACAAGACTAGTTTACGAGTACAAGACTAGTTTACTAAAACCGAGTACAAGACTAGTTTACGAGTACAAGACTAGTTTACTAAAACAGCGCACATATTTTGTTTATGGTTGTTACGTAGAAGCAATTAAGGCACTAAAGGTGCTTTTATGACATTACTATAATGTAAGATTGGTTGCTTGGAAGTTGGAACAATCCCAAATTTGTGCTTCAATTAATAATCTTTCTACTTTCAAATGGTCGGGTTTAGTCCTACTTTAGTCCTCGATCACATGTCACTTACTAACTTGTAGTACAGATCAACACAACTTGTATTCAATCACATAAGGGCTACAATCTTGTTCAATTTAATACAATTCAGCAAATAAGAAGTTTCTAATAAACTACTATTTGGTATGAACAAAAAATTACTTGCAACTATTGATACAATCATCACATACATAGATCACAAAACATGTAAAAAAAATGATGTTTATCGTTATGGTAGATCACAATCAGGGACGAGGTTTTCCTGCCAACATGAAACCCTTGTAAGCAACACGCCTAACCAACTTTGATCCACCCCACACATTCTCAAGTTCTCGAACCACATTTTCAGACAACAAATCAACACCTTTCTCCTTAGCGGTCACAACCGCGGACCAGGATCTCAACATGCCTAAAACGCCCTCAAGCGATAGTTGTTTCGGTATATCTAGTTTCAAAGGGCTCCCTTCCGACCCTAACCCAACACTTTCAAACGGAAAAGGCAACGATTTGTAACCATCAAATACAAATTTAATGTTTTCGTTCCAATACGGAAGCGTAGTGTCATGAAATCGCTTAAGTGCGGCATCAATTTCAGGGGTTATGGAAAAGTCATTGTACCCCCAGACCGCAAATACGCCGTTTGGTTTTCTCAAAACGCGATTGATCACCGAGTAAAATCTCGGAAGGTCAAACCAGTGTACGGCTTGAGCAACCGTTACTAAATCTACGCAATTTTCGCCACCGATCAGGTTAATTAGGTCATCATCTGATAAAGACAGTGGTGTGTGAAGGTATCGAACTCGAGGATGAGACATAGCGAGTTTCAATTGAGATTCGCTTACGTCGGTCCCGATTACTTGCTCATAATGCTCAGCCACCTAGATCAAAGCATCAATTCATAGGAATCGAATCTAGTTAGTTAGGGTTTAGTGAAATTAATCAATTAAGAAGATATTGGAATTAGGGAGACTAACACCGATCGCGGCTTGACCGTTGCCGGTTCCGACGTCCCAGGCGAGTGAGTGAGAGGAGGTGCGATGAGCTAACATAGAGTACCAGTCGGCCGGATAAGTTGGGCGTGCATCTAAATATTCCTCTGCTTGTTTGTCGAATAATCCTGCCATTTTTAATTTTGTTTTCTCAACGAGTTTGCAGGTGGAGGACGACAGGAAGGAATTAATTATATAGCGAAAAAGCCTTATGTAACCAGACAAGAAATACTCCAACCGTCCCAAAATAAGTGTCTATCTCAGTGCCAACTGTTAACAACCAACGTATCAAACTCCTAGCATGTACTTTGAAAAAGGTGAAAAGTGTATAAAAGTTGGTAAAATAAGATGTAACTTCACATTAATTAATCAATTAAGCAATGTTTTAAAGGTTGGGCTCGTTTTTTAAGGAGCTTTTTAGCTTATTGCGTTATGATACAGTTAAAAAGTTATTTTGAAGGTGTTTGGATGAGCTTTTATGAGATTACTTTGAAAAAGTTAAAAACTAAAAACCTCAAATTATTGACTTTTAGATAACGTAAAAGCTAAAAATCTTAAGCCAAACCAAACACCCCATAAAATTCGAGTGGAGTGGGCGGCTCGATCGGTCGGCCCCGAGAGCGGGTTGAAAGTAAGCAGGGTAACCCCTATTTTGACTTGGTTAGATCAGGCCAGGCTTCCGGTAGAACTGAAGATAAATTTTAAGTAATGTGAACAACTATTCTAGCGGGTAATGATATTTAGTAGTTACAGAGTATTTATGATATTTAGTAGTTACAGAGTATTTATTGCAAGTGGATACTTATTTTTAGATACATATAAATAATAATGTTGATATTTAGTTTTAGACGGAAAGAGTAGAAGATATATATTCAACATTTAGGATTATATATAAAAGTAATTTTTGATGCAATACATTAAGACAGATGACTAATGACCGAGTGCTAATGTTATAAGATCATATAGAACTACAAATGTATTTTAGGATTTCTTGTTAAGGAAAAAAAATTACTTCTTCCATTTATTGAATTACATACGTAAATACTAAAGATCACTCGATCACAATTCTATTTCGTATTATAACTTTATGAGTGTGATAACTGATCAATCGTAGCTTTGCCTGAGTGCAATAAGAGAGTGATTAGTGGAGAGTTTATGAGGGATTAAGCTTCTACACCTTCGATTAACGTGCAAATCCAGTTCGAGACACGGTCAATTGAGGTGGTAGAAAGCAAAGTCCTATTGTTGAATTTATGAGGTGTTTGTTGTTGTGTCGAATGAAACACTAATGGTGGTATTTATAGTGAAGACTGAACCATTGTGATGATTCAGGTTTCGCCGTGTGGCACGATCTGGTTTAGGTTCGTCATGTGGCATGATCTGGTGCTTCCTCGAAGATCCGGCCAACTGCTCCCCACGTGGGGCTATGTGTGAGAGAGATGAACCATGTCGTTTGGTAATCTGCCACTAATGTTGGCTTGCGCGTGGATTTATTGAGAATTGTACTTGTGACAGCCGCCATTGCTTCTGTCAGAGCATTCGGTCAACCACTATGCATAATCTTCTTGGCACTGATTACCATGCGTCAGATGTTGTCGTGGCGCGGAGCGATTGGGAGCGGGATGGCCGCTCCTGGTCTTGTACACTATGAGATGTGCGTCATTTGTTTTTATGGCTACCATGCCGGTATGCGGGGAACGCAGGGGTGACCGGCGGCCGCCAACCCGGCTTGGAAGGTAACGACTTCGTACCTCAAGTTGCGATCTCGACTGTCACCCGTGCTCCGACCTCGTGGGAGGAGGCCGGAATGCCATACTATATCTTCGGATAGCATCTTCTGTTTGGATCGATGTACAGGGTCCGAGCTCGGGTACCGTTGATAGCATATATCGTTAATAACTAATTGAAACAGTATATGCTTAATAAAAAAAATACTTTTAGATCAAACACTCATTAAAACTACACCAACACTATTCATTAACGAAATCCTGACTGATTAACTAATGCATATTGACTAACAAACATAAAGTTGACGTATAAAGTATAAACCATAAAGCTAGCATGCTAAAAATCAATATGTTACACGGTAGCTAATTTTTAACAAATTATCAGTGTTTTAAGACCCAGTTCGACCGGCCCGGTCGGACCACATTTTTAGAGATTTCCGGGCCAAAAAAACCCGGGTTTTTCAATATGTTAACTAGTCAACGACCCGGTTGACCCGGCCGGTCAGACCGGGTTGGACCGGGACCCGGACCAGCACATTGATCCGGTTTTCATGTTTGTTTGTTTTTTTTTTTACAATTTCTATGTACATTTAGTTATTTATAATTAGGGAATATTGATTGATTTTATATTTCAAGAATAATGGGGGTAATGAGGGAATTTTTGACTGATGTGTCATCATCATTTATTACTCTATGGATTATATAATTATTATATTGATGTGTATTACAAGTATAACAACGAAATCGATGTATCATCACTCTTTATTAATCTATGGATTATAATTATTATATATGATATAATTAATAATTATAACTATAATTATAAAAAAAAATCACTAAATACTACTACTGTATACTATTATTAACTCTAGTCCGACCTTCCGGCCCAACCGATCCGACCGGTTCGACCAGAAATTAACACTTTTCCAGGTCGACTAAAAATTCGGGTTTTAAAACATTGCAAATTATTGAATAAAAAAAGAGAAATTCTTAGACGGTATTTTATTTTTGTTCCCGTTATTCTATATTTTCACTTGCAAAGCACATTAAACTTTTAGTCAAGAAGTGAAACTTTATTATTCTTGCACGACTTGAAAAGCACACAAATCGTTTTCGGACATGAAGTTCTAAGATCAACATTAAGGATGCGGTTTTCCAGTAGGCATGAAACCCTTAAAAACGACACACCTGACCAATTTCGGCCGACCCCACACATTCTCAAGTTCTTGAACTTTCGGACAGCAAGTCCACACCCCTCTCCTTAGTGGTAGGAATCGCAGACCAAGACCTCAACATCCCTAAAAGGCACTCGAAACGATAGTTGCTTGGGTATATCTAGTTTCAAAGGGCTCCCTTCCGACCCTGACCTAATGGTTTCGAAAGGGAAGGGCAATGTTTCGTAACAAGCAAATATAAGCTTGACGTTGTCTTTCTAATAAGGAATCGTAGTATCGCGAAAGCGATTGACTACTGCATCAATTTCAGGGGTTATGGCGAACTCATCATAACCCCAAACGGCAAATACTGTAACACCCGTCAAATTAGGACTAGAGATTTGTGCCTAATCCTTTGTTAATACATATAATTAGTTCGGAATTGGGCTAATTAATGTATTGAAATATATATTGATGAATATATACGATTATGCGATTTGATTAAATCGTACGCAATCCAAATCGAATGTAATTCGAATCAAATAAATACGGGCGTTGGTGAACAATTTTTATTAAATAAAATGACTCTATTTTATCCAAAATATTATTTAAATAATATTTCGTACACAATTCGTATCGTACAAACAATGACTACGCGACCAAAATATTAAACGCGCAAACAAATCAAAGATTATATTCTAAACCCGGTTATTAAGTATTTGGTGAAATACTTCAAGTAAAATATCGAATAAATATTCGTATTTTAAAACGTATAATTAAACGCGTATAAAAATATTTAACCGTTTAAACAATCGGAAAAACGAACACCGCACGGAGCACGATTGCAGGAAATTAAAATTGGAGACTCACACCTCGGTGGGGCCCCTCCCTAAACCGGCCCAAAAAGGGGTGAGGTCACCACCTCCCCACCCCACTTTCTCATTCCCACTCCCTTTTCTCTTTCCCTCTATCTTTTTCTCTCAAACACCACCACCACCATCACCTCATTCAACCACAAAAATCACCATCAAAACGACCTTAAATCTTGAAGTTCATTTAGAAAAAAAGATTCACGGCGTCACGATCTACATTTTCACCTTTTCAGATTTCTCGCGCGATGATTTGTAAGTTTTCCGACAAAACTCGAAACTCTCCGATTCCACTTATTTTTACTTATTTGTGGTTTATATAAACTTAAAATGTTCAAATAAGGGTTGGGTAAAAGTATCGGACTAAATGGTCGCCGGAAAAATTGTTTTTGGCTCAAATTTCGGCCAACAGCTCGTTGTGTCGCAAAGGCTCCAGGCCACCTGCGACACAAGCCCTTATGTCGCAAAACCCCCCACTTATGTCGCATATAGCGACACAAGTGACTATGTCGCAAACCCTTCGGACGTCGCATTTAGCGACATAAAATACTATGTCGCAAAACTTATTTCCGTCGCACACAGCGACACAACACCTTATATCGCATTAAATTGCGGATGTCGCACTTAGCGCCACAAAGACTTATGTCGCAGACATGATTTGCGACACAATAGACTATGTCGCACCTAGCGACACAAGTCTTATGTCGCATGTAGTGTCGCATGAAATAGAACCAAGAAAACACAGATTTTACTAAGTGTCGAGACCTAAAAATTTATCATTTGATTTCACCAAATTTCAAGTTCAGATGCATCTCGACCCCAACTAGGGGCCAGCCCTTTGGACCCCGCCAGGGGTTGCCACCCCTGGAACCCCGCTTACCAGGGGCGCTGCCCGCGGACCCCCGTCACTTAGAGTTTGTAAATACATTTCACACCAAGTGTCAAACTTGTATAACATCAAACACGAATACGATACGACTTCTAAAACACATTGGAACATACCTTTTAATTATAACACTTCGAAATCATAATAATAATAGTTGAGATTATTATTACAAACAATCGCCAACGGGCCGTACACATTTTCAAAACTCAAGTTAATCAACCAAATCGTAGTCATTTGTTCATTCTAGTTGGACGAACAACTATAAAGGTAGTCTTTTAAGATACCTAATCAATTAATAACCATCGCGTGTCGTGGACACCCTCAGGTTACGAGTCTTCGGACAATCACTAATCGGATAATCAACTCACGTTTATTGATTAAACGCTTCAAGACTCAGGTGAGTCTCATGGCCTCTCTTTTGCTGTTTTTACTTAGGGGTGTGATTCATTGCTTATTTTAACATGTGAACGCAAGTATAAACATTTTCATATAATACATGAGTTTTACACAACTAATCATTTCAAAGCCCTCCGTCAGCATAGTTTGGTAATACGTTGTAGCGTGAATATTAGTAAATGATATCATATAGGATTGACCCTCCTCGTCCGGGTTAGCAAGCACTAACTGGGTAAACGGATGTACTAATATTTGTTCAGACGAGTGTTGATTAGGCACTCGTGGAGGCACCTCGCTCAGGCACTGATTGTGATCCTGACCCCTCGAGTTAAGCTCAGACTATGTGCTCATGGTTGTATACATTATCTTTAACTTTATTTGCTGGATGCAAATCAGTACTTAAATCTTGCGGTTCATACGATATTATTTGATACTCAAACCTGTGAGCTCACCAGCGTTAGCTGGCCCATTTTAGCATGTATCACAGGTACTCAGCAGCAGATTTGGACTGCCCTCAGGATTACTATAGCTCGAGTCAGCATGCAGACAATAGAGATTTTCTTGCATTAATATATTTTGTACAAGTATTTATGTTTTGAAATCTCTCATTAAATCGAACACGAGCTATGTACGGGTTCAACTATTGTAAACATTTTAATATTTATATATTTTATTAAAACGACGTATATAGAGTCGTTTGCTATATATATGTATGTTTTGATTATTGATTAGTAACACTCAAATTATGATTCCGCCAAACAGTAAATTTGGGGTTATACCATTTGGTTTTTTCAAAACACGATTGACAACAGAGTAGATTCTTGGGAGGTCAAACCAATGGACGGCTTGAGCAACAGTTACTAGATCCACACTATTTTCACCTCCGATCAACTTAATCAAGTCATCGTCTGATAATGAGAGTGGCGTGTGAATGTACTGAATGCGTGGATGAACCTTGGCAAGTTTTAGTTGAGCTAGACTCACGTCAGTCCCAATCACTTGCTCGTAATGCTCTGCCACCTATTGATCACTTGTATGTACAAATATATAAAAAACACGAAGATAAATAATGAAATTACAGAATATGTACATGAATGGGGTATGGAAGGAAGACTAACACCGACAGCTCCTTGACCATTTCCAGTTCCGACATCCCAGGCTAGAGAGTGAGAGGAGGTTTGATTAGCTAACTTAAAGTACCATTCAGCTGGATAAGTCTGTCGTGAATTCAGATACGACTCTGCTTGCTTATCGAATAACCCTGCCATTTTTTTCTCTCCCTTAATCAACAGGATCGAGCCTAAGAGTTCCAAGAAAAAAAATTGAACAAGATGGAATCAAATCTTAAATAGAGCCTCCTCAATACACAACTGTGTATATGGCAAGTATATTACAAAAAGCAAATGCTTGCTACATTAATCCCTCCGAATCCAAGGACAAGACCCGAAAAACGAACCAATAACATGCGTCATGCGACTCAAGTTGGTTTAACAACCGACCTAGTAACCTCCTTTGCTTTGACCTGATCAAGCGCACATCGCCCATCATGTTTCCGATCCAATTTATGTCAAATTTGGGCCAAATTTCTATAGTGTCTTTCATAAATCAACTAGCATGTGGTTTAATTTACTAACAGTTTGACATGAAGATAAATAAAACAAACCGCATTGTACCAAAGTCGAGTTTTTTTTTTTTTTGGTACATTTGATTTTGATCCTTGCTTAAAGGTTGAGTGTTATCGTGTGGATATAATTAATATGACTAGATTATACTACTAGTTACAGTAATAATATGAACATACCTATGTATTATATTGGAGTAAAAGCTAAAAAGTTTGCCCAAATTCACTGCTGGTAAGTTTGGGTGAAACTGAGTATTAGATACGTACATATATAAGGCGTTTGCATTTGAATTAAACCTAGACCGTATCGCAAATCATATTATATTGTTGACGTACCTACACTTTGCAGCATTACTGTTTACACGTATCAAACTTACTGTAAAATTCAGCTCGATCAGCAGGTCCCAAATTTATACATGGGATCTATTGCCTTCAAGATAGCCTCTAGAGTTTCATGCAAATCTTTAAACGCTAGCATAACATTAAATACGAATAAATATCTGGTGTAAGACGATGTATCATCATCAAAACGTCATCAAAATACACTAAAACACTTTTTGAAAGTTTTGATTCATTAAAAATAACAAACGAAAGTATGGTAAACACAATAGACATCAGACACAAAATTAGATGCACACTAAACCTATTACTATTTGAAGATTTGTACATGCCAAAAAATTGCATATACAGAACAATGACAATAACGAAGTAAAGCATCAAACAAATAGAAAATCAGAAAAATTGAGTGAGGGTCGCACGTGGAACGAATATTTCATCAACCATTAGATGGGAAGGTTGCGTGTTTAATAGATGTACAAATAACATACTGTGTTCGTGTTCATTAGACATGCTTATTGTGCATCCAGTCAAATCGATTAGAGCATATAAAATTTTTATCATACCAATATATCAATATGTATAGCAAAACCATTAAACTATTAGCTAGGTATATAAATAAAAAGTAACGTACTACATGGATAGAAGAAAACAAAAAGACAAACTAACCCTAGCTAGCTAGAAATTGGATCGATTCTATTAATTGTAATTCTGATATCCTTCATTCAATTCATTCAATTCCTAATCAAAGGATATCAGAATCATCAAAGTCGTCTTCAAAGGCGTTGAAGAAGTTAGCATCAACAATGCTCGGACGGCGGCTTTGGGTATCATTATACTTGTTCCGAAACGTACCCAAAAAAGAATTCTGATTTTTAGGATTATGTTTCCACCCCTCAACCTCAAACTCAAACTCCTGCGGCTGATCATCATCTTCGACGTCAATCTGATGATGATCATCATCATAATACTTACCCATAATCATCATCCTCGTCATCCGATCCATTCTCGCTCTCTTCTCTTCGATCAGTTTATTGATCTTTTAATTCGTAGGTAATTTATACATTATTATTCAACTCTATATATAGATAGATAATCCCGTGAGATATATTTTCATTTGTTTCCTAATTTATCTTTTCATTATATATTGATTTTTTAGGTATATCTATCCTATAAATACGCATTGCAATATTTTTGGATTTGGTATATCGTTATATTGGTGCCATCGGACCATTGAAATTGGTATTGTAGGTATTCTTTATTATTATTTATTTATTATTTATGACACTATCGAAAGGACAAAATCAAAGGTGCAACAAAAAAAAATTATTAATAAGAGGATTATCGTTAAGACTTTATGATATGTTTTATTTTCTGTAAATTGTAGTTTGTCTTCTTGAATTTTAGTTAAGATACAACTAAACTGCTTCTTTATATACTAGCTGGTAACTCACGTAATGCGGCAGAAACATATTCGAAATTTATGATAAAGCATAGCGAAATATCAACTGTAAAGTTGATTTAAAATATACGGCTTAAAACAATCAAATAATAAGAATACGAAAATAAAATTAAACTTCAAATTTATATGATGACGTGCATTATAAGATGTGTGCATTATAAAACAATTTATATGTAGTTGAAAAAAAACAATAAAAAATATTACATGGCTAAAATGTGTGCATCATAAATGTTATATTTATATGATGACGTAAAAAAATAAATAATATGTAGTTGAAAATAAAATTAAACTTCAAATAGCAAAATCGAAGCACACATGAATAGAATGGATTCACATCGTCGAGCATGAAATCAGCTGCAATAATGAGAGATACGTTAGTTTACGGACAGTGAAATATTATTAAAACTATCCATATACACCATACTAATAAGAACTTTAAAAGCCATATCGATTAATGTAATCTGAAAAAAACTCCGTATGCTGCTACAAAATGGAAGGTATGAAAACTCACTTGTAATGACATATTATACTGTAATTTTAATATTAAACAATTAACTGTAACTTATTCATCATGCAAGACTTCTCGATATACCACGTTTGATGTGTAGACATCTTCACGATCAAACTCTTTGACGGGTCTCACTAATACCTTGGTGTTTATCAAATTAAAAACCCAATTGCATAGTAACTGAAATTTGAAAACTAAATGTTTATTAAATTGTAACCAGATATGCAATTATTAATTTAATCATTCAAGTTAAATTAATGTTAACAACAAATGCACCTCAACCCTACGCAAACGGTGGCCTCTTTATAAAGTTAACCAAACACAAACTTAAAGTCATACGAAAAATGTTTTGGGCTTAAATTTAAATCAAACACTTAATAATAGTGAAATACACAGGTTTAGTTTGAAGGTTGTTAAAGACTCAAATGTAGAAGGTTGTTAAAGACTCAAATGTAAAATTTTATTGGTTTCTGATGCTATAATAAATAATTACAAATATTAACATTTCATCTGCTTTGTAACACCTTGGCGTGCGAAACATAAATTTGTATGTAAATAGAAATATAAATACTTTGCAGCACATACAAAGTCTTGAATTTATACTGTATGAACATATGAACAACCACGCAAATATGATCGATATCTAAAAAGTAAATGAATACAGGAGCATGAATGTTACCTCCATATCAGAAGCGGGAGCAAGAGGAGGATCATGAACAACAGAAACGGGAGCAGCAGGGAGGATCATGAACAGCAGAAACGGGAGTAGCAGGATGAACATGAACATAATCACTCCCTACAATCGAAGAAGCAGTAGTTGAAGCAACAAAGGTACTCGAGACTGGTTGAAGAACGGGAGCAGTGATTGGAGCAGTTTCCGAAGCAAGTTCTAGAATCATGTTGATGTAGGAATTCATATTTAAAGGTGTGTTGATGTTGGTGTGGTAATTTTTTCATGAATACAAGTGGGTTTATATAGTGTTAATGTTGTTGTGGTATTTTTATCTTGTGATTCTATGATTCTATAATTTAATGAGTTGTGTCTGTGTTGAGGAAATTGATTTTGTAGGGAGTGATATGAGTTATTTTAATTGATTTTTGTGGTTGACTTCCCATATTAGGTTGACGTGTTTTGTAATAAAAAAGTTGTATATTGATTTTTTAGGGAGTGATATGAGTTATTGTAATTGATTTGTGTGGTTGACTTCCAAAATTAGGTTGAGTTGTTAGGAGATAATAAAAGGTGTATAATTGACTACCGACAGTTTGTGGCTAGAAATAAGAAAAGAAAAAACTCGTTAAACGTATTCTTTTATTTATGGTTAAAGAGTAAAAGATTAAATAGGGGGTATTTTGGGGATTTCTCATATGACTTAAGGTCAAAATATGAGAATGTTTAATAAGGGGTAGAGATAGAGATATTCAACCTTAAAGATTTTAGTTAACAAAACTCAAAATACAAAATAAGTAGACTACAAATATTTACTCCGTATACATTAAACATCTTGAAAACCACCTACAGCAAATACTTCAAATCTCATTATTTATTAATTACTAGTTGTTTCTATATATCAATTATTGTAAACATGATTCAATCCGTTTAAAATTTTAATACTTGTTCATAATTCATAAATATCATTTTGATCCAAGGTTATTTTGAAATAATAACGTCATGAATATAAGAATTCAGACCATTGGGCCTCCTCGGTATCACCCATTGGGCCATGGCCATAATGAAACAAGACTTAACCGCCTAG
Organism: Pseudognaphalium luteoalbum; assembly: GCA_963422505.1. Taxonomy (NCBI): domain Eukaryota; kingdom Viridiplantae; phylum Streptophyta; class Magnoliopsida; order Asterales; family Asteraceae; genus Pseudognaphalium; species Pseudognaphalium luteoalbum. Next base: position 29,315,834 of record OY730192.1, read on the forward strand.
ACTTGTACTGTTGTACACAATCCAAGACATGTTAGGTATTTCAGTTCAATCCATTAAAAAGTACAACTAATATAAACTTCATCCAAGCTAAACTTTAAGTTTCTACTTTACCCCATTCCAAAATAAAAAATGGGAAATAAATCTCACTCTTGTTGGATACAAGCAACATTCTTTACATCATGTACTTTTTCATTTGATGCTAACTAGAATTATCAATCTCATGTGTTGCAGCGAGTTTGAAAATATAATTACTATACATTATATATAAAATTATTATTTGATACTGTCCGGTTAATTAAAAAAACTAAGAACTCGTAATTTTATGATATAGTAGATTAAAAATACTTTTAAGATAAATTGTAATATACAGAGTAAATGATAACAACATATTTAACATTAACATTTGGGTTTTTTGCTGAAAAACAAGTCAATAATTCTCGTTTTAGTGTTTTCGGATATCAGATATTTTGAACTTTTTAAAATGAACTACTTATTTAAAAATTGTGATTAAAGGGTTTTAGGCTAAAAAGTCAGAATATTTGATACCCGAAAACACAAAAACAAAAATTATTTTTCAGCAAAAGAAACTTTGATTAATTTTATACCAATACACTTTAATCATAATTTTTGAATAAGTTGTTCATTTTAAAAAGTTTGAAATATTTGATACTCGAAAATACAAAAATGGAAATTATTGACTCATTTTTCAGCAAAAATCTCTTAAAAATTATCATATTGAATTTAAAATAAGAACAACAATAATCATTTCAAACTGTACATTATCACAAAATAGTAGATGTGGATATCTCCGGTCGGTACCACACATTGTAGCTGATATATTTTTGTATTTAATGTTGTCATGTTCAAGAAATCGCTTAAAACTTATATCTAATACGAAATTTTTGACCTTATGAGCAATTTAAAAAAAAAACTATCAAAATAGTGTATTTTAACGATTTTTATTTCATTTTATCTTTAATTATATTTTGTTAAGTTATAATTTATGTGAAAAAAATATTTTATAATTGTACATGCATATATATATATATATATAGAGAGAGAGAGAGAGAGTATATTGATATAAAAGTGAGTTTGTGTATAATGTATCATTCTTTTATTTCAACTCGTTTAGTATATTTATGTGGTTTAGGTTATCAAACCAAAATATGTCTTATAGATAATTGAACTCGTCTTTCATAAATATATTATTCATGGTATAATTATATTGGTTAAATTAAAGTAAATAAGTAATTGCGATGATATGGCCACATATTAAAAACCATTAATATGTATACATAGTCATATTAAATATTATGTATGACAATTAATTGATTACTACAGTTTGAGAAAAGAGGTTACAGTAAAACCTCTATAAATTAATGATGTCGGGATCGGGATATTTTATTAATTTAGCGAGATATTATTATATTGATAAATTAATAGAATATTAATTTAAAGAGTTGGTTTGTCCAACCCATTCGTGAGCACAAAATGCATTATCGGAACAAAATGAATGTGAATGAGTTGTTGGATTATCAAGGTGATCGAAAATAATGAATGTTACGAGGTTCAAAGCATTGAATAAATTATAGCGGATACTGTTCAAAATCCGGTTGATGATGAAGTTGATGATGATTCAGTACCTTTGGAACCGGTCACTCGGAAAGAAGCATTGCAAGCGGCAACAACTCTTCAAAACTTTTTGTTGCAATACGAGAATACAATGCCTCAACTCTTAAGTGCAATAATGAGATTTAAAAATGAACTCAATATAGATTTGAAGTTCACAAAAACACAAGTGACTATAGATTCTTTTTTTACAAGACAATTCTATAATTTTAGAATATTTTAGTAATTATTAATTTATTGTTTCGCTGTGACCAATATACTTACATTGGGATTTAAAAAAATATATTATTTTATTATGTTATCGATTGGGATCCAATTTTGTACTGGTCTCAAGTTGAGACCGGACAAACTATTAATTTTATCGAGGTTATTAATTTATCGAGTATCAATTATAGAGGTTTTACTGTATTTGAAACTCACAAAATGTAATGCAATTAAAATTACCTAATTTACCAGTAAATAGTAAGGAGTAAATAGAACATGTGTCAAATGTAACCAACAAACTTAAACTTTAACTTATTTAATCATATTACATATGACAACTTTAAAGATAACTGTATTTTGAGAATGAAATTTATTTAAAACTCAAAAACTCTAAGGTAAATAAAACAAATATAATTTATCAATATATAGTAAGGAGTAATGGAGTCACCAAGAATGGAACATATGTCAAATCTAGTTACAAAACTCAATTTTCATCCATCTCTAGTTTTTGTTTTATCTTTAAAAAATAACTTATCATTAATACAAAATTTCTATAAATCACAAAAGGACAAACTACTTAATATTCATAAGTAGTTTGTAATTGATATTAGATGATAATGCGAGCATCACATATGCTCTTATATAATTTGTATTTCTATTTCACATTGACATTTTCTTCTTTTGGTGATTTTTAAATACGTTTTTGTGACTAAAAGAAAACTTGATGGACTTTGTCAAATGCACAACTAATGCTCAGGATATAAGATTAAACTCTTTTGCAAATCAAACACGAATTTAAATAACTAGGAAATTCGGAACCCTAATTGGTATTCAGGAAATTGCATTATTCAGAATTCAAAAACTGCATAAACCCTAACCCAAAAAGTGCTTAAATACTCTGGGAAGGAAACTAAACAAAGCACATCCAAAACGGATTGAAGCAACAAATTCTAAAACGTAAATAAAGTCCGAAACGAAATTTTTAAATAATTTAAACATCATTTTCGGGACCTAAACGATCCCGAAAGGTCAAAACTGACAGGGCACATTTGAGTCTTGATCGTTGGGCCATTTTAAAGTGACCATGCGAATTTCGACCCAATCCGACACTAAAATTAAAATGGTCAAAATTGAGGAGGAATGAATTGTTGATGATGTCATAACTAGTAGGAATGAAATCATAATGATATAAGTGTGATGATGATTCCCTACATCAACAACCTATAAAGATATTGAATTGTGTCAAGACTTTAATGAGAAAATTATTTCATGAACTTATTTCTTATTTACTTTAGTGTATCCTCTTAAATACCATTTATAAATTTGTATTAAATTAATAGGAATTTTACACTCACAAAAAGTTTACAAATAAACTTTTACAAAATGAGGGGCATATGAAATTATCCAATCACATTCATACATTTAATCTCTCACATCTTTCTCTTTCTTCATAGGATTTTGCTAAACATGAATAACAACTAAAATTTTATGGGTGGTTGGTAGTTTACGGTTAAAAAACTAACTATGTTAGCCATTTAATTACATTTGATTGGTGGTTAAAGAAAGTTGGACGGTTTTTTATGAAAGTTAGAACCTTATACATAGCCTTAAAGGATACCGGATACAAATAGCATTTTCCCTCTTCAAAATATTTTGACAACTTATTTTGTGGAAGTTTTTTTGTAAAACTTTTGTAAACAAAGTATTTCTCTTGAATTAAAATAGCTAAATACAAAGTTTGTTGTGCCACTACTATAGAGGTACTGGTTTTATAATGTACTCGTATTTAAAATTCTCGGGAGACCTATCGGAAAACATCATGCCGACTCCGGAGAGTAAGATGATGTTGCGGCATAAAAAAAAAAAATTCATATGTATTTTTATTACTTGTACAAATTTTATATCTTTTGTTCAATCTAACTCAATTATATGTATCTGATGACTTTTACACGTCAGAATTGCCCATTCACAAATAACTCATTATTGCATTTCCACATGTAAAACTTGCATTAAAAAGATAATGCTATAACAAGGTATCGCTTCCATCGTATTAGATGTTGGGTATACAGTGCTAGACCTCATTAAAATCTTGTTTAGTTAATTTAAGAAACAAAAGAATAATTAAACAATTATTACTAGGAAACTTATACCCATGAGAGCTATTTTCTAGAAGAAGTGATTTAATTATTGTATATTGATAATTAATACGGAGTATTAATAATGTGTATATCTCATTAAATTAAATTCATAGTTGTGCACTAATATATGAGTTTTGCTAACGTGTGCACAATGATACACGTTAAATCGTATTTAATGAAGTTTAAATTTCTTTAAATATAAGAATTTGCATGTAAAAACTCATTAATTCAATCTAATATTTATCTTTTTTATACATATTATTACAAATTCTGATATTAAAAAAAATATTAAACTTTATTAAATGAGGTTTAACGTGTGTTACACGTTAGCAAAACCCTAAATATATTATTCTAGTTAATTAATATAGTAAGGGACGATTTTCTGTAATTGGTAATGTGTTGATATATCTGGCATGGGAAAGCTCGGGCAGACTATATTATGCGATCATGAGTGGTTGAGTGTAATTGAAAATCATTTGGAATTGTTCAAAAAAGCGAAGCTCGTTAAAGCGGGTCATCAATGCAAACTGCCTTCAAAGTCTTTGTGCATTTTGGAACCATCCTTTTATTTGTTGACATTACTTTAGAGAACTTTCTTTTCATTTAAAGATACGTACTTAACATTTCTACCGGTTATTCGGGGCATTTAAATGAAAAGTGTTGTTAATCACTAAAATGAGCCTCTATGTATTAACTAAGGTTTTTTAGGGCTCAATCATGCTAGACACAATCAAGTTCATTTTTTTTCTTCCTTTTTTGATTTACTCCCCCGTTTCATTATAATAGATTAATTGTGTCATGTTTTGACTTTTTGGGAAAAAAAAATATTACTAACTTCGACTTTTGAATATATTTTTGTTTGTGTAATATAATAGCTGATGGAAATTATACCAATGAAAATACATTTAAAATCCAACTTATTCATATATTTAGCGTCAAGTATTATATTGCATAAACAAAACTATTTAACATCAAAGTTGAAAAAGAAATAGTTTAGAAAATAAAAAACATGACACTTGTAATGAGACAGATGAAGTATTGATTAACGATCAAGTAAATTATCAAATAAATACTAGGGAGTATATTTATTTTCGAGGTCCCTTTAAATTGAAGGTCCAATGTAATCGACCACCTAGGGTGTGTTTGGTAACAACGGGCTGGAGCTTGTGGCTGGAGCTGGGGCTTGGGCTTCAATTCAAAAGTCACTTCAAAAAGCTTCTTGTTTAGGGGCTTTTGGGGGGCTTATTTTTTCAAGAAGCCCCATTTTTTTATGTTGCCAAATAAAGCTTGTAGCTGAAACTTATAAAAAATAGAAGTTCAAGCCCTCAGAAACCTTTAGAAGCCCTTCATCCAAACATACCCCTAATCTACACTCAAATACGGCCGTCATAATACTAACATTCTACTTGGATAATGGCCTAGTGTGGCGGGATTAGTCAAATTCACTTTGTTGTCTTAAATTATTAAAGAGGTGCCTTTTTCAATATGCGTAGATTTTTCAAGGGTTGACTAGCATCTAACCAATAACCCGTTTTACATCTGAATTGAAAGGGAATTATAATCTTAATTAATAATAATAATAATGAAATAATAAAAATCAATGCTACTCGCGGTACTTACTAATTAGGTTAACTAAAATTTCTAGTAATAGTCAAATGCCTAGCTTTTAAGTGCATAGAAACACGAAAACGTTATTTTTATCACAAAACGTTAAACCTAATTAATTGTATATTTTGATTCTCTCTGAAAATATATCTTTTTACTAACCAAATTTAATATCCAAATCGCACCTACCAACCCCGGTATCATTCAGTTCCCCGAAAATAAATTAACTTATCTCAAACCTAGAAATACGCTATCCCACATATCATGTTAATGTTATTTTGGTTTTCTAAAAATAAAATAAAACATATCATGTTACAGATCCAATTTTTATTGGTCAATCATCGTACAACTTCATCATTGAATTGGGGAAAAAGGTAAAAGCCACAAACGTGACATTTTAGTGGTTTTTATACATAGTTAAATAAATTTTATAATGATTTATAATCCTTAATTAAAAATAAGCAAAAGACACAAACGTGACAATTTACAAAAAGTAAACGTATCAACAAAAATTCTACGTAGAAGATTCTAGGAATCATCTCAAACCAAATCGAATTTTTTTAATATCATAAAACGTTCAATTCAAACAACCAAAAAGAAAAAGAGCACATTAATTAAACTTTGTACGACCACCTAACAATTACTAGGGGGGGAAATCAACATCCATACCAAAATACTAACACTAAAAAATAATAATAACAAGTCTAAATCAATACTCAATAATACTAAAACTTATGATGGAGTTGACGGTTCAATCTTCCTTATTGGTAACCCATTATTCTTATGATCTTCTTCATCATGATAAACATACGCAAAACCACCATGTCGGGTCATATCCATACCCGCGGTCTCATCTTCGGGCGAAATCCTCAACAATTTGAGCTTGTGTAGAATCAAAAACAACGGACCCATTGTTGCACTCACGAACCCGAATATGACTAAAATCTGAACCACATGTGCAGCCAAGAGTTTTCCACCGCCTCCCATAAATAGCCCATATGGCCTGCCCGGTTTACCCGGGTAAACCTCGTTCACGTATTTCTCCTTAGCGAATAAAGCGGTAAAAATAATCCCCCAAGCCCCACAACCCCCGTGAAGCTGAGCCGCTTCCAATGGGTCATCATACTTGAATTTTTCAGCTAATTTGTTGCACCCGGTTAACACGCACGCGGCTACAAATCCACAAATAACTGCACCCCATGGATCCACAACCGAACACCCGGCTGTGATCGCAGCGAAGCCACCCAACAGCCCGTTGCACACGTCGGTTACGTTCCAGTGACCCGATATTATTCTTTTCCCAAATAGTGTAGTTAGAGCCGCGGTACAACCCGCTAAGGTGGTTGTAACCGCGGTTCTGCCCACCGCGCTCCATTGCCCGTAGAAAGTACCCGACTCGTACGGGCTCAAAATCTTTGTAAACGAACCCGGGTTAAACCCGTACCAACCGAACCACAATAGAAAAGTCCCTAGAACAACTAAAGACGCGCTATGACCACGTAGCGCGACTGATCGACCGGTTTGGTCGAACCGACCAATTCTCGGGCCTTCGATTAAAGCACCGTACAAACCCGCAATCCCACCAACCATATGAACCACACCCGATCCTGCAAAATCGATAACACCCGACCCGAGAAACAAGTTGTCCAGATTTGAAGCGCTGGCCCACCCATCAACAGACCAAAACCAATGAGAAACAACCGGGTAAACGAACCCGGTTAAGAAAGCGGAGTAGATCAAATACGCGACGAATTGTGTTCTCTCCGCGATCGATCCGGACGTGATACCGGCAGCAGCGATAGCGAAAGCCCATTGGTATAAAAAGTAACTGTAATCGAATACAGACGACGGGATATCTTTCAACGCGAAATTATGTTTTCCGATGAACCCGTTCGACGGTGTACCGAAAGCAAAAGCGAAACCGAATAAGTAATAGAATAACCCACCGGCTGCAGCATCAAGAACATTAGTAAGCATAATGTTCATGGTGTTTTTGGCGCGAACAGAGCCGGCACAGAGCATGGCGAAACCGAGTTGCATGGAGAAAACAAGGTAGGCTGAGAACAAAAGGTAAGTGGTGTCGACGGCGTAGGTTGTGTCGATGAACTTGGTGGACACGGTGTTAAACTGGTCGCAGATAAAAGTGGCGGCGCCAACAGCGTTGGTTGTGTTGGCGCCAAACATGGCGGCTAGCGAATCGGCGGAACAAGATGCCATGATTGGTTGTGTTTTTTTTTGTTCCGGCGATGGCAGACGCCTAAGGAGAGAAACGGAGATTTGTGTTTAATGAGACTTACTAGACGATGATTGTGTTTAGGTGTAATTTATTTTATAGAGAATTCAAAACAGAGCGAAGATAGTGGAGAGAGATTGGGAGTGTAACGTCTTTGACTATTGACTTTTTCTTTCATTTACTCTATTATAATATAATAATAAATCTAATCTAATCTAATTTAATATTAATGAGATACGGAGTACATCATTAGGAAACAAAATAATTATCCGATATTCAGATAAAAAAGATTCTGTTGCAATGTGATAGCTGTATATTTGTATTAAACTTTGAATTGGAATAAAACTCAAATTAATTAGTAGTATTAATGGAAAAGGAATCATCCACAAGAGATCCATAAATAAAAGGTATCTCGTAACATATACTTATTTATTTAAGAGATTTAAGAGATTCTGTTTATTCAAATATTTAAAAAACTGATTTTGAGTATGTATCCGTTAACGCTATAAATTTTATTTTGTTTTTTGTTTTTATGTAAGTCATCATAAAATCTTTATAGTACGTTAAAATGAGTGATATAGGTTGATTTGAATTTGAATCATCATGATCAATAAAGAATTGTGATTTGTTTGGAGTAAAACATGATTTGGATTTCCTAACGAGGAATTATATTGTTGTCCTCAGAAAATTGACATATAAAATAAATAATAATATCAATAAACTTTCTTAATTTAAGTTGACTTTTAAAAATATTACTATGGGTTAGGTAAGGTTGTATTTGAATTGTAGTTATTGACTAACACAAATTATTAAAAGTTGATGGTTATTATCTTACTACTGTCTCTGGAATACCAAATTAACAATTAATTAATTTTTCTAGGTTCATGAAGGATTATCAATCGCTTATTTTTCGTTACCACATCAACAACGTTAGAAGATAACTAACAGATTCTGAACTAACTAAGGAGCATGCTTTCATGATTGCTCTTTTTTAAGCAAATCGATTAACTTACGTCATGTAACGTACTTGTAATTATATTTGGAGTACAACATGGGTTAATTACGTAGACTATAATCAATATGTACACTTAACTTGTATTATTGAAAGTTCTTACTGGAATAACAAAAAATAAAAAAATAAATAAGCCCAATTTTGCCTAATGAGTTTGCATACGTTATCTTCTTCCCGTCTTTTTAATCAGTCTATGTTCTTCCCTTCTAGTAGACACCCAACAACAAAAGAATAACAAGACAAACCGAATGAGTCCGTCATAACCCATTGTGGCCCGTCATGTTTGGTGAGGCGGTCCGCGACAATGCCTCATTCACAATCATATATCGTGAACTGTCGTAGATCCAAAACAGAACCGAGGATAGACCTTTGTAAGTGGTGTTACTAGCAAAGTAGCAATTGCATAATATAGGTAGTAATCAAATATGGAGGCGGAAATTGAAAAAGGGTAATAATGGAATACTTTGAGTAGCCAGGTTTTGGGAAGATTAAAGTTCCAACCAATGACAAAATTTATAGGTGCCTTTATTTTCCAACTTCATACGATAAAAAGCTACTTTAGTCAACATCATCAAACTTAGAAAAGGATGCACGGCTTGAAACTTGTCCCTCCTTCAATCATATGGAAAGTTACCTTTTTATTATTTGTTTTATACTTTTATTAAATAATAAAGTTATTCAGAAATACTAGTAATAATTTGCAGACACTATCTGTGAACACTCATTCGCCTCACATATACATGTATCAGCATCAACAAATTCACAAACGTAATTTATAAATACATGTTTACGTCCTCTAAACTAAACCTAAAACCACTTGAATCTAAAAGCTAGATCTACCATGTTGTTCGGGAACAACCAAATTAACATAAATATTTACACTTGGCAGAGTCATATCTTCAAGCAAAATATTTGTCATATTAAAATGATTTTAAGCATTCAACTAATATACCGAATCAGTAAAAACCAACAAAACCTAAGTCACTAAACTCTCATTTCTCTTTTTTCAAGATTATCCAACATGCAGTTAAATTATCATCACTTGATCGTCACTCGTCATCTTCATCTTCGTGATCGTCATTACCTTCGATAGCAGCTTTCAACGCATTCAACCCATTTAACCTCTCAATAAGCCTTTGCTTCCTTTCTATCATAAGTTAGCTTCTTACGGTTATATCTAACACAATAAAATGAGCAGCTAATAAGAAGAATCACAATGTTATCACTAATCGGTCTTATCATTGCATCTAAACTCTTTTAACTTTGCATCATGTTCGAAAGTTTTACTAATGGGTCAAACCCTTTAGTCCAAATGTAACGCTCCTAAATCCGTAAATTATATAATATTATAATATTAGTTTTGTTGTCTAAATTATAAATATATAATATATTAAATGTGTAATAAATTTAAATGAAATTGTAAATAAAAAAATAGTTACTAGGACTAACTATGTTATAAGTTCTAGTTAGAAGGGTTACATGTGCTTAAGTGAGTAAAGATGAGGGGGTAAAATGAAAGTTTCTAAATAAACCTCCAGCTTCTTGTTTCTTCTACTGCATTTCTAAAACACAAAAATTGAAAGAACACGGAGAGATATAAAGAGAACGACCAGGGCAAGACAAGGAGAAGGGAAAATTAAATTAAGCTGGGTTTTGGGTTTTATTTAGCTTCTAATCTTCAATTCTCACTCCCTAAGGTGTAACTGTAACATCCTCGATTTGGGCCTAGTAGAAATACGGTATTTTTCATTACTTTCACGTATTTAAATTGTATTCAGAAATAATTGGTATTATTTGGATAATTTAAATTAATAGGTCAAATGATCAAATGATTTATTGTGTTAGATGAATTATTTATTGTTTTAAATTAATTTAGTTGACGGTATAATAAAATGTATTTCTCGCAAATAGTTTTTAGGTTCCAGACAATAGATTTGAAACAGGTATATGATTACACTGCATGTTAATTGGACTTGATTGAAATGTCGACCATTTTCCATTTCTTCAGTTCTTTCATCTCTCTCACACTTTCTCTCAAGAACACATGCACCAAAAGCAATTCTCAATATGATTTTCATCTTGTTGAAGCTGTGATTTTTGTATTGGCAACTGAATTCATCTTCTTCTTCTTCACCTTGTTCATCTAGTTCCTTCCTCTCCATTGTAAGTAATTGTTTTGTGTTCTTGAGCTCAATTGATGAGATTAAGTAGAAGGATTGATGCATGTATAATCCAATATGCTTAAATGAATTGTAATTACTGAAATCATCATCTTGTTCTTGTCTTGAATGCGAATTTCTAGGTTTGAATGTGTGAAATGGGTTTTGGTTAAATTAGGTTGAATGAGTAATGCATGTGTAAATTTAGGACTTAGATGATTGTTGTTTGTTGTTATAACATGTTTGTGGTTGATATTTGTGGTTAATTTTCTGTCAAAATCGTGTTTTACAATGGTATGTAGCGGATTTGGGTTTTAGTGTTCGTGCTGAGCTTTATCAGGTCTGAACCATTGTTGGAAAGCTTGGGAACGCGATCCAGCTCAATTGCCCGGATCGCGTTGCTATGTGTAAAATGGCCACAGTACGTTTTACTCTTACGAACGCGATCCTGACACGACTCACCCGAATCGCGTTGGTCAGTTGGTTTTGTGTCTGGATTGAGTTCACTCTTTGGAACGCGATCCTAGCCACTTGCCCGGATCGCGTTTCCAAGTGAAAATTTGTAACAGAATGTTTTTGGCACTATGGAACGCGATCAAGCCACTCCTAACCCGGATCGCGTTTGCTAGTTATAATTTGACGAAATTGACAACTTGTGACTTATGTACCTATGTTATGTAACTAATAATGAAAGTATAGTATAATCGATTAATTGACATTATATGTATGGTTAGATTGTAATAAACTTGATACAAGAATCTAATTCGGGTTTTGATTTTGTTCTCAGATAAATCGAAGACTCAATAAGATAAGACCTTTGAGTGAAGACGGTGATCGTCAAGGGTGAGTGGATCTTGGACTCTCAGTCTAAGTTAGTTGTAACAACATGGTTACAACGGGTAAACCGGATATATTGCATTGATTGCTTAGATAATATATTGCCATGATGGTTATCCCTTGAATGATTATTGGTGTCCTATATATTATGCTAAATGTGGACTATTTGAATTGTCGGGGGGTCAACTAATGTGTTGGGTTTGGGTACTATTACTTTGGACAACGTAAGTGCTTTGTACATGTGTTGAACACTGAAATTATGTTGTATGTAGTAATAGTATCAAACTATCGGTTTAACCTCTGATTTGGCCTTCAGATGGTTTTAAGTGTTACTTGAGGAACCACCGTGGCATGAGAGTACCTCAAGAACCACCGATCCTTCTTGATTTGTGTGTAATGCTTGCTGTAAACATTTGCTAAGCTAAATTAGATTGATAGTTTTGGATCTATTCACTTAGCTTCGTGCTAATCCCACCTCACTACTTCTTGCAGGGATAGCTTTTGATTGTGGGTAGCTTGAAGTATGGGACGAATGGGATGTTTGACAAACCTACTCTGATTTAGTTATGTTTGGATTAAAACATTTTGTATCAGATTTTAATATAACACCTAAGTATGTATTTAGCAAATTATGATAATTTGGTATTAAAGGTTGTATGTATTTTAGGATGCACTAGGGAAACGTATTACACGCATCCTATGATGTGTATTTTAATTATTCGCTTCCGTAAATAAATAAAAAATGTCTTGAGAATTTGAAGGGTGTTACAAGTTGGTATCAGAGCATAGGTTTGGGTGAATTGATCAATAGTAAAAAGTTCAATCCCAAATCTATTGTGTCAGTCAAACATCCAAGGGTGTGGGATTTAGTTATGATAAGATAATTGCTTAGTATGTAGGTACTAACGATTAACGAGTGGTGAGATATGTTGTAATGCAGGATATGGCAGATAATGAGAACCCGACCGTTACTTTCATCAATGTTCCGGTATCCGAAATCTCTCCTCCTGAAACCCTAAATGTTAGTCAAAGACAAACCGGTACTACCTTCGCGGCCGATGATATGAGCCAAGAGGATTATATGTTACACTTAGAGGGGGAAAATGTGAGACTTAAAGCTATCGAGCAACAGTTTTTAGAACAACAAGCCCGATTATCTCAGCAGTTTCCTCAGACTTCACCACCAGTTTATAGCACTGTACCACCTACTCTTGTGTCATCTCAGAATCCTTCATCATTACCACACTACCATCAGCAACCTCAAGGAAATGTTTTTCAGACATCGGACCCATTTGCATCTTCTGGGCCATCGGGATTTCAGTTTTCGGTATTTCCTCCGCCATTTCACCATAAAGTTTGTTCTTTTAAGACATTTAAATCTAGTGGACCATCAGATTATTATGGAAGTTCAAATCCCTCCGTAACTTTGGATTGGTTGAGGGATGTAGAAAGGAAATTTGAGGTATGTAGGTGTGAAGAGGAAGTCAAAGTTCCTTATGCGGTTCAACTTCTCAAGGGTCCGGCAATGGGGTGGTGGGATTCCATTACCTCCCATTTGACTCCTCAACAAAGGGCATCTATTGGATGGTCCGATTTTTATAATGAGATTTGCAAAAAGTATTGCTCGGGATATGATATGACCCGTATTCGACGTGAATTTTTGGATATGAAATTGATGGATAGTATGACAATGGACGATCTTATTGCCCAATTCTCTGAAAAGCTGAGGTTTGTGCACCAGTGGGTGCCGGATGAGAAGACTAAAATTGATCACTTTGTTGGTATGTTGCCCCATGCTTATCGGACAACTGTTAGACTTGCGGGTACTCTTAACCAAGCTTTCGAGTTAGCCCGTTCTGTGGATGGTGATGTTAGGGCTCAAGGATTAGAGGTGAAGGACAAGTCCTCAGTGAAATCCAAAGGGGAGTCTTCGGGTAGTCCCGGGAAGAAAAAGTGGCATGGTTCTTCCCGTGGTAAAGGACAAGGTTCGAGTGTTAGTGCTATAGCGGATAAACCTAGCTGGTGCACTAATTGCAAATCAAAACATATGGGTCCTTGCACTCCACAAACGGCTAGGTGCATCAAGTGTGGGCAGTTTGGCCATGATAGCAAAGATTGCACTTTCCCTAAGCCCGTGTGTTGGAATTGTCGCAAGGAAGGTCACCGTTCAGGTTTGTGTCCGGAGGCGGGGAGACAGAACACGGGTACGGTCGGAGGTTCTTTATCTTCTGGCCAGAAAAGAAAGAATCCTCCTTTGGCAACGGGCAGAGCTTTCCAAATGACAGCCGATGAAGCTGTCAGGATAGAGGATGTCATCACTGGTACTTTTCTTGTAAATTCTGTACCGGCATGTGTCTTATTTGATTCTGGAGCTAATTGTTCATTCATATCCAAGTCTTTTTGTGATAAATTGAAATTGACTCCCTCTGTTATTACGAATCCTATTGAGGTTGAAGTAGCGGATGGTAAAATGGTTCCGGTTACCACATCGGTGACTGGAGCTAGTATTTTGATTGAAGTTCATAGTTTTCCTGTCTCTTTTCTTTTGATGCCCATACCTGGATTTGATGTGGTATTGGGGATGGATTGGTTGAGCCAACATAAGGCCAACATTGATTGCCATAGAAAGCTAATAAGACTTCCTATATCGGATGAGTCATATGTAGTGGCTCGGGGTGAGCGGGTAAGCGGTAGTATTCCTTTGATTTCAATGATGAAAGCTAGAAAATCTTTAGTTAAGGGGTGTGAATCATACTTGGCCTATGTTGTTGACGCTAAATTAGAAAAGAAAAAGGTCACAGACGTCCGAGTGGTATCGGAATACTCGGATGTCTTTCCCGATGAATTGCCCGGCTTGCCTCCTATTAGAGATGTAGAGTATAGAATCGAATTGATTCCCGGTTCTACTCCTATAGCGAAAGCTCCTTATAGATTAGCTCCCTCCGAAATTCGTGAAATGATGAGTCAAATTCAGGAGTTGCTAGATAAAGGTTTTGTTAGACCTAGTTCCTCTCCTTGGGGTGCGCCCGTGTTATTTGTGAAAAAGAAGGATGGCACCTTTCGGATGTGTATTGACTATAGGGAGTTGAATAAAAGAACCATAAAGAATAAGTACCCTTTGCCCCGAATTGATGAGCTGTTTGACCAATTACAAGGGTCCTCGTGTTTTTCAAAAATTGATTTGAGATCGGGTTATCACCAAGTGCGGGTTTGTGAGGAGGATATTCCTAAGACAGCTTTTCGCACTAGATACGGTCATTACGAGTTTCTTGTTATGCCTTTTGGGTTGACTAATGCTCCAGCAATTTTCATGGATTTGATGAATAGAGTTTGTCGACCTTTTCTTGATAAGTTTGTTATAGTATTCATTGATGATATCTTAGTGTACTCTAAATCTGAGACTGACCATGAGATGCATTTGCGATTGGTTCTTGATACTTTGAGAAAGGAGCAATTGTATGCTAAATTTTCGAAATGCGAGTTTTGGTTACACGAGGTACAGTTTTTGGGTCACATCATTTGTGAGGATGGAGTTAAAGTGGATCCATCTAAAATTGAGGCCGTCATGAATTGGCAAGCGCCTAAATCACCTTCTGAAATTAAGAGTTTCCTTGGATTAGCGGGGTATTATCGGAAGTTCATAAAGGATTTTTCTAAGATTGCGGGTCCTTTGACTAAATTAACTAGAAAGAATATTAAGTTTCAGTGGACTGAGCAGCAGGAATCGGCTTTTCAGATTTTGAAACAGTTATTGTGTCAGGCTCCGGTTTTAGCATTGCCTGACGGGTCCGATGATTTTATTGTGTATTGTGACGCATCTTCTGCAGGTTTGGGTTGTGTTTTAATGCAACGAGACCGTGTTATTGCCTATGCTTCGCGTCAATTGAAACCTAATGAGATTAATTATCCTACCCATGACTTGGAATTAGCGGCTGTGGTTTTCGCTTTGAAAATTTGGAGGCACTACCTTTATGGCACGAAATGTGTCATTTGTACGGATCACAAAAGCCTTCAGTATATGTTCACTCAGAAAGAGCTCAATATGCGACAAAGGCGATGGTTAGAACTGATCAAGGACTATGATTGTGAGATTCGTTACCACCTGGGTAAGGTCAATGTTGTGGCGGATGCGTTAAGTCGGAAAGGAAAATCAGAAAAGGTTTGTTTTATGCGTTTGGAGGTTTCTTCGGATTTGATTGATCAATTAAAAGTGGCTCAAATAGAGGCATTGAGGGATAATAACTTGAAATCTGAAAATTATGTTAAAAAGGAAGGATTTATTAATTGATGATTCTCGGGGTTTGAAGACCTTTCAATCCCGAGTTTGGGTTCCCTTGCTTGGAGGACTTCGAGATGTGATCTTGTTGGAGGCACATAAATCTAAGCTGTCGGTTCATCCCGGAAGTACTAAGATGTATTATGATTTGAAACCGTTGTATTGGTGGCCTACTTTGAAATTAGACGTAGCTCGGTTTGTGGAATCTTGTCATATTTGCTCGCAGGTAAAGGCCGAACATCAAAAACCATATGGAGCTTTGAAACAACTTGAGATTCCCGAGTGGAAATGGGAGCATATTACCATGGATTTTGTAACCAATTTGCCTCGAACTGTTAAGGGTAACGATATGATTTGGGTAATTGTTGACAGATTAACCAAGAGTGCTCATTTTCTTGCTACTTGTGAGACGGCATCTTTGAGCAAGTTAGCACAGTTGTATATTAATGAGGTGGTTTCTAGACATGGAATTCCGTTGTCCATTGTTTCCGACAGAGATTCTCGATTTGCATCAAGGTTTTGGCAAAGTTTACAGCGGGAATTGGGTTCTAGAGTAAATTTGAGTACGGCTTATCATCCTCAGACTGATGGTCAGTCTGAGCGGACTATTCAGACCTTAGAAGACATGTTGCGGGCATGTGTTTTGGAATTTGGTGGGTCGTGGGATTCTCACTTACCTTTGGTTGAATTCGCCTATAATAATTATTTTCACTCTAGTATAGGAATGCCACCTTATGAAATGTTGTATGGTCGTCGATGTAGAACACCCACTTGTTGGTTAGAGGCGGGTGAGAAACAATTTGCGGGTCCAGACTTAGTGCAAATTACTGCCGACAAAGTAGCCATAGCCCGTGATAAATTGAAGGCGGCCCGTGATAGGCAAAGGCAATATACCGATCCACGTCGTCGACCCATGTTATTTGTTGAGGGTGAATTGGTTTATATGAAAGTTTAACCTTGGAAGGGTGTTATTCGTTTTGGGAAACGTGGTAAGTTAGCCCCTAGATATATTGGAAACGTGGGAAGATTTGTAACATCCTCGATTTGGGCCTAGTAGAAATACGGTATTTTTTCATTACTTTCACGTATTTAAATTGTATTAAGAAATAATTGGTATTATTTGGATAATTTAAATTAATAGGTCAAATGATCAAATGATTTATTGTGTTAGATGAATTATTTATTGTTTTAAATTAATTTAGTTGACGGTATAATAAAATGTATTTCTCGTAAATAGTTTTTAGGTTCCAGACAATAGATTTGAAACAGGTATATGATTACACTGCATGTTAATTGGACTTGATTGAAATGTCGACCATTTTCCATTTCTTCAGTTCTTTCATCTCTCTCACACTTTCTCTCAAGAACACATGCACCAAAAGCAATTCTCAATATGATTTTCATCTTGTTGAAGCTGTGATTTTTGTATTGGCAACTGAATTCATCTTCTTCTTCTTCACCTTGTTCATCTAGTTCCTTCCTCTCCATTGTAAGTAATTGTTTTGTGTTCTTGAGCTCAATTGATGAGATTAAGTAGAAGGATTGATGCATGTATAATCCAATATGCTTAAATGAATTGTAATTACTGAAATCATCATCTTGTTCTTGTCTTGAATGCGAATTTCTAGGTTTGAATGTGTGAAATGGGTTTTGGTTAAATTAGGTTGAATGAGTAATGCATGTGTAAATTTAGGACTTAGATGATTGTTGTTTGTTGTTATAACATGTTTGTGGTTGATATTTGTGGTTAATTTTCTGTCAAAATCGTGTTTTACAATGGTATGTAGCGGATTTGGGTTTTAGTGTTCGTGCTGAGCTTTATCAGGTCTGAACCATTGCTGGAAAGCTTGGGAACGCGATCCAGCTCAATTGCCCGGATCGCGTTGCTATGTGTAAAATGGCCACAGTACGTTTTACTCTTACGAACGCGATCCTGACACGACTCACCCGAATCGCGTTGGTCAGTTGGTTTTGTGTCTGGATTGAGTTCACTCTTTGGAACGCGATCCTAGCCACTTGCCCGGATCGCGTTTCCAAGTGAAAATTTGTAACAGAATGTTTTTGGCACTATGGAACGCGATCAGGCCACTCCTAACCCGGATCGCGTTTGCTAGTTATAATTTGACGAAATTGACAACTTGTGACTTATGTACCTATGTTATGTAACTAATAATGAAAGTATAGTATAATCGATTAATTGACATTATATGTATGGTTAGATTGTAATAAACTTGATACAAGAATCTAATTCGGGTTTTGATTTTGTTCTCAGATAAATCGAAGACTCAATAAGATAAGACCTTTGAGTGAAGACGGTGATCGTCAAGGGTGAGTGGATCTTGGACTCTCAGTCTAAGTTAGTTGTAACAACATGGTTACAACGGGTAAACCGGATATATTGCATTGATTGCTTAGATAATATATTGCCATGATGGTTATCCCTTGAATGATTATTGGTGTCCTATATATTATGCTAAATGTGGACTATTTGAATTGTCGGGGGGTCAACTAATGTGTTGGGTTTGGGTACTATTACTTTGGACAACGTAAGTGCTTTGTACATGTGTTGAACACTGAAATTATGTTGTATGTAGTAATAGTATCAAACTATCGGTTTAACCTCTGATTTGGCCTTCAGATGGTTTTAAGTGTTACTTGAGGAACCACCGTGGCATGAGAGTACCTCAAGAACCACCGATCCTTCTTGATTTGTGTGTAATGCTTGCTGTAAACATTTGCTAAGCTAAATTAGATTGATAGTTTTGGATCTATTCACTTAGCTTCGTGCTAATCCCACCTAACTACTTCTTGCAGGGATAGCTTTTGATTGTGGGTAACTTGAAGTATGGGACGAATGGGATGTTTGACAAACCTACTCCGATTTAGTTATGTTTGGATTAAAACATTTTGTATCAGATTTTAATATAACACCTAAGTATGTATTTAGCAAATTATGATAATTTGGTATTAAAGGTTGTATGTATTTTGGGATGCACTAGGGAAACGTATTACATGCATCCTATGATGTGTATTTTAAATATTCGCTTCCGTAAAAAAAAAAAATGTCTTGAGAATTTGAAGGGTGTTACAGTAACCAACTCTTATTGATTTGGTTGATTGAATTGTCCAAATTACTACGATTTGGTTGTTTAACTTGTCCAAGTTACTGCGACTTGGTTGATTTGATTATCCAAATTACTACGATTTGGTTGTTTAAATTGTCCATGTTACTACGACTTGGTTGATTGGTTTATGTTTTGAAAACGTGTACGGCCCGTTGGTGATTAGATGTAATAGTAATCTCATTATTATTATTATGATTTCGAGTGTTCATGTTCAAAAACGTATCCCGATGTGTTTTGAAAAGTCGTATCGTATAAGTGTTTGAAGTTACACAAGTTTGACACTTAGTTAAATCTGAGTTTTCTAGGTTCTGTCATCTGCGACATTAGGTGTAGTTTCGCAGACCGTGACTGCGACATTGTTCGTGGCATCGCTAAGTGTGACATCCGCAATTTGATGCGACATTAAGTGTTGTGTCGCTACATGCGACGTTGTTGGTTCTTGCAACGTAAGAGTCTGTGTCGCTATGTGCGACGTTAGCAAGTTATTGCGACGTTGAGGCTGATGTCGCACCATGCGACATCGTGATAGGTTTTGCGACTTTGTGGCTGATGTCGCAATTTTCCTGGGCAAAAAGCGACATCAGCGTCTGACCGGATTCCGGTGGCCGAAAACATGGCAGGACGAATTTTGTTGAACTTAAAACTTTTACATAACCCATATTTGGACATTTCAAGCTTAGATAAATAACATTTATGAAAAATAAGTGAAATTTAAGGGGTTTCGAGAATTGTCAAAAACTTACGAATCGTCACGAGAGAAATCTGAAAAGATAGGGTTGTAGATCATGACGCCGTGAATCTTTTTCTCTATATAAGTCTTGCGGTTTGAGTTCGTTTTATGGTGGTTATGGGTGGTGGAAGTGGCGGTGGTGGTTGGTGGTTTTTGGAGTGAAAATGGAGAGAGTTTGAGTAGAGAGAGAGAGAGAGAGTAAGTGAGAAATGAGAAAGGAGGGGAAGAGTGGGGGGGGGGGTGTTGGGCCAGTTTGGTGAGGCCTCCACTGTGTGGCCTCTCCAACTTTGTAATCCCCTTCATTTGCGCTCCGTGCGGTGTTTGTTTTCTCGGTTGTTTAAACGTTAAATGATTTTAAATATAAGTTTTTAAAATACGAATATTTATTCGATATTTTTGTTGAAGTATTTCATTAAATACTTTATAATTGAGTTAAAAATACAACTTAGGTGTGTTTCGATCATTTTGCGCGTTTAGTATTTAATCACGTAGACATTGTTTGTACGATACGAATTGTGTACGAAATGTTATTAAAATAATATTTTGGATATAATAGCATTATTAAATAATGTTATATTATTTAATAAAATTGTTCACCAAGGTTCGTATTAATTGAATCGAATTACATTCGATTTGAATTGCGTACGATTTAATCAAATCGCATAATTGTATATATTCAACAATATATACATTGATACATTAATTAGCCTACCACAAAACTAATTACATGTATTACACTTGATTAAGCACTAATTACTAGTCCTAATTTGGCGGGTGTCACACATACTATAGCCCATTTTGACACCTTGACCCGTTTAGGATTCATTTGGATACTTTTTGACCCGTTTCTCATTTCCACCTTAATTTGACTCTTCCACTTACACATTTTACATATACTCGACCAATTCAACATAGTTGGCTAAGTGTCAACACCAAAATCAAACAAAGACTTCAATTCGACACTTAACCATATTCCATCATTTACTATAACTTACAACTTTACCATATGCCTTATACCAATCATGACACCCAATATATTATTCTTTGACTTTGACCATTTTCTTCACTTTGACTTTCATAAGTCAAAGTATTCACCTTTGACTCTTAATATTCTTACACTTTAATCACCTCATGTCAAAATCTCATTTTTGGGCGATTTATACAATGGCAATTACAAATGACAATTTAAAAGAATGAGAAACTTTTCTAACCATAAAGCAAGCTTCCATCTACGCTATCTTCTTGCATTCATCGTATATCATTTAGCCATTCGATCCAACAATTAAAGCACCTACAACATTTAAGCACTTAAAGGGTAAGCATAAAGCTTAGTGAGCATATGACAAATTAAATAAATAACATTACAACTTGATCAACAAATAACTTTAACAACCATTAATATTCACTTTACCACATAACCTTTGCCACTTAGTACCATGTCATCTTGTGTTATGCATACTAACTCTTTTCATATCATTAAGGATCCTTAATACCATAAACATGCTAATTCATAAGAATCAACATCATCGAATTATAATGAAGTAAGCATTACTCGGCTAAATATCAAGCTAATGCTACTCACTACTTGGATACATAAAATTCATCGAGCTAATTACATGATCATTACTCGGCTATACATCAAGCTAATGACATGAGTATTTCTCGGCTAGTGTATCATCATCAAACTAGTGACAAGCTCATTACTTGGCTAACATCAAGCTAATGACATGAGTATTTCTCGGCTAGTATATCATTATCAAACTAGTGACAAGCTCATTACTTGGCTAACGTCAAGCTAATGAGGTGATCACTACCACGTGCCATATAGAACACGTGTCCATCATGTACCATGTGCAATAACACACCTTATTCCACGAATCTCTGCGAAACTCATTTCATATACTTTCACATAATCATCACATTTATCAATATCTTTTCTATACTTAACACTTTACATGTATTCATATTGTATTCTTTAACAACACATAAACAATCAATAGAATACAAGATTCGACATTTAATCGCAACATAAACATAAACGTTACTTCACCCGTTTGTATGAACCTCTTGCATAGAAGCAATCCGGAACATACAACCCATACCCATTTAACCCCCATATCACTCACCTTGGATTTTAGGCAATTATGTGACTTCACACTTGAACATGGATGTCATAACTCTTGATCACTTATCATATAAAATATACATGTAACATCATATTTAGCATCAATGGGTGATCAATTTAACTAATTATCATTACTTTTTACATGATCATATTAAGTCCATGTCTTTCATTTACTTTACTTCCTTCAAACTTTTAAGAAAGGTGAGTTATTATCAATTTTAAACTCACTTTCTAATCATTTATCACATAATTGAACTAATTAGACTTTCAAAGTTAACTAATGTAATTCTCGTCAATTCCATTTAGGGAAAATGTACCGAAAAGGTAACCATGTTGTTAAAATTTGATAATAGAGGGAATATGACTTTTGTCGCTGCTAAAAAAGGACTCACATTTTAAAATTCTGCCGTAAAAGGATTTAAGTTGTCAAAAACGTTCAATTAAAGCGTATTTATTTTCAAATTTTTTCTCTTTCAATTTTTGATCGATTTAAGGTAATGCGGAGCTTAAACCTAAAATATTCAATTATAATGTGACTTATTAACCTAGAAAACATACGCTATAACCAAATTTTTTACTTTTTGAGTGTTTAAACCCGAATTTTATTTTTCGTGTTAATCCCTTTATCACACGATTTCAAAAACTTTAATCCTTTTATGGCATGATTTCAATATACAAAATCTTTCATGGCACGTTTTTAAAAATAAAACGGTAATTTTTACTCTTAATTGAGTTTTTTTTTCACAATTTGAATCATTTTATGGTACAATTTTGAAATGTAAATTCTTTTAGAGCATCGACAAATTTCATATCCCTTTTATTGTTAAGGGAAATTAAAAAAAATGCCACTTTTTTTCAAGTATATATCGTTTTGCCCCTCGTTTTGTTTTTACGATATGCCCTTTCCATTCGCAAATTTGCTTTTGCGACCAGTGCATTCGCTTTTGCGACCCGTGCACGTGACCGAGTCGCTGACGGCGTTTGAGGCCTTAGCAAATGGCAAATCACAAATTTCAAATCGCAAATTTGCGATTTGCCATTTGCTATGCCACTAAATTCTCGGGAACGTGCAAAACGACTTGAAGATCGCAAGTATTTCTCGGGACATAGGTAAATCGCAAATCGCAAATTTGCGATTTGCGATGGCACTGGGTGTCTCGGCCACGGCTCGGTCAGTGAACGGCTCGCAAAAGCAAATCACGAGATCGCAAATTTGCTTTTGCGATTTCATGGGGTATATCGTCAATTTTTTTTCCCGGAGGGCAAAACGATATATACTTGAAAAAAAAGTGGCATTTTTTTAATTTTCCTATTGTTAAATATTGACAACTTGGTTACCTTTTCAGGCCATTTGCCCTTCCATTTATTAAGTTATGATCAACTTGACCACAATATCACTTTAATCAACCTTAATCATTATTAATCAACATGCTTAGACCATTAACAAGATCATTAACATCAATATATAGAATTCACTAAAACCTCAATATTAGGTTTAATGAACACTTAATCAAATATGTTCCAATTTCAATTTTTGATTAGTAATTAAGTGTTCTTTATCATAAACAACATCTATATAATGATATAACTCATCATAATCATCATAAGCATTCAGAACACTTAATCAATTTACAAATCTTAGCTTGAATAATGTTAATCATCATCATTAGTGAGCTTAACCATCATCAATTCAACATACCCAAACCCTAATTTCATATTTAAACCCACTAATTACATAATTCTCATAAAAACACATTTCTAGGTTATGAAATTTGGAGAACACTACTGTGACACCCCGCAAATTTAAACGCGATTACGTACACTAAACATTTGTATTTTAGGCTAGTTCCCTAACTTTGAGTGAATTCACAACTATTTTTAGAGGTAAGTCTAGCAAAGCCCAACTAGTTAATACGCGTGGTATTATATATTTCGTACAAAAAATTGAAACAAATGAGACAAAAATATACGACCGTTGGTGAACAAAACTATTTAGTAATATGGGATTATTAAATAGCATTATTATTTATTAAATATTATGTTAATAATATTAACAAAGTGTATTTGTATCAAAACTGAAACAACTCGAAACTTATCCGCCAAATCAAGTCAAAACAACAATTATAATTTTAGAACTCAACCAATTTACTTTTATAAAATATCTCAACTATAAATATAACCGAATACGTATTTAAAAATTTACCAATTAAAAGTATTTAAACATTTAACAATCCGTTAAACGAACACGGACTAAATACCACGAAACGGGGAACAAAATCCCCCCCCCCCTTTTGTTTGGGCCGGTTACCACTACCACCCCCAAATTCTCATTCTCATTTCTCTCATTTACAAACACACACACACACACACACATCTAAAACCCTCTCAAACTCTCTCAAAATCACCCACCAAAAATCACCAAATCACCACCATTTTCTTCTTATTTTCGGACCAACAACAACCACAAAACTCATTATCAACTTCATCTTCAAGATCCAAGCTCAAGATCCATCATTTTCTTCTCCATCTTCAATTTTCACCTAACTTTCGATTTCACTCGAAATTGGTAAAGAAAACTACTTTCTTTTCACTTTTACTTCATTACTATAGCTTACAATCATGTTACATTATACGAAAGATCTAAATGTTTTTGGGTTGAAAATTTAAGATTTCGTTCGAACAGCCCGTTGTGTCGCACGGAGCCAAAAACAGTAGTGCGACACAAGCTTTTGTGTCGCAGTACCACTTCTACATCGCACAATGCGACACAACGTTTTATGTCACACAATTCACCCTACGTCGCATACTTGCGACATAACTACTTATGTCGCAACATTAGCGACACAACACCTGATGTCGCATTAAATTGCGGATGTCGCATAATGCGACACAAAGACCTATGTCGTAGTCATGCCTTTGATATAACAGCCTATGTCGCACCCAGTGTCACAGGAGTCAGAATCTGGAAAACACAAATTTTACTAAGTGTCAAGACTCGAAATTTTATCAATTAACGATACCCGAAATCAAATTTTTAGATGCGTTTTTAGTACAACAACATTAGCAACATAGCTTGACCCCAATCAGGGGCTCTGCCCCTTGGACCCCGCCAGGAGTTGCCACCCCTTGGACCCCGCTACCAGGGGCGCTGCCCCCGGACCCCCGTACACGATTTTCTACTTTATGATATTACAACGAAACTGCCAATAATACTTTGAAATATTTTTACGAAACCATCACCAACGAGTCGTACGAATTTACAAATAAATGATGATCTTTCATGGATGAACGAGTAACATGGTTTGGTTGTTATCCAACCATTTATACGATTATTTCCTACGTTTAGGACATTAGGGACTTTACCCGGACTAAGCTTTGCTAGCACTCACACTTTACTTAACGCAACAGGTGAGTTCACAGCCCCACTTTTAACTGTTTTACCGCTTTCAACTTGGGGTGAGAAACATGGTCAACTGCTTTATTGATTGCCATAACTGCTTTTACTTACATGATTGTATACTTGTTTTACTCGAACGATTAGAGTACTTTAAACTGTTGAACTCTACACAAAACTGGTATTTATAAAATAACATTTTCATACTATAAACTTGTTAAACTTTGTTTGGTAAACGGGAGAACGACCCGTGCATATTTAGACTGGAGAACGACCGGTACTGTGTTTCGATGGAGAACGACCAACAGTGTTTAGTGCCAGAGAACGACTGGCCGAGTTGGACGGGAGAACGACCCGTGCGTCTTTAGACCGGAGAATGACTGGTACTGTTTTGGAAACGCTGGAGAACGACCAGCAACGTATTTCAAACTATGTTTTGGGTAACATCCCAAGTAAACTGTGTTTTGGTTAACATCCCACGTAAACTGTATGTTGGGCAACATACCAACCGAACTATATTTGGATAACATTCCACAAAACGTTTATTTAACTATTATGGCAACAACTATTTATGAACGTATTTGGTTTAACGAACTGTACTTGCAAACTTAAAACATGTGAATTCACTCAACCTCGTTGTTGACTTTTATTATGTTTTTTAGGGAATTAGCAGCACGCGTAAGGACCACCTGCACACATGGGACATAGGCGACCCTTGAAGCTTTAGGATGTCAACTTTTGAAACATATTGATTTCTTTTATATAACTAAAGTTGTTTTAGTCATATTTACTAAATCTACTTTTGTAAACATAACTACTTTTACGTTTGTACAATTCGATGAATTGTAAAACTTTGTAACTATTACTTGTGGCATTCTTATAATATATGTTTTGTTGTAATCATATGCTCTGATACGTATGCATGTACAATGTAGGTGTCATTACCCTCATACGTAACTAAATACTTCCGCTAATCCAAAATCAACGAATTTGGGGGTGTGACAACAACTTACTTGATATAGAGAATCAAGGAGTGATTAATCCTATGTTGATTGCTTCAATCTCATGTAATTTAATCAGTTAATGTTTCTCTTGGTTTGTCCTTCGTTTTCTCATTTCTGGAGCGTATATGTGTGTATAGATAAGTACATATAAGCCGCCCTATAGACGTGTGTGTGTGTAATATAAGTCATTAAATTTCATTACCCGTGGTTGCTATTGTCTGGAACTTTAAAACCGACTTACAATTATTACTATTTAATTTTACCTTAATTAATAATAATTTAAAATAATTACTTTTACCTTTATCACAATAATACTTTAAAAATTCGGGGTGTTACACCAAATGGTTAAAGTGTCAATTTAGGCTAAGTTGGTGATATACCAAGTGTTATTGTTGAAATAGAGTCAATGGATATAAGTAAAAGTGTGGTAAAAAGTTTGAAGCCTGAGTGTAATTGGATAGGAACTTGATGTGTTGGGAAAATGGTCAAAAATGACCATATTTTGATCAAGGTGTCGCACCCCCAAATTCGTTAATCGTGGTCAGCGGAAGCATTTGTTTAAGTAGGGGTGCCGACGTTAACGTAGGACAATCACGCATATCAGAGCATATGATTATTGCTGAACAGTAAATTAAGATGCCATTTAAGTAAGCATTTGTTACAAAAGCTACAACTCGTCAGAGTCGTAGGAATAGTATTTGCAAGATCCAAATAGTTTAAGATTACATATTTCAAAAGAGGATTTCACAAGTATGACTAACGGAAATCAGTAATACAAAGGAAATTCTTAGTGTCCCAAAACGTGGCATCCTAATTCTTCATGGGTTGCCTAATCCAGAATGTGTGCAGTCTTACTGGTGCTGCTAGTTTCCTGAAAGACATAGCAAAAAGTCAACAAAATGTTGAGTGAATTCACAGGTTTTATGTTTATAAGTATGGTTCGAAAAACCAATTTTTGTTTGTAAGTTCGTTGACTCAAAAGTCAAATAATGTTTCGTTTTAGTTGGAACGTCATCCAAAAGTATCGCTTTGTTTTAGTGATGTCAACACATCCAATTGTATATGTTTGGAAAGAAAACAATTTAGTTGTATAACTAGTAGGAACGCATTCCTATGTAATCAAGCGTAGGAAAATGTTATTTTCAAAAATGTTCATAATAGTTGGGAGATATAGACGGTGATCCCTCAAAGGTTAGCTAGACCTTATGAGTTATAGTAACGACCCCTAGTGCTATAACCAATCCACGACGTTTCACGTTTTTGCCACAGTAACATTTTAAATATACGCTCCTCGTTACGACTGCCGTCGTGCGGTTGGCGCGACCAACAAGTTATAATAGTGGGAGGGCTGTCAACTCGATAGTACTATCCGTATATCTAGTGGCTAGAGTCACCTAGCTAATGGTTATAGGCTGCGTACACTGGGACTTTTGTGCACACAACTACCTCTCGTAAACCTAGGTCCGTACCAAGATTCGTTGTCATGTTCCCAAAATAGTGTGAAAAGTCATTTCGTAAACAGTTCAAGTAATAGTATGAAAGCATTTATAGTAATCGTTGTACGTTTGTATCAAAACAATAAAGTAGTAGCTATGTCCTTCACCCCTGTTAGAGAAAAGTATTGAAAACAGTAAAAGTAGGGGCTGTGAACTCACCTGTGGATGCTAGTGTCTCTAATGCAATTATGTTTCGAGTCAATAATCCCCTAACGTCCTAAACGTATGAGATTACAAGTGTAAGTATGTGGATGTCGTAGTTGACCATCCATGTTAGCGTTCATCAACTAGTTATGCCCAAATAAGTTGTTCAAGTTCGTTTATTAAAACATGTACGACCCGTTGGTGAAAGTTTGTAATACTAATTCATTTAGACATTATTATTAAGTTTGTTTTGTTGTATACCATTTATTAGTACATATCATATGTTGCAAACAGATTATTTAGTTTGTAAAAACCTTAAACCGTTGGTCAAAGTTGGTCAAACTGGTCAAAGGTGGTCAAGCCTAGTCAAAGTTGGTCAAACTGGTCAAATATGGTCAAACTTGGTCAAAGTTGGTCAAAGTTACCAACTAAGTCACCCAAACCCATTTTTGTTACCATTTTCCCAAAAATAGTAAGCTTTTAGAAATCGAGCCACTTTTGTTGACTTGGTCAAACTTACTCGGTTTGACCCGAAATTTTCACCCAACCCATATATCAGTTTATAGAGACCAAATAAATTGTCGGTTCATGTCGGAGTTCACCAAAAGTGTCGATTTTTACAATAGTTCCAAAACAGTCCCTAGTCATGTTTTCGGTTTTTGTCGGTTTGTTTCGCCATAGTTCTTACTAACTTCTGGTCCAAATCAAGCCTCACAAATTTTACCAACTGATCACCATGGTTTCTATACTAACATATAACTTTTATAGCAACTATAGTGTCTATTTACATAGGTAATTAATTTTGCTAAGAATCGAACTCGGTTTTCGAAAACCTTCAGACCAGGCTCAAAGATCTGGTTATATATAAAAATCCGTACTTTTCTGGAAAGAGCCAAAGAAGAACTTTTTGTAGATCTTTTCAATACGCAACTTTTAAAAAAAAATTCGTTATCTAATTCTTCCTAGAACTCAAGATATGGCCGATTTTGTAAGCTGTAACATTCTAGACAGAATCATCACTTTTATAAAAAAAACTTCAAAAACGTATTTTAACATATATCTTGGACATAATCTAGTTAGATGAGCTAATAAACATTAAAATCAGTAGTATTTAACTAAATAAGTGAGGGGTTCAAGTGGTCCATACAAAGAAATGATGAAGATGAAGAAGAGATGATGAAGGAGATGGTGTTCTTGAGCTTGTTCTTGATCTTCCTCCTAAATTGGTGATGATGAAAGGTGATTTTGATGATGTTTAGGGATGATTTTTCTCAGTATTTTTGAGAGGATTTTTGTGAGAAATGTGGAGAGGAAAGATGAAAATGAAAGGAGGTTGGAAGTAGTGAGTGTGGGTAAGTGTAAAAGGTGTAATTGCATGAAATTTGGTAGAGTGGGAGTGGAGGTGGCACATGGGTGGGCATGTGATGAGAAATCAGCAGATTTCTCATGGGTCCTACACAATATTTGGTCAAATTTTAATTCCCCAAAGTTACGTTAAGTCCCGTGGTCGTTTACCCGATCGTTTCGACGTTAATTTAGACGTTAAATGTTTAATATGCACGTTTAAGTAACGATTTAAATTTCGATATTTTTATGTGATATCTTTATTCTAAATACTTGAAAACATTTATAAAAAGGTTCCGTTAATTTATCTGTCTCGATTTGCGCGTTCATTTTACGGAGGTTAAATCACGTAACGTTTTAATCAGACCTTTTTCGTTATCGATTCAAAGTACGATATTTAAGTAAAAGTTTTACTTGAAATAATATATTATATATTCATAATATATATTTGGGTTCTCATTCGATTGTCAGGCGCGTTCCGCGCGTTTTCATCGCGTTTGAGTTATTTTATATGATGCGAATGATTCGTTAGATATTATCGGCATAATATTTATAAGTTTTTGAGTTTATTAAATAATTTCGTATTATTTAATATTTTGTTCACCAACGGTTGTGTACTTTTGTCGGGTTCGTTCGGAATGTTTTGTGCGTAATTATAACTAATTACGAATTAAGCAATACTACGCGTATAAATATTTTGAGGGGTGTCACACAAGGGTCCAGATTTTGATAAAATACGAATTTTGGAAAAGTATAAATAAGAAAGTGTTTATATTCAAGTAAGAAAGGTGTATGCCAAATTTGGTAGACAAATATTAAACGAGTTGAGAGTTATAAGGGTTTAAAGTTCATGTTTTTAAGCTGGTGTGCAGGTCTGTGCAGCAACCTGGATCGCGACGCGATTGGTAAAGATTGTTGGTCGATATGTATAAATCGCGATGCGATCTGAGGATATTGTGACGTGATTATCAACTTACCCGGGACGGTACCCGGCAGGTACCCGACCCCTAAACTGGTAGCCCATTTGTAAAATTAGACAGAAGCTGACCCGAGTTGGAGCCATTGGATCTACTTGGTGGGTAACCCACCTACCCGGCGGATGCAATGGATAGTGACGTGACTTTACTAAATCGCGACACAAATGGAAGTAATCGTGACGTGATCATCTTCGATTGCGATGCGATTCATGGAGTCAGTTTTTTACTAATTTTTTGGTTAATCAAATGAAATATGCAATGCAATTATATCCATTATTGGTATTACAAATGTAATTGTATGTGAGCTTAATAAATGAAGTATAAAAAAAATGGTTCGAATTTTCAATGTGTTTCACAAAACAAAACAACTTTTGGCACAGTATGGTAGGTTGACCCCAAACACACATCTAAATTTATTAACCTTTCTAAAAATAGGATTTCGCTAAATAAAGCCCTTAGGACTCTTTTTAAACTTTTAAAACACACTTTAGAAGTTGTACAAAATAAATAACTAACTCTCTCTCTCTCTCTTCATGAATTTAGGTGGACCCTCAATTTTAATTTTAGTACAAGTAATATATGCATGCTAATGAAAGCTCTTAAGACTTCATTTAGCAAAACCCAAAATAATAAATGTAATGATACACTAAGCGATATTATTTTTAATCTTGTATTGAACTGCTTGCCCTATGTAGTTTTTATGATAAGCTAATTCTATAAGCTGGTGCCAAATAAACGCCGGTGCCAAATAAACTATAAACTATAAGCTAATGTAATGATACACAATAAACTAAGCAGTCAATGTTAGCAAATAAGGTCACGGAGATATCGTGAAAATACGATAAGGTAATACGAGAATTATTGACTATTTTTGGGAAAGAACGGTCGATTAATTTGGTACCAATATCTTTTAATCATAAATTTTAAATAAGTTATTCATTTTAAAAAGTTAGAAATATTTGATACCCGAAAATATAAAAACGGGAATTATTGACTATTTTTCGAAAAAAAACCCAAACTTAAATTCACAATATTTGTAAGACCACTATGATAACGATCGGTTAATGGCAATTGGAAATATTCATTCTATTTTTTCTCTTTAAAAACCATGTGAGCTTTATGATTAGAGTTTTGTTACATTTATCATACAAAATAATTATTATTGCACATTGTTATAAAATATATATAAATGTTAAGGTGACATTTAAATGTTATAGTTTTTATAGATATTCGATTCTTCTTTTATAAATACAAATATTTTCACATACTCACCACAAATATATACAACTATCTCAAGTGAAAAGTGAACTTACAATTCAATATTTGCAAGACAATCTCCGATACAATTAGTTTAAAGACCATTTGCATATAAAATAACATGTTATGCATTGCAAACGATCTATACAATATTTTATCCTGATGGGAAGCGTGATCAGGTATTTCATTAATTATGTGGATGGGCATTTTGTGTGGGTTAATCATGTCATCAGAACTTTGCATATGGGAGTTGATAAATATAACATATTAAATAATTCATACAACACTATTATACTATTATATATTTGTACGGTGTATTTCAAATGTTGTACACTTTGGTGCATACAACATTTATTTTTGTTGTATACATCAACTCCTTTTGCATATAATTATAGATTTATAATTTATAATGTCATATAATAATAGGCCTGGAGTGTAGGATTGGTCATGAGCTGGACCCAGAACAGATCTAGTAAAGCCCAATATTAGTATAATTTGAAGATACAGCCCCCGCTATAACTCATATAAGCCCAAACAGTTTCGGCCTGGGTCAACACAGAGGCCACGCGCCCACCCATTGTTTAAAATACGGCTAATAAATAATACTGTCAATTTTCTTATATTTGATTATTTTCTCAGGTTTGTACACGTATTAAAAAATGTTCACTTGAACTACGCATCTTTATGTTTTGACATATCCACAAATGAACTTATGAAACATGCTAACAATTTTCCCCATTTCTATTCTACTGGTTACTAAGCTATCGTGTTTTCAATTTTCCTACGCGAATGTATATATGATTTTGAAAATCAAAAGAAAGACAAATATAAATTAGACCAGCGATTTTGAGAATCAATTCAGTTTTCACCGGTGGCAGCACCGGCCAGTCGGACACCGTTGTCGCCACCGCCCCACGCCACTGCCCGTAACCAGAACATCGGCCTGAGAACCTTTCCCGAATTTCGTATTTTTTAAAGATCTAGAGCATGAAGATGATAATGGTTCGCTTTTAGATTTGTTCATTTCGGATCTCGTACGTCATCCGACTAACCGGAACTCGCCAGCACCGCCACCGACCAGATCTAGCCACCACTACCTCTCAAGGCTTTCATATCTCAGTTTTTCTTTTTATTTTTTCAAAATTTTTTTTTTTTTTACTTTTTCCAAATCTACTATTAAATTTTTGATCATAGTTGTTAGTCTTGTAATAGACACGAGACGACTCGTACAAGTCGAGACATAATAGAAGGAAAAAGATACGACTCGTAATGTATCTCGGCGATTACTCTGACTCTGCTTTGTCTCGTAAAAATTCACCATATCGTATCGAGTCGATTCGAATCGTGTCTCGTACGATCCGTGATGTGAATACTTTTTTACTCTGCTATCAATCAAATCACACTTAAACTACTAAAATCAACTTAAACAAATTAAATAATAATAAGATAGACCTAAAAAATATATATATTGGAAAAAAAGGAAGATTAATTTTGTTGTTTTGATTATTTTAAAGTCGAAGTATTTTAAAGTCGAAGTATTTTCATCTGAAAAACAAAAAAAAACCTAGATAATAGTGTTTTTTTATTATCTCAAAGTCACTTTTTTGATACCTTGTAGTGCTTGATTTATGAGTCTATGACTCGAAATTAATGAAATTGTAATATTATAGTAAAATGTGCTTATATGATCAACTAATATTATCTTTTTACGTACATATCATAAATTTGTATACATAAAAATGTTTTATTGTGATACGATACATGAGTCGAAAGTTGGGGAACGAGACACGATCCGAGTCACAAGTCGACAACTATGATTATGATAAAAAAAATCATTTTGAAGTTATAATGTATGGATTATGTTGGATGTTAATTAAATGATGTGACGATGCTATGATGATGTTGTGCGAAAACTTCAACTTCCAACGGATCAACTGAAATAAATTTTCATCTTGTTAATGATTTGTGGTGGTTGTTTTGTCAAAGTGGTTGTGATGATAAAAATGAGTGTAATATTATACAGTAAGTTATTATTATTATTATTATTATTATTATTATTATTATTATCGTTTAAAAGATCAAACAATTGTTGTTGTTTCGTTATTTTAGTATAATTGTTTGGAAGATGATATAGTTTTATGAATTATTTGATGCACATATATGATCTGATGAATTTCTGATTTTAATCTTAACAAATAAAGTACAAGTATAATTGAAGAGTATGTGTTTTGTATTACTCATTTTAACCTGTTAAAAAAATTAATACGGAGTATTTGATTTGATGACACGGTCACACTGATAATCTAGGCAACAAGTGTTTATCGCTAGTAATCTGGAGCATACGTGGGATCCACGTGAAATGCAAAACCGGTTATTAAAACGTAGCTAGTTAATTTGTCACCGAATTACCGTAAATGAACAATTTGTTAAGAAACTTACGGTTCATATATGAATATGTCAAAACATAAAGATGAGTGTTTGCAATTAAACATTTTTTGATACTTTAATTCTCTGTGTGTATTAACCATATTTTCTCATATCATCATCGTATGGTGAGTTCAAGAGAGTCAATAGTCATATTTGTTCTTGAATCATTATCTTATGGGCGGATCTTGTAGCCGTATCTGTAATAGATTCGATATCTGTGAGTGAGAGTTTGTATCACAAACTTTAATACTTTTATCGCTAGTAATCGTGTACCATTCTTAATGGCTCCACAAATGAAGCAGGAAAGCCCATTTTACAGGCGAACCCACCCAAACTACAGGGAGGATTATCAATAGGGGACCTTATTGACAGGGAAACATGTGAGCAAGGAGTTCTACTGACAGGAGAGCTTATTATGCAAAGCCAAATTAACAGGAGGCTCAACTCACAAAGCCCAAGCAAAACGGTACAAGCCCATCAAGATAACGTCCTTGTCTTCTGTTAGGAGACAACCTTATAACGGATTCCACCTACGTTAATGGTGGTCTCCCCAGTGGCTGACAAAGATCCCCATCCAGCCACACCATTGGTCCACGTCACCGCAGGGGACCCACAAACAGGAAGTATCAGTCACAACCGTACGATTAGTACCACCAAGATGATGAGCTAACCGTACGATGAACAATACCACTAGATGGTGATTCAGCCGTACGATTAAAACCATGAGATGGTGACTCAACCGTACGATGAATAGTACCCATCAAGATGGTGAGTTAACCGTACGATCAAAACTATGACATGATGACACGTGGCAAACTTGCTCACCAAGGTGGCCATGCACCACTATAAATACAAGGGTATGAACTGTATTCATTCCCCAACACCTCAGAAAAATACCCACTCATCTCATACTCACACCTTTATCATCTAGAGGAGATCACTATTCATCTCCTCGTCACCGATTCTTGTCACCATTAGTTTCGTTCTATACACTCTAACGGGTCCTTACGCAAGTCGCGGAGAGTAACGAATCGGCCAAATCCATCTTGCACTCAGGTATAAAATTATGCTTGATCAGCTAGTATGGCCGTTGACAAATCCAATCGAATAGATGGATATGAACATGTTGATCCCTTGTGTCGTTTATTTTCTAGTTATCTTGATTGTGTGTTTAATTGCTTTGTTTAATCCATTTTTTATTGTGAGTATGTACACTAATTCATACTTGACATCTACGGCTCCTATTTAAAGTGATGGTTTTGTTTTTGGTCTATTTAAAATGAAGTGATGGTTTTGTGTTTGGTTTATAAGACCATTGTCATCGGTTTGTGCGGTTGGCCACCAACGAATGCTGGCGAACTGACACCAATAGCACCGTTTAATCGATTGGCCTCTTCAATTTAGCGACGAAAGGAGACGAAGGCATGTGAGGCGTATTTGTTTATTATTTTTCTTTTATTCTTTAAAGTGTAAAAAAAGGTAAACCAACGGCTATATGTCCGTTTTTTTCACAAAATATAATATATTTTTTTAAACATTAATCATACCTCATTATACACTATAAATATACACACAACTCTCACTATTTTTCACATACAACAACTACAATATTTAACACAATTCACACACAAAAATGTCACAACATCCCATCAATTTTCCCAAAATCATTTCCAAACAATCCACACACCAACATCCGTGCCATGGACTGATAACAAGGTCAACATCTTGATCGAAGAGTAGGAGAACGCTTCCCAAAACAATATGACTAAAACTTCATGAACGTAATAAAGTTTTTGGGAAACCATTCAACAATACTACGACTCCATAGTTGTGGTACGTGAAACGTACTACAAATTAACTACTCGTCAAATGGAACAAAATAAAAAATTTGTTTATCTAATGTTCATGTTCATAAGCGTAATGTGTTATTTTCAATATCGTAATGCTTTTTTTTATTATCGTAATGTTTTTTTATACACACAAACTTGCAAGAAGAATCGGATACATGGATATCGATAAAACTAATTTTCGTTCGTATGGATGTTAAAATTTTATTTTTTCCATTGAGCCTTATATTTTGGTGGTTTAAAATAAGACAAAAATCAACTATCACTTTCATTTTATATTCTTTAAAATTAAAACCTTCAAACATATTTATTGTAATGTGTTACGAAGTATTTTATTAATGTAATGTTTTTATTTTTCAATAAAATTGTTTTTATTTTATTTGTGTTTGATAAATTAAATTAATAGTTACATAAGTGAAAAAGAAGTAAGGATGGTTAACAGTGTTTTATCACCTTTTCATCACGTTTTGAATGTTCTGATGTGACACTAAACTAACAAAAAAAAGATGCAAAAGAATAAATGATTCTTGGGAGTGGTCTAACCATGTGTATTTTTAACAAATATTGATAGTAAATTATTATTTTATTATTATAATCGAGCAAACGTACGTATGGTACCGAATGTACCGTACGTATATACATCAACAAAGTCTAGAAGGCTACGTTATATGCATTGTAACACTGAATGAAGTCAATAATGATGTGCACTTTTCGGAAAGCAAAGATATTTAATCCTTAAAAAATCTTGAATGGTACCAGGTTTCATGTCGTTAGATCGTCCATAAATATTACTCGTATTAATTTATTGTTTGATTAATATTATAAAATGCAGCTATTGTTTTCCAACTCAGCAAATATCAAGCAGGAAGTACGAATGATAAAGACGTATATCATCATCATCGTCGTCGTGCATCTGGTCAGGTACTCAGGTGGTGATAAATGAAATAAAAACAAAAACGCTATATATAAATTAATTAATACATCTTATATTTTTTGTGATCATATCGTATCCACAAAATTAAAGGTGCTTTGTTAGATATTATCATCTTGTTGCTCACTACTTTGAACTCGTGTATACACACGAGCCGTACAAATTTAAATCTCAAATTATTATTAAGTAGTTGAACATGTAATCATGTTAGAATATTACTGTAATAATTAGAATTTGAAAATAACAAATGTAATCGCCTGATAATTGACGTTTTTAATTTCAAAATAAAGAAATATAAATAGGTTATAACAATATTTCATAAATAATATTTATATGATTACATAGATTATTTTATCAATTCAGGTTCAGATTAGAAATAATTAAATGTAGTTTTCTTAAGAAATTAAGTAATATATAGGAACTTCATTATTATTATTATTATTATTATTATTATTTTCAACAAAAGGTCGAAGCCTTGAAATTTTATTGATAATCGTAATCACGCCTCAAAATTGAGGTCATCGCAAACAGAATATGAATCCACATATTACAATCATAGTAACAACTTCAAATTGGCAATAAAAGATTAACATACAAAAGGTATAAAGTAACCCAAATTGTTGTCGAGCACTTGAAATTAAATCAAATGAAATCCGAGGAGAAGAGACTCTTGCGCAGATGTGACATTATTCTATCAAAAGAAGAAGAACCACGCACCAATATATCACTTTGTTGAAATAAAATTTAATTTTAAATGATGATGTCTTAAAGGTATTTTCTATATTATTTTTAAGATCCTTATTACATATTAATATATTACTACTTAATTGTTAAGCATATATTATTTATGATAGCAAATTTATCTAAGCGATTGGTTATGGTGAAATAAACTTTAACGTCCGACAAATAGAACGGAATTTCAACTGTTGGATAGTAGGCTAAGCAGTTGATGAACTCAAGGATAATTACATAAGCTACGGATGTCAATTATACAATTTTTAGATTTGTGATGTTCGTATGCACATTATGAAGTTGTACGAGTTTTTATTGCACAAACTATTTATATACACCCTAGAGTATCATTTTATGTCGACTAAAATCCACCTTTACAATATAATGTCTGCTTGAATCGACTTTTAGGGGTAAAGGGATAAGATTAAGGTGGGAATAAATCCTAATTAAAAATGATATTGTTAATTAACGTCACAAGTTCAAACAATTATCCTTTATAATCAATTCACCAACTAAAATGACATAATATCAAGATATACTAAGGGGTAAAAAGATAATTTTATTATTAAACCATGATAAGTTAGCATCTCATGAAATTTTGAAGGGTAATCAATTCACAAACTAAAATGACATAATATCATGATATATTAAGGGGTAAAAAGATAATTTTATTATTAAACCATGATAAGTTAGCATCTCATGAAATTTTGAAGGGTACTTTAGTCTTTCAAATTACTTGATTGTTGTCCACCACTAAAACAAAATATATAATCCATATTCAAATGTGTACTTATCTTTGATTTTAACATGTGTTCAATAGTTTTTTTTATCTATTATACATACTAATTTACTTTATATTTTATTCTAAACATAATAATTACTGTATTTTTTATGTACTTTTTTAATCACAATTTCTTATCATTTTGTACTTTTCTGTACTTTTTAAATTTCTAAATGATATGTTTATTAAAAAGGGGAAATTCTTTCTATATCATTTAAAATTACTTACTATACCATTTAATGAATAAAAAATTAAGAAAAGTACAGAATAGTACATAATGTAAGAAAAAATGATGGAATAAATTATAAAAAAATACAGAAAATGTAATTTAAAAAAAGTAAGTGGTATAGATAATTGAACCCTTAAGAAGAAATGGTATAGAAAGAGACTCTTTTTTTTCTTCTTCCGGTTCTTTTCCTTTTATTAGCTTAAAATACCAAGAAAATGAATTCATGTCTTTTTCTATCTGAAAAATATTCAGAAAATGATCGAGTACTTCTTCCTTTGGACATGCTTACACATATCAATTAAATACATCGGTGATCTTTTATGTAGTTTAAGGACGAAGCAAAATGGAAAATTGGGCCACTTATAATTCGATTATATTAATTTATATTTATGTTTATCTCAACATGAGTTAGTACAAATTGTAGACCGATTACACATTTAATGCAAAAAAGCTATGAAAGCAATTGAAGAATATATTTATATCTATATCTTCATTTTTATATATAAAGCATTTCCTATCATATTTTAAATTTTGGTACACAATATGTGAAAAAGACAATATTATTCTTGACTTATTTATAACATTTTTATTAATATTTCTATTTCATTATCTATCATTTTTAATTACTGCTTATTTTTCATTTACCACACTTTTCATTTATCAAATATTAAATTTACTTACTAACGTATTTTTTGATTTAAATATTAAAGAGAACATTTATAATGAGACGAATGAAGTACAATATGTTATTATTTTAAAACATTCACTCGTACCTCCATCCACCGTCACCACTTTCACAACTGCATTGCACGGGTATTGTGCTAGTTAGATATAATGCATCGTAATGTTTTATATATAGAAAGTTTTTAAGAAGTATGACTCAACATTTCTGTATTTAAATTGTACGATTTTCAAATTTTATTAAGTTATAATATATATAATTTTCACTCTTAACCCACCTTTCGAATTCGGAATCTCGAACTTTACATAACTAGCTATATTTATCGATTTACCATCGTGAGTAATACATCATCGAATACTATACATAATATACAACAATCACGAGTTATGGATTACAATAAAGTTTTTCATTCCGCTACATAGTGCGGGTATCATGCTTTTATATATATATATATATATATATATATATATATATATATATATATATATATATATATATATATATATATACTAGATGCAACACGTGCTATACACAACAATTTACATATTGCAATTACGATAAGCACATTAATCCTTTTGATGACAAATAAGATACTCAAATATACGTCATTGTTACAACAAATAATGATAAACACGTACGTATGAACAATAAAACATTTTACTTCTTCAAGATTTAGCAGTGTCTTTTTTTTCCTCGACAATGATATTCCGCCTAGCCATCTACATCCAATATTCCTGTAAAATAAATAAGAAAGTTAAAAAAATAAATTGGGTTACAAATTTAGCATAAGTAAAAAAATAAACTGATATCATGAAACAATAATTAATAATCAAATCTAAGGGATGTAAACATGCAAAAATTATAGATAGAAGTAGAAAAGGTAGAAGTAGAAGAGGAAAAGTGATCGAATAGCCATGAAATTTGATGAAAAAGATTGGTTAGGTACATTGATATTATTCGATGATCATGATATTAATGTTATTTTATATTTAATAATAATAATAATAATAATAATAATAATAATAATAATAATAATAATAATAATAATAATAATAATAATAATAATAATAATAATAATAATAATAATAATAATAATAATAATAACTATAACTATCGTAGTTATAATAAGCCACAAATGTTAAGAGGAAAATATTATATATGCATACGGCCCACACGGGTTTCATTAATAGTTTAAATTATCATTAGAGTATCCTAATCAAATTGTGAGATGACTTCTAAAACGATAATTTTTGTATGATATTCTATAAAATAAACAAAGTTTATCTTAGATAGTTAATGCAATTAATAATTAAATAATTTTATTCTATAAACT
This sequence comes from Pseudognaphalium luteoalbum, assembly GCA_963422505.1. Taxonomy (NCBI): domain Eukaryota; kingdom Viridiplantae; phylum Streptophyta; class Magnoliopsida; order Asterales; family Asteraceae; genus Pseudognaphalium; species Pseudognaphalium luteoalbum. The sequence goes on from OY730192.1 coordinate 29,356,485, forward strand.
TGACACGTGTCATATTACGGAGAAACTTCTTTGCATACGTGATAAATTCTGGAGCAATCACTCATACTCGTTTAGTACACACACAAGGTTTAAGTCATGGATCGTCAACATACTCTCCTTTTTGTTTCGAGATTCCCAATCAACCGGTTTTATTACTAGGATCACGAACGTACTTTTAAAAAATGAATTTCTTTTTAATTTTCTTTGACGATCTTAACTCCGTACTAACAAGTATGTTGTCGATCTCAAACCCATATGTAAAAGTACATTGATGACCTCAAGACGAAATTAACAAGTACGTTGATGATCTTAGTAATAAAACCGGTTGATTGGTGATTTTGGAACAAAGAGGAGAGTACATTAGTCATCCGTGACTTAGCCCCCCATATATATATATATATATATATATATATATATATATATATATATATATATTTTGTAACGCCTCAAATTTTTGTAAGTTTAAATTTATATTTTATGCTTTTAGTTGATTAAATATATGTGTGTAATATAATGTTAAGTGAAGTAAGTTTGCATGTGTTAGAATTGTTAGTAGGACTTGGTTAGTTAAACTAATCTTGTTAGAGGGTAAAAGGTGTTAGATTTTAAAGTAGATGGGATTAGAGTGAAAGTGTTTCTATAAAACACTGGTTCCACTTACTTCTACTGGATTCTCGTACACTGCAAATAAAAATTACGTACAAAAAGAACAGAGTGAAGTCGTGGAGCAAGGGACCAGGAGAAAGAAAGTTAGGGTTTAGGTGAATTAAGACTTCTAATCTTCAATTAATCCATAGAAAGGTATGTTTAAATCCCCTAGCTTGTTTAAATTGAGTTAGGGTTTAAGTTGCATAAACCCTAAGTTGTTAGAATCAAGGGGTAAGTGGGTATTTGAGTTAAATTAAGTTCCATACATGTTTTTGAGTTAGAAAGAATGATTAAATTGTGTTAATTATATTGATAATCCTATAATCATGTGTTTTGTGGGTAATTGATTGATGATGAGTATGTATGATCACTAATTGGTGATGTCTATGATATATGAAAGTGTTAATGGCAAGAATTGGTATCAATTATCCAAGTACATGTGATTATGTGGTCATTTGTATGGAAATTATGTTAGATTATTAGATGTTATGGGATTTAACATCTAATTCACATGTAAGAAGTAAGAGTAGGTTATTTAATTGTGTAAGTAATATGTGTTTAGTGATTATGTGGATAGGTGGTCAAGTTTTGCAAGAGTCAAGAGTTGAATTGAGCAATTGGCAAGGTAAGTATATGGACATGTGGAGTCAGGGAATGATTTATCATTGGCTTGATGGTATCTAAGTAATGACTATGTCATTAGCTTAGTTTGATATCAATTTGTATGAATTGGCATGTAAGATTGTTGAGGATTTTTAACTTGTGGCAGATTTAATTGTTAGAGTCCATTTACTTACTAAGCATTTATGCTTACTCATTATGTTTAATATAACACCCCTTATTCAGTATAGGAATATTATATTATTTATGATGGAAGCGTATATTTTAAAATATGTATATATATATATATATATATATATATATCATTACTGTACATTCACGATAATGTACACACCCTCTTTACTTCATTAATATGCCATAGTTAAGAACTAGTAAACCACTGTACAGGGATTACATAAAACAGAGTGTTATAGAATTCCAAACTTAGTTTATAACAAAACTATATCAGAGTTAGCAGAGCAGTCAAATATTCCTTGCTATCAAAGTATCACTTCCTGATCACCCCATAATTAACAAAATCTGCAGGAAGTAAAATGAGGGATTATCACATAACTAAGTGAATGAACTTGTAACACACAATTCAACTTAGCATAACTATTAGTTTACATCAAATAACCATAAATGCACATATTGCAATGAGGATCGGTGGCTCTTGGGATATCATAATACCCGGGGATTCCCCAAGAACACTTATCGTACATATCTGTATGGCCATAACGGACGAGACCAATAGCTAGTGGTTATTATAATCAAACCCAGGTTCTATACACAACGAATGCATCAAGAACCCGTGTAATTCACACAATAACCAACAAGCCCAACTAACGTGTTGACCTCAATAACACTGATACACAAAGGTTCACATATCACGTAGATTAATTCAATAATTAAGACTAAACAGTGTAATAACACATCTACGTTTACTTGTTACAACCAAACAGTTACAACTAAATCAAAGGGTGAGTTACAAATCCACTCACCGATACATCTGTCGTCTCCACACTCAGGATTTCTATATCACTGAGTCTTCTGTTGATCTGAGAATACAAATTCAACAAATTAATAACTCACTTCTTTTTGTTAACATAAACTTAAATATTGAGTATTTAAACAAGTAAGCAACTTTGTTCATAATCATATAATTTAAGATATAAATAACATTAAGCTATTAACTATAATCAAGTTATTAAAATTCAGGTTTTATAGTGATTTATTAATTATAATGGATTATTATATCACAACAATATTACTAATCCATCAATTATCATGTCAATCCATCTATTCAGATTTACTCTTGCATAGGCGATCCTGGAAATCAAAGCCGGATCGCGTAACTCAGTTAAAAAACTTATGTTACCAATTTACACTAGCTTACGCGATCCAGAAACATATGCGGGATCGCGTAACACAGTTCATTTTCTTCTATAACTGATTTGCACTATCTTACGCGATCCAGAAACAAGCATAGGATCGCGTATCCAAGGGTAACTTCGGCTGTGATGAATTTTAACTAGCTTACACGATCCTGAAACAAAAGCTGGGATCGCGTAATCAAGTAGAAAATGACCCACTTGCTGTACGAACTTAACCCGAATTTAACCTCAAAAAACATTACAATTCCGTTCCAAACGAATATTATAAGCTTTCTAACACTAAAGTAATATCAAATATCATCACATATCATCATATCTTCCAACTTTCATGCTCAAATTTATATAACTCATTTAACCCACTTGTTTGAGCTTAACTTAAAATCTTCATAACAAAATTTAAGATTTCAATCAGTTCTTTATATCAAATCCTCTCTAATGAACCAACTAAATCCTCTCTAATGAACCAACTAGCAACACTAATATAAATTATATCATCAATTTCACACCAATCTATAACTTTCAAAGATTTTAACCACCTAAATAATAGGTAAATAGATATAAGGTACTTACACTTATGAAGAGGAAGATCAAAATGATGAAGATGATGATAAGTAAAATCCGATATTAAACTTCAATCACAAGTCAATTCCTTACTTCAATTTATTTAGGGTTCTTGTGAATATGTTTAAAGGCTTACAAGTAAAACAAGAAGATTAAAGAAAGTAACAGAATAAGGAGGTCGGCTCTCCATTAAACCGACCTCAATATTTGAGTATTTTATATCCGTCTTAAATCTATTGTCTGGAACCTAAATACCTATTGCGAGAACTATTACTTTATTTTACCCTCAACTATATCAATTTAAAACAAGTAATCATTTACTATTCACAATAAGTCATGTGACTTATTTACTTAAGTTTCACAATTAAACAGTTAATATCAAGTAATTCCTAATACAATTAAATAATCAATTTAAATTCAGAAATTACCAGATCACGGGAGAGGATGTTACATTTAACATGTTATAGGAAGTTCGAGTAAGGTAAATGACGAGTCGGGAAAGAGGCCTATGGGAAGCTAGTGGTGGAGCTCATTGCTTGGTTGGTAATGAGTTAAAATCCTTTATGAGCATGCTCTATATACAATTACACCTCTTTTGTAAAGATAATGGTACATGGTTTATATTTTGAAAGTTGGTTAAGTCTCACTTTGAACGATATGTCATGTTTTGGTAAAGTTAAAGTTAAGTGAGACTTGTATGTTGAAAGTTTTAAAGTATGTTGATAGTGTACATGTTTGAAGAAATGATATGAAATCATATTTTGTAAGAATGATGAGTTAAAAGTGTTAGTTATGGTCAAAAGTAAAGGTTTGTGAATTAGTTAGACTTAAATAAGTCAATTGAATGAGGTTTAACCAAGAAAGTTGGTCAATGTGGTCAAAGACCCAATCGGGTCACTTTGGTGTCTAAATAGGCGACCAATGGGGTAACGAGTCAAAATGGGATATGGTGGACTAAAGTCATATGTTTCTATGCCCACAAGTCCTAAATGTTATGTCGAATAAGTGGTCAAAAGCTTAAAGCTTGAATGTGAATGGGTTGAGTATTGGTATGTTGAGATTTTTGGTCTAATTTAGCCAAAAATCCGTATACGGGTCAAATCTTGATAAAATGTAAAACTTGAAAAAGTGGAATTTAGGAAATGTGTATATGGTTATAGTGAATGTGTGTGCAAAATGTGTGTGTAAATATGGAGGATCAGCAACCCATATCATCTGTTATAAAAAGAAAAAGGACCAGTGACACCTCTCCTGCATCTACTCCTCCATCAAAGAAACAACAGGTCAGTGACCCTCAATTACATATTGTCATATCTGAGGTAGCTGTACCTTCATCTCCACCAGCAACCCTAAACCTACCCTCACCCACAGCAACTATACCTACAACAACCCAAACAACCCAAATAACCACACCTACCCTAGCAACAATAACACCAATCTCCACAGCGGCTCCTTCCAACACTACCACTTCAGATACCTCCCCTACAACATGCCTTTCCTCTGACTCAGCCTCAGATACCCCTTGTCCTGATGAAACAAAAGAATAGAGAGTTACCAGAAAGATAAAGGCAAGACAGGACAGGGAGCATGAGATGATAATGCAAATAACCTTTCAGGCTGAGTTAAGAGAGGAACAAGAAAGGAAAAGGTTGCTGAAAGAGCAATCAGATGCTGACAGAGCATACCTACTGGAATTGAGATCTAAAGATGCCAATGAAAGGGCCAGACTTCTTAAGCAAAAGAAAGATCAAGAAGAGTCTGATGCTGAAATTGCCAGAGTTCTTGCTGAGATAGAAGAGAGTGAGCTAGAGCAACAAAAACTGAAAACTTCAGCTAGCAAGAGCTCTAAAAAGAAAGGGGGAGCTGTCAGAACAGCAGTGGATAGGAAATGGGATGAAATTGATAGAAAAAGGTTTGCTGCCCGAATGACAGGAAGATCAAACCCTGCACCTATTACCAAGGTTAAATTGAAGAAGTCTAAGAATCAATCTCAACCTCAACTGCTTATTCAAAGAGGTTCAGAGACTCAAGCCATGCTACTTGATCAAGTATGCAAGCTGTACAGAGAAGAATGGAATGAGATCAGGCTTGCTATCAGCCACTCAACAAGTGCAGCTAAAGCTGAGGTCCTGAAAGAGATTGATAGACTATATAAAAAAATGGTGTCACTGCAACTTCTCAGACCAGAAGATACTGTCACATTTGGTGAAGAGATTGTTCAGCCACCTAGCCCTAGGTATAGGTCAGGCACAAGCAGCATCTATCGAATCCCCAACACTTCAACGCTAAATCTATCTATCCCTACTGATGTGCCAAAGCTTGAAGGTCATGAAGTCACTGAAAGGGAGAAGGGTCTGGTATACAGGGACCTAAATGGTGCCCTTAGGTTTCAGAGAGAAGCTGAACTTGAGAAGGTTGATCAAGAACAACTCATACACCTAATCAGGTCAGCTAGCATGCTTCCAATAGATTCAAAGATCAGAAAAGCTATTCTCGATGAAGCCTTGGCCAGAAAATTCAGATACCTGCCCTCCAAAGACAAATATGAACTTGAAGCTGAGCTTGGCATAGTGAAAGAGGAGGAGATGTGGAGAGATAAATAACTTAGATATTTTGTAATAGTTAGCTTCTGTAAATATTTATTCTATGATATATATGAGTCTTGAAACAAGAAAATCTACAAGTACAAGTCACTGGGCAACCTACCTACTATCAGAGACTCAAATCTTTTCAACTACAAAAATTTACAAGCACAAGTCTCTGAGCAATCAACATTATCAATAGAGTAAGGGAGATTATTGAGCCTAAATTTTTCCTGCAACTAGTTTGTCTAAGGGAGCTTTGACTTAAACCATTTAGAGGGAGATTGTTGAGTCACTGGTCGTCAAACTCAAGATGGTCACTAATCTCAAAGATTAAGGGGGAGACTAAGATAATGTCTACAAGGAGATTGTTGAAGTCATTAGTCGCTGATAAGCGAACTCACTGATTGTGCCTTATACTCTCAAGTCTCTGACCCACTTAATGAAGATCTCTCTAAGAAGAAATGATTCAAGTCAAGCTCCTGTTGCTGATGTTTATGTTCGCTGATCTTCTCTCTCTCTCTCTCTCTCTGAGTTACTGAAGGAAGTTTATGCTCAACTTTGTGTGTCGCTGATCAGTGTCAGCGAGAGCATTACTCTCTGTACATGAAGTATGATCCAAGTTGAAGATAGTGTTGCTGAAGGTTTTCTTGTCGCTGATTGTATCTTAGACCAGTAGAGGAAGAATTTACAAAGATCAAAGACTCAACTATGTGTGTCGCTGATACTCATCTATCAGCGAGAGTCTCCAAGTCTTCTTGAGTTCTCTCTTCTGCTGAATAAAAGAAGTCGCTGAAGATTAGCTGTTCAAGTCATTCTTTAGAGCATGTTAGCTCGCATCGAGAATGAGGAGAATTGTGTTTCTATCAGTGACTGCAGCATTAAATGCCGCATTAAATAAGAAGTCAACATTCGGCGTTGTTACGGCGCAGCACGTGTTCCTCGAAACTTGAAAAGAGTAACGTGGAAGCATTTGATTGGTCTATGGTACAAGGTGATATTTCCCAAGACAGAATGTCGTGCCATGATGTATCACATCTCAACTACCTCTCCAATCAATCAGCGACACGGTCCATCAGATCCGAAAATTAAGGATTTCAGCGTCTATAAATAGCGTAGTATGTTGTACTTCATTTTGTGTCGATTACTTGTATTGTCACTTGTTTGTCAGTGACTAGTTTGTCTAAGATACAAGTAACACCAGTGAGTAAACTAGTAGCGTGTTTGTCCACTACTAGCTTACCTCAGCGAGTGAGCAGTTAGCGTGTTTGTCCACTACTGCTCATCTCCTTTGTAATAGCTGTATTGTTTGATTTGGATTAGCTTTGGCTAATCTATTCCGCAATCAACAAGAGATAAATTTTATCAATAAAAGAATTTATCTTTCAGCTACATTTGTATCAGCAACTGAACTGTTTATCATATATATATACTTGTGTTCTTATTGCTGTTACGTTAATACGGTTAAAAACTTGCTAAGCAAAGATAACACTATAACACAGAAAAGAAAAGTTTTTAATTGTATTCAACCCCCCCTTCTACAATTAACTCACTGTTAACGATTCACAATCACTAACATAATAGTGATTAGGGACTCACATAATATATAACAGAAACAAGATTATTTAAAGTCAAAGTTGAAAAAGAAAGACTTCAAAATCTGATTCATGACACTTATTTTGGGACGGATGGAGTATTATATATTATGAAAGTTTATAACAATGTCAATATTGTAATTGAAAACTATAAATTTGTCATTGAAAATAGAAAGATAGTATACAACAACCTAACAATATGCGAATAAAAACTATAAAGTTTTTGTGAGTAACAACATGAGAAACAAATACAACATATTCACAAATGCTAATGTAAAATATCACAATTACAAATGTTATACAACTTTAATATAAGCAACATATATGTAACAGTTTCTAATATTGTTGTCCCAACTCAACAATACAATCTTCCAATATGTTTAACTCGTGAAATGTCTACATATAGTTGATTATTAATGAAATTTGATTATTAATGAAATAAACAAGCGAGACAACGAAAATGAGACAAAAGGTCGTACTTGACTCTTGTGTTAATCAATGCAAAACATACCTAGTTTAAATAAACTTAAATGATTAAATTTTGGTGAATAAGTTAAGGTGTTTAAACATTTAAAAAAAAGTTAGACGGGTTAAAAAGGAAAAAATAAAATAAAAGTGTAGGGTTTAAACTATTATTAACTCTTATTTAAAATGATTTATAATAATATTAAAATTATTAAAAATGAAAAGCCATGTGGCATCCCCTTTAAAGAATAATTTAGGAGTAACTACATATTAGACATGTCATTATAGAATGGTTAAAAAAATCACATAAGCAAAATAAATCTTTGTTTTCTTTGTTTTATAATAACATTGAATTATGACTCTTTACGATATAGAACGTAGTAGTTTGTTAATGAATATAATTTTTAAGATGAAAGTGTTAGTATTTATGAGGTTTTAAGGAAAAATTAAATTGATGAATTGATATGATTAGGAGGGTTTTTTAGAAAAGGTAATGAGATGGGTGTGGCATTACTTAAAAGCAATGAAAAATAAATGAATTTTTAGGGAAGATTTAAATTGATGATTTGACATGATTAGGTTAATTTTAGAAAAAAGTAATGAGATGATGTGGCATGACTACAAGTAAAGAAAAATCTTTGTTTTATACATATACATATACATATACATATATATAGATGGATAGATATTTGATTTATGTCAATATTTTAACCCCTTCGCATTGCGAAGGGCCATTAGATCCTCGTTTTATACAATTTAATTACCTAGCTTTGCGTTTTTGATAAAATCATGTTGGTTAGTCATAATCACTAATTCCGCGTAACTTGTGTGAACCAAATGTAGATGTGTTAGTAAGTGTAACTAGATGTTTTATGAAGATGCTAATCTACAATATTTACACCTTAGTTAAAATTTAAAATGCGAATACGATTAATTAAGGTGTTTTAATTTAGCTGGTAAACATATCGAAGATAGATTATGAATCTGAACAATGTCTAGCTGTATATGTTGTATTTCCCCTCTACGCTAAGATCCCGAATGCATTAATTATGCATGTTATATACTAGCTTTCAGCCGTAGATGGTTTTATGCTATTGTGAAATCATAAGCTATGGCGTATTATTCCTATATACTTGATGTAATGCTTTCTTACCTTGGCACCTTGCCGAAGTCTTAATTAATATAAATAATTTGGCTGTTAAAAAAAGTAATAATAAATAAATAAGTGCCTATTGGCTTATGCATGATTGATGAACTTGTGAATCTTGTTTCTTTTTGGATTAATCGAGAGAACAACCACGTTGCTTATTGGGTTGCTCACTATGATTTTTTCTTCTACTGCACATTTTAGTTGGGATGTTTCTTTTTTTACAGAACTATGCTTATTTCTCGAGGTGTGATGTGTACGGACCTTGATTTTGTTTAATGAATGTTTTTGTTCAAAATATAAAATAAGACAAAGTGATGAGCCCGGTTATAACTTCAGCATAGATGAATGAAGAAGATGGAATTTTCTTTTTCTTCACTACATATATGGTTATATATATCATAAAAATAAGTGAAATTTATAATTGGTTTAAGTGCTTGTAAATGTACTTAATTATGATTTAATATTCATTATGTGTACTTAACTACTTAGACATACATAATATTTGTTATTTATTGTCATTGTATATATTTTGGTGACGTGTAATCTGTATAAGGTTTCACACGACATTTTTACAAATTGACACGTTACCAAGATCAATATTTTTAAAACTGAAAATCGAATCGGACCGGAAAGGGATGAAAAAAATATAAACTACTTCATAAATAGTATTAATCCATGAAAATTATGATATTTATGTGGGATGAAAAAATGTAAACTACTTCGTAATATACAAAATTTAAGATTTGTTATGCACTTAAATTGGAAACTTTGAATTAAATTTGAAGTGAATTAATAGTTAAGAATTACAAGAAATAAGGGTGTAAGTTAGGGATGAAAATGGATCGGATATGGATCGGGTGGAGCTATATCTATATCCATATCCATTTATTTCTCTTCGTCCATATCTATATTCACTAAATTTCTAAATCATCCGTCCACATCCATATCCGTTGGATGTAGCGGGTTTATGGATATCCATTGGATATCAAAATAATTGTTCAACATCGTGATATCCTTGACTCAAATTGTTATAAATACATGTAATATATAGTTTTTACAAAACTCAAAACACTTATTTGTTGTTTCTTTGTTTGATAGGCACACTTTGATTGTTGGTTTGTGATTTCCAATTGTATAGTGGAATCAAAAATTATTTTAGTACGATGTTTTATTTGGATAGGGATGTAGGAATTTCGATTTTTATTGAAATTATATGATGAAAATGACGAGTGAAATATAAATATTTGTTATAAATTTTGATGTATAAGAATGATCCGTTTAAATAGTTATAAATATATATAGTTAATATGTATATAGTGTATGTATATGTATATACATATATGGATTTCGGGTGTAATGGGTGAATCCATAGATGATAAATTGTCATCCACATCCGATCCACTAATCATCCACATCCACATCCATATCCATATCCATATCCATATCTGGTATACATCCATTTAGATCATCCATATTATTTTAAATGGATGGATCGGATGGATGTCCACCGGGTTGGATGTCGATTGTCATCCCTAATGTAAGTTATATTAATTAATATATTATATTATTAATGAGTGGGTATAGTGTATTGTGAGTTTGAATATATTAGGAATAATATCATTTATCAAAATACTTTTGATAAATGTAGTAGCTTATATAACCCAAAAAAGTTAGGTTAGCTAATTTGGAAGAAGTTAATAAATTTGTGATAACCAATACGGAGTATTATACTTACTTGAAAATGATACTGCCATAATCTCTCATTTTTCGTATCGTCTTGTTTGGTAAGAATAATGAAGACCTCTTTCAACTTGTTTTAGAATGGGCCTTGTGACTAAAAAAATTGTCCGATCGAAGCATCGAACCCACTAATTAGAAGTAGTGTTTGTTTCACTCCTTATGAACATATATAATTACCTATGATTTTGTCTTTATTTTATGTTATTTATTTGCTCGTAAATATCTAAGTTCTGAATGATGTGTGACTAGATGACTTAAAAAGGTGAAAGAGTGATACATGGTCAACAAGCGTGTGACGACCACTATAATTATATTACACGAATGAAAAAGGTAGATAAAGAATAACTAGGATTGTAGAATTCCTAGAATTTCAATTCTTTTAAAATAATTACAATTGGAGAATCTTATAGGAGGACTATAGATATTTGGACATTTCGTTCCTAAAATTCTAATATGTAACAATGAATATAAAAGGTAAAGCAATATACAACTTTATAGATTTAAACATATTCGATCGATATATGTAACGTATAATATATGACATATGATACTATTTATTGACGTGTTAGTCGTATTTTAGTTGAATAGATTAAGAGAGTATGAATTATTCGATTGTGGTATACATGTTGTGTGTTGTTATTTGAAACCGCTATCAAACAAGTAAATAGGTTGTTAAATTTCTAACCCTAAACCATTTAACTTTTGACGTGATCAAATTCTCATTATCGTATGACATCTCTTTAGAACCAAACCTATAAACTATTGCAGTGTTAGTCCAAACAGATTTCAGTCAACAAATGTAACTTCATCCATATGCACCGGTATTAGTAAACCTTCTACTCCCACGCTCGTCAATCAACAGTTCTTCCTCCACATTCAAATGTAAATTTCCAACACCAACGTAACTTGACGCATAAATCCGATACAATGGGTCTAATCACATACGGCATACCCATCCACAAAAGGATTAGGAGGATCCTTGTGATATATACTTAAGTGTTAGTATCTCTACTAGAGCACTCATATAGCATTAATATGGTTAATGTATAAATTCGTTAATGTACTTTATGAAAATGTTCATGTGGAATACTAAACTTTAAAAATGTTCAATTTCATATTATACTTGTAAAAAGTGTGAGCACGCCTATTTTTGCTTAATTTTGGTTAAAAGTTTGGTGACCCAATTGTACATAGTTAAGTACATTTTTACAAGTACGGTAACCTAATTGAACTATGTTGAAAGTTTGGTAACCTAATTGAACATTTTTACAAGTATAGTAATCCAATTGCATATTTTAAAAATAAGGTAACCCACATGAACATTTTCGCAAAATACAATAACGAATTTGTACATACATTAAATTATTATCGATAGAATCTAGTGATTGACATGATTATGAACGTCCTTTTGTATTGCCTTTTATGAGTACATTGTAACCTAGCTCAAAATTATATTTTAGCATTGTGCCATACATAGGGAGAATTGAAATTCTCATGTGATCAATCGTAACCCCTAACCATTTAACTTCCGATGTGATCAAATTCTCATTATCGTATGACACTTCTTTAGAACGAAACCTATAAACTATCGTAATGCTAAAACAAACGGATTTTAATCAACAAGTGCTATCATTGGAATCACGCGGAAGTGCTAGTTTGGGACAATCCACTTTGAATCATTTTTATAGTTTACACTTTTTGGTATTGCCGCTTCTTTCAGGCATTCGTCTACATTTGCTCGCAAAACTGATAACGTTAAGATATCCAATCCCGTTTTTTTGTATTGCTCGCAAAAATTTTCAATTTGTGAAAATGTTCATGTGGGATACTAAACTTTAAAAATGTTCAATTTCATACTATACTTGTAAAAAGTGTGAGCACGCCTATTTTTGCTTAATTTTGGTTAAAAGTTTAGTGACCCAATTGTACATAGTTAAGTACATTTTTACAAGTACGGTAACCTAATTAAACTATGTCGAAAGTTTGGTAACCTAATTGAACATTTTTACAAGTATAGTAATCCAATTGCATATTTTAAAAATAAGGTAACCCATATGAACATTTTCGCAAAATACAATAACGAATTTGTACATACATTAAATTATTATCGATAGAATCTAGTGATTGACATGATTATGAACGTCCTTTTGTATTGCCTTCTATGAGTACATTGTAACCTAGCTCAAAATTATATTTTAGCATTGTGCCATACGTAGGGCGAATTGAAATTCTCATGTGATCAATCGTAACCCCTAACCATTTAACTTCCGATGTGATCAAATTCTCATTATCGTATGACACTTCTTTAGAACGAAACCTATAAACTATCGTAATGCAAAAACAATCGGATTTTAATCAACAAGTGCTATCATTGGAATCACGCGGAAGTGCTAGTTTGGGACAATCCACTTTGAATCATTTTTATAGTTTACACTTTTTGGTATTGTCGCTTCTTTCAGGCATTCGTCTACATTTGCTCGCAAAACTGATAACGTTAAGATATCCAATCCCGTTTTGTTTCGGCATAAATGAATAAATTTCGACGACGACGGGCCTCTAGTGACGACCGGGCCCAGATAATCAATGTATTTATCATGCCCCCTAGGCCCGATGAAAATATTTAGATTCCCCCATGAGGTAACCTGCTGGGACTTTGCTAGAAAAGAGATAGATTTGTAACAAATATTCGACTTTGTTTATGCAACTAGTATTTAACTCGTGCGTTGCCCAATTAAATGATGCCATAAAAAACCCAGTAATATCACAAAATTAATGTACATATATAACTTTATTTGCATGGAAGATGTTAACATATAACAAATGGAGGTGATAAATACAACACATAATTTGTTTTATACGCCAAACTATACAATATTTAAAGCTCATATTACAAGTATATAATAATACAGTTTTGGTGCATACATCATATTATTTGTTGTATCTATCAAGTCCATATAATAAATGTTATTTGGGCATAATAGCGTGTAACAATGCGTCTGTGTCGAACAACACAATGATGCTCATATATATATAAGTATTTAAAGATTAAACAATGCTGGTAAATATCACCATGATCACACTGGAAGTTGACAACTGAATTATGTTTAGACCTTTATTAAAACTACATTACCGATTGAACGTCTCTTCTCTAGCACCCATATTATTAGTTGTTCTTGTGAACTAAACACCTCACACTTTGAATTTATAAGAAACTTTTTAAACATATTAGAACATTACCATTCACGAAATTACATATGTAAAAAAATAATACGTGTAAACAGACCCTCAAGCAATATATACATATTATAACCTAAAGCAGCTCAGTCAACTCAAAAGAGAATAGCGCTTTTAAGTCTCGAACTCCAGACCTTCTGCATAATCTGTCCCATTCGTTACGTTAGGCTAGCATGACGTTTCTTATTTATATAGCATTCACATGATTAGGAAAAGTAAAAAAAATCGCTTTCTCGAACTCAATACCTATCGAATATGTAAGTGCATTCCTATCGTTGGACTAACTGCCTACATATGTTGAATCTTATCTTTGTTATGTATGTGTGTGTGTGTGTGTTATTCATAAAACTGCAAACATGTCAACAACGTATTGACGACGTTACTATTCATCACTTCCTTAATTGTTATGATTAATAATGGAGTTTTGAAAGTATCCGGACTCAATACAACAAAAAAAAAACATACATTGTATAAAGATTTGACGAACAATATTAATATCAAAATATATATTATATTCAAATAACTTTATAAACGTATTATTGTGTTTTTCGATTATAACTTTTCTTACATAAATTTTTGTATTAATCTAAATATACCACTACGATCATTTTATTTTTATTTACATTTGGATATAAAAAAAATTGATTTCGAGACAAAAAAAATACATTCGTTAAATATATACTATGTGATGATAAAATTTATATCGAAATGTAGATAAATTTACATTGATTATAAATCTACGTGTAGAATTATTTCAAGAATTATAAAAGAAAAGCTATCAAAGAAAATAAAATATTACATAAATTAAATACTACATTATACTTTACACACTCTTCAAGCAGTTGGGAGTGGGTCAGTGGGAAAAAACATCACAAAAATATAACCAACAATTATGAGGTTTAGATAGTCAAGATTAAAAGTTAATATCATCTAATGATCCAGATTTAAAGTCAACCAAAAACTGTTTTTTCAACTCTTCGACGACCTTATATATGGACCATTCGATTATTGAATTATTCACGGATGCCAGGGAAGCAAGATCATGACATCTTCACAAGTTGACAAGTCACAAGTTATAAGGTTACACATGGCATCTTCACAAGTTGACAAGTCACCAAAATACACACAATGTACGAAAATAAATAGTTTCGTACATCGAATGTCAGTCATATGTGTTAATACACGCAATGAAAGTCAACACATAATTATATACATTAAAAAATAGCTAACCCTAAATAAATTTGGTCTTCTTGGTAGCTAACCCATTTTTGCTCCTTTGAAGCAAATAAAAAAAAACAAATTCTTCTGGTTCCGAGAATCATCCTTCTCTTATTCATATAACTGAGTATCATAAGCTTAACGATAAGCTTATTTATCTTAGAATGACTAGACCAGATATAGGCTATATCATATAGCATTCTCCATTGAATATCTTAGCAGATTTATGCAATCTCCTCTTCAATCGCATCTTAAAATTGCTTTAAGAATTCTAAGGTACCTGAAGAGTTCTCGATAAAGGTGTGTTAATTTCCAAATCTGATTCAATAAGGTTATCTACTTGTGTAGATGCAGGCAAGGGTAAATGTCTTTCTTCAAGAAGATATATCACTAGTTTTTGCGCTTTTTGTGTGTGTGTATGTGTGGATTTCTTAGTTTCTTGGAAAACAAACAAGCTACTATATCCGAATCATGTATACAAAGCTATGGCCTCTGTCACATGTGAAACTTTATGAATTGTAAACATCTTAAATGATTTAGACATAGATATATTATTCGTTACTGGTCGGTCTCCTTTGTGACAATAGGTCTGCAATCCAAATTGCAGGCACTCCCGTGTTTCATAAACATACGAAACATTTTGAAATCGATCTCCATTTCGTTAGAGAGATATGTGCAGCTGGTGCAATTCAAGTTGCTCTTTTAAATTTGAGGTGTTTAGCTGCTATATCATAAATTAATTATGCATTGTTAATTCTACTGAGAAAGGATAAAATGCTGATGCAGTAGTGTATTATATTGGAATCTAAAGAATTTAGTGCGTTA
This sequence comes from Pseudognaphalium luteoalbum, assembly GCA_963422505.1. Classification (NCBI taxonomy): domain Eukaryota; kingdom Viridiplantae; phylum Streptophyta; class Magnoliopsida; order Asterales; family Asteraceae; genus Pseudognaphalium; species Pseudognaphalium luteoalbum. The sequence goes on from OY730192.1 coordinate 29,372,497, forward strand.
AAGATGTTCTAAATTAGATACAATGGGTTTGATCAAATACCGCTCCCCAAGAAAATCAATATCCTTTTGATATATATGACACTAACATCTTCTATAAAGCTTGTATAGTATTAATAAAATGTGTGCGATCATTAGAGCATCTACAATGCTCATATGTGGCAAAGTTTAATAGAAATATGAGAATGAGGTGGATGGGTTGAATAGCATTGTGAAAGTGTCACATATTAATCCGGCTAAAGCATGGTCTAAGTCTGTACAAACCCATCTTAAAACGCATATGTTCTGACATGGTGGGGTCATGTATCCCAACTTCCTATTTTTAATTCTCTCCTATTATTATTAAATATTAATAGCATAGCATTACTTTAAACTGTTACTACATATATTACATGTATATGTAAATCAAGTCTAACTCGGTAAGATGCATGATGACTATCTAATACAATATTATTTAGCATATCGATTTTTTATAATATATACGTATTCATATTAATTATTAATTTTTCAACCTACGTAAAATTGATATCTAAAAAATATCTATACGTTGTGTATCTGTAATAGTAATAATAATATAATCAAAGTCTTAAATAATACACATACATAATAATACTATAGTTTTGTGTTTATAATAATAATCATCATAATATCATAACAATATGTATATAAAATAGATAATAAAATGATATAAAATAGTACGATGATGTGGCAGTCTAATATCACGTCCTTTTGGGTTGACGTGATTAATATCACGTCCTTTTGGGTTGCCTTTCATGAGTACATTGGAACCTAGCTGAAAATTATAATCTTACATTATGAATAGATGGTGTACGTGTTGATGAAGAAGACCATTTGTCGAGGTAGTGGTCCTTGAACTACTAATAAAACCATTACCAAATTTAGCACTAACAATTGTATTTTATTGGATACGAATATGATTTGTGACCGTAACAGGTAAGTTTGCAAAAACCTGTAGAAACCTCATAAGTCGCTACTAATTTTTTATTAAACTAATGTAATAAAAAACACTTTTAATTTAGTAACGTATTGGGCTTCATGTTATACGTGGCCCAAATGTCGCAATCAACAATTATACTCTCTGGATATGCTCAACAATCAACAATATTGAACATGTCACCAAATTCCATAACAACTAGTTATTTCCCACTAATACCCTTCAATAATTTTTTGAGGTATGAGGATGGATGCTCACGTGTGTTAGCAAAATGTTTTTGGTAATTTGTTAAATCGAGTGTGATTTTTCTTTTTTAGAAAATACCAAGAATATGTACAAAATTTTTCACCGATCTATTATACAAATGTCCACTATCGAACTTGAATTCAGAACCTCAAAGTTAAAGTGAGTAAGATAAAAGTAACATAAGAGATCATATTCTATCGCAATATATTAATTAAATAAAATTAAACTTTTATAGCATGTCATAAGATTGGACCCGTATTTGTTTACGAAGGAGCATAACCTTTCATATTGAGTTTAACTTGAAAGAAACTTGCGTAAAATATTTTGATGGTATTAGAATTCATAAAATAAATTGGAATTTCATGGAATGTGATTCACTGAATTAGAGAATTTGATAACTTATAACTTAATTCATTTGTGAACCAAACATGTTTATGGAATGAAATTGAGATTCCAAATTCGTCGAATTCCGTTGAATTCAATGAACCAAATGCAACCTCGGAGTATATAATTTTAGTGAGACTACGTATCATCATGCTTTATATGGAAAGAGAAGTGGTTTTGAAAGAGACCCTTATGAGTTGATAGAGGTAATGTGGGTTTTCTAATGGTATAAATAGATGGCCAATCAAGATGATTAGAGACACAAATAATGTAGCTTACTACTGTCTTAAACTGTTAGGTAACTAATTAATTAATTAATGTATTTGGGAGTACTGATGGGAGGAGTAGAAGAGTGGAGAAAAGGGCCATGGACGGCTGAAGAAGATCGTTTGCTCGTTCATCATGTAAATATGAACGGTGAAGGCCGATGGAATTCAGTTGCTACTCTTGCGGGTACATACCATTACTATGCATATTTGTGTCATATTTAATGACGTACGAGATTAATCGTACATATAGAATTTAATTTCACATGTAATTGTCAAGTTAATTTGTTAGTGTGTAATACGATCGTAGGTCTGAAAAGGAATGGAAAAAGTTGTAGATTAAGATGGGTGAACTATCTAAGACCAGATCTTAAGAGAGGCAAGATTACCCCTCGTGAAGAAGCCATCATTCTTGATCTACATGCCAGATGGGGAAATAGGTTACGTTTTTTGCTTTTGTCCTCATTTTGGAACTTGTATTGTACATGCGTTTGGCTATCGTCCTCGTTCTTATTTGAACACTATGATATGGTTCAGATGGTCAACAATCGCAAGAAGCTTACCTGGACGTACAGATAACGAGATCAAGAATTATTGGAGAACTCACTTCAAAAAGAAGAATAAGACAGCTTCAGACGAACCAACCAAGTTGAAAACAAGGTTATTAAAGAGGCAAAAATTTCAACAAGAACAACGACTACAACAATTACAGCAACTTCAGTTGCAACTATTTTATGAAGCTGATATGAAAAAGATAATGTTGTTGCTTGAAGAAAGTGAGGATGAAGTAGGATACATGCCTCCAGCAATGATTGTGAGGCAACAAGAGAAGATGTATGATCAAAAACAACAAAGTTCACTAATATATCCAATGATATTGACGGATGGTACTTGTTATGGTTCGTCTAATTATGTGCCGGAGACCCCGATGAACGAAGACGTAGGTCTATGGGAGGGCTTATGGAACTTGGATGATAACCACGGTTCTAACTTGTGTGCTGCTAAAGCTAGTTAGCAACTTAGCAAGTACCGAGGAGTGACTTTGTATCTTATGGCGAAGTAGCCATATTTCTGTACCATGTACTTTTTGTTTTTATGTATTGTACTCCTCTGTCCCAAAATAACTGTCCATTTTTGACTTTCTGAAGTCTTTCTATTTTAACTTTGACCTTTAATACTTTTGTTTTTGTTATATAATACTTGATGCAATATATACGAATAGATTGAGTTTTAAATGTATTTTCATTGGTATAATTTTCATTAAGTATTATATAACACAAACAAATATATTAAAAGTTAAAGTTGAAAAAGAAATACTTTAAAAAGTCAAAAGTGGACAGTTATTTTGGGATGGATGAAGTATTTGGTAATAACAAGCATAAATTAAAAAGAAATATATATCAAAAGAAATATATGCATATCTGTATTTTTGTACGAGTAACAATTTTGACATTAACTAGCTTCCAGCCACATCTGCATAAGAATGAGGTGTGTACATGAAGTAGTCACCTTAATTTGAGTAATTGAATACCTTTTTTCTTGATGTAACTTTATAATATGTGTATTACTTGTCGTAACTATGTGCAACTAACAAATAAGCTCTTAGATCTTAATTTACGATAAGCTAGTTCTCGAGCACGTAACGTAGTTGATTTCAGATTTTCAGATGGTAATGTCTATGAAGATGGTCATGTTCCTCAATATATGTGGACATTATTCTTAGGCGAGGGACATTATATTATAAACATTTTGGTAATTTAACGTAACAAAACAAAAGAATTCAATTGGATGCCTATAAGGATGATCTATATATCCAAAAGGTGCAAGATAAATAAGTTGGTTTTGAATAAATTATCGAACGTACTTCATTTAAGATTGAAAGCTGGATAATATAAGTGGGCTTTATCGAATGAGATAATCCAGTTTTATTATAAGTGGGCTTTATCGAATGAGATCGGACCATTCGATAATCCAGTTTTATTATAAATTTATAATATCGTATCGAATGGGCTTAGGCCCACGTCGAACTAACCGAGTCCAGTTTAAAAAAATAATAATTATAAATTGTCCAAAGTTCTCTAACATAAAACGGAAAGGTGATATGATATAACACTACTCGTAATAACTTGTTTGGAGATGTATATATTTAGAAAGGTTTTCAGTAGAACGTGATTTTCTTTCTGAAAATTGTTATTCGATAAGCAATTATGAGAAAAAAATAATTAACAAACAAATAACAGAACTTTAATTTGGCCCGTATGAATAAAAAACTCTATATATCACTAATAGGGTGTAAATCTTATTTGAAACAGCGTAAATCTTATTTAAGGCAGTACTTGTATAATATTTGATATTTCACGTAATATGTAGGTTAGCTAGCTTGTATATTTGTGGACCTTAAATAAATATTCTTATAATTTTCGTGTTGAGATCAATCACCCTAACAACATCATACAACTCGCTATTATAAGCTAATAGTCAATCGCACAACCAAAAAAAGCACGACACGTGATATTTTACGTGGACTACCTCTTTAATGAGAGTAAAAACTATGAGAACCTTAACTAAGCTGTTTAAATCCACTATTATAATTTATGAAATTTTTTACAAGAACGAACGTTTATTTTAACACTCTTAGAATATGCTTGCAAACTCTCTCAACGATAGACTACTATAATGTAGCCACCTCAACGTTATCAAACTATCAAAGACAACACTACCACATGAGACAAAAGGAGACCCGCAATTCGACTCTCTTTTTCACTCAATCTCAGCTCCTTGTAAGATTTCTACTAATACTCCTAAGAAGGGGCTTTTCTTGTTTAGTAAAACCTCGACAAGTTAACTTTCTTTATAAATATCCTTATAAGTTGAAAATATCAAATTTACTTCAATACTGTTTCAAATAATTAGCGTCATGACTCAACCCAATTCGTCCAAAACCCAATATATAAGCTCAGATGAGGTTCCACTATAGGATCAATTGGTGATAAAGGAACTAATCCATTAACTTAGGTCGCTCTCAACGGTAACCGGTTTTATTTAACCGGTTACCAACCGATTAGTTTGAGTGGTGCCAATGGTAACCACTTCACAAATCACTTCATCATGCAACCGGTTGAAACCACTTAAGTGGTTCAAACCACTTCACAAATCACTTAAAAATACTGGAGCCCATGTGCTTTTTTTAATTTGTTTTCAAGTGTTTAAATATTAAATAAAGTGGTTTGAAAGTGGTTAAACTGTTGGTACGAACGAATCAGTTGATGGAAAGCTGATGTGACGCTGATGTGGCAGAAGTTGTTCAATCACGGTTGGGAGGGGTCTTATATACATACTTTATTTTTAACTTGGGTTTGTACCCAATAATTAGCATCATACTCCAAAAATCCACATGAATTTTTTATAGTTTACTCAATTTATCACCAAAATTTAGCTTTTAATTAAAAGAAGGTTTTACGGACAACCTGTCCGTTGAGCAAATCAATCGAGTAATACTACACTCATACAAATTTTACAAAGAAACTTTCACAAAACGAGGTGGCATATGAATTCCATCAATCACATAATTTTCTTTTTTCTCTCTCATGTTTATCTCTCTTAATTTGATTGGTACAACTCATTCTGTAAGCATATTTTTGTAAACATTTTATGATCAAGCATTTCTCAAAATCAATAATGCTAGAAGCAACCAAAGTTATTATTAAAGAATACATCAGTTAATTAATTATTGTAAGACTGACTAGTGACTAATATTCGTATTACATTTATAATTAATTAAAGAACACATTTAATTATCCATGTAAGTAATAGTGGTAACACAAGTAACTAGGTACGAATCATAAGTTTTTCCATTGTTCAACAAATCATATGCATTGGATTCTCAAAGTAAAGATGACACGTGATCGAGCACAACCTTTGTAGCAATAACTAAATAAATACGTACCAAAGTATTAAAATATTATTACTAATAGGATACGATAGGATAAAATCGGGAACATACGAGAATCTTTTTGTAGATGAGCCTGGACCGTGGTGAAGAGTCGGAATGTAGTGGGATTTGCTTTTAATAGATGTGGTCATATGCCACGTGTACCTAGCAGATGGCATATCGTTGACACGTAGTATGACACCATCCCATCATCCCTTTTATATATACGCCTTCACTCATTTCTAGTTTTCTACCAACACGTTACATAAGAGACATTCTGTAGTACTAACCTACTTTAAAGACGGTCTGTTTAATTTTTATTGATTGGAAGCAACAAATTTATCGAGCAAATTGAAGTGGTTGATCTGCGACTAAACAAAGAGAATCCATATATAAAAATGGCGGAAACAGGAGGAAGAAGAATGGCAGGACCGTTGCTGTTTCTGAACCTGGTGATGAATTTGATAACTCTGGGTTTTGCTAGTTGGTGCTTGAACAAACTTATCAATCGCCAGACCCACCACCCTAGTATGCATGCATATATATATGCCTCTTTCTTCTTTCTATATACTAGTACTAGTAGTATATATGTTTCTTAATATATTTCTCTTGCTTAATTATAATTAACTCGATGCAATTAGGTTTTGGTGGAAATGGAGCAACCGAGTTCTTCTTGGAGTTCGCAATCTTAGCTTCTGTTCTTGGAATCGTATCGAAGTTCGCAGGTGGGAACCACCTTAGGGTTTGGAGGAACGACAGTCTTGCAGCTGCTGGATCTTCTTCTCTTATCGCTTGGGCCGTCACCGTTCTTGCTTTTGGGTATGTATTTTAATAAAATTATACCTCAATAATATATAATTATAAATACTTGGTAACTGTAGTGGTGTATTTATGTAGGTTGGCATGGAAGGAGATACTGTTGGGAGGACACAGAGGGTGGAGGTTGAGGATAGTGGAGGCGTTCATAATAATACTGGGTTTCACAGAGCTGTTGTATGTCATGTTGGTGCATGCAGGTTTGTACAGTAGCAGATACGGACCTGGTTACCGCGACACCGACTACGGAGTTGGCGGTGCTCATCACGCCGAAGAACCTGGAGGCTTGAAAGGAACGACCAGAGTTTAAATAAAACATCCATATGTATATTCACCTAGTATATATATGTGCCATGGTCACATATTTTATATGGTGAGGTGATGGTCATGATAAGTAGTAGACGAGAGTGTTTAGTGGTGTGCAGTGTTGTGGATCTGATTAATTTTAAATTCTAAGCTAATCTATGTATGTTTGTGGATTCCTTTAATTACTAAATGTTAATATTAATGGCATGGGTTCTATATATCATCATTATCATAATCATCGTATTTTATACGGTGATATTTTCACCGTTTTATTTGATAAATCTAGCAAAATCATACATTAGCAAAATCATACATTAAAAACTTTTCTTAAATGTACAAATTGTAATCCATCATAGTGGTGAATTTATTAAATAGAATATTAAAAACTTATTAGAGCACAGGGTCAATGTACAAATTGTAATCCAGAATTTATTAAATAGAATATTAAAAACTTATTAGAGCACAGGGTCAATGTACAAATTGTAATCCATCATGGCGGTGGCGGTGAATTTATTAAATAGAATGTTAAAAACTTATTAGAGCACAGGGTGTGGTGTTGGTGTTCTGGAGAATGTTGAAAGTGAGGAATTTATTAAATAGAATGTTAAAAACTTATTAGAGCACAGGGTGTGGTGTTGGTGTTCTGGAGAATGTTGAAAGTGAGGATTTTGTGTTGGTGTTCTGGAAAATGTTGAAAGTGAGGATTTTGTGGTGTGGTGAAACTGTATTCTCAGTGTTGTGGAGTTTTGTTTTTGTTTTTTTATTTGATTTTTAATAAAGATAATTGTATTAATTAATATATAATAAAGATAATTGTATTAATTAATATAAAAAAAAAATTAAACAAATGAAAAAGAAATGTACAAATGAAAGTTTGTACATTTAATAAAACTTTTAATAAAGTTTGTCTTCATGTACATATGAAGAAAAAAAATGTAAAACAAAACTTTTACATTAAAAAAACAAAAATAGAAAGAAAAAAAACAAATGAAAAACAAAACTATTACATTAAAAAAACAAAAATAGAAAGAAAACAAAAACTCATTCATGTGATTTTCTGCACAAAAAAAATAAAAAAAAATAAAATATGTTAGAACATTGGTATCTTCACCATCCGTAAATATATAATAAAGATAATTGTATTAATTAATATAAAAAAAAAATTAAACAAATGAAAAAGAAATGTACAAATGAAAGTTTGTACATTTAATAAAACTTTTAATAAAGTTTGTCTTCATGTACATATGAAGAAAAAAAATGTAAAACAAAACTTTTACATTAAAAAAACAAAAATAGAAAGAAAAAAAACAAATGAAAAACAAAACTATTACATTAAAAAAACAAAAATAGAAAGAAAACAAAAACTCATTCATGTGATTTTCTGCACACAAAAAAATAAAAAAAAAATAAAATATGTTAGAACATTGGTATCTTCACCATCCGTAAACAAACGTCGAGTGCAAAATTTTGGAAGAACGCCGACGAGAATATCGGCCCGGTCTGAAAGAACGTCGGCGCACGACGTTCTCGCCCCTGAACGATGATGTTGTCATCGCGTACCGTGTGCTCTTATGTACAATTATAACGTACAAATTGTAATCCACTATACTGGAGAATTTATTAAATAGAATTGTAGAAATATCATCATCTGAATATGCTTACCCCAAAACCTAAAATTATATACATATATATATATATATTATATATATATATATATTGAAAATGAGTATCGGCAGGGTTAGACTTGAAGAGATATGAGTAAATGAGTTTATTTCCTAAGGAATGTCAAGGTCATTTAATTGCGGTACTCACCCGTACACAATTTTAAATCATATATCTTCGAATTTTACAAAAGAATAGAATTACAGATAAGTGCACCTCATCACAAATAAAGATGTTAGCAAGCAAATATATGTGCTAACTACTTGCAATTAGGCTTGCACAAAAATCGGTTTTGAGAAAACCCGACCCGACCCGATCCGAAACCGGTTTTAGTCAAACTTGGTCAAAACCGGTTTGGCCAAAACCGGTTCGGGTTTAACCCGATTTTGACACCCCAAGACCCCAACCCGACCCAAACCGGTTTGGGTAGGGTCCAAACCGGTTCGGGTTCAAAACTGGTTTCAAACCGGGTTTTTTATATAATTCCGTTTTCGTTCGATCGTTAGGCGTTTTAAGGAAAATGCATGTTTTGGTCGATTTTTTTTCATTGAGTTCGTAGAACATTAGTATTGGAAACATAATAATTCAAAGTGATACATGCAAGGAACTTTTTACTAAATTCAAGGAAACATGTGCATAAAAAGTAGTACTGTAAGCATAGAAGTTTGTACTTTTCCGTGAATTTAGTAAAAACTTCCTTGCATTTATCAACTCCGAAATAAAAGTGGTTCGAGCGTTAAGCTTTTTAAGGAAAAACAATGTTTGGGTGAAAATTTTTTATTGAATTCGTAGAACATTAGTAAGGGAAATATAATTAAACAATAACTTAAACAAAAGTCTTCTAAGTCTTCTTAAAAAAAATATTGAATTGAAAAAGTCTTCATAATCTTTATAATCTTCATAATCTTCAATTCTCTTCAATTCTTATTAATCTTCAAGTCTTCAAACATCTTCAAAGTCTTTAAAAGTCTTCAAAAGTCAAAATCTTCTTCAGATGTAGCCTCGCGTGAAGCTTGATCAAGCGCAATTTCTTCATTGGAAAGTGATATTGTCACACCTTCTTCCACCTCGATATTGTGTATTTCTTCTTCGTATTCCATTTCGCCTTCAAGACTTGAAACATTTTGTATACGTTCCGCGGCGTCCAAGTGATCCTTCAAGCAAATGCACATCTCTAAGGAGGCCGGTGTGAGTCTTGTTCTTCGTATGGATAATACCCTACCACTAAGAGAAAATGCGGATTCCGAAGCTACCGTAGAAACTTGGACGGTTAGTAAATCTCGGGCCATGATGGTTAGAACGGGAAATTGAGATTCCCTCTCTTTCCACCAAGCCAAAATATCAAATTGTTCGAACTCATTGGGTAGAATAGTGGACAAAAAATCAGTTCCGGTATATCTCCCATATTCTCTAGTGGTTTTGGTTACCTTCACCCCTTGCCCGTTTATGGTTTTCTTGTCTTAAAGAATTATATAAGTTTAGCATCGCATTGTTGGAAGAAGATGAAGCAAACATTGAGTTAACCGAACTAACGGGCACATTTGTTGTTGAACCATACTTTTGAAAATACACGCCAAATAAATCTTGTAAACATTTACTAAAATTCGTTTTTGCATCTAGTGAAAACGTTGGGTCCGCGTCATTCAAATCCAATTGTGACAAATGCTTTCAATAAGCATTTCCACCCCGACAAGGTTCAAACACGGGTTCATTGCGGCGGAACAAGTAATTACCGGTGACATTTCTTGAAAATATTTTCTTAGTTTTTCTTTCAGGGGAGCCACAATCTTTTCAAATAAAGGACCTTCATATTCGTATTCGTTTAGTTTTGTAGTCATTAACCAAATTTGATTAAGTACCAAATGACTAGTGGGATAATAAACACCCGATAATAAAGTAGTCACGGTTTTGAAAAGTTTAAGCAAACCGGTGATCTTTTTAATAATCTCCCAAAATTCATTTGGAAATGGTGTTGCACGACCTTTTGCAACAAGTTGATCATGAAAAACTTGTAAAGTGTCACGTTGGCGTAAACCACAAACAAACATATGGTAGGTCGAATTCCATCTAACGGGCATGTCCCAATTAGTGGTTAAGAAAATGGAATTTGTTTCCTTACACAATTTCATATAAGATTTGTATCTAGCTTTACCCCTTTGAAATACGTCTTGCAACATAGTTTTTTAAGCGGTTTTTATTTCGTCTATTTCTTCAACCGCTAGTCCGGCTTGCACAACTAAGTTAATAATATGTGCAACACATCGACTATGAAAGAAAATGCCCCTCAATGGTGGTTGGTATTTTAGAGTTAATTTTGAAACGGCGAGTGTATTATTACTCGCGTTGTCAAATGAGATTGAAAATACTTTTTCTTCCAATTTAAATGTTTTAATCACACTTCGTAACATGTAAAATAAGTTTTGACCCGTGTGAGGATACTCAAAGTCTTCAAAAGCAATGGTACGTTTCATCATTTGCCAAGTTGCGGGATCAACCCAATGTGCGGTAACACAAAGATACGAACCGGGCAAACCATGAGGAGCCGACCACACGTCGGTTGTTAATGATACACTTGTATTTAAATTTTCAAAACCGATTTTTAGTTGTTTTTTAGCTTCTTTCCACAATTTAAGGGCATCGCGTTTAAGAGTAGTACGACTTACATTATTATATCGCGGTTGAAGTGTATTTTGAACCACCCTAGTAAACCGAGGGTTATCGAAGTGGTTGAACGGCAAAGCTTCTTGAATTACAAAACCCGCAAAAGCTTCTCGACATCGTTCCGCATCATATGTAAAAATCGTTCCATCTCGTAACATCGAAGATTGACCACTTGCTTCCGGATTACCTTTGAGTCCCTCACAATGCTTCTCGGTATGATTTTTCAACGTTGTGTTGGAGTCGGGTTTTGAAGAATTTCCGACAACGTTTACAATGTGCCTTAGTTGTACCATCCGACAACAACACTTTGTCGTAAGCACCCCACACCTCCGGATTTCTTTTGTTGGGCAATTGTTTCACAATCGTTGTTGCATTTGATGAACCAAAACAATGGGAAGCCGAAGAGGATTGTGTTGCCATTTGTGAAGAAACGAGAATATAGTATGCGTTTTTAGTACGTTTTGAGTTTTGCATATGTATATATGTGTTTGAATGTTGTGAATGATTCTAAACTAAAGCCTAGTATTTATAGTGATTACAAAATGGCAAAATGGTAATAAAATGTCAAAAAAACGGTCATATGCCAAAAAAACGGATACATAACGTTTAAAAATTCAAAACCGGTTTCAAAACCGGGTTGGGGAATCGGGTTGTGTAAAACCGGGTCAAAACCGGTTTCTAACGGTCATATGGGAAACCGGTTCCAACCCTACGGGTTGGGTCAAACCCGAACCGGTTTGGGTCAAAACCGGTTTTGACCGGTTTCGGTTTCGGGTTATAACCGGGTCGGGTTTTGAAACCCGGGTCGGATGTGCATCTCTACTTGCAATTCAAGTATTTAAAAGAACCAATTATTTACCATTTAAAAGGGTTAAATAATTAATAATGATTTAATCCTTATAGTTGTAATTTTTTTTAAATCACTTAAACTTTTAAGTTTCAAAATTATAACAGCTTTAAAGTTTGATTATACTTTAAAAATTGATGGTCTAATTCCAACGATTTATCCTTTACAATGATTTTGTCCTTCTAAGTTATTCTAATTTAATCATTTAACTTTTATAAAATTTAATGGTTTAATCTTTCATAAGTAACTACAAACTTGACTGATTAAATTTCAAGAGAAAAAAAATTATAATAGATAAAAAAGTGAAACTTAAACCATTAATAACCCCTTGTAAACTAAGCTTTTAGGAGGCCGTTAAGACGCGATTCATTTTTTTTTGCAAACAAAATAACGCCGTCGCTCACTTGTTCACCTAAGACAAATATTATCGATATCTATTTGAGATTCGGACGATATAAAATATGCACGAAATCTTTTAACGAAAATAACAAAATGTCGACAAGACAAGCATCATCTACTAAAAGTTTTTTTGACAAAGTGTGTTGTTTCAAAATTAAAATTTTGAGTGAAAAGGACGGAGCATACACGGGGTATGAAATAAGCGACATATGTTACAAACAAGGGAGCTTCCATTTTCTCCATATATAGGATTTGTTGATGCATTTTGATATGTCTGTCAGTTGATCTAGTTCGAGTTTGTAATTAGTTTTGTGTTTACTGATTTGTGCGACGTTGTAAGTAATGTCGCACATGCGGCGTCAGTTAGTTGGGCCTGCGACGTTGGCTATGTCGCATGGGCCTGGACCTGCGACGTTGTGTGTAACGTCGCAGGATAGAGTGTTTAGTATATAAACACATTTTGTAATCTGTTTTAGGGTTGACGAAAAACCCTAAACGCAAGCAGTCGAAAATACCTGTAACCTAGTCGATTATTATCAATAAACAACTGTTTGAATTCGTTTATATCACGTTTGTCTTATTGATTCGTTTGAGTGATTATTCAATTGGTGATTCCGCCATCAATTGATTTGTGTGACTTGATTCAAGATCGAGATTACGGACTTACCACTGGTATCAGAGCCACGGGGGCTCGTTTTTAGAGCATCGGATCAAGTTTTGGTTTAAACTAACGATTAATATTTTTGTTTTTCGTGTGGTTTTCGTGTTTTTCTTGTTTACAGGTTAAAGATTGCGTTTACTGGGCTATATTGAAAGGATTGTTTGTTTGACATTCGTAAATATCGATTAGGGTTTGATTTTTTACGAATTAGGGTTTTTTGGCCGCAGCTGTTTGCGACTTTGCGACATAAGCTGCGACATCATCTGCGACGTCGCCTGCGACATTATTATTTCTGACCTAATTTGGTTTTTTGCGACGTAGTGTTGCGACATCATTAGCGACATCCTTGTTTTGATCTTAAGTGGTTACTGCGACATACTGTTGCGACTTCTCGTTGCGACATTGTGGTTATTCTGCGACAACAGTAGCGACGTTATACTCTACGTCGCACTTTTGATTCTTAATTGAATCCTTATCCTTTTGCGACATTATTTGTTACGTCGCACTGAACGTTTGCGACATTACACCTATCGTCGCAAGTTTCAGATTATAATTTAATTTGACTATTAAATGGCCGCTGATAAGGAAGATATTAGAGGAATTAGGGAAATGATTAAACAAGGAAATGATATAGGTTCTAGCAATAAACCTCCGTTGTTTACAACATACATGGACTATGCATACTGGAGAGACAGATTTGAACAATTTGTAGACTTTCACTGTCCAGAACTTTGGGGTCCATTAAAATAACGATATGAGGCTCCAGTTGCAGAAGGAAACTATCGTGGAATTCCTCCAGCAAAAACGTACAATGCCATGACACCTCAAGAGAAAAAGAAACTAGAGATAGAAAGGAAGGCACATTCTGCTATATGCATGTGTTTAACAAAGGATGTTATGAGACTCTTTAAAACTCATGACACAACTTATGATTTGTGGAAGGCAAGAGAAACGAGGTGTGGGGGGAATGAAAAATACAAGGAGGCTAAGTTGGAATTAATCAAGAAGCAGTATGATATGTTCGACATTTTCCCTAATGAGACTACTTCTGGATTATTTACCCGATACTCACAGTTAGTTAGTGAGTTAATTGATGGAGGATACAATCTCACTGCACTTGAGATAAACAAGAAACTGTTGGATGTGTTGCCAAGTGCTTGGGATGTGAAGGTCCAATTCTTAAAGGAGAACCAAGAATTAGCTATGATGACTTTGGACCAATTGATAGGTGTTCTTCAAGCTCATGCTATGGAGTTGAAAAAGAAAGAATGCAAGTCAAGTGGATTTGTACAGAATCCCACACTATATGGAGGACAAGTAAACTCTGGCAAGAGTTATGGTGGAATGACATTCATGACAGATACCAGTTCACCATCTTATTCAGCTGGGGCTCACCATGCAGCCTATGTATCTGGTACATCTCAAGGGTCACAACAGCAACTTTCAGTATCACCAGCTATACAAGAGCAAGCTGCAATTTATACAGCTTTTCTAAGCTCTTACAAAGATTTGGTTACTCAACCAAATACCACTTTGAAAATGACCAAGGAGGACTATAGTCAGCTGGATGACGATGATTTAGAGCAAATGGATTTAAACTGGAATATTGCTATGATCTCAAGGAGGGTTCAAAAGTTCTTGCAGAGGACAGGACGAAAGAGCTTGGATGGAAATGGGAAGACCGGATTTGGTTTTGATAAAAGCAAGGTCCGATGTTATAACTGTCAGAACTTGGGTCACTTTGCTAGGGAGTGCGAGAAACCCAAGATGCCACCATCGGGTCTTACTAAGCCTGATCCGCCTAAGGCAAATGAGAAAGAAGAAATCAAGTCGTTAGCTGTGGACAATGCTTTGGTCGTTTTTGAGCCAACCGCTTCTGACTGGAGTGTTCAGGCTGCACAATTTCAGTGTCTGATGGCTCACATCACACCCGAGGTACAAAATGAACCAATTGAGCCTTTTAATTGTGCTACTTGTATTCAATTGACTGACTCTCTTGAGGTCTATCAAAAGGACAATTTAAACTTGCGGGAAAAGGTTGTTAAACTTACAGAATCTAATAAGTTTTTGCTAGAAAATGAAAAGCTTTATGAAAAACATATTGAGGCTCACAGGTTAGATACTCAAACTTTTAAAGCAAAGGTCTTTAGTCAGCAAGATGCAATTAAAAGTTATCTTACTGAAATTGAACTGTTGAATAAAGAACTATCTGATTTAAAAGGTGAGTTTGATAATCATAAAAGTAAAATCTTAGGTTCTTCATCCGCAACGTTTGTCTTTAATGAAATCGTTAACAAACAAGGGACAAGTGGTAAAAAAAAAGGAAGGACTTGGTTATAACCAAGTACCACTACCTTCTCATGCCGAATATTGTCCTGCGCCTGTTAAGGAAGGCCTTGAAGAAATTCCAGTTGATTATACAAAGCTTTACGGCATTAAAGCTAAAGAAGCTAAACAAAACAAACTGACAAAGGAGAAAACCAAAAGGCCAGAGTATCCTTTGCCACAGTTTGTTAAGTCTGAAAGTAAATCTTCAGTTTATACTGATGAGGTAGTTGAGATTGAGGACATTACTGATCAGGAGTATCCTGAATTTAAAAAGGTTGAAGTTAAACCTGAAAAAGTGGTTTTAAAAATTGAACCTGTAATTAAGGTTCAAACTCAAACAGGAAAAGACAAGGTTTTAAATGCAAAATCACAAACTTTATAGTCACCGGTAAAGATTTTGCAACATAAAGTTTTAAATGATAAACCTTCCACTTCAACCCCTCCACCAAAACAAGCAGTTTCTAAAACATGCACGCAATGTTCATGCTCTAGAAATGCTTTACCACCTCCTATGGTAAGTCCTCAGCCTCAACCTTTTGTTGAGACTCGTTCTTGTTTCTACTGAAAGAGACAAGGATAATTAATTCGTGAATGTCCAAAACTTTCTCATCAGCGCTATGGGAGAGAAATGCCTAGGACATCAGTTTATCGAAATTCATTTTCAAAATCACCTCTTAGGCGTTACTCAAACTCTCCCAAGCCTGCTGAGAAACAGAGTAATGTTGGGCAAAATCCTTTGTCAAAATCAAAGCCCGACACTACTCCCAAGCCAAATCCTGAACTATCTAAAGTTTGGAAGCGAAAAGAGTCTATTGTGGACTCTAACATCGTCAACAATAACACATTGGATAAAAATTCTGATTTGTTTAAAAATAAAGTTCTATCTGATGTGCTTATTGTTGATGATTTCGGTAGACCTAAGTCTGTAAAGGCTTGGGTCACCGTTTCTCACTAATCTCCTTATTTTTATGTGTTGCAGCAGTCTGAACGTGTGAAAGATAGCGAATGGTTTATGGATAGTGGCTGCTCGCGACACATGACTGGTGATGTGTCTCTACTTGTGGATATTAAACCATACGCAGGAGGACATGTGGCCTTTGCAGGAGATACGGGAGGAACAATTTCTGGTAGAGGAACGCTAACAAATGGGAAAGTTAGCTTTGAGAACGTAAATTATGTGGCAGAACTTCAACATAACTTGCTAAGTGTTTCACAAGTTTGTGATAAGGACTATATCACGTCATTTACAAAGACTGAGTGTGTTATATTGAAGCCAGGGTATGTCATTCCAGAGGAATGAGTGTTAATGCGAGCACCTAGAAGAAATGACACCTATGTGATGAATATGAGAACGGTGGAGACTACAAGTGAATTTACTTGTCTACTCTCCAAGGCTTCAGAAAAGGAATCACTCCTTTGGCACAGACGGATGGGACATATTTATTTCCGTAAAATAAATTTTCTGATTAATAATGACTTAGTGAGAGGAGTTCCAAAACAGTCCTTTGCTTTGAAGGATGACTGTATTTCTTGCCACAAGGGCAAACTCCACAAGAAGTCCCATAAGTCTAAGGTAGTGAATTCCATTGTTGCTCCGTTGGAACTACTTCATATGGATCTTTTTGGTCATGTTTCTACAAAGAGCATTGGTGGTCGGTCTTATTGTTTGGTAGTTACTGATGACTACTCAAGGTTTTCGTGGGTCTATTTTCTTGCTACAAAGGATGAGACAGCGGGAATTCTGGTTTACTTGTTGGATAAGTTGGCAAATTTGTGCAACTTAAAGGTTAAGAGACTGTGAAGTGATAATGGAACCGAATTCAAGAATTCAACTCTCGAGCTATTCTGTGCTTCAAAAGGCATTGATCATCAATTCAGTGCTCCAAGAACTCCTCAACAGAATGGAGTTGTAGAACGAAAGAACAGAACTATTATCGAGACATCTCGGACTATGCTAGTAGATTCAAAGCTGCCTATTATTTTCTGGGCTGAGGCAGTTAATACTGCTTGTTATGTTCTGAATCGGGTGCTCTCATTTAAGAAGAAGAACAAGACATGCTATGAGCTTTTCAATAACCGCAAGCCGAACCTGCAGTTTCTGGAGCCGTTTGGGTGTCCATGCATGATTATGGTTACTAAAGAACGTATCTCTAAGTTTGGTGATAAAGCTATTGAAGGGATATTTCTTGGATATTCGGTTAATTCTCCAAACAAAAGAGTCTACAACAAATCGACTAATCAGATAGAGGAACATTTTGAGGTAAAATGTTTAAGGTATACGGAACCTCCTCAAGGTACGGGTCCGGATTGGTTTTTCAACTATGGTAAACTCTTTAACTCTTTCAACATTCTGGAAGAAGATGATACGGAAGAGTTGGTTACCTTGCTTCATGGAATCAATATTTCTCAAGAAACATGTGGTTCTTCTTCTAAACCATCCGATCCAAAACCCGATGCGACACCTAACCAACCTTCTCCAACACCTTCTCCAACACCTACTCCAATACCTGCATCTACTCCTTCACCAACACCCACACCTATACCTACACGACCATCTTCTGATATTCCTTCTACTTCAGGAAATATCAATGCAATGGATCTTCCTGATGATCAAGACATGCCTCCTTTAGAAGAAGACGGAGCAGAAGAAGAAATGGTTTCTTCATATCTTGTAACACCCCTCATTTATCAAATCAATATTATATTATTTTACTCGGAAGCGTAATGATTTAAAACATATTTATATACTGTACATTATGATAATGTACATACACAATTACATATTCAAAACCTATCAACTTAGATTTGTTAAAAGAAAAACTACATATGTCGGGGTATTATCTAATACAAAACCAGGTTTATAACAAAACCATATCAGAGTCATCATCTGTCAGACATTCCCTGCGAAAGCATCCTTTCCTGGCACCCACATATATATCAAAACCTGCAGGAAGTAGGATGAGGGATTAGCACGAAGCTAAGTGAATGAATTCATCACACACAATTCCACTTAGCATAACAATCTGTTTACAGCAATTATTAGCAAACACAATCTTTTTCAATGAGGATCGGTGGCTCTTGGGATATCATGATACCCGGGGATTCCCAAAGAACACTTAACGTCAATCTGTATGGCCATTACAGAATAGACCGATAACTATTGGTTATTAAACTCATACACAGGTTTCAAACACAACAAATGAATCAAAACCTGAGTAATTCACATAATAACCAAAAGTCCAACTACACGTTGACCTCAATAATCTGATACACATAGATTCACATATCAAGTAGATTCACAATGAATAACACAGATTAACAATCGTATAATCAATCTACTTATACTTGTTGCAACCAAACAGTTACAACTAAATCGAAGGGTGAGTTCTAAATCCACTCACCGATACCTCTGTAGAATCCACACTCAGTTTCTAGTCACTGAGTCTTTGGAGTATCTGAAATACCATAAAACACCCAAGTTAATAACTTGTTATTGATCAATAACTTTAAGGAAATTATAATATTATACAAGTAATCACACTACTATAAACATATTTTCTATTAACTGTACGAACGTATCTATACATTGTAAATATATCACAAAATAAAACTGATTTAATCCTGTTTGACCCATACCCGATCGGCTGGCTAGTCATAGCCGATCGGCTAGCTTGTTAATTCACTACACTTTCTTTCGATTCCAAGTTCTGTGACGATTTTGTACTAGCTTAGCCGTTTGTCTCATTTTAGCCGTTCGGTTCAAATCACTTACCCGATCGGCTCAACTGGTATAGCCGATCGGCTAACATATTAATCTTAGTGTTTTTGTTCAAGGTCAAGTTCTGTGGTGGTTTTGGTCTAGTTTAGCAGTTCGGCTAAAAGAAGCCGTTCGGCTCAGGTTATATACCCGATCGGTTAGGTAACATAGCCGATCGGCTATGGTTCAAAACCCAGAAACCTGCAACTTGGTTTCTGTTTAACTCAGCTCATGTTCTAACTCATTTTCAACCATTCAAACACTATAAAACCCAACATCTAACTATTCTAAGGTCACAATTACATCATATATCAACTAGTAACATCATATACTTCATATATCATTTCAATTTCACCAATTCAAGTTCAATGAATACTAATTTAAATTTAACTTACCACTAATATAATAACTAAGTGATGATGAAGATGATAGAATCAGTATGATGTTGATGGAATCAAATCACAAGAACACTTTGAATCAATCCAAATCATAACCATTGATTTTTGTTTGAAATTTTTGGATTAGGGCATATGAACTTGTAAAGGAAAATTGAGGTTGAAGAAACAACCTAAAGAAGAGGTCATCTTCTTTTAACCCGACTTCAGTAAATAGGTATTTTATACCCGTTCTAAATCTATTGTCTGGAACCTAAAATCTTTCACGATAAATATTATTTTATAATACTGTCATCTATAGTAATTTAAAACAAGTAACAATTTACTATTCGCAATAAGTTCTGAGACTTATTTATATAAGTTTCACAATTATCAATAATATTAAATAATTTCTAAAACATTTAATTAATCAATTTAAATTTAGAAATTACCAGATCCGACGTGAGGATGTTACATATCTCTTTACTGATGAAGCAGATGAAGAAGCAACTCTTGTCACTGAAGGAGATTTGAACAACTTGGGATTGACTCTTGTGCCGGAGGTTATTCCAGTTACTCGTATACATAAGGATCACCCCATTGAGAATATAATTGGTGATCCTTACTCTAAAGTTCAAACGCGAACTCAAGCAAAGCAAACAGCTGAAGTCAAGCAAACTTCGGCTCAATGGGTTTTGGGCCTCATGGCAACTGTCGAATCATGCCATCTTTCTCAAATTGAACCTAAAAAGGTAGAGGAAGCATTGAACGATCCATCTTGGGTCGAGTCCATGCAAGAGGAATTGCAACAATTTAAGAAGCTGCAAGTTTGGGATATTGTACCATTACCCAAAGGTGCTCATCTTACAGGTACTCGTTGGGTATTTCGAAACAAGATGGATGACCGAGGTGTGGTAGTTCGGAATAAAGCACGTTTGGTGGTTCAAGGCTTCAGTCAAATTGAAGGTTTGGACTACGATGAAGTATTTGCTCCTGTGGCTCGATTGGATTCCATTATGATTTTCTTAGCATTTGCTTCTTTCAAAGGCTTTCGAGTTTACCAACTTGATGTAAAATGTTCATTTCTTTATGGTGAGGTAGATGCTGAGATATACGTCAAACAGCCTCCAGGCTTTGAAGACCCTGCGCATCCTAATCATGTGTGCAAACTGAGCAAAGCTTTGTATGGTCTTCATCAATCACCAAGACTTTGGTATGAGAGGCTTACTACGTATTTGTTGAAGAATGGTTTCACGAGAGGCCAAATCGATAGCACACTTTTCACCAAAGGAGAGGGAGAAGATTTGCTACTGGTTCAAGTTTATGTGGACGACATCATCTTCGGTTCTCCAAATGAGGCTTTGTGCAAGGAATTAGAGGTTTTAATGAAGTCTGAGTTTGAGATGAGTGCGATGGGAGAACTTACTTTCTTTTTAGGTGTGCAAGTTGAGCAATCAGTCAATGGCATTTATATTCATCAGTCATAGTATGTCAATGATATGTTGACTAGGTATGACTTGCTTGATTGCAAAACCTATGGTACTCCCATCGACAAAATCACAATCTTGGACCCGATGAGCATGAAGAAGACTGCAAGGAGAAAGACTATCGTTCTATGATAGGGTCTCTAATGTATCTTACTACCTCAAGACCGGATATTATGTTTGCGGTTTCGTTATGCCCGAGATATCAAGCGAAGCCTAAGGTGACTCATATGAAGGCTGTAAAGCGAATTTTTGGGTACCTCAAATATAGGCCAACTCTTGGTCTATGGTATTCAAATGAGAAATCATTCGCTTTAACTGCCTATTGGGATTCGGATCATGGTGGCTGCAAAATGGATAAGAAGTCTACCACTCGAGGATGTCAGTTTCTCGGATCGCGGTTGGTTTCTTGGCAGTGTAAAAAGCAGACCACGGTTGCAACTTCTACAGCTGAGGCCGAGTATGTTGCTGCTGCAAGCTGCTGTTCTCAAGTCCTTTGGATCCAGCATCAACTACGTGATTACGGGTAACTTCTTTCTATGACTCCTATTCATATAGATAATACTGCAGCTATTTCCATAACACGCAATCCCGTACAACATTCTAAGACCAAACACACTGAACTTAGGTTCCACTTTATACGGGATTGCTATGAGAAACACCTGATAGACCTTGTCCATATAGACACCCTTATGCAAAATGCTTATCTTTTTCACAAAAGCTTTTTCACGCGCTCGTTTTAACGAATTGGTCAACATGATTGGTTTGAGGTTCTTTCAAACTAAAAAATGATTTGTGACTTGGCTGTGTTTTGTAAATGTTTGATTTAAAAAAAGAAAAAAAAAACAGCCACTCTTTATACTTTTTAGTATTAAAGAAATGCACCGTTGCTACATTTTAAAATAGACGTTGAAGTTGTGTCTGTAAACAACTTGGGATATGATAGTACATTGGGTGACATGCATAAAAATGGAATTTTAAGGTTTATCTTGGATGTGTCAGTAGATTTATCTGACGTGTTGAAAACAGTTTTTATAAACATTGTCTTCATCATACGATTTATTAGTAGGCATGTTATGCAAAACTCTTTGAGATCTCTTAAGAAGCCTAATAGTTAATTGTCTATTTCAAGTGGTACAACATCATTAGATGTATGACACAAGTCTTAATTTCTTACTTATGCTAGACATGTTTTCGTGAAAGAAGTTTATTTGATATCATTTGGGGGTATATATTGACAGTTTCCTCTGTTATACGTAAGTATAGACCTGGTCTCTGTTAATATATACTTAAAACTTAAGCAAACACAAGTTAAAGTACTTGCAAAGTCTTTAAAATTAAGATACCTTACAAGGTCGCCAAAATGGTTTGACCAAGTCTGGTTTTGCTTAAACCTGAATCTAGCTATGTCGCTTTGTTGTACGTAAGTACAGACCTGTCACCGCTGACTTGATTCTTAAATTTGATTTTCTTATATTCTCTCTGTAAATGGAAACATGGTCTATGTCTTAAGTTAAGATGTATATCTATGGTGGGGACCACAGCGAAATGTACATGCGAATAATAATAAAATTAGCTCCTAGATGTGAGTATAACATGTTTAAGTGGACAAATATACTGATAATCGTTTTGAAATAATTTTTATAAAAAGTGTTTTTAGCATGTCAAGTAAATTTAAAGTGGACAAATATACTGATGATCGAAATAACACTTATTGTTCCTAATAAATGCATGTTACTCCGATATGATCCCTAACCAGATTAAATCAACTCCGTCACCAAAAAGAATGTGTTCATTATATATTTGTAAATTTGCATTAAGTTTGTGTTCATATATTTTTCTTTTTCTTAATTCGTATTATTACACCTAGTTACAAGTTAGTTTTACAAATCGCGCGTCGAAAATTTGAAATCAAAATCGAATTCGAAATTTCTGCCATATCCATCATGCGACATCATTATCGACGTCGCATGCGACGTCGCACGCCACGTCGCAGTTAGGGTTACACTATATATAGTTTCACCCCGCGACATCCTTTGGTACACTATTCAAATCATTTTTGCGACGTAGACAGCGACATTGGCTTTGGCGATTGCGACGTCCTGATCATTGATTCGATTGTGATCTCTGGCCTTTATCACTTCTATTCACTTACGATTTCTTGTTCTACTCTATTTCCTCGATTATTAGGTACTATTTTTACCTCCTTTAACCGTTTAATTTTGGTGTACTGATTGAATATATATTGCGGTTTTAAGGGTTTTGGTTTACGGGTAAATTAAATATGTAAATGTGTGATGCATGCGGTAGACTTTGTGTTTTCACGTTCCCCTTGATAAGCCACATCGACTGGTATAAGTGATTTCGTAAAAACCCCAATTTTATTACTTAGGGTTTTCTGGGTTGGGATGCAGTTCATCTTTGCGACGTCGGCTGCGACGTAGCAACTGATGTCGCATTTCTTTGGTAATTTCATACCTGATTGCGACGTCCTCATGCTACGTCGCATACACTGCGACATCACATGCTACATCGCATCTATTGCGACGTCCGTTGCTATGTCGCAAATTTTTGCGACCTCACAGGCGACGACGTGGGCAACGTTGCATTTTCTAACTTATGTGTTTAAATTCACAATTAGTTACAAAATGCGACGTCCCCTTTAACGTCGCTCCCGTTTTATGCGACATTGTGCTCTACGTCGCTATTGATTTTGCATTGATTTATGCGACGTCCTTGCAATTTGGCACTCTCACCTGCGACATCAACTGTGATGTCGCAGTACACAGAATGTTTTTTAATATGTTAAGTACCTTTGTTTGTCGTTTAACCTAACGCTTTTCGAGTATATTTGTTGTACTGTCTTTTCCAGACATGGCTTTAGCTTACGAACCGTGACATAATACGGTTGCATTTTTGAACGACACGCTTTCTAAGGCTGAGCCTTTTAGGCCAATTATTGCTTTTCTCAGACGCTCACGTATTTTTCATGCTATATCAGACTCCACTGTGGTCTATAAGAATTTAGTGGGTCAGTTCTGGAGAAATGTGACGGTTGTTACTGAGAACGAGATTCCACGTTTGGTATCTACTGTGTTCGGAACGCAGATTGTTATCACTGAGCAGGGAATTCGTGACCTGCTTCAACTGAACGATCATCCCGACATGCCTGTTCTCTTCGACAACGCTTTTATTACTGGCGGCATGCATAGGATGGGTTATCCGGGGATTCCGACAGATCAGTATCGCAAGGCGAATCTTACACGGGTCTGGAGATATCTTATGCATATCTTTATTGTTTGTTTAGGAAATCGAAAGGCTGGAACAGACGGTATCAGTCATCGTCTGGCTTCGGGTATGCTTGCATTGGTATACAACAAGCCTTACAACTATTCTGGGTTCATTTTCAAAGCTATGGTAGACAATGCCAACGCTGGAACCAGTAAATGGGGTTTATATCCACGATTTGTGCAACTGTTCCTAAATCGTCATCACCCAGAGCTTCAACAACAGGGTGATGTTGATAATGTTCTAAAGATCACGCCAATGATGAATCGTATCTTTGCGGTTTGCTCCGCTCATGAAAAGGGGGTTCAGGCACCACCGGATGTTCCTTTATTCGGTGCAATTCTTGATGAGCATTATGTACCGCCGCCGGATCCTGAGTTTATGGATGTTCAAGCACCCCAGCAACCGCAGCAACCACTTGTGAATATTCCAGTTCAAGCTGCGGGGGAGGATATTGAGGATGTTTTGGTCCAGATTGAACAATTTGGACAGGTTCAGCAACCGGGTTCCTCTCAGGATATTACTGATGAATCATCTTCTTCTGATTCCGCTTTTGTGACAATGAAGGATGGTGGTGACGTACCCCACCCATCACAGATGGACCGGATTAGGGCACACGACTCGTGTCGTTATTTGAGAATTCAGCGACGTATTCGTGAGGGAAAACGTTACATGGGTAAACGTCCACGTGATGATGATGATACTGAATTTCAACCTTCTTCTCGTCATGCACGTCGTATCTCTACTGCTCCGACTCCTCAACCATCACAAGAAATGGTTGTTGAGCCCACTCCTGCATTCCTGCAACAAATGATGGAAAATATGCAGAAGATGCAGCAGCAGATGAAAGAACAAGCTGAACGGAATGCTTCCCAGTCAGCAATCATTGAAGTCCAGTCCAAGCTGATAGCAGAATTGCAGACTAGGGTTTCTGTTTTGGAGGCTAGGTCTATTGCCTCGGGGGAGTCTGGGTCCGGGGTACCCAATGTTGAGTCAATAGGACCAGAGTCTGTAACTCCAACCCCTGTAATTGAAAATATTATTAATGAAAATGTTCAACGTTTGGATTATTTCAGTGTTGATGATATTCCAGGTCAGCCAAGACCATTAGCGGTAGATTACTCTTTTGTTGATTTGACATATATTCAGAGAATGGTCAATGATACTGGTTCAGAGACTGAACAAGGATACGTATTTGACATGGATGATGATGTGTCGGTTGATGATGAACACTTGGGTTCAGATGAGTATTATGATGATGCACCTGTTATTGAGACAGATTCGAGTGATGATGAGGGGCCTGCTAAAACTTCTCATGGAGAATCTAGTTCAGCTTATGTAACGCCTACTCAGGATTCTGCATCAGTACAACCAACTCAAGAGGCATCTAAAAGTGAAACTGCTGAAGAAAGAATAGAAAGAAATAAGCAGTGGTGGCCTCAAGGTAGATCTGCAGAACCAGTACCTATGACTTGCAAAATTTACAAGGTTCGTGGAGATTATACTGGTTTGATTAAGAGTTGGAAGGTTCGTCAAAGAATGATTATGATTAAGAGAATGGACGGCATTCAGTACTTCAAGCTTCGGTTCAAACAATTAAGTACGTTGCCTAAAGGAGAGATCAATCGATTGGCACAATTAGATTTGATTAATCCTTTGAAAGATGATTATGCAGATTATATTCAGAGAACTTTGCGTCAAGAGGTTCGAAGCAAAAGATATAACAAGATAAAGCCTACACATGGTACGCAGTATACTTTCAAGATGAAGCTGGATCCAATGACAGGGCAACCTATGGTTAAAGTTCATTATTCGTCGGCTGACTGTTTGAAAAAGATTCCTTTGGAATCAGTTCCCTATAATTTTCTCAGCAGATTCGTTAAATGGGAGCTCGATCCACATACTGGTGAAGCGGTGATTACTTTTGTTCCAGATTCTGAACCGCGATTAGAATTCGGAGGTATTTGGAACTTGGGACAAGCAACGTTCAGAGTTTTTGATCCTATGAGTCTGATCAATATGCATGAAAAAGATTTAAGACGACTCTTCGATGATAGAATTCGGGTTAATGCAAACAATGAATTCAACAAGAAACTTGCAGATCAATTTCAGAATGTGGTAAAAGTTTGTGTGGCACATGGTATTCATGTCGATGGAAAGTTTCCTGTTGGATGGGCTTAACTGAAGAAATTTGTGAAGACCAAGCTGAAGACACGGGGGAGTTTGTTGATGCATTTTGATATGTCTGTCAGTTGATCTAGTTCGAGTTTGTAATTAGTTTTGTGTTTACTGATTTGTGCAACGTTGTAAGTAATGTCGCACATGCGGCGTCAGTTAGTTGGGCCTGCGACGTTGGCTATGTCGCATGGGCCTCGACCTGCGACGTTGTGTGTAACGTCGCAGGATAGAGTGTTTAGTATATAAACACATTTTGTAATCTGTTTTAGGGTTGACGAAAAACCCTAAACGCAATCAGTCGAAAATACCTGTAACCTAGTCGATTATTATCAATAAACAACTGTTTGAATTCGTTTATATCACGTTTGTCTTATTGATTCGTTTGAGTGATTATTCAATTGGTGATTCCGCCATCAATTGATTTGTGTGACTTGATTCAAGATCGAGATTACGGACTTACAGGATTTGCAGTATATAATTGAACTCGTGATACCATTCTTAATCGTGTTCCAATTTGCCAAATGACTGTTTAACCTAGCGGTGAATATAGCTAGGTAGGATAATAGAAAAAGTTAATCATAATTAACATTGGGCGGTTAATAGAAAAAGTTAAATATAACGAACATGTCTAGTTAATTAGAAATCAAACCAATGAGGTGTAAACGAGACAAGCTGAGGCTGAGCTCAATCCGTTTAGAATTTAAAAGGCTCGAGCTCGACTCGTCTCTAATCTAATATATAAAGCTCAAGCTGGACTCGTTTATTATATATTACGGATTTTCTATTTTGAATGACTTTTTAAAAATATAGATTATAAAATTAAGTAATCTTATTTTAGTAAGTATTATGTGTATACTCATTTTACAATGTAATTTATATTAAATATAAGTTATATAAAAAAATTATAATTGTATATAAATTATAGGTTCGATTAGGCTCACGAGCCTATTCAAGCTCAATATAGGAATCTTGAGCTCGAACTCATTTGTTATACAAGTTTTAAAATATGTATAAGCTCGAGTTTGTTCAAGCTCAGCTCGGATCGAGTTTATAACGAGTCGAGTAGCTTGCGAGTTAGATCACCTCATTTACAGTCCTAAACAAAACCATCGGTTAAACCCGTGTCGGTTAATCGGTTAATTGACGGTTATAGGTCGGCTAACAATTTACAATCGGTTTTCAAGTAATTAGAAAAGAACAAAATGCAACAGTATTGTGAAATAGAAAAACAACTTTGATGCAGAGTTGGTCAACGTTGCGGTTAACGCGGAAAATTCACTTAGCGCATATTTTGATCCAACAGATTTCGGTGGCGGATTGGGCTGGAAATCGCATGTCGGCCTGAAAATGGCCCAATGATCAAGACTCATGGCTTTGCCATGAGCCCTGTTAGTTTTGGGCCTTTCGGGGCCGTCTTGGGCTTGAAAATGGCATTTTACTATTTTTCGGACTTTGTTTAGGGCTTTTTATTTTCGTTTTGCTTGGGCTTTTGTTTCCCGACGTTTTTAGATCTTGTCCTCACTATATGGACGAGTTCTAGGGTTTTTCATATGCAGTTTTTACAGACATAAAATATTGATTGAATAAGAGAATTTCTCTCCTTGAGAATTTTTGATTAGTTCTTGTTTGTGTGTGGTTGTTAATTCATTGTTTCTGCATTAAACTTAGAATGCACTAAAAACACATTACTTTTGATTGTTAGACGTAAATCGTCATCTATTGTTGACATCGATATTTATGAAAGTCGTTAAACGGTTCTTTATTTGTATGTGTGAAACGTTGAAACAAACATGAAAATTTCGATGGTTAGTGTTCGACAAAAAGAAGACAATTTATATTTTCCATAAACGATATCTCATGGCCTTCGTATATGGTTGTTTAATTTCATTGTATGTATATGGTTATATGTATTTTAGTTTATATAATTATATAAAATATAATAAAAATATTATGTAATTGGTTGGTAGTTAATTTGGGCCACTTTTAGGTGATTAACTATAACTGTAACACCTACTCTAGTGAGTTAATAAACCAAAATATAAGAATCAAATTGTTCTTGGAATTTTGCTTCAATTTCAACATCGTCATCTTGTTCTTGTATCTTGATTGTAAGTATCATGTTGCTATAGTTATTAATAATCTTGAATTTGTTGATTATTGTAAACCATAGATGGGTTATTGAATTGGTTATAAAATTCAAGACTTAATAGATGATACTTGATGTATAAGATGTTGTTGATGATAATTGGTGTTAATTGTTGTTTTTGATTGAAACAAAGGCTGGGTTTGAGATTTGTTTGAAAACTTTCGAGTATGGGTTTCACAGGTTGAAAATCGCTGGGAGAAGAGGTGTACCCGGCCGGGAGAATGTAACACTTTGCAATTTCGATATAATTATAAATATTAATTACATGCATTTTTAGGCTAATTCCTTAACTTAAAGTTAATTCACAACACATTTTAGAAATAAGTCTAGCAAAGCCCGACTACTTAATACGCGTAGTATTGCATATTCCGAGACTCGTATAAATACGTACAAAACAATTGGAACAAACACGATATATATATATATATACGACTGTTGGTGAACAAAATTATTTAATAAAATGAAATTATTAAATAACATTAACGTTTATTATATTTTATGTCGATAATTTACAAAGTATTTTGTAACGTGAAACATTTATTACGTAAACTGAAACAACTCGAAGCACATCCGTAAAACTAAAATAAAACAAGTTATAATTTTATAATTCAACTAAATTACTTCTATAAAATATCTCAACTAAAAATATATTCGAATACGTATTTAAAGATTTACAAATTAAAAACATTTTAACATTTAACGACCGGGTAAACGAACACGGGTTAAATACCACAAAAATTGGGACAAAATCACCTCCCCTTTTGTTGACCAAAATCGGCCCACACCCACTACCCCATCCCACTTTCTCCATTTTCATTTCATTTCACCAAAAACACACACAAACACCAACCCATTTCTCTCTCAAAATCACTCATCAAAAATACCAAATCACCACCATTTTCTTCATATTTTTGGACCAACAACAACAACAAAACTCATTATCAACTTCATTAACAAGATCCAAGCTCAAGATCCATCATTTTCTTCTCCATCTTCAATTTTCACCTAACTTTCGGTTTCACTCGAAATTGGTAAGAAAAACTACTTTCTTTTCACTTTTACTTCATTACTATAGCTTACAATCATGTTACAGGTCATTATACGAAAGATCTAAACGTTTTTGGGTTGAAAAATTAAGATTTTGTTCGAACAGCCCGTTGTGTCGCACGGGGCCAAAAACAATAGTGCGACATAAGTTTTTGTGTCGCAGTACCATTTCTACGTCGCACTAAGCGACACAACATTTTATGTCGCACAATTCACCCTACGTCGCATACTTGCGACACAACTACTTACGTCGCAGCATTTGCGACACAAATACCTATGTCGCATTAAATTGCGGATGTCGCACATAGCGACACAAATTATTATGTCGCACCCAGTGTCGCAGGAGTCAGAATCTAGAAAACACAAATTTTACTAAGTGTCAAGACTCGAAATTTTATCACTTAACGATACCCGAAATCAAATTTTAGATGCCTTTTTACTACAGCAACATAGTAAAAATAATATTTTTCTAAGCTGATTTGGCAGCTCGACCCCACCAGGGGCTCTGCCCCTTGGACCCCGCCAGAGGTTGCCACCCCTTGGACCCCGCTACCAAGGGCGCTGCCCCCGGACCCCCGTACACCATTTCATACCTTATAAAACACCATGAAACAATAAATTACACTTTGAAACGTTTCACGAAATGTCACCAACGTCTCGTGTCGAATTTACAAAATAAACAACGATCTTTCATGAATGAACGAGTAACATGGTTAGACTATTAGCCAACCGCTTATATGATTATTCCTACGTTTAGGACGTTATTGACCTACTTGGATTTAGGTTTTGCTAGCACTCGAACATACTTAGCTGATCAGGTGAGTTCACACCCCCTACTTTTACTGCTTTACTACTTTTGAACAGGGGTGGAAAACATAGTACGACTTTTACTGTTGCCATAACTTAACTTGTTTTAGCGATTGCTAACCTGTTGATTTCTTCCAACTATCAATTATTTAATGACGATTTCATGTTTTAATTGATAACTAGAGTGTTTTGGAAACTAAACTTGTACATTTTATGAATGATTTCATACGTGCAAACTAGTTATAGAGCATCACGAGCTTTCATACAAACAGACTTTTATGAAACAACATTTTCATAAACATACAAAAAGTCCCTACGTCTTGGGCAAACATACAGAAAGTCCCTACTTCTTGGGCAAGGTTCCATCCTACATCTTGAGTGAAGGCTCTACTTCTTGAGCACTGGGTCCTACGTCTTAGATGTCAGTCCTACTTCTTGGACACAACCTAAAAAGCCCCTACTTCTTGGGCAACTATTGACAGGTCCTACTTCTTGGACAAACATTTTGAACTATACTTTTGGGCAACATCCCAACAAAACTTCATCTTTGATGGACATTACCTGTATTGTTATGCCAAAGCGTTACAAACAATTTGGTTACAAACAAAACGTTACAAACACATTTGGTTGATCAAAATTTATACGCAAACATAAAACCTGTGAATTCACTCAACCTCGTTGTTGACTTTTACTATGTTTTTCAGGGAATTAGCTGCACATAAGATCCGCCTGCATATATGGAATATAGGCGACCCACGAAGCAAATAGGATGCCAACTTTTGACAACGAGATTTCTTTTATATAACTAATATGTCTTAGTCATATTTACGAAATCTACTTTTGTAAACTTAATTACTTTACACTTGTACGATTCGATGAATCGTAAAACTTTTAATAATTACTATTGGCATCTTAATATATATGTTCTGTTGTAATCATATGCTCTGACATGTATGCATGTACTTTGTATACGTCGACACCCCCACTCGATCTAATGCTTCCACAAACTTCTGATAAACTTAATTAACGATTTTGGGGGTGTGACATACAACCCTTACTTGGCGGGTAAGTAACCTAAACGGGTTACCTAAAGGAAACCGGCTGGTACTAGAGACTTAAAACGAGGACTTCATTCTGTTACCCAAACTTTTAAATCACCCGGTTGTTTTATTGGTTACCCAGCTGGTGGGCATGAGTACCCGGCGGGTACTCTTGCTACCTGGCGGGTAAACCCACAATTGTGTGACTTTCTCTATAGCCTAAACATTTGTGTTATTTTTTATGCTATGACAATTATGAACTGGATTATTAACTTATGCTCTGTTTGTGTTCTTGGTTAGATATTGGAATGTAGTAATACCCCATGATGAAATGGTTTACTAACTTAAAATTTCTGTATTGTTCTCACATCAACAGAAGACTCGGTAACATAAGATTTCTGAGCTTGTTTGACTGAGATAATCAGGTGAGTGGATCTGTAACTCTCAGTGTGATTTGGTTGTAACAGGTTTGGTTACAACATGTAAACGTAATATTACTATTGATAGACTGTTTAGTCTGACATGATGCCATGATGATTATGGATTATGTGATACTTGGCCATTGGGCATATGTGATTTATTCAGAGGTCAACACTGGTTGGGCTTGGTTACTATTGTTTGGCCGACAGGGGTTTTCTTGTACACATCGTTAATAGGAACCTGTGTCGTGTGAAAATAGTAACCAACTATCGGTTAACTGTTGTATTGGCCTGTAGTTGGTTTTAAGTGTTCTTTGGAGGATACCTCAAGAACCACTGATCCTCTTTGACGCTATGTGTTTACGATTATTTGCTGAAAACATAATTGTTATGCTAAGTTAGACTGTTGGTTGTACATTATCTCACTTAGCCTTGTGCTAATTCCACCACGCTACTTCTTGCAGTTTATGTTTTTGGATATAACGGGTTGGGGGCAAGAAGCTGTGTATTATGGAATGTTTGACGACGAGTTTACTCTGATAAAGTTTTAATATTTATTGTTGAGAATTTTGTATTTATACTACCCAGTCTGATAAATTAAGGTTTGAACAGTATAACTGTATCGTATATTATGTAATGTAATTGATAATGTATATTTTGACTAAAACGCTTTCGATATAGAAAAAAATGGTTCCGATTTAAGGGGTGTTATAATAACCGGTGTTTTAAGACTCGGTCAGACCGAAGATTTAGAGAATTCCGGTCCAAAAAACCCGTATTTTTCGATAAGTTGACTAGTCAACGACCCGGTTGGGCCGGGACCCGGAAAAGAGTATTGACCCGGGTCAAGTAATTTACTTTTTTTTAACCTAATTAAATTAATAGATTTTCAAGATTCTTAACTTGATAAATTCTTCACCATCTAAATATGTAGATTTGTGATTTTGTAAAATGTTTGCAAGTGTGTAACGGAATAAATATGTAGATGGGTTGAGCTTCAAAATATAAATGGGTTGGACATTCGCTTAATCGCTTTGCTTTCTGATTGCTTTAATGAGTTGAGACTTGGCTTTATAGGCATTTTGCATTTAAACTATGGCATAAAATTATTTAATTAGTTTTGTATGTCTTTACTCCATATATATATAATAGATTTTCAAGGTTTTTAACAATTCCGGCTCAACCGGTCCAACCAAAAATCTGCACAAATCCGATTCGATTAAAAACCCGGGTTTTAAAACATTTATAATAACCGACCCAAATTACTCGATTAATTGAAAATTTTAAGTCGAACCTCCAATAATTAAATTAGATCGCTTAATTTAATTCAGTTAACGGTTAATGTTGATCACTCCTAATTTAATTCATTAGAATAATTTGGACCAATGAAAATAAAGTTTATGTCATTATACCCAGAATTACTCAAATGTTGAGCAAATGGGCAGAATTTACCAGCATTAATGGTAAAGATTGGAAATGATGAATATAGAGAATATTTATCAATAGAGATTAGGGTTCTATGGTGAGAGTGTGGGTACTCCCATGGAGATGAAGGGAGTATGAAGATTGCCATAACCTGTGTTGTGTGTTAGAAGGTGTTAATTGATTATTATATCATGTTCAACTAGGGTTTCTTCCTTATAAAAGGGTGGAGACAAACTTAACATTGAAGTCTATGGGCCCGGATCAATATTTGGAGCCCATGGAATACGTGCATCATGATTTACTTTTACGTGATGAGCTTAAAACGGTTTGACGTTTAACGATTAGGGTAAGGACTTCACATTATTTTATTAATTTTTACTTTTTTTTACCTTTTATAAAATTAAAAATCGAAAACAAGAGAGTGACAAGTTTCGAAATTAGTTCCGTAGTGACATTGGGTTTTCCGTTTGCTTTGACTGCAAATCGCGCTTCTCTTTTTTCCCCCAAAATTCTCCAGTTTCCGTCACACAACCGTTTTTAATCACTCTGCATTTCTTTATTTCTTCACAATTTGATTTCAATTAATAAAAAATTTTAATTAGTAATTGAAATCAATTAGAAATGGCTTCCCTAATTGATCTCAATCTATACCCTGATCCCCCTCCTCTGACTCCTAATTCCACCACCACCACCACTTCTGCTGCTGCTGCAACCCTCATCATCACCCCTAAAATTGAACCCAAATCGGAACCAATTGACGTCCAACCAATTGACATCCAACCACCACCACCGCCACCTTCTAATTATGATGATTATACGAATACTAATTTCCCTCCTAACCCTAATTATAGTAGTAATTATTCGAGTCCCATTCCGCATCCCCAACCGGACGAAAACAATGTCTATTCTGAATTCAACAGAATTTCCGAAATGTTTCGTACAGCTTTTGCTCAGAACACGCAAAATCACGACGATGTACCCGTTACTGATCCTGACGCGCAAGCAATCGTTCCCGTTCCCGAAGAAGAATGTGATAACCAGCTCTCTACCGCTGCTTCGTCTCGCCGGAAGCTAGCACAGCGGTCATCGGAACTGGTTAGGGTTACCAACCTTGCAATTGAGGACGAAAGGTATTTTCGTGATGTTGTTAGGAAAACTAGGATGATTTATGATTCTCTGAGGGTTTTAGTAGTCATGGAAGATGAGAAACGTAGGGCCATGTCGTCGATAGGAGGATTCGAGCGCAGTCCCCGTGCTCGTGGTGATTTAAAGGCTGCTTCGGTTATGAAAGAGCGCGGCTTGTGGTTGAACCGCGATAAGCGGATCGTTGGAGCGATACCTGGTGTTCATGTTGGTGATGTTTTCTTTTTTAGAATGGAAATTTGTGTTGTTGGAATGCATGGTCAAGTTCAGGCAGGGATTGATTACTTGACTTCCAGTCAGAGCTCCAATGGGGAGCCGATTGCTACCAGTGTGATTGTTTCAGGTGGTTATGAAGACGACGAAGATGCCGGTGACGTTATTGTTTATACTGGTCATGGTGGTCAAGATAAACATTCAAGACAAGTGGTTCATCAGAAACTGGAAGGTGGGAATCTTGCTATGGAAAGAAGTATGCATTATGGAATTGAGGTGCGAGTGATTCGTGGGTTTAGGTATGAAGGTAGTGCCAGTGGGAAAGTTTACGTCTATGATGGACTGTATAAGATTGTTGAAGCTTGGTTTGATGTTGGTAAATCTGGTTTCGGGGTGTATAAGTTTAAGCTTGTTAGAATGGAAAATCAAACGGAAATGGGCAGTGCTGTTCTTAAGTTTGCTGAGAATCTTAGAACCAAACCTTTAGAGGTTAGGCCTACGGGATACATCAGTTTTGATATCTCTATGAAGAAGGAAAACGTCCCTGTGTTTTTGTTTAACGACATTGATGATAATCACGAGCCTATGTATTATGACTATTTAGTGAAAACAGTTTTCCCCCCTTTTGTGTATCACATTGGGGCGAAGGGTGGCGGGTGTAACTGTGTTGCCGGATGTTCGCTAGGTTGTTTTTGTGCTAAGAAAAATGGGGGTGACTTTGCTTATGATTCAAATGGTCTTCTTGTGAGAGGAAAACCGTTGATATTTGAATGTGGACCACATTGCCTTTGTCCTCCCAGTTGTCAAAATCGTGTTAGCCAAAATGGCGTGAGGAATAGATTTGAAGTTTTTAGATCGAGAGAAACTGGTTGGGGAGTTAGATCGTTGGACTTGATACAAGCTGGCTCTTTTGTTTGTGAATACACTGGACTTGTTCTCACAAGAGAGCAAGCACAACTTTTCACAATGAATGGGGATGCTTTAGTTTATCCAAATCGATTTGGGGAGAGATGGGCAGAATGGGGGGACTTGTCTCAAATATTCTCTGATTATGATCGTCCATCGTACCCATCTGTTCCTCCGCTGGATTTTGGTATGGATGTATCTAGAATGAGGAACCTTGCTTGCTATATGAGCCACAGTTCATGTCCGAATGTTTTAGTGCAATTGGTGTTGTATGATCACTCGAATTTTTCATTTCCTCACCTTATGCTTTTTGCTATGGAGAATATTCCGCCCTTGCGGGAGCTTAGTCTTGATTATGGAGTTGCAGATGAGGTCACTGGGAAGCTATCCATTTGTAATTAGAATTATTTTCTGACTTATTGGTTTGCTTTGTGCATCTCTCACTACCGACTTTGAGATGCATCGGACAACAAGGTAATCGCAGTTCCACATATTGAAACTCATGCTAAATATTATACTGCACCTGACTGTCTATTGCATCTTTGTTTGGCTGTTTTTCCTGCTTTGTTGTGCCATTAGTTCAACGTTAACTTTTTTTCTTATATAAGTCAATACTGGATTTCAGTTATTTCTTATATGTCTTTCGTTGGAGATGGTAGCCAAAGCCTTTATCTGAGGCTAGTACATAGGTCCAATATACATTTGCTGGCCATAGAAATTACTGTTTTCAGCTTGGTATGTTTTTGAAAGGCCCAATCCCATTAATGTGTTTTTTTAAAGTTATATATAGTTATAAGTTAGTGCCATAAAGATCTTATTACACTGGGTTTGATATTTCGGTTAATAAGCTTTCCGTTGTTTACTTGTGTGCTCTATTTATTGTCTTATTAAAGCATAGTACTTGGTTTACAACTATCAAGTCTAATCATACTGATTAGGCTATTACTCTATTTTCTGCCGTTCCGCCTCGGAGTAACAAGATGTTAGTATTCGTAGTATGAAACTATGAACTAATGACATGATCTTATTAATTGGTTAGTAATAACAGTTTTTGGCATTCTAGTGTAAATTATTGCAAGATCATATGAAGTTTCCATTGATTTAGGTTCACTATGCAATATTTCATATGGATCTTGTTATCTTTTGTAGACAGGTACATGATGATCGGTTGGCAACTCTTCTGTAGCCCAGAGTCTACACTCAAATCACATCTTATTTTTCTTTTACAAAGTAAAGGTTTAGAGTAGCAATTCGTTTGTGTTAAAATAGCAGCAAACATTATGTTGCAATCCACCATCCTCCATTTTCTGGTTGTCAATATTTGAATGTCTTTTTAATAACCGATAGGGAATGCTACATCAAGACATTTTCAGCACAAAGGTGAGTGGTGATATTGCTACAAGCGGCTCCTCATGTATGATGGAAGTGTTTTCTTTGCTGACAAGTGATAATATATAATTATAAAAGTAGAAGAGAGTGAAGTCAGTTTTGTTGTAGACTTTCTTGTGCTAGGATCACCATTCCTATTCATTTCTTTATGATTTGTCATGTATATATTAACTTAATGTATGTATCCAAAATGTATTTGGTATGTTTATTTAAATGGTTATGGTCTATTTTCGTTCTTTGAGGAGGGATCTACTATACTTGCTAATGTTTTTATAATTACATTTTCATGTATCACTTTCCTCAGAATTGCTAGTTGTTTACAATCATATTTCCCGATATGTATGGTGAGGTTGATTAAAAAATGTGCTCTTGGCGATTTAGAAGCTCTGCATGGAGCTACTGCTGAATGAAAAAAGAGCTTATGTTTTATTCGACGGGATGAACATCTCCATGTAGATCATCTGTTCTTTCTTTCCATTCGTATCTGAATAACCAAAAAAAGTTTTGTACAAATATGCTGTCTTGTGATGTGTGATTGTTAATTATTTTAGTTTTTGCTTTAAGTTTAAATCACCAGTTTTTTATAAAGGAAGTAGGAGTTGTGGTGATTATGTATCTTAGTCCGTGCTCATTGCTGCTATTCAAATTTCAGTACTCCACATAAAAATGTCAATGCACGGGGAAAAGGAACCCAGCTAAGTAATGCTCACGTGAATCAACTTATTTATGTAATTTTTCCCTTTTCCTTATTCAAGTTTTGCTTTTCATCTATTTTTTTAAGTTAAGATTTGGATGTTACACCACTCCGTTTCCTCTTCATACAATCTTGATGAACCTAAAAATTATCTTCCATTTGATACCATTTGCTTGCGGGTATTCAGAAACCTATAAATGTTGCACACCGAGCCATCTTTCTGTATTTATACCAATGAAGACGGGGCTCCTGAAAATAAAAAGGAGATTAAAAACTCCGAAGGGACGGGCTGTTCTGAATTCACTTTTGCAGAGAGGAGTACAGAATTAATTGTGGAGGATAATGAAGAAAATAATACAAAAGACAGTGAACAGATGGAACCACCAAATAGTCCTAACATGTATCTTGCTACTGGGTTTGGAATCGATGTCATGGGCGGCGTTGAATATGAACCAAATGTATGCGATGAGGAATATCATAAGATGATGGTTATGCAAGATCCTTGCAATCCTCTGTTATTAAGGAACTATGCCCGTCTTCTGCAGGTGATAATCACTCTCTCAGTCTCTTGCGTTTTAACCCTTAAATCCATTTGTTATGATTAACAGAGTTGTAATTCTATAACTATGGATTGAAGTCTCAACTAACATGACAGTCTAAGGGAGATGTTACTGGAGCTGACGAGTACTACTTGCGTGCTATAAGCCAAGATCCTAACGATGGTGAAATATTGATGCATTATGGTAAGTTTGTCTGGGAGCTTCACTGTGACCAAGATAGAGCCTTGAGTTACTTTGAGAAAGCTGTTGCTGCTGCTCCTGGGAACAGGTATGCACTTAACATTCGATGTCACACTCGTGATTCCACAATCTCAAATGTGATTTATAATTTTATATTGTCAGACAGTTTACTGTCATTAATCTTCTTTCGATGTCCTCCTCGTTCATATTCAAATGAAGAAGATGATTGCATAAGTTATCAGTTGACATCTCAAGTGTTTTGTTTACAGTAATATTCTTGCAGCATATGCTAGCTTTCTGTGGGAAATAGAACAAGTACAAGATCAAGACTTTCATCGTGGCGGTATTGATCAGGTGACCTTTTTACTTGCATCAACTTAAATTTTTATTAAGTTTCCTTTCATTTAAACGATTAAATGAACAATCAACTCATCTTTATTTTCCTGACAGGTGATCAAGGCGTGATTGTTGATGAGAGTTGTTGATAATTATCTTATCATATATGTTAATGTTAATATTTTTGTAATTTGATTAGCAAATGTAGGTATTGTGTATCAAATTAATAAAGTTTCACGAATGCTAAATGGTTCAAAATATATAAATGTTTCATTGTTTGTTACTCGTATAAAAGTTGTCCGTATAACATGTTTAAATTACAAATGGTTCTCTCTTGAAAGTAAATACTAAATACCTTTCTATTTATCTATACCCAAATTACACTCCACAAGGGTTTAGGGGATCTTTTGCACCTTTGCCCACAATTTAATCTATGCAAACAAATTGCTATTTAATCACGAATAGAATCAAATGAGATACAACTACAACACCAGTAATAAGTAAAACAGATATGGAACATGTTTTCAATACTCAAACTCAGACTACTTGGAGTCACTACAAAAGCATGGTGCCATGTGTGTACCGTTACAACGCAGCCCAATTTGAAGCCTCTCAACTCAAAGATTTCAAGTCTTATGAGAAATGGGTATGTTGCAGAAGCCCAGAAGGTGTTCACCGAAATGCCTCAAAGAAATACAGTGACATGGAATTCCATGATCAGTGGGTTCTTTCATAATGGGAACTTCGGTAAAGCGTTGCAACTGTATGATGAAATGCCTGAGCATGATATTTTCTCATTTAACACTATGATCTCCGGGTTAATGAAGTTTGGAGATCTAGATGGTGCGAAGAAGGTGTTTGATCATATGATGTACAGAGATGTTGTAACATGGAATTCTATGATTACCGGGTATATTCAGAATGGTTTTATGGCTGAAGCAGTTGAGATTTTTGATATGATGCCTTCAAAGGATGTAATTTCATGGAATTTGGTAATTTCTGGTTATATAGACATGCAAGAAATAGGTTTAGCTGAGAAGTTGTTTAGAGAGATGAGTGAAAGGGATGTTGTATCATGGACAATCATGATGTATGGGTTTGCGAGTGCAGGACGAATTGTAGAAGCACGGAATTGCTTTGATGATATGCCCATCAAAGACATTCAAGCTTGGAACACAATCATTGCAGGTTATATAAAGGCAGGAAATATTCATATTGCTCAAGTGTTGTTTCACAAGATGCCCGAAAGAGATTGGAATTCTTGGAATGAAATGATAAATGGGTTATTGACTAATCAATTAATTAACGATGCTATGAGCCTTTTTCAAGAAATGCCCCAAAAATGTCAAAGGGTATGGAATTCCATTGTACTGGCTGTAACAAGGAATGGTTTGATCAACGAATGTCATGCAGTTATTGAAAAAAGCCCGTATCAAGACATCGTGTCACACACGAACCTGATCATTGGTTACTTCAATAGGGGTGAGGTAGTAAATGCAGTAAAGCTTTTCAATTTGATGACTACCCTCGACACAACTGTGTTCAATGTAATGATATTCGGTCTGGGAGAAAATGATCACTCAGAAGATGGTATGAAACTATTTATCAGGATGAAGAAAGGAAATTTACCTCTAGATGAAGCAACGTATACGAGTGTTCTAACTATATGTTCCAATTTGGCATCACTGGAACTTGGGAAACAGACACATGCCCAGGTGATAAAGTCTGGGATCAATTGCTTCATACCAGTCTCTAACGCAATGCTTACTATGTATGCTAAATGTGGGGACTTAGATTTCGCATTATTAGAATTCTTTTCCATGTCCAACCACGACATTATTTCTTGGAATTCTATAATATGTGGATTAGCTTATCATGGACATGGTGAGAAAGCCCTACAGATGTTTAAACAAATGATGCTGACGAATGTCAAACCCAACCAGATAACGTTTGTTGGTGTGCTGTCGGCATGCAGTCACACAGGACTAATAGAAGAAGGAAAGAAATACTTTGATATCATGCAGTACGAACACATAATTAGGCCAACTAGTGAGCATTATACTTGTATTATTGATTTGTTAAGTAGATTTGGATTCATTCATGAAGCGATTGATATTATGAGCAAAATGATATCGGATGGAATTGAAGTTCCTGCAAGTGTTTGGGGAGCGTTGTTTGGAGCATGTAAATTGCACAAAGAATACGCGGTGGGTAAGGTGGTTGGGGAAAGGATGTTGGATTTAGAGCCCTCAAATACTGGTGCATATATAATTCTGACAGAAATGCATCTGCAAAGTGGAAACAGAAAAGAAGCTGCAAATGTTTTGGTTCGTATGAAAGAGAAAGGAATCAAGAAACAACCCGGGTGCAGCTGGATCGAGGTAAATAGCAGTGGACATGTTTTTGTTGCAGGGGAGAGTTCACACCCTGACTTTAGAAGCATCTGTTTTCTTTTAGACCTGATGCATACGGAGATGTATATTGTTTGCAGCTTCAAAACTGGAGCTTCCTTATTTCCAATATCATGATTTTCGGAAGTGTACTCGATATAAAAATAATTTCACAATACATATTCATTAAAACATATGAATTGAATCCTTGGAACAGTAAGAACTTCTCTCAACTAAAGGTACAATCCGAGCTATCTCTTTCCCCCTTTTTCTTTTATAATAATGTAAGTCAAAATGGTCAATAGCCCATTATTCGTTATAGAGATGGTTTCAAGTCAAGCAAGATCTGTCAACATAGAAAACTAAAACACACAACAGATCTGTAATCTAACGTATAAATGTACATAATATGATCAACAATATCATCCGTTAACCTAGTCATTTCTATCTTTTGAAGGCCGTTATTTCCATGAACTGCTGCTTCTTTCCTTCTCAACTTCATAAGACTTCTTGCACTTGCTATGTGTGTTTTCACGCAATTTATTATTCTTCAAACCGAAGCGATCTGTTTTTGTTTTGCGTTTGGTTCCAAGCATTGCATCATTTTCTGTTCGCACCACACAAACCCATAATTAAAAAAAAAAAAATCTCATACGGCAGCATATAAGATATTTAAATTTTTGGTTATAGTTTGATTTGATTCCAGATAAATGGTAATACCTGGACTAGATAGAACAGCTCGTGGTGGCAGGACGGAACTTGGCTTGCTATCTATCTCCACAACTTTTTCGTTATGTTTGCCTGCTCTTGCTGATATCTTGGAATCTGATTTCACATACAAGCAAATAATTAGCTAAGGCTAAGGTTGGATTATGAAACATAAGATCTTTAGATGTTGGAATAGCAACCGTGCCTGAAACTGAGGATGTATGAGACATAGGAACCCTCACGTGTGGTGGTGTGTAACCGTCTTCATGTTCTGCAGCCGTTGATATAAACGCACGGTTTCAACTTTCAATCAAATTGTGAAGTAAAAAAGAAAAGGTAAAAAAATAAGGAGTTGGGAGAAGCACCTGGGGAATTAGAATTAGAATTAGAATTAGATGGATTATGATGATCCTTTAGATAAATCCTCTGAAAGTCTGTTGGATCATCTTCTTCTACTTGTCTCACCTTCACCTTTGGATACACTATCATCATTAATTCATAATTCAATAAGAAAATCTTAATTAATACAAAAAAAACACATAGACTGTGACTAACAGAATCAATGAATGAAATAAATAAATAAACAAAAGCCTACTTGTTTTGTCAGGAAATATATATTCTAGGAACACCCAAAGTTGGTGGTCTGCAATTGAGATATAAAACAAGTCTTTTAGAAGAAGAAGAAGAAGGAATCGAGAAATGATTTTTATAACTGGGAAATCAATGAGGAAATCGTGTGAAAATGAGATGCAGTCAACTATTAATTAGTGGGTGTTATGAATTGATCGATGGTGATGGGCCAAATCAACGACAGTTTTGCCGGGTATAATTAATCTTCTTCTTCATTTTAATTAAGTAATTAACTCCAACAAGTGTCATATGGGTTATGTTGGTCAACCTTTATGTGCTTAATTAGTCCCCATACTTTTGCCTTTCTAAATAACAACACAATATTACACTTATATAAACAAATGAATGACTACACAACCAAGCCTACAAGGCTTCATTGAAGGCATTCGATCCTATTTTTTCTGAAAACCGAACCTATATTTGCTTTATATTTGGATACCAACTTTTTCATGACTCGTGGAATCTAATGAATTGCATTTCGGTACACATACAATCCGCAACATAGTTTTGGTGGTTCTGATATGAAGGTTAAAGCCTACGCGGAGCGGATCTAGATGGGAGCATGGGGCAGTTGCCCTCCTAAAATTTTTTCAAATCATGTAAAAAATAAAAATATTTTAAGGGTAGTTATGATATTTTATAAGTTTTGACTTTCCAAAACTTTAAAAATAATTAAAAAAAAAAAAAAAATTACCCCCTAATTATTTATTCCAAGCTTCACCCCTCCACGCCTGTA
Source organism: Pseudognaphalium luteoalbum (assembly GCA_963422505.1). Classification (NCBI taxonomy): domain Eukaryota; kingdom Viridiplantae; phylum Streptophyta; class Magnoliopsida; order Asterales; family Asteraceae; genus Pseudognaphalium; species Pseudognaphalium luteoalbum. The sequence goes on from OY730192.1 coordinate 29,415,806, forward strand.
TATCAAGTGTAGGATGAACACTTAGGTCTAAACTAAGGCTCCTTCATAGATTTCCCTTCCTATATTGACAAATAGTGTATTATGGTCCGGAAAATATAATCCATCAATATTTATTATTATTATTATTATTATTATTATTACTATTATTATTATTATTTTTATTTTTACTTGTATTCAACGAGTGATCATAAAGAGTACAAGAGTAGTAGTATTCATTATCATATTCCAATATCCAAATTACAATTTGCTTGTGGCACCAAACATTTACTAATTGAAATTTGGGTTTTGCTATGCATTCATGATAAACCAAGTAATAAGAATCAAACCTTTCATGCTAATAGATCCCCAAAATGTCATCTTTAATTTACATCTTATAGATTCAGTATAAACGTGATGCTTAATAAATGTTCATTTTTATGCATGGTTAGTTTAGTCATTCCCACTGCCTGATATCCTCGCAAAGTTCTCACTTCATTAGGTAAACACCATGGGGGTGATCAAAGAAAGAACTGGAAATGGTTATGTAGGTATCCCAGTTAGATCACGCACGTCTAAATTAAAATGAGTCGCCTTCTGCAAGTAACCTGAACGTTGAAAAGCTTATCCATTTACTAGTGCACTTGTAATCAAATCTCATTACACTTTTATTTTATTTTTAAAAGCGGTTATTAATATATACATAGAGTAGTCAATCAAAGTATCACATCGTGATGATCAATGATAAATATGTGATAAATACATTGACAAAATTGATAGATTCATATAGATAGAGATGAAAATGGATCGAGCTATTCGAACTTGACTTGTTAAATTACTCTATTTGAACCAAGTTCAAACTCGAACTTTAACATAATTAGGAGCTTGTTTAATAAATGAGCTCAAGCTTCTTATCTGAGTTCGAACAATAATGTGAAATCTTTTTAAATATAATAATATGGAGTATAATTTATCGTATATAATAATAATGTAAAATCTTTTTATGCATAGTTATACATTATAATAATTAAATTATAGATTAATATCATATATAATGGTAGGGGTGTCCATTCGGTTAATTCGATTTAAACCGAACCTAATAGATGAAATCGATCGGTTTTCGGTTTTGAAAAATTGAAACTGAACCGAACCGAACAAGTAAAAAATCAAACCGAACCGAACCTAATTACTATTCGGTTTATTCGGTTTTTACTATTCGGTTTATGCTTTCATATATTTATAATATAAACATTCAAACAAAATCAAAAAACTTGATTATAAAATAAAACTAATTAGCACGTTTGTTAAGTTCGTGACAAAAATATAATAATTTGCAAGACAAAACTAATGTATAGTTAAGAAATTTGTGATAAACGATGAATAAATCTAATTAATTTATACATATTTTGAAAGTATTACCAAAATACATTACTATTTGGTTAATTTGGACTATTCGGTTTCTACATTGGTAACCAAATCCAATCCAAAAACCAAAATAAATATTCGATTTTGAACAAAACCGATCCAAAAAACCAAATTATCCGAACCAAATAGTTCAATCCAAATTGTCCGATTGTACAATTCGGTTTGTCCATATAGTGAACACCCCTATATAATGGAATAAACAAGTCGAGCTCAAGTCGAGTTCGTACTTTATTCACTAGGCTCGAAACGAGCCGAACACAAACTTAGTGATCTTAGGGCGCGTTTGGTTGAAAGAATTTGAAGGATTGTGATGGAATTGGAATTGAATTACATTTTGTATTTGTGTTTGGTTGACTTAAATGAAGGGAATTGAATTCAAGAGGAATCTTCACATTCATTCATTTGCAGAATGTTCATTCCTTAAGAGACTCTATGGATTTTAATTCCATTCAGCTCATGAATGTGTCAAATACCCAAATACCCCAAATACATTTCTATCTTCTTTTTCATCACTATTTACCCTCTCACTTTATACACTCTGACCAACATACCTTCATTCTACCAACAACCAAAACAATACACACGACCACCACTGCACACCGCAACCACCACCGTACACCTCCACCGCAGCCACCACCATGCACCTCCACCGCACACCACAACCACCACTGTACACTACAACTACCACCGCACCCTGCAACTGGCACACCGCCACCGGACACCGTAGCTGCCACCGCACACCGCCACTGGCAGACTACACCATCGTTGCACATTCCACCATCACCAACACCACCACTGATGTGTTGCGTTCTTCGATTTGGGATTTCTTGAATTTTGGGTTTAATATATTTTTTTATTTTTATTTTTGTATATCTTGGATCTTGCAAGTGTTCATGGTGATGTCAAAATGATATTGATAAGGATTTATCAATGGTTCAATTCGCTAATGACGTGATATCACGAGGCTATTATTTGTATATTTTTTTCCATCTTTGTGTGTGTAATAAAACCCAAGAGAATTGGAATGAGACATGAACTGATTAATTTGATTCTTCGTTGTTTCATGTTTTTTTCAATTTGCTTCATTTATTGGAATTATGTGTTCAAACAATTTTTAGTCATAAGGGGTATTTTGGTCATCTAATAGAATTCCATGCCATTTCCTTTGACGAATTTACGAACCATTCAAAAGATTGTATTTAAATTCAATTTTGTTTATCGACAGCCAAACGCGTTACATAATCAAATTCCTTGGAATTAAATTCCTCTTGAATCTAATTCTTTTGACAAATTTCATTCCTTTCGAAAACATTCAATCAACCAAACAGGGCCTTAAACGAGTCGAGCTCCAACTTAGTCGAGTTTGAACTTAACTCGACTCGTTTACGTCCCTATCTAAGATAGTAATTATGCTGTGATATATATTATACCATAAGATCCAACTATTGCACAATTTATTTAATGTATAAATGAATAAGAAATCAAATTTTAATTGTGTCTCACCTCCCCTACACAAAGCATGGATATAAATCGTTACATCGGAAGGATACATCATATGAGATTTTTTATATACCCCGTGTCTCCATAATAAACAATGATGTACAAAAGTTTGAATGTACGAATTGTATAATAACTATGAATAAAATAGAAATTAGACAATGGATCAATTACAAGAATATATAAAAGTTATAAAATGGTAAGAAAACTAGTAAAGGAAAAGGGAAAAGATAAAGTGTTATTAATTGAAAAACTTTACCAGCTTTGAAAATTGTACACCGGGCCTTGACAATCGCCATAGACAAAGGGATTGAACAAATAAAAAAAGGTCAATATTCGAGACTAACAATCACATGCCTATTTTTAAACCTCCAAATTTACTCATTATTTTAATAAATCACCATTTTTGTAAGGTTTTGCTAAGCACTTGGAACTTTCATTAAAACTTGTGCTTATACTAAAATTCGGGAGGTTTAAATTAATTACACGTTAGACATAGAGTTAATTATTGTTAATGTATAAGTTTTAATGAATGTCTAAAAGTCTTAACAAGGGCCCGTTAGCAAAATTATTTTTTAAAACTAAATTAATTGAATTAAAAACACTAAAACAGATTAGTAGTAGTAGTAGTCTTTCCCTCGTCTTTTTCCACCATTGACAAATAACAAACATTCATTCTTACAGCAATTAACAACACCAGCCAACAACCCATTCTATCCTATCCTTTTTCTTTTCTGAATTTCCATCTTGATTAATTAATTAAAATTAAAATCTACTCAAAAACAAAAAATGTCAAATTGCTTCAACATCTTCTTCTATCTATTGGATTTCAAAAAAGACCAAGGAAAGATCCCACCCACCTCAAAATTTGGATCTTTGTTTTGGTTCTTCAACATTAATTACTCCTTTTAAGTTAATAATCTGTTCACCAAAATGAACCAAAGTCAGTATAGGATAGGATTTTTAATTAATCTTGATTAATTAGTGGAGTATCTACTAACCATCATCTTTCTTCATTGCCTTTCTAGCAATCAACAAAACTACAATCAAAAACCCAACTCCTGCTGCACCTCCCAAGATTATTGCCACTGTTCTCCCTGTATTTGACCCTGTCACACCATGATAATTACTCAATAAAGTTACAAACTTTTTACTTTGTTTTCTTCTCTGAAAGTAAAATTAACATACCTGATGTAGAAGATGAAGAAGATGGTGCTGAAAATGAAGAAGCAGATGATGGTTGTTTGTTGTTTTTTGGGGTACCATTTGGGTAATAATTATAGCTAATGAAACATCTATGAAGATATATTTGACCAGAAATTGAACTTCCACATTCAAGCTGAGCTCTTTGAACAGCAGATTTCACACAAGTCCCACAATCAGAAGTCCCCAAATCACCTTGACATTGTCCTAAAACATAAACAGATTCATAGCTTGTGGTGTAAAACCCACCATTTCCACTCCCAATGACACTTACCAAAGATGAAAATGCTGAATCCCTTACTCCTTGAAACCCAGAATCACTACTTGATTTCCCACAAGTCTTGTAAAGCAACTCCATTCCAGAGATTTGAGCAAACCCAGAAACTTCATAAAGCATGTAACAACCTAAAAGCTGGATTCTTGCAGCAACAGTCTTACCACAAAGTTTGTCCATCAAAATGGGTAGTCTGCTAACACAAGTGTAGCATTCAAGGTTAGTGAGATCTCCTCTACACTGAAAAAGACCAGAAACAGAAGATTGACCAGACCCACTTGTCGTCTTGAAGAACTTGACTTTTGAAGATTGTTGAATGAGGGTACCAAAAATGGAAGAAAGAGCAGATGAGTAAACACCATTAGGATCTGAAAGACTCTGTTTTGCACATCCTTTGTATACTAAGTTTGAGTTATCAGGTGCTGCTGTTGATACAACAAGTATTACTATAAAAAAAGACAGAAAACAAAGTTGAGGCAAGGGTTTCATGGATAAAGGTGAAAACATCTTAGAAGATGGTTAGTTTATTTTTTAAAAAATGTATCAAATCATGATATAACTGATTGGGGGGTTTTGGAGATGGAGAAGAAATGATTTAGGGTTTGTTTGTGTGTGGCCTACCAGACCTTAACTTTACTCTGGATTTTGGTAGATTTTCAGAGGGAGTGAGGAACAGTGCTTGTCCCAAAAAAAGAGGTCTACAGTGAGTGTATGACTGTATGTGTATCATCCATTTTTACTTATTTTATTAGTTTATTAATTAAATTAATACAGTAGAAAATTGTAGATTTACCAACCTAGTACTTTTAGCAATAACCAACCTATGTAAACAAATTGTTAGAGATTTCTTTAGTTAAGGTAGGGTGAAATAAATGGAGTTAAACTGTTAAAGGTTATCCATTTGGACACATTTCATTATATGTTTATTTTGAATTTGAATATGTGCATTTCTGTGTACGTATCATAAACACCACCATATTCTTTCTCATTTACCAGTTTTTTAAAAATGAGTAGTTTAGTCAAATTGTCTGACTGTGTTGGGAAAAGATAAAATGTTGATTTTGTGTGCACATATCATTGGGATGTTTTAATCTAGTCTATCCTAACAAAACCCTTTATAAAGAGAAAATCACAAAAAATCTAATAATCATACCTCTTTTAACAAACTAATCTTTTGATCAACCATTTTAACAAACTAATCCACCTTTTGACGTTAGGTGGGCGCCCCAGGCGCCCCACCCTCAAAAAACGTGCCACGTAGGGCGTTTCACCTTTTAAAAGGCGCCACGTGGAAAAAGTTTGCACCATTATCGCCAGGGCACCAGCATGTGGGACCGGCGCCCCACTATTAAATATTAATAAATCACCCCACGTGGCGCGTTTTTTGAGGGTGGGGCGCCAGAGGCACCCACTCAGTGCCTAAAGGTGGATTAGTTTGTTAAATTGTTTGGTCAAAAGATTAGTTTGTTAAAAGGGGTGTGATGATTGGATCATTTTTGTGATTTTCTCCTTTATAAATCATGTCTCTATCCGGAGCTTTTTCCTATTCTATTCAGTCTACCATAACCTAGACCCAACACGTATGGAAGCTTGACTACATTTATGTTAGTGAAAATCACAAATATAATCATTTGACCAAACTCATTTAACAAATTAATCCTTTGACTTAAGATTTAAACAAACTAATCGTACTTTTCACGCTATACAAAGCGATCATGGTACGTTCCCCTTAGAGCATCTACAATGCAAATGGGTTTAATACTCGCCACCTAAGCATATGTTATAAAAATTTCTACAATGCATAAGTTTAATACATTGTCAAGTTAGTGTGTTATATCATATTAAAATATTTTAAATGTGGTAATATAGTCAAAATTTGGTAGCTGGTAGTGTATGCACATTTAACGGTGATGGTTTTTATTATTCTAATTGGTAATAATGGTTTAGTGACCCACACCCATAGTATAATAGTACGTGAGTACAGAGAGGAACGATAAATTAGACGAATTAATATGTGGAGCTTTACAGTGCATTCAACTAGTGCCACATACACTTTCATATTTCTATTAAACTTTACATTGCAGGTGCTCTTAATCAAATAATATACCCCACCACCTTTTTTTCCCCACACTCCCATAATTCAATCACGCCCGTCAAATCCATTCGCGCCCCCTTTACTTTTTGCACCGTTTCTACCATACATTTCATGCGTGCTGCCATTCAATTTTCATGTGTGCCGTTTCATTTTTTTATTGGAGTATAACAAAGGGGTAGTACTATATATACACCTACTACACAAAGTATAATTACTAACTAAGAGATTTTATTGAAGGATTGATGTAGCTGAGGATTTCTAAAACTCATATGTTGGATTCCCAAGGAAAAGATTGGTAGTGGTTTAATTCTTGAAAAACTAATCTTTTAGATAAACTTTTTCTATTACACTATTGATTTTTTTATTTTTTTATTATAAGAATTAAAATACCAAAAAACCATCTAATAGGAGAGAGAAATAGTTAGTTCTCAAATCTTAAACAATCTTACGTGCTATTTAGTAATATAATTATTATTATATAAATATAAATTAAGTAATAATACTAAATTAAGTAGTATCTATAACTACTTATAAAGCATCTTAGTGTTTTATTTATAGAAAACTCTAAAAAAAATTAAGACTCAACATTTTCATATATAATTATATAATTCACATTTTACATTATAATCCTTTTATGTCACATAATTTTTTCAATTATGACCAATTATATACCGAATCTCGAACGATACATACAAACAAACTATTAATATCAACTCACACTCAAGGGTAATTCATTAGCAAATAATAAAAATAACATATGACTATGTTGAGTCACTGTTTATAATAAAAGTATTAATTTCCGCTGCATGGTGCGAGTATTATGCTAGTAATACTAAATATATGCTCGTATTTGTAACATCCTCTCGTCGGGCCTGGTAATTTCTTATTAAAATTGAGTATTTTATTAAATAAAAAAAAATTACTTGTTATTAATTGTTTAATTGAAAAACTTAGGTGAATAAGTCTTAGGACTTATTGTGATTAGTGAAATACTTGTTGTTTTAAATTACTGTAGTTGACAGTAAAATAAAATGATATTTCTCGCAAGAGATTTTACGGTTCCAGACAATAGATTTGGAACGGGTATAAAATACCCAAACATTTGGGTCGGGTTAACCAGAGTCGACCATTATTTGAATTACTTCCAGATTGTATCTTACTTTCCCAAATTTGATAACTCTTTCTTCATAACCCTCACCTCATCACAAGAACACAACTACAATTAGCTTAATCAAGGTGGAAACTAAAATTGTGAACTCTTACTTGCTTGCTATCTTCCATCTTATCCTTGCTATTATCATCATTATCATCATGTAAGTAATTGATTTATATGAACTTCAATATTAGTTAGGTCAAACATAAAATTTATGAATTGTTGGAGTTATATGTGTTTGAAGTTGATAAATAGTATTAGCTACTGATAATGAGATGATTTCTTAACTCAAATTGTGATATGTTGCCATTGAAATGTGATTCAAGTTCATCCTTGATGTGTTAAGAAATTAGCTTGAAAATTAGTAGTGATTGATGCTTCAATAAGTTGTTTGATATTAACTAGTTGATATGTGATACTTTCCTTGCGATTTGAAGTATGGTTTGGTTGATTTAGCACTTGAAATTTTGGGTTTTGGAACATATGGTTCGAGCTGACTTAAGCAGAAACAAGTTGCAGGTTTACTGGGTTTTGAGCCATAGCCGATCGGCTATGTTACCTAACCGATCGGGTATACGTGTTTGAGCCGAACGGCTACTTTTAGCCGAATGGCTAATATAGATCAAAACTCCCACAGAATGTGACTTTGAACCAAAAACACTGAAATCCACATGTTAGCCGATCGGCTAACCATGTTGAGCCGATCGGGTATGGGTGTATGAACCGAACGGCTACTTTTAGCCGAACGGTTAGGATAGAACAAAATCATCACAGAACCTTGAGTCGAAGGAAAAATGTAGGGAATTAATCTGCTAGCCGATCGGCTATGATCATTGAGCCGATCGGGTATGGTTAATACATGAACAAACCAGTTTTTGTTTTGTGTTACTTTCACAAATGTATAAGTGATATATATATTCAATGTTGTGTGATTACTTGTATAACAACATGATTCATCTAAGGTTGTTGATTGATGACAAGTTATTAACTTGTGTGTTTTGTGGTATTTCAGATACACCAAAGGCTCAGTGAATAAAAACTGAGTGTGGAGATTCAAGGGTGTCGGTGAGTGGATTCAAAGCTCACCATTTGATTTAGTTGAAATCATTTGATTATAACTAGTAATCGTAGATATGTTGTTGTTGTTGATTATTTACTATACCTTGTTGATTATGAATCTATGTGTTACGTGGCCTTTGGGCATCAGTTGTTAATGAGGTCAACGAGTTGATGAACTGTTGGTTGGGCTAGTGGGTTGTTGTATGAATGATACAGAGTTGTACTTCATTTGTTGTGTGTATAGACTCTGTATCTGAATGTAGTAACCGCTAGCTATCGGTCTCGTCCGTATGACCATACGGATATGGTTGGATAAGTGTTCTTGGGGATCCTCCCGGGTATTATGGATATCCCCAGAACCACCGATCCTCATTATGTTGTTGTTGATTGTTAAGTGAAGTATTTGCGGATATTAGAAGTAATTAAGTGATGAAGCTAAGTCGAATGTTGAGTGATGAATTTACTCACTTAGCTTCGTGCTAATCCCATGTTGTTACTTCTTGCAGATTTTGATATTTTGTGGGTAGCAAGAAGCTAATGAAGCATGCAGAGAATGTTTGAAGATTATTGCTACTCTGATCATATTTTGTACTAAATGGAATTTGTTTTACGTAATGTCCCGAATAGTGAAATGGTGTAATAGTTTTCATTTATAATAACGTATCTATAAACTATTTTGTACATTTCATATATTGTGCAGTAATAAAATATGAGTTCTAAATATCTACGCTTCCGGTTTATTAATATAATATTGTGTTCTTAAAAGAGGGGCGTTACAAGTTGGTATCAGAGCATGGTTTTGGGATAATTGAGCATTGAAGAATGTTCAACCCCAAAACTGGAGCATGTTTAGTCAAACATTCCTGGTTTGGGATTTAGCATTGGTCAATAATTGTTAGTAGATAGGTACTAACGATTTATAAAGTTCAAGTGTTTTGTTGATTTCAGAAATGACAGATAATGAGCAACCAACCGGCCACCCGAATAATGCCTCTCGGATAGATGCTCCTCAGTCGAACACACAACAAGAATAATATATTCATGAAGGTACATCTGCTCATCACCAATATGAATCAGAACGAGATGAATATGTACATGAGATGGAGGATGAATTGATTCTTTTGAGGGAATTTAAAAGAAAAGCCGAGGAAGCTGCGGCTCAACAACTTGTATATCAACAACAAACCCCTACTGTTGGTACTGGATCTTCTTCTAAATCTAGTAAGAATTGTTCTTTTAAAACCTTTATGGCTAGTAAACCACCAGAGTATCGTGGTAGTACAAATCCAACTGTAACATTGAATTGGTTACGAGATATTGAACGAAAATTTGAGGTGACAAGTTGTGATGAAGATTCTAAAGTAATGTTTGCGGTACAATGTATGAAAGATGAAGCCATGGTGTGGTGGGATTCGGTTACAGGTCATTTAGCTGAGCAACAAAAGAAGGCTATTCGATGGACAGAATTTCATCAAGCAGTTTGTAATCAGTATTGCTCGGATTTTGATATGGCACGGATTCGACGGGAATTTGTGAATCTTCAACTAACTGATAAGATGACAATTGATGATTTAATTGCCCAGTTTACTGACAAGCTTCGCTTTGTTCAACAGTGGGTCCCTGATGAAAAGACTAAAATTGAACAGTTTGTAGAAACTTTACCCCATGATTATCGTACTTCAGTTCGATTGGCTAGAGACCTATCTCAGGATTTTGTTTTGGCATGGCACGTGCTGTTGACAGTGATATGAGAGGTTCTCGTAGGTATCCACCGAGAGATATTTCTACTTTTTCTTCTTCAAGGATTAGAAGCGAGTCTTCTGGTAAGGGTAAATCTAGGTGGCAAGGTAATAGAGAAAATAGAAGGTCAAGTGGAATGACTAGTTCTTCTGGATCAGTTGGCGGACCTAGTTGGTGCAGTTCGTGTAGATCTAGACATGTTGGTTCATGTACTGCTCAAACTAATAAGTGTTTGAAATGTGGTGAGTTAGGTCATGAGATTAAGAATTGTCGGTATCCTAATTTTGTGTGTTGGACTTGTAAGAAAGAAGGACATCGGGTTGGTCAATGTCCAGAGGCAGGAAAGACGGGGCCGGGTACGGTTGGAAGTTCATCATCTTCCGGTCAAAAGTGAAAGAATCCTCCGCCAGCACTGAGTAGGGCTTTTCAGATGACAGTCGATGAAGCTGTCCACACAGATGATGTGATCACGGGTATTTTTCTTATAAACTCTGTACCGGCTCGTGTATTATTTGATTCTGGAGCAAATAGTTCTTTCATATCTGTGTGTTTCTGTGATAAGTTGAAATTAATCCCTACTGTGATAAATAAGCCCTTAGAAGTAGAGATTGTTAGTGGCAAATTAGTTCCTGTTACCACCTCGGTGACTGGAGTTAATATTGTGATAGATGGCCAGACTTTTCCGATTTCATTTCTGTTAATGCCAATTCCAAGTTTTGATGTGATTATTGGCATGGATTGGTTAAGTCAGTTTAAAGCAAGTATAGATTGCCACAGTAAGTTGATTAGGATCCCAATTTCTGAAGAGTCATATGTTGTGGCTCGAGGAGAACGGGATAGGGGTTGTATTCCTCTGATCTCTATGATGAAAGCTAGGAAGTCGTTGTTCAAAGGTTGTGAGTCTTATCTAGCATATGTTATTGATGCCAAATTAGAAAAGAAGTTTATTTCTGAGGTTCCGGTTGTTTCTGAATATCCAAAGGTGTTTCCCGATAAATTACCTGGATTACCACCGGTTAGAGATGTTGAGTATCAGATTGATCTTATCCCTGGTTCTTCAGCTGTAGCTAAAGCTCCCTATAGATTAGCTCCGTCTGAAATGGGTGAGATGATGAATCAGATTCAGGAATTGTTGGAAAGAGGTTTCATTAGACCTAGTTCTTCACCGTGGGGTGCACCGGTGTTATTTGTTAAAAAGAAAGATGGGTCATTCAGAATGTGTATTGATTATCGGGAATTAAACAAAAGAACAGTAAAGAATAAATATCTTCTGCCTCGAATAGATGATTTATTTGATCAGTTGCAGGGATCTTCGGTATATTCTAAAATTGATTTGAGGTCGGGATACCATCAAGTTCGTGTTCGTGAGCAGGATATTCCAAAGACTGCTTTTCGTACCAGGTATGGTCACTATGAATTTCTAGTGATGCCCTTTGGTTTAACAAATGCTCCTGCAGTGTTTATGAATTTGATGAACCGTGTGTGCCGCCCTTTCCTTGACAAATTTGTGATAGTGTTTATCGATGATATTCTTGTGTATTCCAAATCCGAATCAGAACATGAAATGCATTTGAGATTAGTGTTGGAAACTTTGAAAAGAGAACAATTATATGCCAAGTTTTCAAAATGCGAATTCTGGATTCGAGAAGTACAATTTCTAGGTCATATTATTTGTAACGATGGAGTTAAAGTTGATTCTTCCAAAGTTGAAGCTGTAATGAACTGGAAAACTCCAAAGAACGCTTCTGAAATTAAAAGTTTTCTGGGTTTGGCGGGTTATTATCGGAAGTTTATTAAGGACTTTTCTAAAATTGCTAGTTCGTTGACTAAATGAACCCGTAAGAATGAGAAATTTGTGTGGACTGATCAGCAGGAAACAGCTTTTCAGACTTTAAGACAATTATTATGTCAGGCTCCAGTGTTAGCATTACCTAATGGGTCTGATGATTTTGTCGTTTATTGTGATGCATCTTATGCTGGGTTGGGTTGTGTTCTAATGCAGCGAGACAGAGTTATTGCTTATGCTTCTCGCCAGTTGAAACCGCATGAAAAGAATTACCCGACTCATGATTTAGAACTTGCAGCTGTAGTGTTTGCTTTGAAAATATGGAGACACTATCTATATGGTACTAAATGCATTGTTTGTACTGATCATAAAAGTCTACAGTATGTGTTTTCACAGAAAGAACTGAATATGCGTCAAAGGCGATGGTTAGAATTAATCAAAGATTATGATTGTGAAATACGTTACCATCCAGGAAAGGCAAATGTAGTTGCAGACGCATTGAGCAGAAAATGTACCTCTGACCGAGTTTATTTTCTGAAAGTAAATATTTCTTCTGACTTAGTGGATCAAATTAAAGCTGCACAATTAGAAGCTTTGCTGGAATATAATCTTAAGTCAGAAATTATGTTGAAAATAAAAGACTTCTTGGTTGACGATTCTAGAGGATTAAAGACTTTTCAATCTCGTGTTTGGATTCCTCTGATTGGTAATATTCGAGATATGTTGTTGACTGACACTCACAAATCACGTTTGTCTGTCCACCCTGGTAGTACACGGATGTATAATGATTTGAAACCTCTGTACTGGTGGCCTACAATGAAAACTGATATTGCAAAGTTTGTTGGTAATTGTCATATATGTGCTCAAGTGAAAGCTGAACATCAAAAGCCATATGGGTCATTGAAACAGTTAGAAATTCCAGAATGGAAGTGGGAACATTTAACTATGGATTTTGTGACTAAACTTCCACGTACATCTCGAGGGAATGACATGATTTGGGTCATTGTTGACAGATTGACCAAGAGTGCACATTTTCTGGCTACTAGTGAGACTACTTCTCTCAGTAAACTCGCACAGTTGTATGTTAATGAAATTGTCTCAAGACATGGTATTCCATTGTCGATTGTGTCAGATAGAGATTATCGATTTATTTCCCATTTCTGGCAGAGTCTACAACAAGAGTTGGGTACACGTGTGAATCTCAGTACAGCTTATCATCCGCAGACAGACGGTCAGTCAGAACGTACTATTCAGACATTAGAAGATATGCTAAGAGCTTGTATCTTAGAATATGGTGGTTCTTGGGATTCTCATCTTCCTTTGGTAGAATTTGCTTATAATAACTCTTATCATTCGAGTATTAGTATGTCACCATATGAGATGTTATATGGTCGCCGTTGTAGAACGCCTACTTGTTGGTTGGAAGCGGGAGAAAAACAGTTTGCAGGTCCAGACATTGTACAGATTACTGCTGACAAAGTGCCTAAAAGCTGCACGTGATAGACAGAAACAATATGCAGACCCACGTAGGCGACCGGTTACTTTTACCGAGGGTGAGTTAGTATATTTGAAAGTCTCCCCGTGGAAAAGTGTTATTCGATTTGGAAAACGAGGTAAACTTGCACCTAGATACATTGGTCCTTTCAAAATTCGACAGTTGGTAAATGATCAATCAGTTACATTAGACCTTCCTCCTGAACTCGTTGGTATTCATGACACATTTATAATCTGTTATTTGAGAAAGTGTAATGTCGAGGATCAATCTCAGATTCTTCCTTTGCAAGATTTGAAAGTTGACCCGAATCAGAAGTTGATTGAAAAACCGATTGAAATTCTTGATAGAAAGATTACTAAACTTAGAAAGAAACAGATACCGATGGTGTTAATAAAATGGAAACACAGTTTAGGTTCTAATTTGACCTGGGAGACTGAAGAGTTAATGAAATCCAGATATCCTGGATTGTTTGATTAAGTTTAGATTTCGAGGACGAAATCTCCTGAAGGAGGGGAGATTTGTAACATCCTCTCGTCGGGCCTGGTAATTTCTTATTAAAATTGAGTATTTTATTAAATAAAAAAAAATTACTTGTTATTAATTGTTTAATTGAAAAACTTAGGTGAATAAGTCTTAGGACTTATTGTGATTAGTGAAATACTTGTTGTTTTAAATTACTGTAGTTGACAGTAAAATAAAATGATATTTCTCGCAAGAGATTTTACGGTTCCAGACAATAGATTTGGAACGGGTATAAAATACCCAAACATTTGGGTCGGGTTAACCAGAGTCGACCATTATTTGAATTACTTCCAGATTGTATCTTACTTTCCCAAATTTGATAACTCTTTCTTCATAACCCTCACCTCATCACAAGAACACAACTACAATTAGCTTAATCAAGGTGGAAACTAAAATTGTGAACTCTTACTTGCTTGCTATCTTCCATCTTATCCTTGCTATTATCATCATTATCATCATGTAAGTAATTGATTTATATGAACTTCAATATTAGTTAGGTCAAACATAAAATTTATGAATTGTTGGAGTTATATGTGTTTGAAGTTGATAAATAGTATTAGCTACTGATAATGAGATGATTTCTTAATTCAAATTGTGATATGTTGCCATTGAAATGTGATTCAAGTTCATCCTTGATGTGTTAAGAAATTAGCTTGAAAATTAGTAGTGATTGATGCTTCAATAAGTTGTTTGATATTAACTAGTTGATATGTGATACTTTCCTTGCGATTTGAAGTATGGTTTGGTTGATTTAGCACTTGAAATTTTGGGTTTTGGAACATATGGTTCGAGCTGACTTAAGCAGAAACAAGTTGCAGGTTTACTGGGTTTTGAGCCATAGCCGATCGGCTATGTTACCTAACCGATCGGGTATACGTGTTTGAGCCGAACGGCTACTTTTAGCCGAACGGCTAATATAGATCAAAACTCCCACAGAATGTGACTTTGAACCAAAAACACTGAAATCCACATGTTAGCCGATCGGCTAACCATGTTGAGCCGATCGGGTATGGGTGTATGAACCGAACGGCTACTTTTAGCCGAACGGTTAGGATAGAACAAAATCATCACAGAACCTTGAGTCGAAGGAAAAATGTAGGGAATTAATCTGCTAGTCGATCGGCTATGATCATTGAGCCGATCGGGTATGGTTAATACATGAACAAACCAGTTTTTGTTTTGTGTTACTTTCACAAATGTATAAGTGATATATATATTCAATGTTGTGTGATTACTTGTATAACAACATGATTCATCTAAGGTTGTTGATTGATGACAAATTATTAACTTGTGTGTTTTGTGGTATTTCAGATACACCAAAGGCTCAGTGAATAAAAACTGAGTGTGGAGATTCAAGGGTGTCGGTGAGTGGATTCAAAGCTCACCATTTGATTTAGTTGAAATCATTTGATTATAACTAGTAATCGTAGATATGTTGTTGTTGTTGATTATTTACTATACCTTGTTGATTATAAATCTATGTGCTACGTGGCCTTTGGGCATCAGTTGTTAATGAGGTCAACGAGTTGATGAACTGTTGGTTGGGCTAGTGTGTTGTTGTATGAATGATACAGAGTTGTACTTCATTTGTTGTGTGTATAGACTCTGTATCTGAATGTAGTAACCGCTAGCTATCGGTCTCGTCCGTATGGCCATACGGATATGGTTGGATAAGTGTTCTTGGGGATCCTCCCGGGTATTATGGATATCCCCAGAACCACCGATCCTCATTATGTTGTTGTTGATTGTTAAGTGAAGTATTTGCGGATATTAGAAGTAATTAAGTGATGAAGCTAAGTCGAATGTTGAGTGATGAATTTACTCACTTAGCTTCGTGCTAATCCCATGTTGTTACTTCTTGCAGATTTTGATATTTTGTGGGTAGCAAGAAGCTAATGAAGCATGCAGAGAATGTTTGAAGATTATTGCTACTCTGATCATATTTTGTACTAAATGGAATTTGTTTTACGTAATGTCCCGAATAGTGAAATGGTGTAATAGTTTTCATTTATAATAACGTATCTATAAACTGTTTTGTACATTTCATATATTGTGCAGTAATAAAATATGAGTTCTAAATATCTACGCTTCCGGTTTATTAATATAATATTGTGTTCTTAAAAGAGGGGCGTTACAGTAATAAAATTAGAAGTAGTAGAAAATTATGAAAACTTTGTAGTAGAAAATTAAGAAAACTTTTTAACTAGATTAACCTTGTAGTAGGATATTATGAAAACTAGATTAACTACAAAAATAAATTAATAATAATTTAATGCTTTTAATAATTTTCGTAAATAATTATGTGTTAAAATATATCATTAAACAAAAAATACCATTTATTATTTTTTTCCCTCACATTTTTGTTTGCATTTTATTTACAATTGCTGTACATATGTAATACAAAGATAAAAACAAACTGAAGTTAAATTAGAAAATAAATAAATAATTAACTTAAGATAAATGGTTAGAAAATATTCAATTATTAACTTAAAAATAAATGGTAGAAAAGATTCAATTATTAGCCTATTATTAGTGGTATACAGATAGCTTATAGATGGTGTATATATAGATCAAGCCATAACAAAGCAATGTTTCATTATTGGGAATAAATATTTAATTATTGCGCGCCCTCTAAATATTTAATTCATGCACGCCGCCTCAAAAATGATGTGATTGCAAAATTTAATTGGTGTGCGCCATGATCGCCTTGTATGATGCGAAAAGTACGATTGGTTTGTTTAAATTTTAAGTCAAATGATTAATTTGTTAAATGGTTTTAGTCAAAGGATTAAATTTGTTATTTTTCCTTTATGTTATAAACTTATAATTATTATTATTAGTATCATCATATTATTGCTTAATGTTAAAACACATAAAATCTCTGGATAACTAAGAGAGGATTTCTGATGCCGGGAATCCATATAGAATAGATATTTGTTTTATTAACTTCGTTGGCATGAATAACTATGATGAGCTTAATTTTTGGATCGGGATTGGATGAATATCCATCCAAATTTTCAATGATTTTTAGTGTTTATCTTTAATTATTTGTTTCCTAGTTAAATAAGGTGTCTTTCTCTTCAAGAAAACACCACTATAAGTATTAGTTTTATTTAATTCATTATTCAGTTTATGTTTTGATAAATAAAAGAGTTAAAGAAGAACGAGAATTCATTTTTCGGTTCTTTGATATACCTTATACATTTGTGTTTGATGACCGTTTGATCATATCGATCTCTCATCATTTGGTATCAGAGATTATGGGTACAAATGGCCGAACGGATTCCTCGTGAACGCGGAAGAAATTGTTGTTTTGTTAATCGTAGATTCGTCGGACGAGGCAACGATTCAACCGACTATCGTGATCCACGTGATATAGAGATTGAACGCCTGCAACAACGAATACGAGAGCTCGAGATCCAACCGGACTCGTCGGCAAAAGAGACGGAGTATGAACCGAGCGTCTGGGACGACGGTGAAGAAGAAGTCAATCATTTTGATGGATATTATCAAAGATTTCGTGATGAGCTTCGAGTGAAGGAAACTAAATTTGAACTTTACGTCCGGGACGAAAGTGAGGAGGAAGAGGAGTATCCTTTGTCGGACAATCGTGGAGTTTATCATAGTTATTATTTATTTCATGCTAAGGAGAGGAAGGAAGAGATTCCCGAGTCCATGGTAGAAAACGTCAAGCCACTTTACGACACATATGGTGATGACGAACCTTCTAGTGTCAAGGTTGAAATTGACGATCACGGAAAGATTCATGTTATTCAACATGTTCTTGAAAGAGCTGATTTAGAGGGCTTCACTTATAGTTCATTATTTGACGTTGAAGAAAAAGATATGGATGAACAAGTTGTTAATACTATGCAACCTTTACTAAGGGTGGTCAATTTCATTGGTGGTAGCGATGATAAACTTGACTCGAGGACGAGTCTTTTTCAAGAAGGGGAGGATGATGCCGGGAATCCATATAGAATAGATATTTGTTTTATTAACTTCGTGGGCATGAATAACTATGATGAGCTTAATTTTCGGATCGGGATTGGATGAATATCCATCCAGATTTTCAATGATTTTTAGGATTTTTATTTTTAGTGTTTATCTTTAATTATTTGTTTCCTAGTTAAATAAGGTGTCTTTCTCTTCAAGAAAACACCACTATAAGTATTAGATTTATTTAAATCATTATTCAGTTTATGTTTTGATAAATAAAAGAGTTAAAGAAGAACGAGAATTCGTTTTTTGGTTCTTTGTTATACCTTATACGTTTGTGTGTGATGGTCGTTTGATCATATCGACCCTTCATCAATTTCAGGCCCACAAGATAAAAACTTTGATGTAGAGGTGAGCAAATTTAAGAGTTAACCGACTCATAACTGATTAATCGAATTATTATAACCAAATTAACCGACCTAAACTAATAACCGATGGTTCGATTTTCAATTTTCAATTATCCAACTAATTTGGATCGGTTACGATAAAAAAATAATAACCGACCCAAATTAACCAACATTAATCGAACCGCCCAATTATATGTGTTTTTTAGTTTTTTTCATACATTATATAGTTATATAAAACATATAAGCTTATAAAGACAATACTATTTAAGAAAATATGTACAAAGTCACAAGATATCATATATAACAAAATTAAATGTGTCTCTTTTTCTCTAAAATGTTAGTGTTCTAATCCTTCATATTTTGTATTGACGTTCCACATATACACATAAAGAATCATTTAACGACTTTCATAAACGTCGATGTTTACAATAGATGACGGTTGATGTTTTAAAAGCGATGCGTTTTACTTACATTCTAATTTTTTTTCTCTTTCAAATCGTGTTGCGATTTTTCTTCTTATAAAAAACCAAAGGTTAACCGTTAGCCGACCTATAACCGACGAGTTAGCCAATAATCGATGGATAATAGTTAATATTAACCGACATGTTTGGTTATGGTTAACTTACTCTTAAACAACCCATATTCACCCCTAATTTGATGTATGTATTTCCCGAGTCCTATTACGGAATACGGATTGAAAATAATGATCATTTAAAAATTAGCAGTTGACTAGATTTTTAATGCACACCTGACACCACCTTCTGATGACTGGGTTAAGTAACTGCGAAATGCGAATAGCGCCTTAATGCATTCTTTCTGTAGGAAAAAGCGGACCTGTACCTGGTGGGTTTATAAAGGCCCAATTAACATTGTGGTGGTGGTATTTGTATAGGAACTCATATCTAACTAATGAACCAGACTTTCTGCCTCGCTCTTCAGTTTTCACCCCCTTGACATTTTTAATAGGGGTGTTGATATATATAAATTTTTTTATTAATACACCAAAATCATGCAGTGCATTGTTGTATAGTACTCTTCCAGCATGCGTAAAATGTAGTGTATGAATTAAAAATTGTTATATTTATCACTATATTTTTAGGCAAATCTCACAAATACGTTTTAGTTATTGGATTTGTCTACATAAAGGCCCCGAGGCTCTTTTTAAGCCTTTTAGACATGTTTTAGATTTTGTATTAAACTAACAACTAACTCTGTCTCTCCTTCTGTATTTAGATTGACCCTGAATTTTAATATAAACTACAAATAATATATGCATGGTAATGAAAGTCCTTAGGACTAAGGGCTTTCATTTAGCAAAACCCTTATTAATAATCTATATATCTATTTATCTCTATAACTAAAGGAGAACACTTAATTATTTATTAAATATTTACTCATGTCCCATTATATACATCATATGTGTCATCATTATACAAAATAACTTGATGATTAGAATTTTCTTACACTTTTACTCTAAATAAGGTAATATTTAATTAAAATTATTTTATAACTAATTTCGTTTATTAAGATTAATAAAGTTAAAATTTTAACCAATTTAATGTTAGTTTAAATAACACAACTCGATTACAATTCAATATGTGAATAGTAAGATGTGTAGTTCTATAATTTCTATATTACTTTTCAAATCTATATAATGAAATGTCTCACTTATGTAACTTGTATATATCTTATTGCTATAGAATTATTTATGTTTTGTAAATATATATGCACATTAGTTATTCAATAAAACGTTTAAATTAATTATAATAGTAATTGTTACAATTTATGGTTCCCAAGATTATGAACATACTCATTGTTCATCAAATAGTTGCAACTTTAACATATTATAACTATTGAAAACGAAAAGGTTATAATTATCAGATAATTATTTTTTGCTAAAAATAGTTCACTGTTTAACATACATATCTTTTTTAACCTTCCTATTCAATGGTATAATTATCGTTCTTATTTCATTTTTGAAGGGGTTTTAATTTATAGAATATCACTTATAGAGGTAAAAAAAAGTTTATTTTATACAAAATCTAAAAGTTTCCTCCCACCCCAACACATTTACTCAATATTATCTATTTATTTTTAATGTTAACAAAAATGATTATATAAAGATAAGTGATTTGTACATCACATTTTTTTAGTCTTACATCACAAACATAATTTACACAGTTGTACATTACAACACCTTAAAGTATAATTGATGGTGTACGGATAAAAAACTATGATGTACTAATCATCACCCGTATATAAAGTTTATACAACCTGAAGTTGATGTGATTAGAACTTTTCATATACCGTCTTAATTTATGATCCGCACATTACAACATTATATATTTCAAGCCGTGCATCACACGAGTTTAACACTGTAATAATAATAATAATTCATATATCCTTAACTTATATTTAATATTAATTATATATAAGCTACAAAAAACCTTTTGATGGTGTTATCAATTAAATTTGTTCGCTTTTGACGATGTTAGCATTTAGATCTCTCTTTTTTCAGTCTGGTAACACTGAAATTACTATAGTTATAAGTATTGGTGGGTCGACGGTCCACCAAATCTAACTATATAACTCATCTCGATTTAGTAACAAAAGGTCTTGTTCACATGAAGGTCGACCCAATCTAATTATATATAACTCCTCTTGATCTCGTAACCAAATCTCTTGTTCACCTAAAAGGCCCAACATTTGACCAATTGCAGTGGTGACGGGTAGTCGTTAGTGTCACGTCAGCACAACTGAATGTCATCTAACAACTAACTAGCTGCACTTGGGATTTCCATGACTTTTCACGACTAAAAATTGAGACCAAAACTTTATCTTGGTTTTAGACTAAAAGGAAGAAAAAAATTGTAGAAAAAACATATAAAGTTGGTCCACACTGTTTTCCCGTTCTTCTCCAATCTCCCGGTGATAACATGCCACCACGACCGGCGTCATTATGTGCATTGCGGCGTAGTGGTGGCTGCGCGTGTTCTAGACGGTAACAATACAAGTAGTTTTATACATTTAGTGCTTCTAAAAGAATTTAATAGGTAAATACCATCAATGGTATTTACAATACAAAAATTGATGCTTACGTCAAAGTTATCTTATGATGTAGTTGTACCACATGATATGACACCCAGAAATTGTGATGTAAGAATCAATTTTTGTGTTTGAGATATCATTAGCCCAAAAGACTATCATACTTTGCAAGCACAACTACTTCGCTCCGAAATCCCAAACCTCAAACCCTAAACCCTAAACCCCAAACCCTATCCTCTAAAACCCAAACCCTAAACCCTAAACGCAACACTTTAACACATGTGTTAGTAAATGTGAAACCCACCAAAAAATGAAAAGAAAAACTCGTCGAAAATATGCCTTGAGGGACGGCAAATCGAAGAGGATGAAACGTTGAATTTAATGGTGCAATTTTCATAATTTTTCGATTTATCGTTTGTGAGATAATTGATGTTGGGGGTAAATGGGTTTTGTACATGTGGAACATTATTATTGGTTCTCTCATTCTCACACAAATTCCTATTCTCATTTGAACCACACCCTATTATATAAACCACATGTCTTCTTTGATATTCGGACTCACAATTAGGCCTGTAAACGAACCGAACGAACACGAACAAAGTCTGTTCATGTTCGTTCATTAAGGTTTTGACGAACAAACGAACGAACATGAACGGATAAGCGAACATATTTTGTTGTTCATGTTCATTCACTAAGAAAATTTGTTTGTTCACGAACACAAACGAACGTACATGAACAAACACATAATTTAATACATTTCTTCGTTAATACCTTAAACCAACCTCAACAAACATAAACGAACGTATATTTACACATATTGACATATATATGTATATATATATATATATATTATAGAACTTGAAACTTTGCAATGCATATTTAACATTACAAAACGATCACAATATGAAGATAAACTACTTTGCTTGGTCAGATCGTAGGTAAGACCGACATATATGGAACTAGTAAATGGAGAGAGTAGATATGTGTTTAGAGAGGGAAATATGAGAAGAAATGTGAGGTAAAAATATCTAGATATCTAATATTTTTAAATGAATATATCTAAATATTTAATAATATTATATATAGAATTAGCTTAAATCAAAATAAGATATACAAATATGTATTAATTTAATTAAACTGTTAGTTAATAAAAGAACATTTAACCGAACGTTCACGAACATATTATCGAACGTTCACGATCGTAAATGAACAAACAAGACATGTGTTCATGTTCGTTCAAATAACTAAATGAACATAAAAATTTGTTCATCTTCGTTCATATAATAACACGAACGAACATAAATGAACTTCCCGCTGAACGGTTCGCGAATAGTTCGTCGAACGTTCAGTTCGCTTACAGGCCTACTCACAATCATTGATTGATTGATGGGCCACAAAAATATACCAATAGACTAAAGATCTTTTGATGTTCATAATATTTTAGATTCAATTGGAAGAAGAAAAAGAAACTAATCAAAGCTATATGCAAGAGTTATTTAACTCGGTTTTCAAATGTGAAGTGATACATTTACTCAATAAGTTTTTATGGATACACCAATGAATTAGTAGGGGTGAGCAGAAAATCCTCAAAAAATCGAATCGTAACCGAATAATCGAAAATACCGACCGGAAAAAATCAAACCGTTAAAAAGTGAATCGTTAACAAGTGACATATTTCGATTTGATTCAACTTACGTAAAGATCAAACTGATAATAATCGAACCGTTAAGTTTTCCATTAATTAAAATATTTATATTTATATAATATTTTATATTCAATATTGTCAGTATAAACAATAGCTAACAAATTAGTCAAAATTTAGTTATTATATATATATATATATATAATATAATGTAATAGATTATGTATAGTTAATACATTATCATGCATCAGATATTCTATCAATCAATCTTATTGCTCTAGTCTAATCCATAGTTCCTACATAACTAAACTAAAATTTCATTCATAACTACATTGTTACAGTTAAGCTATAAACATGCTAAAGTAGAACAAACTAACTACACAACGAAAATAGAAAAAATAAAATTACCTTAGAAGTTTTATGTTAATCAAAGTTTAGAATTTGAATAATAATCGAAAATAACCAAATCAAAACCGGATCGAAACCGAATAACCGAATTTAGGAAAAACCGAAACTAAACAGTTTTGATTTTTGAACAACCGAAATAATCGATTTGATTTGATTTCTGCCAAATACCAAACCAAATTGAACCGTGAACACCCCTATATATTAGTATCAGCTAGCTTATTCATTAAATCATTTATAAGAAGATAGTAAGATGTCATAAAATCTTGAAGTTCCACATTAGAACACACTATATATACATATCAAGTATGTATATAATAAGTATGTATATAATATCATGGGTTGCTCCCTCTATCACATAGAACGATTGATGATATTGAGCTGGATATTGAATTACCATGACTACTTCAAATGATTCAAATGAATATGATGCATATGCATGTGTTCAACATCTATATATGTAACTGCAAAAATATATTTATATCAAGAGTATGAAAGTGATGAGAATAACTGCGCGCATCGTATTTCAATCAAGAAGACTTAGATCGAAATGAAGAGATGATAGAAGATGACAAAGCATGTCAGTTCACCTGAACATAATTTGATTGATGGTTTTCTTTCTTGCAGTTTAATTTTGGATTCTTGACGAGACCGGCCATGTGAAATTAAGCATCTTTATATTGATCAGTAATTCTATACCCTCGTACAATCTTAAAAATCTGGGAATACTTTAACATACTAAGATTCCAAAGGAACCGGCCAGCTGCTAGCTTTTTAATTTGATGGATCTCTCAATCAGCGTAGGGGAAACAAGTTATATCCGAAAAACGGAAAGTGGAAGCTGTGGCAATGGATGATTGTCATTTGTCGTGGCATTTAGGGGAAACAAGTGAAGCACTTGCCCAACATAGCACAAACATCGGTTCAAATCACTGTTTGGAACCCATCTTTGAAAGAACAGAAACCTCTTTAGCTACGACGTTTATTCTCTTAAGTGTCGTGGTGGTCTTATGATTGCACTGATATATACTAGCTTGGACGACTAGCTAGCTATTTGAGAAGATAAAGTGGCACCTATATAGAACATATATGTATTTTGGAATCAAATTGAAAGATCGATTTCTCGAGCTGGCTAGCTAGCTTTAATTGTTCTGTTGTGCACTGCCCGTACTAATTTTATTATTCCATCCTTTGATTGAGTAAATATATATTCTTTGTGTTGGAAATTATGAATAGGGTAACGATTCAATTGACCAGATATAATCTCTGTGAATCGTGTTTGGAAATCCCTTTTTAAATACAATATTTTGACCATGTAATTATCACGGGTTACACGAACTTCATTTTGGAATATTTCAAGTAATATTCACGATTTATGGCAATCAAAATCGTGAATCGAACGTTTATGTGTGTGATTCTGTGTTTTACAAGTATGCAGAATGATGATGAAACCCAAAAAACGGGAGATATTACATATAACTGTCATCAAACAATTCGGGTCATTTTGTCCAAACGGATTTTTCCGCAGCCAGGGCTCTGGCCCTTGAACCCCGCCAGAGGTGTTGCCCCTTGGACCCCCAAGAGGGCGCAACCCCCTTTGACTACGTATTTTGGTTGTGTCTGGTATTTAGTAATTTAACCGGGTATGCATTCTGCATCATCAACCACGTATCCACTAAACCCCAATGCATTAAAAATATACAACACTTTGATTAACCAAGGAAGCTCGTATACTTTTTATGCCATGATATGGTTCCTTTCTTACAATTAAGTACAATGAGATAGACAAGACGGCTAGAGCTTTTAATGGACGACCACGTACGTGTTCATTGGGGGTTAGCTTTTACATTTGACGTCGAACAAGTCATACTTTTGTGGTACATGATCAAAAAAATGATTCGAATAAAAGAAACACTTTAAATTAGAGCAAGTCACTGCCAAAGCACTACTTAAAAATCACAAGTACATGCCTAGCTTTATTCAAAGATGTTTGCCGGACTTATGCTCATGACGTTTTCCATGACCTTGGATTGAGTTACACCTATTATACTTAAACACGGATAGAATTAGATCGAAGCAGACACAATTAAGGTGAGCACATACAGTTGTACTGACATAGTGTTGGTGAATATTTGCCGCTTATGGATTTTTTTTCTCTAAACAAGTGACAAAGATACTAGCGTACATGAAAATTCCATCGCTCGACAATCAACAAAGAGATGCGTAACTGAGCATACAAAAATTGATTAGGCATGGTCATTTGGATATACTGAATGTATCACTATGATATGAATTACAAGATGTAACATCGTAATCACACTCAATGTCACAATAAGTGGATATAACAACTTGTATCAATCACTCGATCATTGGTGCGTTCTTGGTAATTCAATGAGCGTGCTTGCCCAAGGGTGAATCGGTCAACACGCTTTTGGGGTCATCATATCATCAAACTTAAAAACTTTTATCATATGTTGGTTTTAAATATGTTCATTTGGTGACCATCCAACAGGCGTGAATGGTTCTATAAAACGACCTTGTCACAGCACAACCTACATGGACACTTAATAATAGTTGGAAAAACGGATTGATCGATGTCACGTGATGTAGAAATTAAAGGTTTTTTATGCATCTTACACCATCAATTAATCGAAGCACACGTTATTAATCGTACTTGGCTTTTATGAACTCTGCCAAGCCTTGATTAAATGATTTTTAGTAATTAAGGGAAAAGATATTCGAATGTATATTTTAATTTTACCAAATATCTTTGACACAAGTGGCAAAGCTAAGATTCGAGGTTGAGAGAGTTGGAGCTCGACTTCATTATAAGTTAACTAGCAGAATGCTCGCACGATGCAGCGGGTTAAAATTGAGCTTCATGATCCTTCGATATAAAGTATTTAATACAACGTTAAATTTATATGACCATACACCAAGTTAAGGAGTTTTTCAAAAGTAAAAATTACCAATTTCCACATTTTGAAAAAATGTTAAAACATAATACCCAAAAAATATAATAAAAATTTCGTTGCGAACTTGATTGTTGGGTTGGAAGTTGCGAGTGTCGGGTAGTCATTTCCTTATGGTCAAGTGGCAAGTTGCGAGGTGCAGAGTCGTTGGCTAAGTAGAGAGTTTAACAATAAGTGCCTTTTTTTGATTTTGTATTTCTGTACTAAGCATGTAATTCTTAAATTTTATCGAAAAAATCAAACTCTCGTAAATATAGAAATTGATGGTATAAACACGAAATTAACATTGTAACTAAAGGCGTAACTTTATAATTTCATAAAATAAACAAATAAGAGTTTGTTTCTAATCTTCTTTAACACTTGAATGCGCGTAAATTGGGAAAAACTTGATTGTGAAGGATTTAAAGGTGGAATTTGAATACAAACACTGGACAAATCACCTATAGTAGTTTGCTAACACATTCGTCTCGTTCGAGTTCTCTGTCGATAATTGTCATATCCCGTAAGTCCTTTCAGTTCAAAAGTTATGTGATATTTATTATTAGTTTTTATTTTAATGATAGTCGTATAAATGATAGAATAGTTTAATTTAATTAGAATTGAATATTTGAATGTCATATATTAATTTCTTTAAGTTTAATAATGATAGTATTAATGAGATTTTAATACTTGTAGGGGTATGTTAGTCATTTCGAGTAGATTTTCAAATGTTATAAGTAATGTTAGGGGCATATTGGTAATTTTCCTCTTAAAAAATTCAAAATGTGTTAAATAATAGTACTAGATAACGTTGAAACTTATACCGAATCACAGTAAAATAGTTATATCGAACGATAACAAATTAAATTGGTTTTTGTTAAAAGCAGGTGAAAGTTATGAATAAACCAGCTTTATTTGGAAAATGATTGATAAATTTACATTTGTAGGACTAAATATTGACCTAAATATATGATTGGTTAGTTTGAAAAATTAAATGGTAAAATAATTAAAGATTGTGTACTAAAATAATAATACTTAATAAAAGTTATTTGTAATATTGTAATATTGAAGGGAGCCTAGCACCATTCGGTAGTCCTTATCTCCACTACTTACATAGGCCTAGATCAAGACGAATGAAAGTGAAGAGTGAAGCTTCTAATTTAAACGTGAATATATAAAAATTGAAGCTTCTAAATTTTCGAGTGTTAAGTTATTCCCGGGTAATGGAATAGGGTCTTATCTTATATCACCAGAAACCCATGGTAATGGAACGATCCAATGATATTTATGATACTAAAAAATACGGAGTATATATCAAGTATTTAGGGACGGATCTAGGATTTTGGGAAACCAATAGCAATAGTATCTTTATTTTTCTTAACCCAGCACCAAGAATAAATGCAACAAAAAATGAAATTTTTATATGATATTTACATTGTGTATAGCAAAAGGATCCATAGTGTCGATAGCGACTCATACCCTTACCTTGTACATGGCTCCGTCCTACAAGTATTTAAATATGTATGTGCAAAAACATGCTTAAAAATTTAGTTGATGAATATATATATAGTAGATTGATTTGGTGGATAAAAGGAGAGAGAGTAATTTAAACCCATTTAATTAATTACAATCAATAATCGTTAAAACCTTATATTAACAAAAAAATAAAATAAAATAAGAAAAAATGGTTCTAGTAATCCTAGGTGGCACGACAACAAGAATTAACGAAGATATGCCAATTAAGAGAATGACCAATACGTATTGTCAATCACAAGCACAAACACAAACACATGCACATTATGGTCAATGGGTGAGCAAGTTAGTCGGAGATCGTACGGAACACCCCACATTTGTACCTTAAATAACAAACAAACCTTAATTCATTAATTTCTTTGACCATGATCAAAATGCACATACACACACTTTTTCCGCCTTACTCGTCTCTCCGTTCACCTTCATCCCGACACTAACTAATATTTCTCTCCATCAAATTTCTTAATTTCCATTTTTCTTTCTTTTTTTTTTCTTGTTAATTAATTATTAGTAAATATCATTTAGCTAGCTAGCTAGATGGACTTTCATCTTCCTCTAATGGTTCCTCCCCACATTCACTTCGACTCGAAACGACAATCTTTTCATAAGCTACAGGTTCCCATTCGCTCCCTTACCTTCTTATAGAAGATTTTGATATCGTACTTTTTGGTTTCTCGGAGAAGAAAGATATAAGAAGTATGTTGGGCGACACGGTCCATCCACCCGAACAACCTTCCATGGTACAATCAATATTCTTTAGTTTCATCCACTTGTGTTTTTTTTATTTGTTAACGTGATCATAATAACCAAAAACTCTTTGTATATGGTAGATTTATATCGTTGTCAAAACTTTTTATTGAAATGGAAAGGAATATTCCTTTGGAGATGATCAAGTTCTTAATGAGATTTTTATAGTTAGGTTGATAGATCAATTAATTAGATGCTCCTTTTTTTTTATTGTAATGTGATATTGCATCATAAGAATTCTTCTTGGTTTGATAAGAAAAAATAAAGAAAGTAGCCCATAATTTGTGCACTTTTAATAATAATAGAACATGTTGAGATGGTGATGGTGGTGAGATTGATGTCTATCAAGTTGTATAAAGAAGATTGAAGATTGAAGATTGCTTAAATTCCATTTTGGCTCTTTTTATCCTTATCATCTCGATCATTTGATTCTCGCCGTCTACAACAAAAACATCCCCCGCGTGCCTGCATTTCATGATTTTTTTGCCAAACTCAGTTTGTCGCTTTCGAGTACGTACCTAATTAACACCACCACCTCCTTTTCTTCGATGATTTGGAGAATATAAATGTCCCTTTCGATGACCGCGTTATGTTTAAGTAGTCTTACTTCTTTGATTCTTTGATTCAATTAGGATGGCGACCGAGTTGATCAATGGAACCTATATGTATATATTTAAATGTTGCTATTCTTATAAATATTATGGGTCTTTTGTGTGCTTCCAACTTTTTATCTAAAACGGGTCTATCTATCAAGGTTTGCTAATTATTATTATATCGCATTAAGTTAGCTATATAATGTGATTAATGATATGATTTTGTTGGATTGATATCTGCACTTTTATCTTATTCTGTGTTTGATTTTTTATCAACAGGAGCAGGTTTCCAGCCCATTGAGTGCTCAAATATTGGAGTTTTGTGAATCCGAATTTTTCCAAGAGACTGTACAAAACTCAGAAGTTGCTTCAAGCTCAAATTGCTGTTACGACGACAACTCCTCCTACACCACTAACCTCGCCTTCCCTCCCGATATAATCAAATACCCAACTTCCACTGATTACACCACTAAAGCCCCTACCACCACCGACACGGACGACTTCTCCATAATCTTTGACGAAGAAATAACAGAAAACAACATAAATTCTGTAAATCTAGACTTCACAACATCTTCCCATCTCAACCTTAATCCCTACCAATTTAATCATCAAGACCAGTTTGATCTTTCTCTACTCCCAAACCCAATTCAACTAACAACAGATCACACCAACACCACCATAAATGGCCCGATTCCACCATACCCTCATACTCATCCAAATGACCATGTTGTCCCAGTAATGGGACCAGCAGCATTGCCCTCTGTCTGCGAAGAAGATTGCCTATCTTCCATGCCACCGTCAAAGTTTATGCGCTTAAATAACAACCCAGTGTCACCTAATTATTCATTCATGGATCCTTCCATAACCTCTTACCTTTCAGGAAACTCAAAACCTCCTCTACCAGTAGAAAGTTGTGGGATTTTCAATGCGAATTTGTTCTTGGGAGAACTGGATTTCAAGGTAGACAATAATGGCATCTTCTGTGCAGATCCTTTGCCACCACCTTACCACTCAAACGAACTTCAGGTAAATTCATTCAAAACTATATATTTCTTCTAAGTTTATCATCTTTTAATGTGTCAGATTGTAATGTACAATGCATATAAACTCTTTTGCAAAAACTAAATATGTTATTATCAGGCCCTTAGTAACGAAAGCCAGCATTTTGTAAATGGAGGTGGGGTGAGTTCTGCTACTCCATTGGCATCAGAAATCACAAGCTTGGAAGCAGAAACCTACAGAGTTACAAACAAACTGACAACCGAAGAACGAAAAGAAAAGATCCATAGATACATGAAGAAAAGAAATGAGAGGAATTTTAGCAAGAAAATCAAGGTATGTTAAAAAGGCCCAGAGAGAAAAATATTCAATTCCCACGCAGCATGCTTGTTTTTTTTATAATGAATAGCTGGTTCCATTGATAAAATTGATTCTTTATTACGTACAGTATGCATGCCGAAAAACTCTTGCAGACAGCAGGCCTCGAGTGAGAGGAAGGTTTGCAAAGAACGATGAATTTGGAGAAAATAACAGAACGGCATGCAGCAACCACGAAGATGACACGGATGAAGATGCCAAATCATTTCATGTAATACACCTCAACCTGTAATAATAATTGCTTATCAACTAGTTTTTATATATAAAAATAAAATTTTGATTTGATGATCGAACAGGTGGTTGTAAAGGAAGAGGAAGAGAACTTCGAATCATCAGACATCTTTGCACATATCAGTGGAGTGAATTCATTCAAATGCAACTACCCAATTCAGTCTTGGATTTGATGTATATGAAATCAAATTAAGGAAAGCTAAGCTAGCTTTTGTTGCATGAATCAAATTAAAGTTGATCTACATGAAGTTTTCGCAGGAAGCTAGCTAGGCTGATGCATTCTACGCGTAGTAATTAACGGATTCAAGTTGATTGATCGTCATTATTTATGCAATGAGAGTTATGTAATTATATGCTAGTATGGTACCTGATTATCACTGCCATTTTTGTATATAAAGCCTATATATAATTAAGAGAAGTGAGCCTTGATCTAATATATATAGGGAGAGATTATTCATTACATTCAATTCTTTTTTGTTTATTACAAGATTTAAAGATTGTGTTTGCAGGAAAGGAATATTCGTGTTAGTTCATGTTCATCTACTTTTATTCTCCCCTCCTTAATTATTTCTCCTTTTTTCTAAATCATTTTTTGGTGATGGCGTGTATGTATAGTAATGTACTTGAACACTTGATTCTAAACAAATCACATAGATGATTCATTTAATCTGGGAAACATATTACATTGTAATCATAGATAGGAGAATGCTCTTTTGCTGATATTATTACTCCTACTTTGCTTTGCTACCGAGTCATTGATAGCATATTTGTACCTTCCATATTCACTGCGGGTTGGTTATTCGTCAGCACTGGTGTAGCTTATATATGGTGTGTTGAGACAATATTGACTACGGAAAAAATACATTAAAATGTGAACTTGTCGAGTAATTGATTTTTTATTTTACTAATACCTTGAGATTTTGAAGGAAATATAAGATATGTATGTGACAGCAGGTATCTGCAAGTTCTCTAGTCTTTCGCATTGATACCATTAGTCTATCTAGAGCTTTATGTGGGTTATCCGATTAGGTATCATGTGTCATTTCTACTAAAGTTGACAAGAAAAACGCAGAACGATGAAAATAACCGTAAGTAGATGATCGATTATCAATAAAGATGTACGAATTGTATGAATTCAATAAGAACGTGTGTATTCGACATTAGCTTTGAGAGCACAATATTTAATTACACCTTAAATGTGTGTGGATTACGAATGGAAAAGCTTACAAAATTGACCCTAACTTATTAACTTTTATACTTTATGAGTAATATTTACGATCCATATTTTTATTCCCGAAAATTAAAAGAAAAATGTCAAAATGTTTACAGATGACACAAAGTAAATAATTGGCTCTCCTGTATGAAAGTTTTAAATTTTTAATACATAAGTAGCATTTGATGAAAAAGTTTGATGATTCAATCTCTATCCCTCCACAAGTCCACATACATTATCCATTGTAGGTTAAGGTTAAAGAATCGACGGGCCGTATATGAGTTTTTAGAGGCCTTTGGCAAAAATATAAATAAGTGTCAAAATGAATATCGAGCTATAAAATATTTGTCTTATTCTTTTTTATTGTGCTCCAACCAACTTTGAAATAACTGGAACACATATTTATCTTCTTGCAATTAACAATCAAATTACATGTATATATACAAAAACACATACAATACACAAACACATACATTTTGAGGTCCTTGTAATTTAAAGGTCCTGGACGGTCGACCACTTCACCCATCCTTAGAATCGGCCATGGGAATAGAGTAATGCATAATGCATGTTTTTGTTAGAAGAAAGTATTAACTTCATTTATATTAGTGTGATTAACAAATGTAGTAAATAGTTTGATTTAAAGGTTCGTGTATTTAAGATTAGGAATAAAACCTATCAATGGGATATCTCCATACCCATCAAGAGTAGCATCTTGAATTCAATCGAATTTTACCCTTTATAATTAATCTCATACATATAAATTTTCTCATTATCGACCACAAACCAAATGCCACCTAATTTTAAGAAGAAGAAAGTATACAAAGATCTAGTGGATCTATACTACTACGATTTGTAGCACAAACCAAGCACCACCTAACCTTCGTATATCCATTTTGGCTAGGCCCAAACATGAACATTTTGGGTCAGGCCGGGCCTAATTGCTTGTCTTATCTTATATAAACTTAAAAAGTATACTACATAGAAATCAAGTACCATGTGTCAATTAACGACGTACTGCTTATATATTTTCTAATAATAAAGTGCAGCAATAATATCATTAGTTACGGGCAAATAATTTTGGCACCACACTATCCTGTGTTTTGACTTTTTCAATAGAATCGTCGGAAATTTCTGGTGAAAAAGCCAAATTTTCACAAATTTTGGAAACCACTCAACATAAATTCGAGTGATCTATCTATCTAGTGGCGTAGCCACATATGACCCAAGATGAGCCAAGGTCCACCCTACATTTTCTGCATATAGTATAAAATATACATAGTTTGGTACTAACGTGATAAAAAAAATTACTTATGACCCACTTTAAAATGTAAAAAACCACAAAATACACCGGCCCGTCCATCTTAAAACTAGAGTACGTAACTATTATACATGGGAATTTTAATGATAAATACTAACTATAATTTATCTCAACTAATTGGCTCATCAAATCAAGAAAAAATTCAACACATCAACTCGGTAATTGACAACTAACAAACCAGGTATTCACAAGCTTTGTTATAAGCGATTGATCCATTTTATTAGTTTATTTGGTATATTGTTAACATTGACTTTGTTTTCAATACATTTACAATTTTCTTGTTATTTTACCAATTGTTAATTTACAAATTGTCGTTAAGAAGTGTCATTATTTGTGAATTCTTTATTTGCTTAACCAAATAATTGCATTTTCGATTCCTTAATTTGCTTTGAGATCATCTTATTGTGTATTTTGATTTACTACAAGGTTAATATTCTTACTTTCATGGTCAATCATCAACTATATACATTATATATTCAATTTTTATCGACGTTATTTATTGTTGAATATTGAAGTTAACTTTTTTTTAGGGTTCAAGTAATAGTATTAATCTTTAATTTACTCCATTGTTCGTAAATAATTGTAATAAAATGACGTATTATTCATGTTGATAATTGCATTAATGGTGATTTATTTTATTATGTTGTTGACGATCATATTGGTGACAAGTTTTTGACAATTTAATAATGTCGTGTTTTGGATACATAGATTATATTTTAGATGATTTTTACCAATAAAAGTGTGTCGTGTGGAGCTAAAACTTTCTAACTACAAGTACTTAATACTTTGTCGGGTCTATTAATGTTAGTTTCTTACACTTATATATACCTTTACAAGCATTTTAGGATTTGTTAGCGTTTTATTTTGGCCCATCCAATACAAAATTGCTGGCTACGCCACTGTATCTATCTATCTATAAATATAAATCTTACGTTCGTGAGTTGTGAGTTGTGTTTCCATTGGTGAAAACTTTGCAATGAGTTTAAGATGTATCCAAATTGATGCTAAGCCTAATGGGATATTTGATTTTGTTTGTGGTAAAAGGTGAAAGGTGAGTTTATTACCTTTCATATAGTTTGTCGGGGTGGAAAATATTTGGTTACAAACTTACGATATACTATTTGATGTCCAAAAGTTGAGTTGACGTCAAGATTTACCGATGCTCGAAAAAAGTATATTAGTTTATAACACAGTCAAGAAAATCAAGATGCTGTAAGTCCTTCTATTTTACTCAATTATAGTATCAATCATTGATTTATTAATACTACCTTATCCATCTAGTTAAAGTGTTCACTTTGATTATTTACACAATATTAAATTTTTAGTAATTATATTTTTCACCAATCAAATAATATAGTGATATTAAGTTATTGAAGTTTCTTTTAATTGGTTGTAACTAAGGGTGTGCTTGGTTGAGGGTTTTAAGGGGTAAGTAATGGCAAAGATAATGAAAAAAGTTGCTTGGTTTGATATAAGGTAAGTATTCATTACCCACTAATGGGTAATACTCCATTCCCTACCAATTTGAGGATTATGGTAATCATGATCTACTTTGCGCAATTTTAACTCCTTAAAATTCTTGATATCTGTTACTTTTTTCACGTACAAAATGATTATAATATTTAATACCTGTATAATAACAACATTCAATTTTAATTATATTATGTATATCATAAAATAATAAAATTATTATTAAGTTTGATAAATAATGTAAAGTCGTAAACTATACTTGGTTGTATCAATCAATAAGTATAAATATTCATTGTTTTTAATACATATGCATCATATACATTATTTTTCTACAAACGTCATATTACTCAAAAAAAAAAAATTAATATCTACATATCACGATGTATACACATATATTTATAAATAAAATATATACATATACTGACAGATGTTTACAATACAATACTTATTAT
Organism: Pseudognaphalium luteoalbum; assembly: GCA_963422505.1. Classification (NCBI taxonomy): domain Eukaryota; kingdom Viridiplantae; phylum Streptophyta; class Magnoliopsida; order Asterales; family Asteraceae; genus Pseudognaphalium; species Pseudognaphalium luteoalbum. The sequence goes on from OY730192.1 coordinate 29,451,354, forward strand.
CATATAGTTACATATACAATCAAAGTAAATAACTTGAATAATATTATTTATTTATATAGATATTAATATATTAATTAATTGATACGTAAGTGTAGTAATATTAATAATAATGTAATATATAACATGTTTGTATTTCATAGTTTTATATTCATATAATAATTCAACAGAACCAAGCAATATCAATGGCAAAGGAAATGCTAAGGTATAATCATTGCATTCCTTTAGTATTCCCATTACCTTTTCCATTCCCATTGCACACTTTAAACCAAGCGCCCCCTAAGCCTATAAACGAACCGAACGAAGTGTGTTCATGTTCGTTCATTAAGATTTTGACGAACCATCGAACGAACACGAACGGATAAGCGAACAGATTTTGTTGTTCATGTTCGTTCACTAAGGAAATTTATTTGTTCACGAATACAAATGAACATACACGAACAAACACATAAGTTAATGATTTTCTTCGTTAATACCTTAAACGAACATCAACAAACATAAATCATCGTATATATGTATATATACACATCTACACATGTATATTATAGAACTTGAAACTTTGCAATGCACATTTAACATTACAAAACGATCAAACTCATTTGCTTGGTCCGATCGTAAGTAAGAGCAACATATCTAAAACTAGCGGAGGAGGAGAGTGGAGGTCAATATGAGAGGGAAATTTGAGGTAAAAATATAGAGATATTTAATTAATATTATTAAATGAAAATATCTAAATATTTGATAATATATTATATAATCAAAATAAGATATACAAATATGTATTAATTTAATAAAACTATTAGTTAATAATGAACATTTAAGCGAACGTTCACGAACATGTTATCGAACGTTCACGAACGTAAATGAACGAACGAGACATGTGTTCATGTTCGTTCATATACTTAAACGAACGTAAAAGCTTGTTCATGTTCGTTCATATAACGAAACGAACAAACATAAACGAACTTTCCGCCGAACGGTTCGTGAATAGTTCATTGAACGTTCAGGTCGCTTACAAGCCTTGTTGTAACATAGAAATGAATACTTGCTTAGAACAACTCAAAATATAACATGGATATATGTAGTGGGACAGCAGTATTATTTTAGTCTCTACTCTCTACCATATATAACATTTTCATTTTACCTTGAAGTTTGAATTGTACCAAAAAGTGTTTATTCGTGGGAAAGAACCTTTAATTGGGGAAGCACATGTAGAGTAGAAAATTACATCGACTAAATAACAAAAGTCTTTCTTGTTTTCACGAAGGTTGTTGTATGGGCCCTAAACAAATTTGAATTGTGGCCATGCTTATTAATTATCTCTCATTGACACCAATATTTTCCATGACTCGGGTCCACATATACAAAAATATTCAAAATTTGAAAAATATAATTTACGCTGTCATTTTGAAATTTATTCAGAAATTTTTTTTGTCAAATTCTCGATCATCATATTTTTGGGTAAACCGGAAAGCATAGGGTAACATCGGCTTTCTGACAACCCTCCACCTATTGATTCTACGGTTAGAATTGTAAAGGAGAACTCGTGCTTAGAGAAACACGAGGATGAAGATTGAACTCATGACCTCCACATTTATTCTGTTTGTCCCCTATCAGTAAGCTATTATCGTGGAGACAACACAATAAAAAATAGATATGTATACATAGATAGTAATTGTCTTTTTTTTTTCATTACTAAAATATACTAGTTTGTCTTACAAAAGATGCCTACCAATTCAACATTTGGAAGTTGGAACTCAACTTTTAATTTTCACCTTGCGTGTTTTTTCATTTATGGTGATTTTTATTTATTTATTTTGTGTTGGTGTTGCTGGCTTGCTGCTGCTCATTTGGTTATGATGAATTTTCATCTTTCTTAATAAATCATATAGAATTCAACAATATTCTAATTTCTTAATACGTAAGGGGTGTAAATTGCAACAAAAAGTCTAAATATAGATGAACTTTAAAAGCATATATAAATATAATAATTAGTTGGAAATTGTGTTAATACTATGACATTATAAGAATTGATAAGGATGTGCATGTGCCGACCCCGTTATATTTTGCATAGTGAAGTGATGTTGAACGCAACATGTGGACAAAATAAAATCAAACGAACCTAATGTTGTGGACAAAATTATACTATGTTAGACCTAATTGTAATTAATTTATAGTGGATGGATGTGGAACTAGACACCACCTAGCCCTAGCCACATAAATGGTGCACCACTATGCTCTTTGATGTGATCTCACCTCTTGAAAACACGGAGTCAAAAACGTGTTGCGGGCCTTGTGATTTAAAAGGGTGTTCAAACAATTGTACCAAAGTGTGAAATTTTAACCAAACTTTTAGGCATGGACAACATAATTGTGTGACTTTTCACTTTATGCTTTCACTTAATTTGTAATATAGGTTAGGGAATTGCTACACATATGTACAATTTTCCCCCCAAAAGGTTTCGTCTAAAATAAATTTGATGTGTATTGTTGGATATAATTTTTTAATAGAAGCGGCTTGATAACGTATCTAGCATCTTTCGGCTAAGGTAAAAGCCTAAAGCATACAAGTTTCAAATATAGGAAGATGGCAGGGCCATATTTCCAAAAATGCTAAATTTCATAAGTCATATGAGAAGATGGCAGGCCATTTTATTCTAAATGATGGAAGATGGGAGGGGTCTCCAAAAGTCAGTTGATGGAAGGGTCCTAAACCCAAAAGCCGAATGATGGCAGACCCCTAATTCCAAAAGTAAAGCAATTGAAATCGCACTGATACTGATGCAAGATTCGTGAACTTGGGAAATAGTTATTTCAGAGACATACATCAAAACGGACACAACCAATTCTGGTTTGACCGAAAGCGTTAATCTATTTACCGAAAATAGATTAGAGACACAACTCAGAGTACTATAAATACTCCTCAACCAACACAAAGGTATTCATTCAATTCTCATTTATTACACTCTCACTACTTTTGCTCTGTTGTCGAAACCCCATAGTTATTCTCACGCCGGAGGTTGGTCAAGAGGGGAAATCCCCTTCTCCTTCTTGACGAGGCTCACGGTGCTTTCGTTTTGCAGGATTAGGTTCAATCTAAGGTATACATTTTCTTCTTCCGAAAGTCGGAGGATCACATTACTCCCATCCGAAAGTCGGAGGATCACTTTACTCCCACCCGAAAGTCGGAGGGCCCTACCCTTCGACTTCATTCCAAAATCACCTCGAAGCACTATTGCGAATTTCTCTGTAGCAACATATGGCGCCATCCGTGGGACCAAAAGTTGAACCTAACCCGTTAAAGTGAAACATTTTCCTATGGAAAGCACTACGCTTCCAAACCAATCTGAAGGACTTGAAGGTCAGAATCCAGAAGAGGAAGTGGTAACTGCAAAACCAAAAGAGGAAGTCACGCCGGTTTTCGTCAAACGTAATTATGGTAAACTTAAGGCATTGATGGACACCATGGAAAAAAGGGAAAAAATGAAAGGTATTAGTAGGACGCTTTCTTATGAAGAAACAGAAATCACCGATGAAACTTCCGACACCTCAGCATCGCCCCTAAGAACTTCTGGATGAGCCTCCGGTTTAACAATGGCATGAAGGGAAAACCGAAGGGCCACCTCATCTTCGGAACATTCACTTCGCTCCAAGAAGCGACGAGCTCGTTTGGATTCAAAAGGAAGAAAGAAAAATGTTTCTAGCTCAAAGAAGGCACGAAAAAGAAAATCCTCGAAGAACTCCAACAAAAGAGGCTATTCGCTAGATTCCGATGAATCCGAAGGGACAAGCTCAGAAGATAGCGAAAGTAGCTCGGATGATGAGCTGAACTCACCTTATAAACCTTCAATAGCCAGAAGGTTCACTCCCCGGATAGCTAATTGTCGAAGGCCCCCAAAAATGAGGATGTCTTCCCACGTGAGAATTTATGACGTGACAACAGATCCAGACGACCACTTAAGCTTGTTTTCGGGAGTAGCGGAAATAGAACAATGGTCCATGCCACTATGGTGCCATATGTTTGCACAAACACTTTCGGGTGTAGCACGAGTTTGGTATGATAGTCTTTCGGAGGGGGAAATTGATAGCTTTGAGGAATTGAGCCAGAAGTTTTCGGTTCACTTTACTTCACAAAAAAGGTATACCCGTCACGCAGTGGAGTTGACAAATATTAAGCAGAAGGACAATGAGTCCTTACATTATTTCATGGATCGTTTCAAAACCGAAAGCTTGGAGATCAAAGGAACGACTGAACTGATGCAGATCTCTAGTTTCATGCATGGAATCAAGAATCGACAGTTGATAGAAAGGTTGAACAATCAAGTGCCGAAAACCACTGAAGAGATGTTTGAAGTAACGAAAGCATTCATCAGAGGCAAAGAGGTGGCGGCTTCACAAGTACGTGATGCCTCGCACAAGAAGTCAATTGTACCTCACAAAAACAGTCATCCTTGGAAAGTTAATAATTCTCCTCGCTCCTTCATAACTTACGGTGGTGGGATGAAGACTGGAGGCATTAGAAATCATCCTTTGCCTTCGGTTTTCCCAACACAAAATCGAAGAAACCCATCCTTCACGACGCTAACCAAGACACCAAACGAGATTCTTGCTACCAAAGGAGTAAAAAATTCTTTCACACAGCCACCACCCTTGGCTGGAAATCCTGAACGTCAAAATTCGGATAAGTTCTGTGATTTTCATGGTGAAAGATGTCACAATACGAATGATTGCTTCCAACTAAAAAAGCAAATTGAAGAAGCTGTGAGATCTGGTCAACTAGCACACCTTGTCAAGGAAGTGAAAGCTGCTGGAGGATGACAAAATAATGCCAAAGTACAAGGAAACCCCAAGGATAACTCCCACAGGGGGAAAGCAGTAATGATGATGCATTTGGGAACCTACAGAGGAAAACGGAAAGAACGGCCAACTGAAAGTTGGTTGGATCAAGTTATAACATTTCCTCCATCTTGCGAAGTATGGCCCACTGATTACCCTCTGGTAATAAAAGCGGAAGTTGGCAACCAGATGGTACATCGCATCTATGTAGATGGAGACAGTGCCTCCGAAATCATGTATGGGCATTGTTTCCAAGCGTTAGAGGAGGGGACCAGAAGGGAAATTCGGGAAGCCACAAGCCCACTATTCGGATTTTCAGGAGAAAAAGTTTGGACGATAGGACAAATCGAAATCCTAGTTACTTTTGGTGATTATTCCCTTTGCAGAACTATAATGATTAATTTCATCATAGTGAACGCCCCTTCATCATACAACATACTTTTAGGGCGTCCTGGGATATCTATACTTAGAGTCATCCCTTCCACAATGCATGCAATGATAAAATTCCCAACACCGGTTGAAATTGCGACACTGAGAGCCGAATGAAGAGAGGTCCAAGAGTGTCTGAAAATCGAAAAGATGATCCACAGAATGGGTGGAATACCGAAGGGGTCAATTGAAGAAGGGGAAACAAGTACAAGATATTCTGCCGAACTAGAAGTCGAAGAAAAGGTAATAATCAACTCGGAATACCCAGAGCAACCGGCGGGAATTTGGAAAGCTTTACCCGCGCGGTTCAAAGAGGAGTTAATTGGTTTACTTCGACGAAATACGGACGTATTCGCATGGACGGAAGCAGACATGACTGGAGTTCCTCGGAACATAATCGAGCACCGGTTGAACGTTAATTAGATTGCTAAACAAGTGGTTCAGAAGAAACGAAGTCTAGCTCCAGAAAGACGTCAAGCGGCTTGTGAGGCCGTTGACAAACTTGTCGAAGCTAATATACTTAGAGAAGTACATTATCGGACCTGCATAGCAAACCTGGTGATGGTAAAGAAGATGGATGGTTCATGGAGGATGTGTATAGATTTCAAAGATATTAACAGTGCGTGTCCAAAGGACCCCTACCCTCTTCCGGAAATAGATTGGAAGGTCGAATCGCTTTCCGGTTTCAAATACAAGTGTTTTTTGGATGCATATAAAGGCTATCACCAGATTCAGATGGCAAAAGATGATGAAGACAAGACAACATTCCATACAGATCAAGGGGTATACTGTTATAAGAAAATGCCCTTCGGTTTAAAGAATGTTGGAGCAACATACCAACGTTTGGTAGATCGCATTTTAGGGATCAAATCGGGCAAAATTTGGAAGCCTATGTTGATGATATAGTCATCAAGAGCCGTTCACCCCACGCTATTTTGGTTGACATCCAAGAAACCTTCGATAACTTAAGAGAAATCAATATGAAGTTGAATCCTAAGAAGTGTACCTTCGGAATGGAGGAAGTAAAGTTTTTAGGGCATGTGGTAATCGAAAGAGGGATGAAGGCTAATCCAGATAAGACAAGAGATATCATCAATATGAAATCCCCAAAATCGATGAAGGAAGTACAAAGCTTAAATGGAAAGCTCGCAGCACTAAATAGGTATCTATCCAAGTCTGCAGAGAGATCCTTTCCATTTTTCAAAACATTGAAGAAATGTCTTAATAAAAAAGATTTTGTATGGACGGAAGAAGCCGAGAAAGCATTCGGAGAAATGAAAGAAAATGATCGGATCTCTTCCAATGTTAGTAGCTCCAAAAGTGGGAGAGGTGTTATACCTTTATTTAGCAGCTGCTCACGAAGCTGTAAGCGCGGTACTCATGGCCGAAAGGGAGTCAAAACAACTGCCAATATATTTCATGAGTAGGGCATTAAAGGGACCCGAAATCAGTTACCCACCTCTAGAACAGTTGGCACTCTCTTTGGTTAACGCATCAAGAAGACTGAGGAGGTATTTCCAAGCACACCAGATCATGGTGATGACTGATCAACCAATCAGACAGGTACTACAGAGGCCAGAAATATCAGGGCGTCTTGCTAAGTGGGCAATCGAGCTTGAGGAACATGGAATTGAGTATCAACCAAGGAGTGCGATTAAAAGGCACGTTTTGGCTGATTTCTTAGCTGAAATGTCCTCAGAAAGACAACAAATGGAGGGGGAGTGTTCTCGAAAGGCTTGCAAACCAAAGTTAGTAAAAAAAGATGAATGGTCGCTACATACCGATGGGGCATCCAATCATCTAGGTTCTGGTGCAGGCTTGATCTTGGTAGATCCGGAGGGAACGGAATACACATACGCCTTGCGCTTCAATTTTCAAGGGTCTAACAATGAATCTGAATATGAGGCATTACTTGCTGGTCTTCGGTTGGCCAAGAAATTGGATGTCCAATACCTAAAAATTCATGTTGATTCAAAACTTGTGGCTAGCCAAATCAACGGGGAATATGAAGCACAAGATGCTACCATAAAACTCTACATGGAAAGGGCGAAAGACTTGATGCAACAATTTACGGAGGCAAAAATCGAGCAGGTACCCAAGAGCCGAAATCATCAAGCTGACGCACTGAGCAAGTTGGCTTCGGTGGCTTTCGACCACTTGACAAAGAAAGTACTTGTTGAAATTTTGGAAAAACCATCGATCAATGAAAGCGAAATGCACCTCGTTGTAGAGGAAGAGGGTCCAAATTGGATGACTCCAATAGTGGACTATCTGAGAGATAGAATATTGTCGATCGATATGGGTGAAGCCTGAAAGCTGCAAACAAAATCCCTCCGATATGTCTTTGAAGATGAATTTCTATACAAACGGTCATATTTGGGACCACTATTACGGTGTGTAGGTCCACTTCAATCTAACTTCATAGTTAGAGAGATCCATGAAGGATCATGTGTAATGCACTCAGGTCCACGTTCAGTGGTAGCCAAAATCATGAATGTTGGCTACTTTTGGCCCACAATGCATCAAGATGCCTTGGTAGAAATCCAAAGGTGTAACGCTTGCCAAGTTCACTCCTCAATTCCCAAGCTTCCTAAACAAAATATGATTTCAGTTACTTCGGCCTGGCCTTTTCAGCAATGGGGAATGGATATAGTTGGACCTTTCCCGCAAGCGCCAGGGAAGGTGAAATTCTTGTTAGTGGCAGTAGATTACTTCACAAAGTGGGTTGAAGCAATCCCACTGGCAAAGATCACCGGGAAAAATGTCAAGCGATTCGTATGGGATAATATTGTGTGTCACTTCAGATTGCCAAAGGAGATAGTTACTGATAACGGGAAGCAGTTTTCAGATAATCCTTTTCGTGCTTGGTTTGATGAGATGTGTGTGAAACATATATTCACTTCTGTGGCACATCCACAAGGCAATGGGCAAGTTGAAAGAATCATAGTGGAGACCTAAAAACACGAATAGAAACGGACGGGTCAAATTGGGTTGAACACCTCCTGCATGTTTTATGGGCACATCGAACCATGATTAAGACAAGTCATGGAGAAACCCCTTTTAGTTTGACTTATGGGTCGGAAGCGGTGATTCCTGCAGAAATCGGGATACCCATTTACATCCATAGTCAAAGGGAAGGAGCAGATAATGAAGGCGAATTGTTTCAAAATCTTGATCTTCTAGAGTAACGACGTGAAATTGCTTCCATACGGGAGGCAAACTACAAGAAGAAGATTGAGCAATATTATAACCAACGTGTCCGGTTATCCACTTTCAAGTCAGGAGACTATGTACTCAGGAAAAATTAAGGAAGCAAGGTAATGAATGAAGGAAAAATGGGTCCAAAGTGGGAAGGGCCCTATAGGGTCGTGATAGCTTTTGGAAACGGGTCATATGAGTTGGTGGATACACGGGGGAAAAACTCCCCCGCGCTTTGTGACACCCGTCAAAATTAGGACTAGTTATTAGTTCCTAATCATATAGTAATACATGTAATTAGTGCTATGTATTAGGCTAATTGTATGTATCAATATGTATATTGTTATATATATATATATATATATATATATATGTAAGCGATTAAATTTAATCGTGCATTATCAAAATTGGCCAAATTTTGATTCAATTATACGGGCGTTGGTGGGAACAAGTATTAAGTAATATAGAATTATAGAATTATTATTTAATACTCTCATTATTTATTATATATTATTTTGATAATATATAAAGTATTTCTTATCGTACAAATCAAAACGTTAATGACAAAACTATATAAATAATGTATTATTATTGAAAATAATAATAATTATTTACTTAGATAAAAATAAAACATATTACGTTTTATTCAAATTTACTCAAACGCGACGAAACCATTTGAACCATATCCGTCTCTCAAACTTAAAACAAAGATATATTTCTTATATCTCAAAACAGTATTTTTATAAAATACTTTTACCCAAAGATAGTTCAAAATTACATTTGTTAATTTTTAAAATTTAAAAGTATTTCATTTATATACGATCAGGTACAAAAACACAGGTATTTTGTACTACGAATGAGAGCCAACCAACTCCAATAATTGGAGCTGGCCGACTACACCAAACACACCCTTCACATTTCGTTTTATTTCTTCTTCTTCATCATCTATCTCTTTCTCTGCTCTATTTTCTCTCTCGGCACAACAACAACCAACAACAAAAACTATAATCATCAACAACAACAACAATCAACAACATCAGATCATCACCATCTTCATCATCATCATCGCATTTCATCATCATCGTGTTCATCATCACCATCATCGACTTTCCATTTTAATTGTAAGGAATTATCCCTTTTACTTTAAATTTACATGTTTAAAACATATATATTATCATGCTTTTACGTTCCATGAACCTATAATGTCCGAAAACTAGGGTTAGAACATGTTTTTGCGGATTGATTCACGAACAGACCTGGAAAACAACCTCACCCAATCGGGTAACAAACGCAATCCGAACGGGTATACAAAACAACCCGAACGGGTATGAACCTTCACCCGAACGGGTATGCATATTCACCCGAACGGGTATGCATATCCACCCGAACGGGTATGCATCTTCACCGTGTGTGTTAACTTCAAACGGGCACAAATTTTATTAAGTGTTTAAACTAAAATTTTGCCACCTAATTTTACTCCGAATTCAAATTTCGAATGCGTTTTTATTAAAGCAATGTACATAGAAATAAAAAAAAATTGAGCTGGCCTGGCATCTCGACCCCAGCCAGGGGCCAGCCCCTTGGACCCCGCCAGGGGTTGCCACCCCTGGGACCCCGCTAACCAGAGGCGCTGCCCCCGGACCCCCGTACATAATTTCATACATTATGAAAATATGATACGCTTTTATACAAACTCCATTTATATGAAACAAACATATAATATTATCGAAATCTTGATTTCAATCAATCACTAACGAGCCGCATACATTTTTCACAACTTCAAACATAAACATTAACCAAAGTAATTGGACATAACTAGTTGAGGGAACAACTAGCATGGATGGTCTGTTGAAACCTCTAATCATTTAAAACCTTGCACGTTTAGGACGCCCAGCAGGTTTCAGTCGTTGGAGATGACATCATTTCTCTTGCAAACCATCATTTGTGCTTGATAGAATCTCATTAGCCCCTATTTTACTGTTTTTACTCTAGGGGTGAGAATACATGCTTCTTTTGTTTTACATGTGAACGCAAGTATCAAAATATCGCCATATACTACATGAGTTGTTTTCTCTAATCATTTTAAGTCCTCTAGCATAGTTTGGTAATACTTTTGTAGCGTGAATGTTAGTGTATGGTACCATATGGGACTGAAAATCCCCGTCTGGGTCAGCACGCACTGACTGGTCAAACGGACGCAATATCATTTGTCCATACGTGTGTTGATTAGGCACACGCATAGAGGCACCCTAGCTCAGGCACTTGATTGTGATCCTGACACCTCAGTTAAGCTCAGACTGTGTGCTCATGGCAGTTATATACATCATTTATCATTTACTTATTTGCTTAGTTGCAAATCATTATATTAAATCTTGCGGTTCATTCATTATATCTCATCATTAAACCTGTGAGCTCACCAGCTTTTAGCTGACCATTTTAGCGTGTATTCTCAGGTTCGCAGCAGCAGTAGGTCTGCTTACTCAGGATACCCATTAGCTCGAGTCGCATACAGACATCAGGAGATTCCCTTACATTTCTATATTTTGTATAAGTAGATATGCCCTAGAATCTCTATCATTTGGCTTACGAGCTTTTGTAAACTATATTATAACAGTATAAGACTTTTATAATATCAATGTATTTGTAAACGACGCATATAGAGTCGCTCACTTTATCTCATGTGCTTTGTTTATTGATTAGTAGCACTCCAGAGTATGCTTCCACTCAACAGTAAATTTGGGGGTGTTACACGCTTGGAATGAATCCAACCTTCGCAAGTACTATCTTTAGTTTCTGTCATTTCAATTTACCTAAGCATTATGTACTAAGTTATGATCTCAGGAACTAGTTTTGTTGGTCCAAGTTCCGATTGTGACTTTTTCTTATTTTAATGAATGATGTATTTTGGCACCGCCCGAGGGCGGACTATAAGTCTGATCTATTTTCGTTTATTAGATAAAGATTGAATTGCGGCGATAACTACTGGCATTACACCGGTTGAGCTCAGCCCTCCAATCTGCTCTGATGTCTCGACAACGGTTGGGACATCGTAGGGTTAAGCTTTCCCCCCTAATTAGCTTCATACGTTACAAACAAAAGGTGTAACTATGAGGTACTAGCCTCCTAAGAAATTGCCACGTGTCTGCAAGGGACACCTTGTTCAAACACAATCATCCAAGCCGAAGTCTATTGACTTCGAACATAATACATAAGCATCAACAATAACAAGTAACAAACTATTGACGATGTTTACTGAAAATGGCATATCCATTTGTTAACAAAATATAACATAGTCAAAGGGTGGAAGATAAACCAAAAGCACATTCAAGTTTAAGTTGTTCACCAAATAAATTACAATAATATGAAAGAAACAAGTTCAAGTACAAAATAACATCCAAAAACTAATAGTTAAATTAGCACAAAATTGTCTTCATGCCTCCAATCTTCTAAGCTTCCAAATCCTTAAGCTTTTCAAGGTGCAACAGAATCATGGTCAGTGGGAGTAGAAGTATCCACATCGGGGGCATCGGCCGACTTAATAGCCAGAAACTCCTGAAAGGTAATAATCACAAACATAACAACGATTATAATTATAACGTACACTTACTTTCGAATATTTAATAATAAATTATGATAGGAAAAAGGTATAATAGTAATAAGACTAACCTGAATCGTGATATCGCAATTTTCACTCAACTTCTCCATATATGGATACCGGATGTGTGCCAGTGCATCATCTTTCGTGACCATCCTACTCTCAGCCTCCGAATCATAAAATAATGATCGCTCCATTGGGGTACCCAAAAGGGCAGTTATGATAACCCATCTTCACACCCTCGTGTTTCCCATATTCCAAACTGGAAACCTGAACATCGCCAAGAGATTCAAGATACTCATAACGCGAAGAGTCTGAAATGCGTGAGTAGCAGCATTCTTCGCAATCCACCTACGATCCTCCCTCAATCGGTTATTATCACCAGAAAGCTCAAAAATCCGAGCTGACAAGCCAGTAATCCGCTCCTCCAGTTTTGCATTCTGAAAATGAAGTCCCGAAACCTTCTCAACTGATTTCTTTTTCTCAAGTTCCAACAAACTTTCTAATTCAGCAACTCAATTCTTCAAAGTAGTAACTACGGATTCTTTCTCAAGAACATGATTCTCGGACACTTTAAATTTCTCCTCAACCTCAGAATAGTCCGCTTGTAGCTTATCTAAGTCCTTTAAAGCCTTTTTCATTTTCTTCTTGGCACTTGTTAATTTATTCATTAAAGTATCAACACTCTCTAAAGGAAGAGTAGCATTCTCCAACTTCTGCTTCAGTTCGGCTATTTGTTTATCACGATCATCACGCAACACTCGTATTTCTGCCCTCGCCCTGCTCATATTAATATCCAACAATTCATATCTTCGAATAACTTCACCGGCATTAAGTAAAGCGGCGGCTTGTCCTGTATAGTAATCTGCTATGACCTGGTAATCCATATTTTTAGACAACTCAATCTCGTGGGCCTTTGTAGGAAGATAACGGAGGAGTTTCCGAGAAGCATTCTCATTATCAATTAAATCACCATTTTTAATATCCCATTCCGGTTGAAAAATTTCAGCAGCAAACTCAGAACTCAAACCATTGACATCTTCATAAGAGGAAAGTGAATTATCTTCGACCTCAACATCCTCTGATTGTTTACTCTGCAAGTGTACCTTGGAATTACCAACTTTCGGCTGCTTGCCATTACTCGTCATTTCATCATCATTGGGATTTTCAATCTCAGTATTTTCCGCGATAACACCCTCAGAAGGAGAAACATAAACGGGGGAAGGACCCCTGTCATCAGATCGAGAATTACTACTCTCGGCAGAATTCTCATCAGTCAACCTAAAAGTAATCTTCTCCTTAGGCTTCCTTACCAACTTTTTCAATCATGGTTTTTTGGAAGCGACGACTTTCGGTTTACTGGTGGTGCCGAAAGTCTTCCTTTTGCCCCCACCAGTACTAGCGGGCCCGGGAAGTGGTGCAGGCTGCACCAACTGAACAAACTGATCGGAAGGAGGAACAACAGAATTTGCATAACGCTCAAGATGTGACACTTCATTTTGTTCCCGAGGACGAGCACCTACATCAACACTTTTAATTGATTTGCGAAGAATGTAGGAGGCCAAACTCATCTTTACAAGACAAACAAGGCATATGTCAGAAATCATAATAAACATACAACAACAAAAGGCGAAATTAACAAACTAAAAATTAAATATAGGCATAAAATTGTAAACTTCCAAAGGCACTACCTTCCCCTTTCCAACCAAAATAAGAGATCTCATCTGGATCATCTCACCTTTTACTTATACTCGCAACAACTAAGGCATGAAGACTCAAATGTCGAACGCGAATCGGACTAGCTACTAATCGGGCAATGGCTGCCTCTCCGGCTTCCAAATCAGTGGGTATATCATCTTTTAAAGACACCTTCTCCGGTTTACAAACAATTAAAATCGGTACAGCTGAGGCTTTAATCCAAAAGAAGCGATCTTTCCAAAGTCTTAAATTGGAAGGGTAACCAGTAATACAATGAGGAGCAGAATCTTCATCCCGAAGGTTAATCGTAACCCAATATCCCACCCGACCTATGGTATAGAACTTCCTGAACAATGTAACCGTAGGCTCAATGTCAAATGCCCTACATTGAATTTCAAAGCACGAAACCTTAATGGCACCTAAGGGCGAAAACTGTGATATGTGGAAATTGTGATATTGGAGAATTGACAAAAGACACGTGAAAAGGGAAACGACATATTTGAGTAATCAAAGAAACGGGTATACACACCCACCATTCCTTCAGGTGGTTGACTTATCAGTTTATCAGGATCGGGACTTAAGGGATTCATATCATGCGGAATATGGAATGTCTCACAAAACGAATCAACTTGGTCTTGATCTAGTATGGAAAAATAACTATTCCAATTATCTTTAGCCATATAATTCAAACTTATAATTCTAAAAAGACTTTGAAAAGATAAAGGGAATAAATCCGATTTATCACCTAAAAATCAAAAATCCAAGGGCCCAATATGAAAGCCGAAGGGCCCAACATGAAAGCCGAAGGGTCCAAAATAAAGCCGAAGGCTCAGAATAAAGCTAAAGATCCACAATAGAAACGAAGGCCCAAAATAAAAGCCGAAGGATCAAGGAATGGTAGGTTTACCCGTTGAAGCTTGAAAGCCGAATGGTCACACAGACAATTGAAGGGTCAAACTACACTTCACATAATCTAGGAGGACCAAGCTTGATGCGGACATAACCAAAATCCGAGAGCAGCAACAACCGATAGATCGATGGTCTCACTAACAAAAAAAGAGAGAGTAATATAAATAAATAAATAAATAATAAAAATATTAATAGACCTAACAAAAAATCATAATTGAGAATCGATGGACTTGGCAAATTGGAGGGCCATAGGCCGATGGCAAACATACACAATTATACCTTGTAAATCGGAGGTCTTCGCTACTTGAAGGATTTTACCATTAATGCTTGCGAATCGGAAGATTCAAAACCCAAAACACATCCATCAATTTTTGAAATGTCGAAGGGTCACCAATAAAGCCGAAGGCCCAAAATGAAAGCCGAAGGGCCACAACTAAATTGATTTAACAGTCAAGATAAAATCCGCTTACCCGATGAAGCTTGAAACCAATTGAAACTTGGACAACCACAAACCGAAGGGCCAATCGTATGGTTTAAATGTCTCTAGAACCCTGCAAGTCGAAGGGCCCAAATAACTTAACAATTACTATAAATTGAAGGGCCTAAGTGGTTTAATATTTAATTGAAACGCGAAGAACAAAAATGACAACACTTACTTAAAAAGGGAGAAGCCAAGATGAATCGACAATAGAGGTCTGAAATCCGAAGGGCACCTAGCCGGAGGAGGTAAACTAAATAAAGATGCCCAATTTAGACAACACAAATTGAAGGGCCACTAAGCCCTACATACAGCGGAAACCGGAAAACAAACTTTCATCATTTATCTCATCGATAATCGAACGAGTACAATTAGCCAAAAATCGATGGAATGTAATTACAAGAAAACCGAAGGGGTTGGGGGAGGCCTTCGGCTACAAAAAAAAATATAATAGTAGGGAGACAATGAAAATTTTTGAGGTGAAGAAGAAATATGAAACATATATATAGGGTTAAAAACCATAAGGTTCTAAGCCCATTTACCCATGTTCCATCAAAACATTGGAGCATTGTTGGCCCAATAGGCCCGTCCCATCTACACCAACTTCCATCTACCAATTTTCGGCTACATCAAACGATTTTCAAAAAAATCAAATTTCAATTCCGTATATATATAAAAGTTTTAAATAAAATAAAAATTCGAAGGCGTACAAACCAAAGGGTAAAACCCTGTGGTCACCAATACGGGAATCGCCAACGAAACCAATTTTAAATCTAGTTCGATATGTTAATAAACACACCAAACTAGATTGGGGGGCTGATGACGTACCTAGCATCTTTCGGCTAAGGTAAAAGCTTAAAGCATACAAGTTTCAAATATAGGAAGATGGCAGGGCCATATTTCCAAAAATGCTAAATTCCATAAGTCATATGAGAAGATGGCAGAGCCATTTTATTCTAAATGATGGAAGATGGGAGGGTCCTCCAAAAGTTAGTTGATGGAAGGGTCCTAAACCCAAAAGCCGGATGATGGCAGACCCCTAATTCCAAAAGTAAAGCAATTGAAATCGCACTGATACTGATGCAAGATTCGTGAACTTGGGAAATAGTTATTTCAGAGACATACATCAAAACGGACACAACCAATTCTGATTTGACCGAAAGCGTTAATCTATTTACCGAAAATAGATTAGAGACACAACTCAGAGTACTATAAATACTCCTCAACCAACATAAAGGTATTCATTCAATTCTCATTTATTACACTCTCACTACTTTTGCTCTGTTGTCGAAGCCCCATACTTATTCTCACGCCGAAGGTTGGTCAAGAGGGGAAATCCCCTTCTCCTTCTTGACGAGGCTCGTGGTGCTTTCGTTTTGCAGGATTAGGTTCAATCTAAGGTATACATTTTCTTCTTCCAAAAGTCGAAGGATCACATTACTCTCATCCGAAAGTCGGAGGATCACTTTACTCCCACCCGAAAGTCGAAGGGCCCTACCCTTCGACTTCACTCCGAAATCACCTCGAAGCACTGCTACGGATTTCTCTGTAGCAACACGTCTTAAATTGAATAGATGAATGTTTGTGAGTTAGTCTAAGATTGATATGGTCATCAAGGAACATATATGTATCATTTATCACTTAAAATTGAATGATTAAGATGTTTGTTCAAGTGGTTTATAGTATAAAAAATTACTCTTTTATCTTTTTGTAGTTTGGAGCTTAATTTGTGTATATTTTATGAGTGGTGATTTGTACATTACTAATTTTGCTTTGAAGTGTTGTATAGTACAATAGAGTAATGCATATTAGTAATATATGGTTAAACTTTGATAGCGTACAAATTATCACCCATGTTTTATTCAATTAATTTGAGAATATACACTATTTGTATGCTTTGCATCGCAAAAATAAATAAATCAAAATAAAAAATTATATAAAAAGCAACATTTTTTGTGGTTTTACATAAAAAGAGAGGGGCTATATAAATAAGAGGAGACATGGAAGGGCAAAGTAAGTTATAGAAAGCTGACAACGACGACCTGTAAGAAGCTGGCATTTGACCAATAACAAAACCCAACCAGAAAAGAAAGACTGCAACCTTTCATCCAAGCCACACATTATTTAATGAACCGATACCATATATCGCATTTATTCCCACCATCAACCACTATATATCAATATCAAAGCTTTTATTTTTATTTCAAACAAAGAAATATTCTTCTGATATATACTTAAAATACTATCGGGATTCGGGAGTGTAATTTATTCCTTTCGATTTATAGGAGTAAAGGTTAATAATACTGCTGTCTTGCAAGCTGTATGCAGTAGTATACATGGTGCGTGCAACCCTTTTGCATTTTCTAGGCAATACTAATATGTTGAAGAACGGGTTGGAAAGTTTTTTTTTTATTTTTTTTTTTTTTTCTCAATTTAAATATTCGCAGTTTGTAAGTTGAGAAATTGTATTCTTTATGAACCGTACGTATCAAGAAATATATCTTCTCCACTATTTAAGGGTATGCATTAATATGTGTGGAAAATAGTATCAAAGGAGCTGATGTAAACTACTCCTTCCGTTCCATTGAAAGTGTCATGTTTTGACTTTTCAAAGTATTTCTTTATCACTTTTGACCTTAAATATCCTTGTTTGTGTTATATAATACATGATGAAAATTATACAAATGAAAATATATTTAAAACTACCCATTCATATATTTTGCATCAAATATTATATAACATAAACAAATATATTTAAGATAGAAAGTTTAAAAAAGAAGACTTTAAAAGTCTTTGGGTCAAACGGAGGAAATGGTAATTTATAAGAGTTTGATTCTCAACCATTAAATTTTCAATCTCATGTTCCCGACTAGTCTCATAGTTATTGTCCGTATTTTATTGTAAATAGTGGTTGCTTAAGCTCAATTTGGAGCCAATAATGTACATATTAGTTGATTCGGGTTAATAAATTTTTTGCTTTTCATTCAAAATAATAAATATGAAATTTGTTGTCATTATGATTTATAAGTGGACTAAATTGCAAGTACTTATGTAAATCACTGTGGTATGTGATTAGGGGTGTTAACGAATGGAGCCGAACCGAGTATCAAGATGTTCGAACTCGACTCGAAATATTTTTAGTATGCTCGAACTCGACTCGAACTCGGATAAGTATTTTAAATTGGGCTTGAACTCGAGATCGATATGTTTTTCATTGTTCGAGTTCGAGTTCAAAACTCGTCTAGTAACTTAAACTTTTCTTATTTGCATGAATATTCAAGTATAAATTGATCGGTATTGTTCATTTCGTTCTCATCTTAGGCTCGGGTGGCTCGACTCGAGATATATATATGAGCTTGTTGAACTATTTGAGCCGAGTATGCTCGATTAACTTGTTCGACTCGGAGTATTATACGAGTTTTCGAGCGAGTTGAGTCGAATATTAATTTTTAAGACTCGGCTCGTGAAATTAATCGAACATTAATTTTTGCTCAAACTCGACTCGAGTTCGAAGTAGCTGATACTCGAACTTAAAATAAACGAGTTCGAAATCGAGTAACTCGTGAGCGGCTCGGTTCGTTAACACCCTATATGTGATCCTGTGATAGTGTGATGTATTTTTCCATAAATTAATGAACTCGATGTTGTTTGTAGAAGAAAATAGGCGCATCAAACTGCACATAAAGTTAGGTGTAGCAAAGCTATCTAGAAGAACAGATGTTATAAATGTAAGAAACTTGAAGGGTTAAAAATTTCAAGATAAAATTTTATTAGGGGCGTGTTTTGTAAAATTAGTTGGAGCTGGAAACTTATTTTTTAAGATGATAGTTGAAGCTTATTTTGTTACAAGTGTTTAAACTAATTGAAACTTAAAAATATGAATTGACTAAAAAACAAAAAAAAAATATTATAAAAAATTTATAAGGGATATATTTGTAATTTCTCATTTAAGTTAGTAGCTTATTTTTAAGGATACTTCTAGTAACTTATTAGTCTTTCAATAAGCTCTTACCTTTTTTTCTATACCAAACAATGCAAGAATTTTAAGTTTATAGAATAAAATACGTTTAAGCTCTCATAAGTAGGGGTGTTCATTCGGTTAATTTCGTTTAAACCGAACCTAATGAAACCGATCGGTTTTCGGTTTTTGTAAAATTGAAACCGAACCGAACCGAACAATTAAAAAACCAAACCAAACCAAACCTAATTACTATTCGGTTTATGCTTTCATATATTAATAATATAAACATTCAAACAAAATCAAAAAGCTTGATTATAAAAGAAAACTAATTAGCACGTTTGTTAAGTTCGTAACAAAATTATAATAATTTGCAAGACAAAACTAATGTATAGTTAAAAAATTTGTGATAACCGATGAATAAACCTAATTAATTTATACATATTTTAAAGTGTTACCAAAATATATTACTATTCGGTTAGTCTGAACTATTCGATTTCTACATTGATAACCAAATCCAATCCAAAAATCAAAATAAATATTCAGTTTTGAATCAAACCGATCCAGAAAATCAAATTATTCAAACCAAATAGTTCAATTCAAATTGTTCGATTGGACAATTCAGTTTGTCCTGAACACCCCTACTCATAAGCTCTCTGATAAGCTAATTTATAAAACACACCATTTACCTTCGGTGCATATAAAGTTGGGTGCTGGTAAACATTATATACGTTAAAACCACAATATTTGGATGATTTCATTATAAACTTTAGAATGTATAGAAGGGTTTTTTATTAATTTATTTTCAAACATTTCTAACCCGGAATTATTTATGATATATATACTCATCTACTTTTATATTTTTCATTAAATTAATTTTAATGTTCGTCTCTTATATGATATATAAATTTAGACATTAAATATGTTTTAATTATTATACATAAATAGTATTGTTAATGAATATGTATATATAAATATACACTGTTAATAGATATGTTACCACGTATTTAATTGACATGTGATACTGTTACATAAGGTATCATTAAAAAAGGTTTAATGTTATTTGCATCCATTTTATTTTTATCCAATAAATTCCATATAATTTGATTAGATAAATAAACAACAGAAGAAGAAGGGGAAAAAAAGACATAAACATGGGATCCATTAAAGTTTAGAAGTCACATGTCTGTTTGAGCCTGAGAGAGGATAGCAGTAAGCGGACCCTACCACCAACCATCTCCATTCTCCATACATTCATACGACTACTGTTGCTGGTTACTCACCAATAAATGGTTAAATACTTTAATTAAACAAAAATTACGGTTATACACTCCAGTTTTCTTTGTATTCTATATTCTATCACCTCTTTAATTCATGCCAACCAGCTCATACATCCACATAAACATCACCATTTCCTTCTCTTCTCCTTCATCCCTCTCCAATTCCAATTTTTAGTTTTAGGGTTTGATTCGGGTAACAAACAGAGCCCCTTCAACGCTGGTGCAAACCCCATTCTCCAATCCACATACATACATACATACCCAAATCTTGTGTTAATTCAAAGTTGCTTGCTTGGAATCTGGGACCTCCTCTTTCACTTGCATTTGCATGTTCCCAACAACTTAATTGGTAAAGTCTTTTTTTTTTCTTTTTCTCTTTTTCAATTTCATTCATTATTATTTATTTGTCTTTTTCCTTCTTGTCTATTTATTGCTCATTTATGTAACATGTATATATATATTAATTGTAATTGTAATTGTAATTGTAATTTGTAATTTCTTATTATTATCAATTTATCATATATATATATATATATATAATCTTTATTCCAGGGTTTGTCTTGTGGGTAGGACAGGGTAGGGTTATGTGACTTATGTCTGTAATCTGTTTTAATGTGTTGGAGATGTGTATTATTATATATAAGAGGCTCATTTCTTGATTAATTATTATTAATTAAGGACAATACCTTGCAATTTTCATCAGCATTTACAGTCTTCTTCTTTGGTATGTTAATTTTTGCTAATTAGTATTATTCTTTCTACTCTGCTCCATGATAACTCCTGTTTATTTACTTCAAATTTCATCTGCAACAAATTTCAATTCAATCACCTTCCCAACTTATTCTGTTGCTATTTTTGCTGTTAGTCACATGTTTCTTGTTGTTGATGTTGTCAATTTAATTAAACCAGACTGCTGTTTCTAATAGGGCATGATAATCGGTTTCAGTATTTACTTATTGTGGCGTGTGTCATACGGATACCATCTTCTACTTGTTTGTTTTGTACTTCAAAACGAATAACTAAGGAAGCAATATAAATATTATTACTATTATTAATTTTATCATTTTTTTTTTTGTTATCATAAGTAAGTATGATTTTTAGGATTGGTAGATAGTAGATACTGTTTCTTGCCCAGGAAATGTCACTTAGTTGCAGCGGTACTAAGGTGGTACGTACAAACAATAAATTCTTTCTGAGTTGGTAAATTCAATTGAATTATATATTTATATTCAGGATTTACATGCATATATATATTGCTTCTTTTTTGTATCCTATAAATTATTAGGACTAATATGTATCATTCAATTTACATGTCCTTCTTCAAATTGTACCAGAATAAGAAAAATTCATAATTCTCTTGTCTCCTAGGAATATGATCTGCTGCTTGTTTGTTATGTTCTTTGTTAAGTAGTAACCCTGTTTTTCTTATACTTCATACTCTAATGGATATTGGAGTTACTATCATGTTGGTATGGCTGTTGATATTCTTATTTTTATGGGCTTTCTCCTTTCGCTATTATCATTTGAAATTTAAATGCTGATTTTTTTTATGCCCGTAATCTGCTTGTCAGTTTATTCTTTGACTGTTCAAGACACAAGTTGAAGGCTGTTAGGCTACCAAAATTGAACATGTAGTATGTAAAGCATTATCCACCGTGGAATATTTCATCTTCCATCCAGGTCAGTTAATAATGGATAATGCAATCGTGCGTACTAGGATTCGTGGCTACAAAAACGAATATTTACTTCAGGGCTCGGATAAGGATTTTGATACATCAAAACAAGACTCGTTGCCTGAAACATTGGCAATGGAGCCTTCAAGCATTAGAAAGTTACAAATTAGTGATTTCTGCACACAAAAGTTGTTTCTTCAACAGATGTTCAGCTTAAAGAATATGATCCCGAAGCAAGTCATGACTCTGGAGGAAAAATACCTTCGCCATTGCCTTGAATTAATTCATTTGAGTGCCTTGGGAGCAAATTCATCAAAGGTCAATCTTTTACCTGATAGATTTAGTTCAAGAGTGGTTGGTGGCAGAAGTGGTCGCGATGCTTTATTTTTATTTTCATCTGGGGATGGAAATTTGGTAGTAAGCGACTCTTCTATCGAGGATCCGATTGTTGGTTCGATAACAGGAAGCACAAGCATGATAAGTCTCTTGAACAACCCTTTACTACATCGATTAGGTTCTTCTAATGATGATGTAAAATATGCAAACCCGAGTGCGATGATGGTTAGAGAATCTTTATCTATTGGCTCATCACATGACATACAAAAGAAAAGGGCGGTGACTGAAGATCCAATTTTCAATTGTGATCCTGTGCACACAAGGCTTGTTTCGTTTTCAAGCACAAACTCTATGTTCTCCAATTCTTCGTCTTCTTGTTCTTCATCTTCTTCGTCAACTTCTAGTGCCTATCGTCAAGGAATGCTTCATTGCTCCTGGAACAATGGATATCCGCGTTATGTTTTCTCTGTAGAGGACCAGAAGGAAGTTTATGCAACCAAATTTTCCAAAATAGAGTCAGATTATATTTACACATTCTATTCTAAAGCTGGAAAAAATGAAGTTCATGATGAAGAGTCGGATATTGTGGGTAGAATGAGAGTGTCTACCTCTTTTGTGGTGCGTCCACTTGATACAGAAATTACGGAGACTCAATTTATATTATGTGGGACTGATCATGATAGTGAAGGGGGTATGCATACTATAAATCAGACAGTTAAGAAGAGCAAGGGGCTGTCAAAGAAGGTGTCAAACATCTTTAGAGGAAACCATAATAGACGAAAGACTTCCTCTATATTTGATGGGTCACTTGCAATACAAGACAACTCGTTAGAATCAAGTGAGGAAGGAAATATCTTTCCAGAACCTAGCTCTCCTTCAAATCTTGAGTTAGCTGCTATTGTTGTGAAACATCATATTCCCTACACCCAAAAGAAGGTAGAAGTTGGAGGGTGGGGATTGAAGTTTCTTAAAGAAGGGGGGCATAAGCAAAAAAGTGCATCTCCAGTTACACAACCAGTACATTTAGAACCTTGTACCCAAAATATGAGTCATCATTCAAGTAGTATGGATGTTGTTGTCCCAGCAGGTTTTCATGGTGGGCCCAGAACGAAAATTGGAGGGCCATCTAGCCTTGTTGAAAGGTGGAGGAGTGGCGGTGCTTGTGACTGTGGTGGCTGGGATATCGGTTGCCCACTAACAGTACTTAATGCTGGCCCAAACAACAAAGATGTTGTATACAAAGATGGTGTTTTTGGGAAGAGCAATTCATTTGAATTATTTAAACAGGTATCATCTGCACCATTTGGCCTTTTATTTTCACTCTTGGGTCATTAGCATAGGTTTAGCAAATTGCTTAATTGAGAATTTGTGATGCCAAAAACAATTCTTGCTTTCATCTAGGTTGCTTTTAACTAATATTTACTGAAAAGATTTGAAGAAAACAATATAATAATTGGAATCCGTATACCATAACGATTATAAAGCTTTCTTTTCTCTCCCAGCTCCCCCCTGTATTTGGTTGTCTTTGTCTGTTGCAAGTCAGACATCAAATATATTCTGGGGGTGTTCTTCTTAGCTTCATCCTTTTAGCTTTTGTGTTTATCCAAAAGCCAAGAATATGAGGCTTAAGCTTTTTAGCTTATTACCCCCTAAAATGTAATAAGCCCATTCCAAATAAGCTCAAAACACTTTCAAGGGGCTTAATAGCGGCAACATAATGCCATTAAGCCCCTAAAAAAGCTAAGCCAAACACCCGACGGATTTCCACTTGTGTTATTTACTACATTTTTTTTTCCAGGATTGTAAGCAAAGTCTGCCAGTTTTAGAAGTGACGAACGTTCATGATGGTTTGTACTATATCCATTACCAATCAATTCTGTCTGCTTTGCAGTCTCTTTCGATTGCTGTAGCGATAATTCATAGTCACAGTCCTACCCTCAAACCTATAGTATATAAAAGTTGAACTAGTTTATTGTTAGCTATGAAGAAACTGATGTTATACATGATTAGTTATGTGCCGTGTTAAGTTATTTCTTCTTCATAGTTGCCTAATGTAGAGAGACAGTTGTTGAAGGTATACTTAGATTGATGCGATATTCCGTGGCTGCAAAGTATAATTGTAGATTTCTAATAGGATTGATTTGGAATCTCTTGTTTGTAGTCTCATAAGATTTGAGTTATGGATAGAGTGATGTAAACATGTACTTTTTGTATCCTTTTCTTTTCTTTACTTCATCTTTGAATTTTTGATATATTACATCATGGCATTATTATAGAATTGGATGAATCTTTACAACATCGACAATTATGCTGTAACTAATAGCTTTTGTTGCAAGTAAAAGGAGTATCTAAATAACTAATGATGTACAAATGTCAAAACGACAATATCTGTTAACTTATTTCACAATTGCATACTAGATGGAAAATGTGTAATTTAATGAATAAAGTTTTTATGTAACATAATGGTGTGAACATCCATATATGTAACATTTTTTCATCATTATACAATCCCATCTTTTCATCCTTAATGGTTTATTGCATTATTAATTAAGAAAATTAATAATAACAGTCCTTAAAAGCAATCACTAAAAACATTTACGAACAGGTGGATGTACTCCTTTTTAATAAAAAATCCGATATAATACCTCACATATAAAATGAAAGTGAGATGCATTAAATGCAAAAATTGACCGAATTATATATAATTTTGAATTAATAAGGAAAGTTCCAACTTTGTTTAAGTTTAATGCATTTGATGAACTTGTGACAACTTTAAGGATTATCGTTATCATTTTCCATTGATTAATTAAGTAGAGTAATAGTAATGCTACTATATCTCATGTTTAGCATTACAATACTCTACTTTGTAATGGTAGTAACTTTTAAAGAGGGGCCCATTATCCTTATACTATAACTGTGTATCAATTAGGGCCTGTTTACTTAGAGCTTAATGGACTTAATTGGCTGGAGATATTATTCGATCATCAAGATTGTGTGTTTACTAGGAACTTATTGAATGAGCCCAACTGACCCAATGACTTTTTGGCTCATTCCCAAAACATAAAACCCATGTTGTCCTCATTTAACCATTCATTTTTCAAAGTTATCATTTTTCTTTTTATCCTCTGTTGAAAAATAATCTTGATGCTACTCCCATCTAAAAACCAACCACCACTGCTACTACTATCTCAAAATCAACCACCACAATCTGCTACTACGATCTCGAAATTCGCCACCACCACACGCTGCTCCGATCTTAAAATCCACCACACGCTGTTCTGCTGTCCTCGCACATCGCCGACCGACACCAAACCCATCACGCTTGTTTTTAATTTTTATAATTATTCTTCGATTCTTCGATTCTTACACTTTTCTTTGATTTATTCTTCTTTATTTCTTTTAATTTTGGGTCCAACAAAGACATTATGAATTTGAATGTGTTAATTTTTTTTGGCTTGAAATCACGATGACCTGCACATTCGAAATTAAAGATGGAACACTTCTAGGTTTATAATCAAGGTGTTGGGATGGAAATGAAATCAAGGCTTCTAGATTTATTATTATTGTATACTAGTAGATCTCAGTTCACAAATACCGAAAGAATGAGATAATTGGTTGAATGCTTATGATTTTGGATATAAAAGGATTTATATTATGGAATTATATTATACTGTACATAAATTGCCACATAAAATATACTAGTAATAGGATTTGGAAATTTAAATCTTTGAAAAATAGTTATTCATGGCAGGGTACTATAGTCAATTTATATCATTCAGGTCGTTTATTCGGCATAAAAGTAAACAACTGTTTTCTACCCATAACTTAATCCATACTGCCATCTATATCCATATCACCAATTATACCTATACAAGCCTTAATGAAAAAATTAGTAAACAGGCCCTTAGTATGTTTTACACTACAATATTATAAATTATAAAACATATTTGATAATGTATGTTCGACGACGGTGTACAAATAATATTTGATCATGTATATTTAATGATAGTGTACAAATAATAAAGGTGGTGATAAATGTACGGCAGATGTGTATTAGTGGGTTGTACAAGGCAATTTCCATCCATTGATCTTGAAAGTTTTGTCCTTTTGTGATTATTACTATTTTACTATTTTCGTATATATATACACACATATCATCACTTGTCATGAGACAGTATTTCCATTTTCTGCTTGACACATTGTTTCTTGTTTGATTTTATATTAACTTTTCACCATTTCTGTTTATCCCAAACATTCATCTTCCTGGTGAAGTAGTGTAAAAACCTATAATTTCTTGAGGAAGAAAAAACAGGTCTGTTTTAACTTCAAACTCCACTACTTATTATTTATTTACTAAATATATTTATATTTATATTTAAATATACTGCTGTACTAGGTATTCGATTCCCCAATATTTTAAAAACAATTAGGTATATTTTTTATTTTAGTTTTGCTCATTACAAGGAAGGTTTCTTCTCCTATATCTTTGGGGGTTTCTTGGAGTTAAACAAAGAAACAAACACATCATTTTGGTAAAGATTCATCTCAATGAAGCATTGATGATGACTTCCATTTTGGCACTCAATCAAAACCCTAATAATAAAAATAACAAGATTAAGTTCTAAAACCCTGATGTTCGGACAGCTATGTATACCCACAATTTTTAATTTTTTGCTATAAAATTTCCTTCCAACCTAAATAATTACACTTATTCAGCGGGTTTTTTATTTTATCGACGAACGATTACGAAGTATAAAAAATATATTGGGGATAGTAATCAGACATACGATCCTATTTTTAAACAAGATTAGGGTTTGGTATAGCTAACAGAGTTCTGTTTATGTGGATTTTATATCACCTTATGCATGATGCTTAATGATACAGTATCTTCCTGTTATAATTTAAATCATGTGACTTGTTCGAGATCAAATCAAGTTCAACATTGTATCTGTTTTCCGTTTTTCAATAAAAAGAGGTGAAAGAACAACACTGATTGAGTTTTTGAATTCTAGTACTGCATTCTTAATGATTCAGGGCTGGTCGGATTTGAACTAAATTATGAGTTCTTGCAAGTTAGAAAAGCTCCGATCGTTTGCATTCTGTACATGATTAGTCTATTGTTACAAGTAGCATTTCCCTAATGTTGTATCGTATTTTAGTACAAACAATTAAGGTATGGCAAGTGAAAGTGAAATCAGCCTGCATTCCAGAACATGTTACATGTATGAATATTAGGATTACTAATTCATAGACAATTATTTATCTAAAGGATCAAAGTTCGTCATCACGTATAGCACATATATGAGCTAGCTAATGCAAGTATTGCATTTATAATCACCAAATTGTAAACAACACGAATGCTCGATTGCACAACTACTGATTCTCGTATAGTTCTAGAGTAAATATTGTAAATGCTGTATTCATTTTTGTTGTTCACCCATATAATGAATTAAGATATATATATATATATATATATATATATACATATGTCATGTTTTTCTTTATCTTTTGATTTAAAAAGTGTATGTTGAAGAAAGAAAAGAGCAAATCAATTTGTTATCTTGATGTTGCTATTCTCTTCATGCTTCTCCTGACTGTTTTGTTATTCTCTATGTTGCATTGTTCACTGGTTGTTAAGACTATATCAGTGTAGTTTAATATTCTATATCTTGCTTTCTTAATTACCTAGTTTGATCCTGCGTTTGACATAATCATGGCACCTCGGGTACCAAATCGGAAAAAAGTTGAAAAAGCATGCAAAGCAATGAAGCCTTATGGGATCTCTGCAGAAACTGTAAAATCAACATTGAAGTGCCTCCTGGAGGTTTATGAGAACAACTGGAAGTATATCGAGGAAGACAATTATCGGGTGCTTTTAGATTCTATTTTTGAACCTGAGAGTCCTAAGGTACTCAATCAGCATGAATTCGGTGCATATTGATCCTATACTGGATGTTTAATAGAATAATTTGTTTTCTTTCTACCACTTTGTGTTACTATTTACAGTTGTACTACTCTAGATTAATGTCAGGTTCTTATTCTTGATATGCAGAGAACGGACACTGTGAAAGATGACTTTAAATTGCGAGACGAGTCTGAAGAAGAAGAAGAAGAAGATGAACCACTTCAAAAGAAAGCTCGACTAGGAATCCAAACCATATCTTCAACCCCAGCTGGTACTTCTGTCTCATGCTCAAGTAACTACACATCTGAAATGCAACAGTTGGCAGAAACTGATGTTGGGATCGTTGACATCCTTGAAGACCATCAAACTGAAGGATTGAACCCTATGCCCCTGTTCGAAAATCCCCTTATTCAACCTGGTACAAACTTACCTTATGACACCATCTCTTTTACAAATTCAAATATTAATCCTGTAATGAGAACCATCTATATGAGAAATTTGCCATATTGCACCTTTAAAGTGTATTTTAATCCTGTAATGAGAACCCTTATTAAACCTGTCATGCACCTTTAAAGTGTATAAAATTCGTTCATTTATGACTTTTAATTTCTTTGAACCTTGTACAGCTCCCCCTAGACATTTATTTGAGAATGATTCTTTGTCTAAGAGCTTGGTGGAAGGGAAGAAGTTGCTGGCTTTAGAGTATAATAATATTGACAAGGAAAATGAGAATGATGAGCAAGCGAATGTATCACCATGTTCGTTTGAGATTGAACCTTGTACAGCTCCCCCTAGACGTTTATGTGAGAATGATTCTTTGACTAAGAGTTTGGTGGAAGGGAAGAAGTTGCTGGCTTTAGAGTATAATATTGACAACAAGGAAAATGAGAATGAGAATGCAAATGTATCGCCATGTTCGTCTGAGATTGATGTAGTTTCTTCTCTCAATGGAGAAGTCAATTTGAACTTCTCCATACGTAAACCTCCTCTAGGATTCCGCGTGCCAAATATAAATGCAGTTTTGAATCATGTTGAGGATATGTATCGAAAAAAATTCCAACTTCTTGAAACTGACTTCTCCCTCTCTGGGATTTTAAAAGACATATGTCAATGTTTTGTGGAACAAGGGAATGCTAACAATCAAAATATGATCCCTATTCTTGATAACTTGAAGGAACCTGAGAAACATAGTGATCAATTGAGCTTGTCAAGTGAGCTTGTAGCACCTTGTGATCATGCTGGCGATCCAGTCCCAATTCCAAAATTCGTAGTTTCAAGTGCATTTAACCATGTTGATCATGTTAATGGTCTAAAATTTTATAGGAGTCGTTTCAGTGGAATGCTAAGAAAGCAGGACACACTTGTGATTGATGATGTATCCGTTTCTAAAAGTTTGACGATTTTTTCAAAGGAGGACTCATTAGTTGACCTTAGCATAAGCCACTACTCAGTGGCTGATATAACCCGGGGTTTGGAGAAACAAGCTATCTCAGTGATTAATGAATTAAATGATGAGATGCTACCTGCCTTCACCTACATTCGAAACAATGTCAACTATAAGACTGCTGATGTGAAGTTTTTGCTTTCTCGTATATCTCAGGGAAATTGTTGTTCTGCTTGCTTTGGTGATTGTTTGTCCCTTAATTTACCATGTGCTTGTGCTGCGGAATCTGGAGGTGAGTTCGCATACACAATTGAAGGTTTACTCAAGAAAGAATTTCTTGAAAGGAGCATTCAAGTCAGTCTGAACCCTACAAAGGCCAACTACTTCTACTGTGACGATTGCCCACTTGAGAGGATGAAGAAGACAACCCAGTCTGGTTCATGTAAAGGCCATTTGGTGAGGAAATTTATTAAGGAATGCTGGTATAAATGTGGTTGTGGTTTGAACTGCGGAAATAGAGTTGTGCAGAGAGGAATTCAGGCAAATTTACAGGTCAAGTTTTGATTAAATCATGTATATGTTTGATTTCCTAGAGCCAAATAACCTAAAATCTTACTTGTATATTTCCAGGTTTTTATGACACCTACAGGAAAGGGTTGGGGACTTAGAAGTCTTGAGGACTTATCTGAAGGGACATTTGTATGCGAGTATGTTGGAGAAATAGTGACAAATAGCGAGTTATTTGATCGAAATGAACAAAACAAGGATGAGAAGCATGCATACCCTGTGCTACTGGATGCTGATTGGAGTTCAGAGGGTTTCTTAAAGGATGAAGAGGCCCTCTGTTTGGATGCAACATCTTTCGGAAATGTTGCGCGCTTCATTAACCACAGGTTTGCTATCTTTTCTCCTTTTTTGTGTGCATGTGCATGTTACACGTTTAATATTTTTGCAAAACTGACCTCATGTTCAATCAAAACACTACATGTTAAGATGAGATAAAAGAAACGAAAATAAAGTGTGGTGCATCAAGACTTTTAAGGTCAGCTGTTTTTATAGATTGCTCAGTTTTATTTATGTCTTCCACTCGAGCTAGCAAGCAGTTCAGCTTGTTTCATTGCATTATTACGGCGTTATCAAAATTTTCTGGTGCCTGTATATATGACTGCTTAATGGGTAAACATTCACCTACTTCAAAAGTCATTCTAACTTTTGAGCGTCATTTTTTCGAGTCATGGTTAGGAATCTCTTTTCTACGTTGATGAAAATAAACTTTTACTGGTTTTACATTTCTTTTCCTGTACTGAAAACTTGTTTGATAGATGTGTGGATTCTAACATGATTGCGATCCCTGTTGAAGTGGAGTTACCTGATCATCATTATTACCATGTAATGCTTTTGTTCCATCTCCTTCCTTATAATCGCCTCTTATAAGTTCATTCAGATAATAACTTGTTTATTTCTTTATTTATTTGTGTTATCGTGCAGAAGTATTTAATGGTTACATTACAGGATTTAAGTTTTTTGTTCGTTTGTTTGTGCAGCATGCTTTTTTCACCACTAGGGTGGTAAAGGCCATGGAGGAATTAACTTGGGTAAGTACTAAGCAGCCATGGCATGTTAGGATGATGAGTTTTGTGGTTAAGTAGGTGTGTTTAATATTTGTAGAATGGGTGCAGGATTATGGTATTGATTTTGATGATGATAGTCATCCAGTGAAGGCGTTCCAATGTAAATGCGGGAGTAAATCCTGCAGGAATACCAAACACAAAAAGCGTAAGTCAACATTTTACTGGCATTCTATCTTCACTGATAAATAATTATACTCTTATGTTCTGTAGTGTTACATAATGTGGTCACTTTAACTAACATATCATGGGCCTGAAGCTAATAGAAGATGAACTTACTTGTTATAAATGTCGGTATGGTGTGAGCTGTTCTGCTCGGAGCTTATATGTTGGAATCGTTGGCTAAATTCTGAGTTATTACCATTTCTCTATTACAAAAGGGAAATAGTATTATTAGCACTCTAGAAAGTGATTGTTGCAAGAGACTAAATAGAAGAAGCTGTTTTGACAACGTGTTTTATGCATTGTGCAGGAAGCAGACGTGGCCATAACAAACACAACTAATTGCAAGGAAGAAACAGGAAACACCTGAAGAATGACCGACCTCTTTAAAGTTTTAACTTTTAACCCCTAATATGAAGCTTTTGGTACCTTTGAAAGATATTAATTCTGCACTAATTTCATACTATGTTTAATTTTGCTACAACAGTTTGCTTGTATTGCAGCTAATATGTATATAGCCCTCAAACCTTATGGGTCTCCTCTTTTGATCGAAACCGTACTATGTGATTTGAAACTTAAAACTTGACTATGGTTTTGAAATATGATATACCAATATGCCCTCTTATGTAACACTCTCTCTTCATATCCTTTTTTATTTTCCTCCTGTACAATGCAGGAATTGGTATAATTGTGTGATGCATGTTAGTGTAGTGGAGTAGATAGTTTCACATATGTTGAAATCCATTTGATCATTTCTTCATAGTTGAAGGACCAGTTGTGATAAACTGATAATGGTGTGAGTTGTCAGTTGTTAGTTAGGTCGACCTGTCATAGAGTATAATCATATCTTTAAAAAGACCATTTTTTTATTAAAGCTGAATATGATGGATGGATGTTAATGTAACTGTGTTATTTTGCATATCTAATGTACAATTCAACTGGTCAACTAGCTTTATCAGTAGTACAGTATTATTCTGTGATAGTAATACCTTACTGTTCCTTGTCTTGAATGTTGTGTTGGTTATTAATCTTTTATCTGTTCTTTAAATAAAGCTTATATGTCAAAAATTTATGCATTTTCTTTTCTAATATTTTAATTTTACTGCACGAGTATAATCAGAACGATTAGTTAAGTATCTTAGAAGAATTTTTATCTACCCGTACAAATTGTATATAAATTAACTTCCCAGCTCGTAACTAATGTTTTTATATCATTCTAATTGGTTCACATCTTTTTGATCATTGATAATGGTGTGATTGTCAACCCAAAAGGAGAAATGCTACTTATAAAATTTGTTCTCGTTCATTCACGATTACAACTACGTCTTTTATGATTTCGGGTCTGCTATCACTCGGCCACTTCGAAAGGTATCTGATGACTTGTTGCCAGTTATTGCAAGTGCAGCAAATGCTAGTTACTATTGGTGAAGTTATTTTCTCCTTTATGCACAAAACCTTGTAAAACTCTAATCTTAGGATTTATTAAAGTTGATAACTTTTCGGGTTTCTGGAAGTTACTTATTGACTTTGTATATGATTCCCTGTATGGATTATCACTGAATTGGTCCTTGATTAATTTAATCTTTTATTGCATATTTCATAACCATTGTCTCCTTTTATTATCAGGTATGTCCATCATCCAGCCAATCACTGTGTTTTGTATCATTTTGACAAGTCTTTGAGAAGGATATAATTAAAGTCAGGTCTTTGTTGCATTGATTTTTGATGCAAATGGAATTGAGATGAGCTGGGAAACACTAATTACAAATCATTATTTGTCTACATATTTAATTTAATTAGATTTATGGAGTACACGATGTTTAAAAATGGATAAGTTCCAAATAAATGTCAATGTTGGACTATTTGATCTTTGACAATATAACTTATTAAAGTATGTACAGCTTGTCAAAAATAAATGTTAGTGGATCATGTTCTTAATGTATGCATTGTATGTTGTAATTTCTGTAATAAACATAAAACAAAACTATCTGCCAACATGTGATGTTTAGAACAAAGACATGAGACTGATTACCAAATAATTTACCTGTACTCATGTGGCCACCATTTTTATATAATTTCTAATAATCATATTTGGTTCATTTCTGCCTATTTAAATGGGAGTTTTTATTCTCCATGTCTTCTACATTGCCATCTCTGATTCATTGCAGAAAACAAAATGGCGAGATGTATTATCTTTTTCGTGGCGATAATGTGTCTTGCTAGTGTGTTAACAGCTGCAGATTGGAACATTATGAATCGGAAACTCAAGTATGGTGTGCAAATTACCTTAAAGAACTACTGTGAGGCTTGGAGGATGAATGTTGAGTTGAACAACATTCGTGATTTCGCTGTAGTTCCAGCCGAATGTACCAGTGACATCAAGAGTTACATGACTGGGACCCAGTTCAAGGTCGACTCAGAAGCCACGATAGATGAATGCACACTATACCTCAACACTCTCGGAGATCTAAAGAAAGATTGCAAGGACGCTTGGATCTTTGACATCGATGACACCCTTTTGTCAACTATGCCTTACTACAAGAAACATGATTACGGGTAAGTATATTCAATCTC
Source organism: Pseudognaphalium luteoalbum (assembly GCA_963422505.1). Classification (NCBI taxonomy): domain Eukaryota; kingdom Viridiplantae; phylum Streptophyta; class Magnoliopsida; order Asterales; family Asteraceae; genus Pseudognaphalium; species Pseudognaphalium luteoalbum. The sequence continues at coordinate 29,485,394 of OY730192.1, forward strand.
AATAACTCTCATACTATAATATTATAATCTTCAACCTTGTATTCGATCATGACGTTCGCATCATTTAGAGGGGAACCACTGAACGTGACCGGTCTTGAAGAATGGATGAGCAAGGGCAAGGGTACCGCATTGGATTATAGTTTAAGTTTGTATAATGATATTAAGAAAAGAGGAATTCAAATCATTTTGGTTTCTTCAAGGAAAGAACATCTTAGAGCTGCTACTATCAATAACCTTGTTGATGTTGGTTTCTATGGTTGGAAGAGTCTTTACCTGAGGTACACAACTGTCATTATATCTTTTTTCTTTTTATTCAGATGCCTAATTAAGGATTTGTGTTTGTCTTTACTGAATCAGGAACGAAGAAAATTGTTTAAAAACAGTTCAAGAATACAAGGCCGGTGTAAGGAGTGAGTTGATCAAGAATGGTTACCGTATTTTGGGGATCTTGGGAGACCAATGGAGCAGTATAAATGGACTACCAACTGCTAAAAGAACATTCAAGCTCCCCAATTCTCTTTACTATGTTGCTTGAATGGCTGGATTTAACAATTTTTTCTTGCATTTTTATCTGTTCATACCATTTCTCATATATGATGAAATACATGGAATCATAAGCTAGTAGCTTTGGTCTATCCTTTGAAAATATGTGTTGTCTGCATTTTTGTTCGCCGTGTAAATCGTGTTACAATCATTTTTTACCCCTTTAATGCTATGTTTGGTTGAAATGAATAAAATGAGGAATCAACATTATTTTTTTCGTCTGTAACTATCGATTGTTGGATACTAAGATTTGTGTCATATCAACTTACATTAAACATATTTATAAAGATGTTTGAATCCCAAAAACCAAACAACTCCATGATAAATTTGGATACTAAGATCGCCGGTATGTATAATTTGGATTAATGGAGAAACAAAAAGGATTTAAACCTAACTTTATAATTGAAGGAGGTTACATTTTAATACTTAAAACAGGTGTGTGATATTTAAACCATTATGACAGTGAAGCCTTGTTTGATTACTATAATACTAAAGACTAACCATTATACCCGGCATGTTCTGTATGTATATTTATATAGGTTATTTCACTCTTATATCTTGTAATGCAGGATGATTCTAATTTTTAAGACAAGAACAGCAAAAGGTCGGTACAACGTCTAAAGTCATTCAGTTAAAAACCTGCAGACACATTGTTGACCTTTCTTACTATTTATCTTCAGTTGTGCTCTCTGGAGATTTGCTAGATTCACTTCTGATTACCTTATACATATATTTTGCATTTTTTGATATATTATATTATTGCTGCATATATCCGATTCTGAATACTTGTGAACTTGGTAAATCTACCAGGAAAATTTCCACACCATGGAGTTACAAATTTTCAGAAGTTTACCTTATTAGCCAATTAGGTATTTTGGTGATTTTGTTTTAATTTACAAATTTCACTGCTGGAGAAATGTGCTGAACTGCTGATGTATGCTGCAATGCGATATCAGCACAAAGGATCTGATATATTAGTTTTTGCTACAACAGAAGTTATGGCTTTGAGTAATTATAAATGGTCACTGGTGCACCATGATTTATTTGTTCTTCCCAATTCCCCATGGTGACATTCATAAGCAAATGTTACCATTAGCTTGTGCTCACTTCATTCTACAGGGTTTTTCTCTCTCTCTCTTTTTTTTTTGGTAAATTGAAAAGCCATATTCTTTTTAATGGTTTTGGTTGTAGCAAACAAACTATGGAAGTTAAAGTCATGCGTATTAATCAATAATATACTCCGTATAAGATAAGAATCTGAGTGTTTCTGCTTTCTTTTTCCTTGGCGTTGCTTTGAGCTACTCCAACGGATTTACAGAAGTACAAAACTCGGTGATTACCTGAAACAATGTGTTTTGACTCTAAATTTGAACTGTGTATTGGCAACTGTACAGAGTTTAAGTATATACATGGGTATCTTATGAGACTGCCTGGCTGCCTGCTAGCCTATAACTAAGGCTAGTTATTTAAATGAATGTAATTTAAGCGGTGGGTTAGTACTTGCCTGTGCGTGTAGCGCAATTGCTTTCCCCCTAATTAAGCTGGTTGAAGGGCTTCTTCCTGATAATGTTACTAGTGACAATGACTGGCGAAGGCTTGCACATTTGATTACTTTTAGATCATTTCTTAGCGGATAGGTGAACATCTTCATATTGACATAGACTCACACATGCAAAACAACTACTATTATATACCACACATGATAATTTTTATTTTTTTTGTTGAATACATTTACCATAAGTATCCGTTAGTCTCATTTGTTGAACAAACATAAATGAGTGACTGGTTTGTAAATTCACCACATAATATTTGTTGTTCATATATACGGGGACATATTAATGCCATATGGGCGGGTTATCCTACTTTATTTTCCTAAACTAAGTAAATATATACATATCGAAAAAGGACTAGTGATTAGGTGTAGACAGTTATCTCTGTAAACATTAGAGTGGTTAAGTTATTGGGTATGTTTGGCGCAAGTAGCTGGAGCTGGTAGCTTGTAGCTGGAGCTGGTAGCTTGTAGTTAATAGCTTGTAGCTGGAGCTTTTGGTAATATTTGTGTTTGGTAGAGTAGCTGGAGCTTGTAGCTTATGAATGTAAAATGACATAAAAGGACAAATATATTAATTTTAATAGATGCATATAATTATTTGAAGGGTATTTATGTAATTTCATCTTCTATAAGCTACAAGCTACTTCCATAAGCTACTTCAAGTAGCTTATGGTTTTGGAGCTTATGGAAACCATAAGCTACTTAAAATTTTATTAGCCAAACGGAGCTTATGAAAACCATAAGCTACAAGCTACAAGCTACAAGCTCCCATAAGCTCAAAAAATAAGTGTGCCAAACATAGCCATTGTTGGTTTGGAATAAAGTTTAGACCAGATCCTTGTTGGCAATTAGAAGGGAAAATCACAAAAATATCCAATCACCACACCCCTTTTAACAAATTAATCATTTGACCAACCAATTTAACAAACTAATCCACCTTTTGGCGTCGTGTGGGCGCCCCAGGCGCTCCACCCTCAAAAAACGCACCACGTGAGGCGATTTATTGATATTTAATAGTGGGGCGCCGACGCTCCACGTGGGGCACCGGTCCCACATGCTAGGGCCAAACTTTTTCCACGTGGTGCCTTTTAAAAGGTGAAGCGCCCCACATAACGCGTTTTTTGAGGGTGGGGCGCCTGGGGCGCCCATCCGACGCCAAAAGGTGGATTAGTTTGTTAAAATGGTTGGTCAAATGATTAATTTATTAAAAGGGGTGTGGTGATTGAATCATTTTTGTGATTTTCTCCAATTAGAAAGTGTATTTAGGAATATTTGATAGATCGGAGGGGACAGATGATCAATCATTAAATTTTGATTAACTTAATATATAAAGATAAAAAATTATGGAGATTTTATTTAAGGGAAAAGTACAATAAAAGGACTATACTTATCATTTATTCCTATTTAAGGTACACAATTTTAAAATTTTCAATTTTAGGTATCTAACTTTCAATTTGTAATCAAGTTCGGGACGTGAATTTCACAAATGACAAATTGTCACAAAATTTCTTTTTTATAAGTAACATATCTATTTAATAAATTAATATTCCTCGATCAATTTAAAAAATATTAAGTATAAATGGAGATATTAAAGTTGAAAGTGGTAATGGGTTTTTGTTAAATTCTTTCTCCTCACTCAATATATTTCAAAATTGATCGAATAATAGTAATTTATTAAATAGATATGTTACTTATAAAAAAGAAATTCGTTAACAACTCGTCATTTGTGAAAAATTTAAAGTTTTGTACCTTAAATAAGAATAAGGGATAAGTATATTTCTTTTATTGTACTTTTCCTTTATTTAACAAATATTCTGAAACAGAGATAGCAGTTTCAAGTTTCAACGACGTCCAGCTTTACTTCCTTAAAAAAAAAGCACGTCCTCATCAAATATACACACAAAATTGCCTACAAAGATCTCTCTGATCATTAATCTTTAATCTTCTTCACAAATATTGGTCAAACAACAAGGATCTCGATATCATCATCATCTAAAAATCAAGGATAGAGAGGGCAGAGGGAGAATTGAATTGATAAATACACTTAAAAAAATGGCGTCCTCATTAGGAACCCATTTCACGTCATTCATGTTCCTGTTTCCTCTTGGCATCCGTCGTCTTGTATCATCTTCCTCGATCTACCTCAACAACAATCCGTCCCTCTTCCGATCCAAAATATGGTATTTTTCCTCATATCCCACCACTTGGTCTTGGAAAAACGTTGACTTTTTTATATTCCTTGTTGCTCTCCCAATTGCTTCTTTCTCCCATTTCTTCTTGTTTATTGCATTTTCAGGACACCCCACTTATAAATTCTCATTCTTGCAGCAATCATTAGTGGTTTTCCTCTTCTGGGTACTCCTCATTTTTATTGGTATTAAACAGTTTCTCGATCCCATAGCAATGCCCGATCATTTCGTATTTGTTTTCGCGGGTGTTGCATTTCTCATCGAGTATCTCATGAATGGCAAAGGCCTTTTTGGTCTTGCTCAACTTGACTACACCTTTTTAGGTGGGTTGACTCTTGTTTGTGCTGCAGCTTGTTTTTTTCTTTCTATTAGGCCGTCTGCGTTTTTTGCAGATTTTTTGCTGTCGGCTGGTCTTGTTTTGAAGGGTACTTGGGTGTTGCAAGTTGGATTGTCACTGTATACGGATGTGTTTGCATTTAAGGGGTGTGGTCAAGTGGTAATTTCTCCTGCTCAAGGGAATACTGATGTCAAATGTGATCTCGAGGAGGATAAATTGAGGGGTATGGCGTTAATGAATTTGTTATTTGTTGGACATTCAATTATGGTATCGATAATGTGTTTTGTATTGTTGGGATTAGTGGGTCGTGTTAATAAGTTGAGGTCAAGTGATTCGGCACAACTTGAGTCCGACCATATGCTGATGCGACCTCTTCCTGCACTTGAAATGGAATGACTCACTGTCTTTGTGCTATAATATCAGAGTTACTGTTAACCAATCTTTAATCTTGAGAAAGCATACAGTGACACACAGTTGTTAAGCCATTGCTTTCATGTTTTCATTTCTTCCTTGTAACAAATTTCATTTAGATGATTTATTCTTTATAATAGTAAAGTCCTAGCGAAGTTCATCTAAATCATATTTCGTATAGTAAGTTGCCTTGTGTAGTGTAAATAAACATATTATGTCTGGCAGTCAATACCTTGTGTTTATGTAATTTCCTGAAAAAATATCCAAGGAGGAAAATAATCAATCCTTGGTACCATGTCAAAGGCAGCGTTATCTATGATAAGCAGGTTACACTAGCCAGAACGCCCGTGTTTGCTGCTCACATTTTTTTTTTGGTTTTGTTTTTGGTTTTGGGCCGATAACCAGAATAAAGGCACCTGACCTTCTAAACTAGTGCTGGTTGGGTAATGGTAAGATTTTCTATATTTTTGAATTTGAAATTAAAGAGGATCCTGATTATTTTCAAATACTTGAACTACGAATACATATCCATTTGAAGAAATAAAGGGTAACAGGCTAATGAATGGAGTCGGGTGAAGGTTGACAGAAGTTCACATTCTGTAAGTTGTTGAGTCGTTGTGTAGTTTACCCATTCCAACAAAGCAATGAGGTATTTCCCTGATTCTGATTTACATGTATTAAATATTGTATCGTTTCCTCATGCTGCTCGTTCTTTGGTATAGATGTCAAGTATGAAGATGAAATCTTGCAGATCCTTGCACCCAAATTGGACAACTATTGATGTAAAAGCTGATGACGTTTACCTTACGATCCTAATGACTAAATTGAAACAGTTGATGACTTATTGTAGGCGTTTAAGATGAATCAATTCATATGTTAGAGCATTGAAAATTGGTAAAGGTTTTGGATATTGTTGTTGTCTTCAAAGTTGTTAATGTTTCCATGATTATTAGTACAGAAAAGTGAGAACCCAAAATCTCCATGAGATTGCATCTTGGAATCAGTTTGACTGCTTGAGTCATGTGTGTTGTATAAGATCAACTAGCACCTTTAGTTTGGGTTGCTTTAATTAGATCTGTCTTAGAAGTCCAAGTTGGGTGTGAAGTCTAGTTATGCTAATCTAAAAAGGTAAAGCATCATATCATTCGCTTTGTTTCTTTTTTGTTGATGCCAATCTCATATTCTTAATGTTCCTTGACTATATGTGATTGACGTATTGGCGGTTGACGGGTTTTTTTAGTAGTAGTCAGTTTTGTATGGCAGTTACACTTTTAACCATATTACTTAGTGTTATGTTTAGCAAAATTTCAATAATGATTAGGGTTATTGCCTAAGACCATTATTTACTTTTAGTTATGTCCCTTTTGAGCCAATTCAACGTTTGTACTTTTTAAGTCATTATGTAACCCGAAAACTGTATACAACGTTGGAATATTAACCGAATACAATGTTGGATATTGAAAATAATACGACATGTTGCATAATGCTCCAAATGATCCACCACCCAAAATTATTAGGCATCCTAACATATCAAGGGAAAAACTCATTGTCGTGTGAAAGATATAAACACATGTTGTATTAGTTCAAAAATTCGTATTCAAATGCGAACATCCCACCTAAGAGGCAATATATACGGTTTTACCATTTCATAAAGGTTTTATGTAAGCCTCAGTTATTCGAATTCAAGTTATTGGTTCAAGTTGCCAAATAAGCTTCGAATTCGAGTTATTTGAGCTTAGTTTAGGTTAGTTATTTAGTTTCGATCATTTGTGACACCCTAGATAGGGATGAGAATTATCATCCGATCTAGTGGATATTCACCCGATTCATTCACTACTGGTTAATATGGGATTTGATAGATACATCAAAATTTTTGATACATACACTAAATATATGCATCATACTGTTGTACTGTACAGATTAATATGCATAATATATGGTGTATGTATCAAAAAATTTGTTGTATTTAACAACACCCGGTTAATATAGAGGATCTAAATGGATGTATAACGAATATTGATATGGATGATTAGTGGATCGAATATGAATGTTAAATTGTCATCTATGGACTAATCCACTGTCACCCGAAATACATATATACGAGTACAAATATTATCATCTGAAATACATATATAAATATATATATACATTGATATATAAACTATAAGCTTATGAAATTTTATTGAATTTTAGTGATGTTCTCTCGTCATTTTCATTATAAATTAATTAATAAATCGAAATTCGTACAGTCGATTATAGTATAGCATCAGTTTGCTAATTTCATATAAGCACCGTAGAAATTGGTGATAAGCATTGACCAACATGTGTCTAGCAACACAAAGAACAAAAAGATCAAGTGTTTTTAGATTTTTGTATGCTATATTTCTGTCGGTATTTATAAGAAACTATGTTATGATGATCATAATTTTTAACATTTTTTTGATAGCATTGTATATCCATTTTTCTGCTTAATCCATCAAATATGAATGTGAACGGATAATTTTGCATTTAACTAATATGGACATAAATAAATAAAATAAAATAATAAATGGATACTAATGTGAATATGAACTTAATCAATTATTATTGTTGTCTATAACGGGTTTTTTTGCCGAAAAATGAATCAATAGTTCAGTATTTTGCATTTTCGGGTATCAATTAATTTTTTTCTTTAAAAATGAGCCACTAATTTAAAATCGATCATTTTCGTGTATATGCTAACATTTGAAACGGTGCCGCCGTTTCAAATGTTAGTATACACATGAAAATGATCGATTTTAAATTAGTAGTTCATTTTTAAAGAAAAAAATTTAACTGAATATTGATAATAAACATAGGGTGAAGTTCAAATAAGAATAGGAATTTGTGTGAGAATGAGGGAACCAATGATACAGTGTCATGTTTACAAAGAGATTGCTCAACATGTACAAAACTCATTTACCCCCAACATCAATTATTTCAAAAACGACAAATCAAAAAATTATGAAAATTGCACCATTAAATTCAGCGTTTTCTCCTCTTCGATTTGCTGTCTCTCAGGGCATATTTTTGACGAGTTTTCCCCATCTTTTTTGATGGATTTCACATTTACTAACACATGTGTTAAAGTGTTACGTTTAGGGTTTAGGGTTAAAGGTTGTGGGCGTGGGTTAAAAATTATTGTCGTCTAATAGATGCATCATATCTCCTCTTGAGAAAGAAAGAAACAAAGAAAGAGGGTAGAAAATGTAAAATACGTATCCAGGGATGATTCGGACTTGAAAATATCTATGGAAGGAAGGAGAAATCTGGAAAAAGGGAAAGAAAACCTAAATACCAAAAAGAGCAAAAGTTGGAGATTTAATCGGGACCGTTGGTTGTTTTAAAGTGAATGACTAAGCGCATCCAGCATATCACTTTGTTTATTCCCTGCTTCTTCTTCTGTCGCTCATATCGTATCATCATCATCATCCATCCCATCCATCATCATCGTCATCCAGGTTGACCTACCCCCTCACCCATCCATCCACACACAACCCCCCTCTCTCTCTACCAATTCTAGAGAGAGAAACACCTACATCATCGACTCCTAGTGTTATAGATACAATACACACACCTATCTAATTGTTTTATTTATTCATAGATAATAATAATTGTAGATTCTAGATACATAGATAGATATTCGATTGATGGATTCAGATCAGGGAAAGCTATTCATCGGAGGGATTTCATGGGAGACGTCAGAAGACAGGCTTAAAGAGTATTTCGGTAATTATGGAGAGATCCTTCAGACCGTCGTTATGAGAGATAAGATCTCCGGCAGGCCACGTGGCTTTGGATTCGTCGTCTTTTCAGATCCCTCCGTTCTCGACGCTGTTCTTCAAGAGAAACACACCATTGACGGCCGAACGGTATTCACCTCTCTCTTACCCTAGATCTCTACTTAACCCTAATTTTGTATATTAGAGGCTATCACTACTTAATCAGTTGTAAAAACTGCATTAATTAATTCAAACTTGTTGATGCTCGCTTAGATTAAACAAATTTGATTCAACCTATCTATTTGGACTGCCCATTAAAGGAATTTTTCTTTTGGTCTTTGATTGGTTAGTGCGTCTGATGAAAGCTGGACTTAACTACCATAGTTTGTCAACATGCTTATTATGCATATACCTGTAAAATAAAATGCTTGTAATGATGTTCATGTTTCTTTAACTGTTTTTCAAGGTTGAGGCTAAGAGAGCCCTATCAAGAGAAGAACAACAGGTATCAAAAGCTGGAAACCCGAATGCTGGTGGGAGAACTTCTGGTGGTGGTGGGAATATGAGGACAAAGAAAATTTTTGTTGGGGGCTTGCCACCCACTCTGAGTGAAGAAGGATTTCGTCAGTATTTTGAAGCTTATGGACAGGTAACCGATGTAGTAGTAATGTATGATCAGCAGACTAATAGGCCTCGTGGGTTTGGATTCATTTCATTCGATTCTGAAGATGCTGTCGATAGGGTTTTACACAAGACATTCCATGATTTGAATGGGAAGCAAGTAGAAGTTAAGCGTGCTCTTCCTAAAGATGCTAATCCTGGGGGTGGCGGTGGTAGTGGACGCTCCATGGGCGGTGGCGGAAGCTATCAAGGTTACGGGGGGTCATCTGGGGGAAACTCAGGTTCTTATGAGAGTAGAATGGATTCTAACAGGTACATGCAATCTCAGAATGCTGGTGGAGGATTTCCTTCTTATGGCACTCCTGGATATGGCTATGGTCCTGGAAGTAATGGAATGGGTTACAACGGTTATGGTAACTATGGTGGTGGAAACACAGGTTATGGTGCTCCAACTGGTGCACCTTATGGTAATCCAAATGTACCAACTGCAGGTTACGGAACCGGCCCAACTGGTGGTGCACGAAATTCATGGAATGCTCAGCAGTCTTCCGGATATGGTGGTGCTGGAGCCTATGGAAATGCTCCGTGGGGTGCTTCTGCTGCTGCTGGTGGTGGTCCACAAGGAACAGTACCTACCGGTCAATCTCCAAGTGGAGCTGCTGGGTATGGGAATCAAGGTTACGGTTATGGTGGTGGCTATGGTGGTAGTGATGGGTCCTATGGTAATCCTACTGGGTATGGTGCTGTTGGGGGCCGTATTGGGAGTGCTCCAAATAGCAATTCTGGTGCTGGTGTTGGTCCTGGGGGAGATATGCAGTCGGGTGGCGGTAGCTATATGGGAAGTGGTTATGGTGATGCCAATGGGAATTCAGGTTATGGTAACTCAGGGTGGAGAGCTGATCCATCACAAGCTTCTGCAAACTATGGTGCTCAGGGAAATGGTGCACAAGCTGGGTATGGTGGCTATGGAAGTGCTCCAGCTCGACAGGGTTGAAAACAGAGATTTTGATCTTGGACTTGTGAAACAATCATTCCGTTGCGGGTGTAAAAATGATTGGCCTCAAGGATATCATGCTCGCAATTGGAATGGTTGGCTTGCTTGATTCTCAGTAGTTTGCCTTATCTATTTTACTGGTTTTAAATAAGTCGTATTTTTGAGGAGTAGAGTTGGTTAATCATTTGCTTCTTAAGTTGGGTTTCTGTTTGGCTTGCTTGTTATAGTGTGTACTAGATTTTGTTATGGAGTTGCTCTATAATAGTGTTCTAAGATAATTTTCATATTTATTCTAACATATTAGCTGTTGTGTTGATATATGCTGTGATGTTGCAATTTTGGGAGCTTCTTACAGGTGGAGCTCATTTACACACGTCCTTGTATAAGGTGTTCGTTTTTTTGGTAGTCTTTCATCGGTTTTGATCGTGACAGTTAGGAGTAAGGATATGTAAATAAGTTGCTTGTAGGAGTAAAAGTGTAAAGTCACCTTTAGGATACTGCAGTTGTAGTGGGTAGTGGTAGTGGTAGTTGAACTTTGACAATGGCATAATCATTTGTCCCCTGTGCCCTTGTGTTGTACAGGAGGAGAAAGATGCTCGACATAAAGTGAAGTGACTAAGCTGATCTTTATCCAAGGATTTGATAGTGTTGAAAGTGGAGCTTGAAAGTAATGATGCTGAAGCTCATTACATGGATTGCATTCTTCATTCGGATGGAGTTTCTTTCCTGGATATAGCTCGTGGTGGTATGTCAATATAAGAATGGTTAAGAAGCTAACATTTGAATCTTATATATATTTTACTAGTTAGGGTTATTACCACTTAACAAGTTATAGATGGTAGATGGAAATTGATGGTTTTTGTCCATAGTTTCTTAGGGGGAGTAAGCTGATTGTTTAATGGTTGCAATAACTTGGGGTTTTGTTTTGAGATTTAACGTGCATCTGCTTATCAATATTTTCATATTACTTTGCCATGCTATTGTAGTGAGTAAATAAGTTATTGCTCAATTACATCATCTGCTTTTCACTCCTTTGTTATGCGCTGTTTGTGTAAGAGGGTTAACCAACCGATCTTGAAGTCTGGTATAGTTAATCATCTGTTATACTCTATATAGATTATAGAATCAAATTGGATAAAAGGAAAGACAAATATAGTCGATTGGTACAACATGAATAAATTACAAATCAAACTGGCCACAAAGGATTACATTCAATTTAAAGAGTAAGCTGAGACCATGCCCTTGTAAGGATCTTGTAGCGCAGTAATGTTTCCAGGCCTTGAGAATACAACCTTCACAAAAGATGTTACAATGGATTGTTAGGATGACCAGTGCAAATATGTGTTGCTGATAGTCGATGTTTGTAGTAAATTACCTGATAGACGCCGAGTGTGTGGGTTTTAAAACCAGCAGCACAGTAATCAAAATAGTACTCCCATGTACGAATGAACTTTTGGTTGAAGCCCAAAGCAAGGATTTTACTGTAATAGACACTTAATCAGTAACTGCAGAAGTCATGTATCAAAACACCACCTCCTAAAAATGATAATTTGTCCATACCTTTGCTTTTCCATGAATTTTGTCCTCCAATATCTAAGTGTCTGATAATAATGTATCCCTATATTCTCCACATGCTCTACACTGCAATTTTAAGCATTTTGATGAGATTTAAGGTGACCAAGAAAGTAAAAGAACGAAATTAAGTTTTACCATAGTCTGGATGAGGCAGCCATGGCCTTGGTGACTCTGCTAAGTGAAGGCAAACACCCTCCTGGAAATATGTATTCTTTTATAAAGTCTGAGCTCCGCCTGTACTCATCATACCTTCCGTCTGGGATGGATATGAACTGAACATTTGAAATGTCAGCACTTTCCTTCTTGTTACGGAAATTTTTATACATTCTTAGTCGAGAAGATACCTGTAAGACAAAAAGCCCATCATCTGCCATTACTGATTCACAACACTGGAAAAACTCCTCCATGTATTCATGACCAACAGCTTCCAGCATTTCGCTGCAAATTAACACCCATATCCTTCTCTGTTATACAAATTTCATTTTTGAGGATGGACATAATTCAACTCAACTCACCAGGATATTATTCTATCGTATTTGTAACTGTCTGGCAATTGTCTATAGTCGCACAACAGAAATCTGATTCGGTCCTGAACAATGAAGGAATTTGAGTGCGACGTTAATTGCTGTAGAGCCTTTTGGATATGTATATAATGATTGTACTTGTTAACAAGTTGTAAATACCTGTAGGCCAGCTTCCTTCACTTTGTTTTCTGCGTATCTAAGTTGCTCTTCAGAAAGGGTGATGCCTGTGTATTTACAACCGGTTCGTTTCACTAGTTCAATAGCTAAAGTTCCCCACCCACATCCTATCTCGAGAACCTCTTGGTCCTTATTAACTCTTGCCTGTTAAGGTTTTAGGGATACAACTATGAGACTCTTGCTTGGCAAAACTTAAAGTCCCAAAATATGCAAATACTCACTTTTTCGATTAATGAAGAGATTTTTCTCATCTGTGCTGTTTTTAAGTCTTCGTCTTCACTCTATTAAAAGTTATGTACATAAAGAGTTATTACATTGAATAAAATCGAGGAACGAAATTTCAAAATTTGAAAATCCTCACCTTGAATATCGCACATGAATATGTCATGGTTTCGTCCAAGAAAAGGGCAAAGAGCTCGTTACTCTAAGAAACACAGATGAAATGTACTTCGATAAGTCGAATACAACACGTTGTATGCTAATAGAAGTCTTTACAACATAGAAAGAAATTTTGAAATACCAGATCGTAGTGGCGAGATATGTTCCTACGTGCCTGAGTAAGAGAATTTTGCCTTGAAATATGATGATAGAAATACTTAGCAGATGCCACTCCAGCTGTTAAAAACATTGGTGTCCACCAGCCTCTGAAAACAACACACAGAGAATATGGTGAACAACAAATGTAATTCACTTGAAAGCTATATAATATACTAACTAACTACCTCTTATTAGAGCTGGAGGCAGTAGTTTGTAAATCTCTGTTAAAAATGAAAATCTGCGAAACAGGACAATTTCAGTGATGAAGCAAAGAAAGGAAGTAGCTAGATATCAACCAAAATTTATAAATATTACCATAAACATAGTTAAAAGGCCTTCTTTTTTATCAACAAAAGAGAAGTCTCCATTTATGTACGCATCCGCAAGACCTAAATCAGCTTCTGTAGCAATCTGCAGAGAGCGATATCAGCAGATGCATGACTGGTAACTAAATTTGAGTAACAATCCGGGTTGATTCTAACCTTCCAATAAAACTGGGGATTGTGAATTTTCAAATAAACTTTCAAAGGGCTCTTCTTTCTGGTTCCCTCAAAGGTGAACATGGTACCTCCTTCTTCCAATAAACTGTTTAAAAAAGATATGTATATATCATCATCATCATCATTAAGTGTTAGAATAAACAGTAATGTTGGCTTTTATTTGGGTTTAAGAAGTGATGATATATAACATGTGAGAATGTTACTCACATTAAACTGCCCGTAGATATATAATCTTGAAGGAACCTAGAGACCAAAAACCGTGCACCAGTTTCCATCAAAGAGGGCACCATATGTTTAGGATCGTTGAGTAGTTCACAACTCGTTTTAAGCATGCTGTTTGCAGCAACCATACCAGACTGAAAAATGCTAAAACATTGAGATTGTAATAAAATCCACTAACAGATATCCATGTAATAAGAATAATTAATATACCTTTAATCCATCCTCGTGAAAGCCATAACCTATATAAAAATAAATTTGAATCATTAAAGATCAAAGAGATTTGCGTCACTGCATATAAGTTCAAAACTCCAAACAAAATGTATCATTTTTATACACCAAACATTCAAGAACCCATACCAAAAGCAAATCTTTTACGAATCACAACCTGTAATGATATATGACGGAAACGTTCTGAGTTGACTATGAGAATAGAAGGTTTGTAACACTAAAATTGGCTGATAGAGATGTCAGGAGTTGAATATAACAAATGAAAGGCAAAAGAAAGCTGCCAACCCAAACCTTAAGCGCGACCCATATACCTTAACCCAGTTAACTGATTACCCAACTCAGCTCTTATATTTTGTCACTTATAAGAAAATTACCGTAACATTTTTAGTTATTTATAGCAATTCAATCCAACTACGAGTTCAAATTTGTCATGCCACTATTTGTACCTCTGTATTAATGCTGAATTATCAGGTTGCTGCAGTATAGTTTTTTTCTTCTTCAGGGATCAAAGTATCATATTACTTTGGATCTTGAGAAGTCTATATTTAGAAGTCTTAAGGAACAATTGATATGAGATGTTCAGAACATTATGCGAAGGGGGAACTTTAGTAAACCCCATGGACTAGTGACCCACCAAAGCTGCTACCATTACCGTGTTCTCTAAACTAAGAAGAACATGACATAACCAATTATCATTAAGAGTGGATTGAGAAGTAAATATTACCTTGGTATGCACCACAGAACCAGATTCCTCTCTTCCCTTGAATGTGAGGAAGCTCAAGGGAAGCTTTGGTTGCAGCAACGGATGGAACTGGATGTCCAGTTGTCCATTTCAGCATCATATTCTCTGGTGTGCGAGGTGGATTTAGGGTAACCAGATAAGGTAGCCCATTATCATCAATGTTCTGTAAGTTAAATATTTAATGATGGAAACGATAAACATCTTTGTGCCAACTAAACAACTGATGTGTTCTCATCTGAACATGTGCACTTAAAGAAAGAAGCATATATAGAGCCAGTTAGGCACTTTTCGCAGGTTTGAGATCCAATCAGTTTCTTTTTTAGTTCAATAAAAGCATCTAAAATTTCCATTCCATGCAAGAGCCCTGCATTAACGTACAAAAGTTTAGGGTGAGCTTCTGAGCTACAAACCTGAAGCACATTTAACCAATATGTTAAGCAAGGTTTGTTGTCCAAAGTTCCAAGAAAGTTCCATGCGCTCCATGCTGATGGGTTCCGAGGCATTAAACTTTTGTCGCGATGTAGAAAAATGTCACTACCAAGAAAAACAAAAACAATAAGAATAATAATAATTTAATAAAATAAATAAAGTATAAATGATAAACAAATAACTTGTAAAGTTTTATACTGAGTTTGAGATCAAAAGGTAAAAGGCATCAGAATACACGAGTCTACTAAGGAGAAATATAATTTTCTTGATAAGAAAGTGCAGTGTCTGCAAACATAATGTCTTTTGAAGATATATTAAGACTAAAAAATAAGAAGATATATACCTATAGACGTAATTAAAAGCACCAAGTATTCTTGTTTCTTCGTGTGTAGCTTGTTCTCCTAACATTCTGAGAGTATCTGGTGCATGAGCGGCTATTATGCATCCAGAATACCTTTCTTTAGATCCATCTTCACACGATATTGAACAACCTTCTCCTACTCCATAACATCCTAAATCAGATTCTTTACAAGTAATAGAAGAAATCACTTGGACATGAGTCATGATTCATTAATTAAGACTAATATAATCAATAGAAGAATTTATTACCATCATCTAGTTTAGAGACACTTTGAACAGCACAGCCCGTTCTTATTTGGCAGCCTCTTTTCTCTAGTTCATCTTTCACCTTTCATTCATTCCAACATATAAATAAGACTACCTAGCTTGGAGAATTGGATTAAATGACCATGAAATTAATGAAAAATTACCTTTTTAATGTAAGCCTGTGAGCGCCATCTTACAGTAAACCACTGAGGGCGACCAAAAAGCTAACAGAAAATTATAGATAAGCAAATAATTATAAAAGGGGTGCAACAGTTATGAAAGTTCAAGATACTTTAGGTCTGAATAAGTTTACCTGAAGTAGATGGTGATTTCGGCAAAAGGATAAAACAGAAAAGGCAGAGAAGCTCATAACTCCTTCTGCAGGGCAGGACCATATGGAGGAGCATATTGGAACCTGATATATATGTAGATTAGTCACACATTTCCGGATTAAGTTCAATTAAATCGTTTTTAACTATGAGTAATAATTGAACAAAAAACAAAATAAATACTAAAATGTTGGAAGTCTTCTTACAAGGTAAGCCTTTTGAAACAATTCAGAGTAACCATGTGACTTGATGAAGTCCCCCAATGTTTGGTTGCAACTAATGTCCTGGTTGTGCTCAACATCTTCAAGATATCTGTATGTATAAGTAGTTCACTTAGTCTAGTTACAAAGTTGGCTGTGAATTTACTTTGTTGGTAAAATGCTTAGCCTTGGAAGAGCATAAAGCATTACTTATCACATCATTTCAGAACATGGATGATAAGTTTGAAATTATGGGTACAATCTAGCTAGGTACCTCAAAACATCATCTTTAAACTTGTTAATTTCTCGAATCATCTGCCAGAAGTAAGGATTAAGAAGATTCTTCTTTTGGGCAAACAAACTTGATAAAGCGTTTCGACTGCCCCATTCACAGCCGTTGCCTTCATCTAAGCTGACTGAGAAGGACATATCAGAATTCTCAATTTCCACTCCAAGTGTCTCAAACAACTCCATCATGTTGGGATATGTCACCTGCGGGCATACATTTTTACATTTATATAACACTTCCACTGTAAAAGTACTTATTATCCTATCATTTTCAGCTTAGTTGAGGACGGAACTTAGAACACATGTGGTGCGTACAACTTTATATAGTTTGATGGGTTGCCACCCTCATCAACATCACTATACAAATCTACATTTGAACATATGTAATCCATTTAGTTCTATCAACTTCAATGGAGTGGGTCTAACACTCTCACTTGTCGTTTCTACGTATTTAAATATCATTTTATAAATATTAGAATTAGAATGTTGCATTACCTACAATAAAATGGGTTCAGTAAAATTAGTTCGATATAGTGCGGATAATCTGTGTTATAATTTAGAAAAAGCGTATCCATATATGTTAGAGTGATATTGATTTCTATAGCTTGTTAACCATTTCATACATTTCGATAAACAAAGGGGAAAATACCAAAATTTTGGTAGAAGATTATCTTCAATAAAAATCAAATTATCAACTAATTATAGATTTAGAAATCTTCATTCTATTGCTCTTAATCTTAACAAAATTTTTAGCTACGACTAAATGTAACTTTCACGTATCAAAAGAGTCTTTGACCTACTGGTACGTTGCGAACCCTTCAACCAAGAGGCTATGGATTTAAGCCTCGTGGTAAGCATGTGTATATTTGTGTGATATTATTGTTGGTAGGTTAGATTGTAGGACTGTCTATCTAAAAAAAAATCATGTATTTTAACCATACAACTTATAAATACTTTACTAATTTTAATTATGTAGATATCATATATGTCATGCTTTCTTCTTTAGGAACCTTACATCATATAGTAAATAGTAATTTAAAGTGACTTTTAACGACCATATATCACGCAAAACATAATATATGTATTAAAATTAATATGCAATTCATGATAACTCACACACGTAATCTTGAGTCATATCTGAAATAATTGAGTCTGTTATTTGAGCAATATAATAGATAACCATGCGTAAAAAAAATGTTTAAGAAAATTCATCGTGAAAAGATAATGATTATGGGAAAATTACCTTTATCGTAGCTAATGAAAAACAAAGATTGAAACTTAAGACATGAATAATAGATTGTCGAAACTTTTATGATAAAATTGCAAAAAACTAAATTACAAACATTGTATATAGTCATTTTTTCACATAAAATAGGTCTAATATCTTACGACTTATAATATTTTGAGGCATTACATCACAAATTTTTCACATAGAGTTAGTATAATCTCTTAAAGCTTATATTCTTTAAAGTCTAAATTTATTGAAGATTGTTGTCGGGTTTTTTTTGGTGAAAATGAAATATTGAATTAAAATCATCTCCATCAACATAAGTTGACACAGATTAAAGAGATACAATACAACACCCATCCCTACAGACCCAAGAACTATAACTTAAACTAAGAATATAGATTCTAGAAATCGAAAAGAACTTTTCACAAACAAAAGCAAACTGTAAAAACCTTAAGCACCAACGGACCATCAACAAATATTTACCTTCCAATAGCGCTTCAAAAGACCAAACCAAATGATTTTGACTTAAAGTTTTGAAGAAAACCAATACCAAGAAAGACGAGCCACAAAATTTGATTCCATAAATCACATGCTATGGAGAGTGAAGAACCTAACCCGATCGCCATGACTAATAGTTGACCTCAAATCACGTTTTTGAAGGGGAAGCGTCCCCTTGAGTTAGGCCTTTAATAAAAGCGGTTAGTGCGCGCAAATGTAATGAACTATGCCTTGACATTCATTCTATGTAACCAACTAATTGGAGCTCCATTGTACGTAACGAACTTTTATTTTCGTTCATTGTATGTAACGAACTTGTATTTTGACCAGATCAACGGTTCTAAGGGCGCCATGTGTCGCCTTATATAATCGACACATGAAAAAAATAAGAAAAATACAAGTTCGTTACATACAATGAACGAAATTAGAAGTTCGTTACATACAATGGAGCCCCGAGTAGTTGGTTACATAGAATGAATGTTAGAGCACAGTTCATTACATTTGCGCGCACTTACCCCTTAATAAAATCTTCAAAAGTAGCCAATTCATTTTCTCGCTTTTTGGTGCCTTACAAGATCAGGAGCTTAAAGCTCTAGTTTCATTGGCTTTACCGTTGAGCCACTTCTGGTTACATGTCATAAAAGCTATTTTTCCTCGCGTTTTTAAAATTAAATATCTCACAAAAGGTAAGTCGAAAAATCACAAAAATTGCACCATAAAAATCCGCATTTTTTTCCTCTTCGATTAGAGATCTCTCACAAGATATACTCTCGAATAACTATTTTTTCGTCTTTTAGGTGGCTTTTTAAAGCAATTATCACATGTGATAACAACGAGTAACACATGTAATACCAACGAGTAACACATGTGCTATCGGCGAGTAACACAAGTAATACTAATATTGTACAATTTATAAAACCAAAAGAAAAGTTGTCGAAAGTAAATCTTGTGAGATATCTTATCGAAGAGAAAAAAATGTTGATTTTTATAGTGCAATTCTTATAATTTTTCAATCTTATTCTTCAGATGTTTAATTTTCTAAAACGTGAGGAAAGTGAGTTTTTTGTGACATGTGACACATTTTTATTGGTTAATCCATTCTCACTAAATGTTATTGTACTCATTTGAACCCTACTCTAAGTTATGTAACTTTATCTGTGAAATGATAAGTGAAAACTACATAAGGTTCTAATGAGTTGTGGAAGTTTAAGTGAGACTGAAGGAACTAATAAGAATATATGTCGATCCAACTGCAATATTGGATCTATCATATAGGCAGATTAAACTTGGGGTGTTTATGGACTAGAGTTTCGGTTCGACATATTTTAAAACCTAAACCGAAATTAAAAAATCAGGTTAACCTGTAATTGGTTAATCAGTTTTTCGATTCGGTTAACCAAATTAAGCGTTTATTAATTAATACGTATTTATAAAGTAATTAATAAAACACAAATATACGTTCATTAACTGTTCACTATATTTATAGTAATATTTTGATGATAAAATATCAAACAATAACCGTCTTACTCTTTATACTAGTAATTGTTTATTTATGTGATACATACGTAAATCATTCGAATATAATTGGAACTAAGTTATAATAATCACCATATTAAGTCAAAATTAACCTAGTAAATTACATTAAAATGAGTGAAAAGAAAATATAAATAATTTAATCAAAATACAAGTGTAAATCTCTCTCTCTCTCTCTCTCTATATATATATATATATAGTAGAGATCCAGTGAGAACTAATTAGTGATGAGAACTATGAGAACCAAGTTTTTCTTCCGTTTCTTTGGGCCACTTGTTGTCCGCCGGGAGTTTCGGGTTTAATACCGATATTTTAGCAACAAATCTAATAAATCTAAGTGTAGTGCTTGGGAGGTGGGGCATCCAGTTTTTGTGATATAATTAGATATATAATGTGAAATGCATCCTTGAAATCAGATGCAAAACATAGTTCTCACAGTTTTCATCAATAACTTAGTTCTCACCCAATATATATATATACTCCATCCGTCATGATTTAAAGTCCGGTATTTCATTTTGGGTTGTCCCAAATTGATTGTCCACTACCAAATATAGAAAGTAAATATGATTCCATTTACTATATTATCTCTACTTCAAAAATTAAATTACAAAAGTGAAAGGAAGTTCAAATTAATTGTTTATGGGTAAGAATATTATTGTGCAAAAAGTAACTCGTAATTATTGTGTTTATCTTAAACTGCGTGTTTTCTGTCCGGGGATAATTAAATTGAGACGGAGGGAGTATATATATATATATAGTGGGAGGTTCAAATGAGAACCAATATAAAGTTTAGAACTTTGAGAACCACAAAGAATACATGTTTGTTCACATGTGATTAACTTCAATCATATGTGAACATTGATGTATGTTTAATTGGAAAAAAAAAGTAAAAAAATATCTTAAATTTACGTCTTAAAACAAATTTTAACCGATGTGCTCACATTATTGTTCACAAGTGAACATATATTTGTTTTTTTGCGTTTTTCGATATAATTTTAAGATTTTTTTGACTTTTTTCTTTTTCAATTAAACATACATCAATGTTCACATATGATTGAAGTTAATCACATGTGAACAAACATGTATTCTTTGTGATTCTCAAAGTTCTAAATTTTATATTGGTTCTCATTTGAACTTTCCCCTATATATATATATATATTAGGGTACGGTTCCAATGAGAACACTTTAAAAATAAGAACAGTATGAACACTTCATAAATGCACAATTAGCCAACAAAATCATTAGATTCACACTCATACATCTCAAATATGTGTAGAAAAATTGATTAGAATAGATGCGAACTTTCGAAAATACACAAAAATCGAAAAAACGATTGATGCACAATTATAGAGATAATCGTGCATCAATCGTTTTTTTCGATTTTTGTGCATTTTTAGAATTGTACATTTGTTTTTCTTTGCATATTTTAGATGTATGACTGTAAATCTAATGATTTTTGTTTTTGCATTTATGAGGTGTTCTCACCGTTCTTATTTTTGAAGTGTTCTCATTTGATCCAAATTCTCTCTCTCTCTCTCTCTATATATATATATATATGTGTGTGTGTGTGTATATATATATATATAGGGTAAGGTTCCAATGAGAACACTTCAAAAATAAGAACGGTAAGATAACTTCATATATGCACAACTAGCCAACAAAATCATTAGATTCACACTCATACATCTCAAATATGTGTAGAAAAATTGATTGGAATAGATGCAAACTTTCAGAAATACACAAAAATTGAAAAAACGATTGATGCACAATTATAGAGATAATCGTGCATCAATCGTCTTTTTCAATTTTTGTGCATTTTTAGAAGTGTGCATTTGTTTTTCTTTGCATATTTGAGATGTATGGCTGTGAATCTAATGATTTTTGTTGGCTAATTGTGCATTTATGATGTGTTTACACCGTTCTTATTTTTTAGGTGTTCTCATTTGATCCAAACTCTCTCTCTCTATATATATATATACACATACATATAATTTAAAACTATATATAAACTTTTCGGTAACCATCTATCAAGTCTATCCCCAAATCATGAACCGAAATAAAAATCTAAAAACAAAAAAAATGATTCGGTTAACTGAAATCGGAAAATAAAAAAAAAAAAATTGGTTCAATTCAACTGGTTTTCGATTCGATTTTTCGATTCGGTATATATTTAACACCCTATATCGAATGGGGAGAGTTCCCACTCATTTGGCCCAAAAATAAATTAACAAAAATCCCCCAAGCCCACATATTGATATAAACTCCGAGTCTCCGACGGTCGTATAAATACTTCAGATAAAACTTCAAATGAAAATATCAAGCCCAACTAAAACTGCAGATTCTAATTGCTAGTTTCTTTTTGCTATTTAGTTAGCATTTTTGGGATGTTTAAAGTTATTATAAGCACTTTTATGATGTTGATTAGGTTGTCTATTAGTTTGTTGGTTTTCCTAATTTGTTTACCCTGTTTTAAGCTATTTGGGTGATGTTTACACTGTTTAGGTGATGCTATATGGGCTAATTTAGTACTGTCCTAGACCTCAATTTTCTGTATTTGTTCTGGTGATCGTTTGGACTTTGGATTGTTCTGGGAATTGGGATAGTCCCTTTTAAAGTAATTCCGCGAGACCGCAATATAAATTTTCAGATCTGTCTTCGATGAAACATGAATATATTTATGTTTGCGTCTCTTATTTATGTCACCGAAAAAGTAAATGATATGCTTATCTAAATTTGTAATAAACTTAAAAATAAATCTAAAGATATGATTGAATAACGTGATTAAAGCGATAATAAGTGAAAGTTAAGAGAGAAAAAAGAAAAATGGATTAGGAATATTGAAAATGAAATGTCACCTTTGTTTGTATATATGTTATGTTTGTCTAGGAATGGATGTACATAATAGGGACCATGCCCAGTTGCCTAGTGGATGCTTGTTTATTTGTACTCTTCAATTATATACGGAATAGCATATAAGCTAACCAACATCCAATTATTTTATTAGTATCATAAAAATGTGGGACGGAGTATTAACTATTTTGTAATAATTATAGCATAAGAAATGAATAACACTTTATAGATTAAAAAGAAAAAAAAGGTCATTTTTATAGATGAAATAAAGTAATCATTTTAATTCAACCTAAGATTTTTTATATTTGATTTTTATTGGAAAAAGGTACATTATTTTTGGAGAATGTGAGTTTCTTGTGGGATAGCTTGCAATTGTGTGGAGCAAATGTGATGTTGGTTCTGCATTCGAAAAATAGACACGTCCCACATTTTTATGTTTAAGCTTTAATTTATTATAAAAAATTATAGTTAGTAAGCACATTCTGCATTCTTAATTACCATCCTTAATCTCTTCTAAACCAGCAATTATGATTTGTAGGAAGCGATAAACTAAGCTTGTAGGAGACAGAGTAGTTATATAAGTTTGTACGTAAATATAAACTACCAAGCAACAAATAAAACCTTAATTAATTTGTGTACATTTACTACTTTGAATATTTCCAGGCGCAAATATTTAAAGTTGTTTTTTTGTTTATATATAATTATGATGAAGTATTTCAAAAAAAGAATCATGAGTTGACTTTGAGTAATTAGCAATTTTGATTTTCATTGTTCATATCATTTCGATTATTTATATTTGTACTCCGGTTAATATTTTGACGTGAACATTTATATGGATGTCACGTGGTAGTTTATATATATGACATTCCAATCATAACGTCATATTATACTAAAAATAAACATAAAAGTTACTTCCAATCTTGTTATTTACACAAAATGTAAGTAAATGCATATATAGTTAGTTACTAAATTATTGATTATCGTTGAATTATAATGAGGAGATACATACGCGATTGAAGACCATGAAACCGAGGTCGATATCAACGGAGTCCATGGTGACGGTTTTGGCATGACCACCGAGGTAGTCTTCCTTCTCATATAACACAACATCCACCCCTGCTTTCGTCAGTACGTACGCCGCCACCAACCCGCTTATGCCCGCACCAACCACCGCTACTCTCATCATCCTAGCTATATCCTGTCATTGAATCTCATTCTCAATTCACATATAGAGTAACATACATAAGCTAAATATGGTAAAGGTAAGTAAGTAAGTACGTACAATGTGCAGGCAGCAGGTGGCTATAGAGAAGACGTACTATGAATACAATTGAATGATTGTTAAGAAAAAGAAGAAGAAGAGGGAATTGGTAGATTTGTTTACTACCAAGTGAACGATAGTAAAGTACTGATATGTGATTGGATAAGTAGCATATGCATATCTATCTATGTATAAATAATTAAACATATACTACGTACGTACTGTATATATTCTCTACCAAATGATTATTTTTTATTTAGAATAAACTCGATAATCCATCACTAAAATACAGATTCATCCAGAAAGAATATTTTAATTTTCTAAACAAAAGGGACAGATTTTGTGTAAAGAAATCAAGAATACCGTGTCGTGACAAAATGATCGTTATTTATATCTAGAACCACTTGATGCACCAAACTTTTTTAAATTATCATAGGATAATCACAAATGCAGCTAAGTGTACGAATTTTATGTGTACCAAAAGGTAATAGGCCGGAGAGACCAATCAGTAAATTTGAAGACTGTAATTTAAAATAAAGTATAATTATACTTTCAAAATTCCAATATAGCACATATATATTAACTACTTTTTGTTGAACTAGTTACTACGTATATATTTTGTTAGAGAACGTATTGTAAGATAATTAGTTGGTGATTCACGTTATGCAGCAGTTAATAGTAAATAAAAATTGTAGTGGTTGATATTGATGATCAGTGTAGCTATAAAGGTTATATCAAGTTAGATTTTTAATTTATTTATATTGTCTATTTTTGCATTTCTGTCAATTTAATTTGATATATTATGATATCATAATAATTTTCAGTATGAATGATAATGATGATAAAAAGACAAAAAAGCAATTTATTATATGTTCAAACACTTTGACATATATATTACAAACTAGAGTTGATTGATCAATTTTAGTAAAATGATTAATATTTTATTTATTAATTAATTTTAAATAATATAAATATAAATATTGATATGATATAAATTTGAGGGTGTAGTGTATAAGTTAAAAGAAGCAAATTGATTTGATTTTATTAGTTACTCTATGTAATTAGTGAGGTTTATAAACGTAATTTTTGATATTCAAATTTGTAAACATTAAATTTAATGGCTAAATATATGTTTTATAAGGGTTTAGGATAGGGGAAAAAATCTAGTGATAAATTAGTTACTCCTGTCCCTAATTGTAAACTTATTTAATTTGTCTTCCCCATTTACCGGCCTACTAAACTTATCTTATGATCTTATCATGTTTGATGTAATAAAAAAAAACTTTTAGGAATTTGATGTATCAAATATTAAATCAAAATTTGATGTAATAAACAAATCTTTTAGAAATATACTTAGACTAAACGTGTTTCATTTCCAACGTATATACGTAAATTCTGCACTAAAAAACTTTAAGTAGTTTCATATTACCCCTTAAACCTTAATTTCACATTTAATTTACTTCAGTTTATTAGTTTAATTTTACAAACTATTTTTTTTTATTTGGTTTTGTATAGCTTCAATATGATAACTTCATTTCATAAAGCAATGATCTAACTATCATAATATCTAAAATATCTTTATTTGTTTTAATGATCTTATAATAGAAATTATCTTATAATGGAAATTAAAGTATAACGTACCCAAACGAATAATACACTAAAATATATTTATTTGTTTTAATCATCTTATAATGAAATTTAAAGTATAATGTACCCAAATGAATACTACAAATAATGAGTTTTTCAAGTTTTGTACCCATATGATAAACATATTTTAAACAAAATGGTTAAAATGAAACATTAAAAATTAATGTTGTAGCAAATTATGCGCAAATCTTCAAAATTTTGAAGTACACCAAATTTTGCATTGGTGAGTTGAGTGGAAATATTTTCTTACACCAAATATCTCTAACATTTGCAGCCAAGTATGACCCTCGTAAGTCATGACCGGCCCTCATATGGATCAATCATGAAACAAAAACATTCAGTTCACCAGACGATTTCACTTAATCATAATACTTTGGATACAAACAATTTACAAAAGTTGGGATACAAGTTTATGTGTCACCTATAAAGTATAGAGAGGGAAATATGAGTGATAAAAAATGAACAGATTGACAATTCAGTTTGTAACTTTTATTTGTATAAAACTATAAATTGTTTGTAACTATAGCATTTCTCGTGCCTGATATATACCATTTAAATAAATCGATGGGATAAAGTGTACGTGTCACAAATGTAATAACTACAACCGAATTAATTACGTAAATGAACTTTTACAATCTTTTTTACTTTCAGTTATTGTTATTTGTCTATGTAACTTTTGTTATTTGTCTATGTAATACTACTGACATATATAAATTATATAAGTTACCCACTTAACATCCCTATCCATATAAATTGAAGAATCAAAAAGTTACATACACGTGACAATAATTGCCGACGCCAACCCCGTAACCCTACACCGGAATCCAGAAGGACCTCAATCGAAATTGGGCCTATCCCAGCTACCATTGAACATGCTCTTGTGAATCTTTAGCAACTCCCACAAATACACCTACAATTTAAAATATTAATTAATCATGATGCATGACTATACAAATTACATAAAACCCAAAAGATTAGATCGTGTACCCATTATAAGACAATGCTAAGTAATTAAAAAACAAAAATCATTTCCCAAAGCAATAAAAACCAAAAAAAGTTGATCATGATGAGATGAGGATGTCCCCATAACATAAGATTTAGAATGTAACCTTTGTAACTTATAGGACGTGGTCCAATGCCAGCCCTTTAATGTTCTTGGTTGTTAAAGAGGTTCGTAATTTTTTTGTTAAAAAGTATGAGGCGTGGATTGTAAAAGATTTAGATACCCATCTCATCCTGCCATCCAGGCCCATCCCATGCCCCTACTTGCTGATTTCTTAACTAGTTAATTACGACTAGTTTTATTTGAAGGAAATTGCACATTATTTTGTTTTTTCTCAAGGGTAGAGAGCTCCGGCTGTATAAATTGACTGTACTTCTTCGAGTGATATTTATGAAGGTCAACTAAAAATTTAAGGATCGATGAATTTATTATGTCAATAACTATTCTAATTAAATTTTTATTGACAACCCTTAGATTGCGTTACTATTTTCTTTTTATAAACATATTCACTTTAGTTATTCTATAAATTTGTTCTAAATCCACAACCAAACATTACCCACTTACATTTCCAGTTTATACGAGATAATTATTTGCGTGTTATAAACAATGGAAAAAAAACGTTCTTTATCGTATTATAATGAGTGATAATTCGTGTATCACATTTTTTCATTTGTATATCATCAAACAAGTTTTACTCTATTATATTATATAGTATAATCGTGTAAAACATGATTAATGGTATACGACTAAAAGCACAATTAACCGAACATAAAACTTGTAAACCAAAATAAATTTAATCGGCACAAGACAAGCCAAAAATAATTGACCAAACCAAGAATCTATAGACTAAGAGTTAAACTATATGTTTAATCCAACAAAACCATTAATGCTTCTATGCGTTTTTATACTCCGAAATTTTCAAACATATATAGACTGTATATGTATACGTACATGTAAAATTAAAATTTTGGGTCCTCCCAATTTATGTTTATGAGGCCTTGTGCTCATATTGCACACCTTTGTAGTCGAGATTGTGAATCAGTTAGTGGAAAGCTGATGTAACGTCGAGGTAGTAAAAGTGATAAGGAAATGATAAGAAAATGGTTGGGAGTGGCCTAAGTCGTAATTATGAAAACTTAAGGTATCTATCTATCTTATATATTAAAAGAAAAATCTTGAGAAAATAAAGATCATTAGATGAAGATCAACAATTAAAATCAAACCATTAATTTATGTCATGAAATCATTAATCCCTTCAAATTTACAATATACACCCTTCAAATTTAAAATATAAATCCCCCTTTTTATCTTTAATTGTAGACAATCCTTCAAATCTTTATATATATATAAAACAGAATACAATGGATCAATCTGAATCTTAGATTTGTTCCATCTTTAAAGATCCTACGGTCAAAATTATTTCCTTCACTTCTTACAAAAAAATTTAATGTGTACCCACAATTATTGTAATTGACACTTCCAATACTTCCCTATTTTTTTTAGTCCTTATAAATTAAATATCATAACATTTCAAGTGGTAATTTATAAATAAACCAATCGTATTTGAAATATTTATCTATATTGATTAATTACATTAATTTTTTATCAACATTATGAAACTAAAAACTGGTCATCCGTTTAGCCAAACAACCGTAATATCATGAATACATTAAAATCGTAACTAAAATATTTTGCGATTTTAACTAATAATCCTTTAAATAATGTAACTAAAATATTTTATTATTTTAACTAATAATCCCTTAAATAATACTCCATCTGTCCCAAATTAAGTGTCCTGAATCAGATTTGGAAGTTTTCCTTTTTTAACTTTGACCTTAAATATTTTTTATTGTGTTATATATTACTTTATGAAAATTATACCAATGAAAATACATATAAAATTCAATCCATTCGTATATTTTACATCAAATATTATATAACACAAACAAAAACTATTTAAAGTCAAAGTTGAAAAAGGAATACTCAAAAAGTCAAACAGGACACTTAATTTAGGACAAAGGGAGTACACAATAAGCTAAACAATAGACAAACATATGTCATATTCAACCATAATAATATTGTTCTATTTTCTTTTTGTGATTCATAGATCTTATATTTTTACAAGTTGTGTTTAAAGCATTGCCAGAAACAACTTCGATTTTACTATAAAACTAGCAAATGATAAAGACCCTCTTGAAGATCATAAAATTTCAATAAATTTTGAAGTTATTAAATTAAATGTACATTTTCATATTAAAATATTATTTTCCCTTTCCATACACACATCTTTGAATTTATAATAACAATATTTAAATGTACTTGATAATAAGTATGCTATTGAGCATTTTATTGATTTGCTAAAAATTAACGTCTACAAAGATCAAGTTGAGGAATATGGATTATTATTATCGCTATTCAAAATCTATTGTTATTGCTTATATATATATATATGTGTGTGTGTGTGTGTGTGTGTGTGTGTGTATGATCACAACAATGTACGATTTGGATAGAATTCTAGGTTTGAATTATAAATACAAAATACAGATATTTGAGTTACACTAAATTCATATTTAATTTAATTTTTAAGAAACTGTTTTATGGGTTACAATAATTCTATACTACCTTCTTATTAAATGCATATTATATTAATAAATGTTTGACTATCTGCCCCTTCATAAAATAGGTAAATGTTATAACTAAAATGTTTACAAATTAGATAATATATAATTTACAACTATAACACCCCTCTTTCAATACATGAATATTATATTAGTTATCTCGAAAGCGTAAATTTTAAAACATATTTTACTACTGTACATTCAAAGTAATGTACATAAACCGTTTACATAATTAATACTTCACAGTTAAAAGTTATTAAAATCCATAACACATATATTACACAACCGAGGTGTTATATAATTCTAAACAAAGTTTATCAAAACATATCAGAGTAGCAAAGTTTGTCAAACATTCCCTGCTTCTAGAGCATCATCTTCTAGGCTACCCACTTCCCAAAATATAACCCGCAGAAAGTAAAATGAGGGATTAGCACGAAGCTAAGTGAATGAATTTGTCACCCACAATTCAACTTAGCTTAACCACCTGTTTACATCAAATAATCGTAAACACATATTACACAGTACAACAATTCAACAATGAGGATCGGTGGCTCTTGAGAAACCCTACTGCCGCAGTGGCTCTTAAGAACACTTACCCAACAATCTGTAAGGCCAATACAGAATAGACCGATAGCTAATGGTTATTATACTCAAACACAGGTTCTACACACAACGAATGAATCAAGACCCTGTGTAATTCACACAATAACCAAATAGCCCAACTAACGCGTTGACCTCAATAACAACTGATGCCCGAAGGCCACATAGCATGTAGATTTATAATCAATAATTCAAATTAAATAGTTCAACAAACACATCTACGTTCACTTGTTGTAACCAAACAATTACAACTAAATCAAAAGGTGAGTTCTAAATCCACTCACCGATACCTCTGCAGAATCCACACTCAGCAATCTTATATTACTGAGTCTTTGGAGTATCTGAAACACCACATAATACACAAGTTAGTAACTTGTTCCACAATCATCATTCTAGCATATTTATTCAATCAGGTAATCCCTAAAGTATAGGCAAACAAAAAGTCAATCAAAAATAAGATAAGAAAATCCCGAAATGACGTTTAAAAATTGAAAAATGCCATTTTTGGCCCCCTAGATGACCCCGAATGGTCAAAAACTGCCTAGACTCTTAAAATAGAGCCGGGATTATTAGGCCGTTTCTGAGTGACCATGCGAATTTTAACCCAATCCGAGTTAATGAAATTGTCACGTATTCGGGACCCCGAAAAGCCAAAAAGTTTAAAATTTGCAAAAATGTCATTTTCGGCCCCTAGACTTACGCATTTTCAAAATTTGCAAAACAAAAAGTTTAAAAATCTCGGTTCGCAGTGATCTTGACTCGCACAGTCAACTCGGTTCGCAACATTTCAGTTCGCATCGCAATATATCGGTTCGCACAACGATTCAACTCGCTTCGCAAGTTTAACTCGCATCGCAGCGACTCAGTTCGCAGAAACTCGATTCGCAACACAACATCTCAGTTCGCAAGATCTCGGTTCGCTTCACAGAACCTTAACTCGCTTCGCAACATAACTCAGTTCGCAAGACGAACTGAGAACTACGAACTTCGCTGTTGTTACGAGTTTTTCGAATCAAAACTCACCAAAACTTCAAAAAACTCAATTCTAAGGTTTCCAATACTTCATATAACATCTAGTAACACCAAATAGCAACATAATAAGCTTCAATTTGATTCAATCACTCAATTTCTCTAAAAAACCCATTTTATATAATTCAAAATCAAACTCACTTTTGAATAAAGATGGAGATGATGAGGTTGGGGTTCTTGAATCAAAATCACAGAGCTATGTTGGTTGTAATTTTTGTTATGGTGATCTTGAGTTTGAGGGTTTTCAAAATGAAATGAAGAAGAAGACTTTGAAACTTAAGAATAATAAGTCGGTTTAACAAACCGACTCCACATATAAAGTGGTATAATTTTATACCCGTCCTAATCTATTATCTGGAACCTTAAAACCATTTGAGAGAACAATTATTTTATTTTACCGTCATCTATAATAATTTAAAGCAATTAATAGTTTACTATTCACAATAAGTCCTGAGGCTTATTTACTTAATTTTCACAAGTAAACAATTAATATCAAGTAATTCCTAAAAACAATTAAATAACCAATTTAAATAAAAGAATTACCAGACCAGTAAAGAGGATGTTACAACAACAGACATGTATTTTTAATAACTTAACTAAAAAAAAATAAAAAAACTCGAACCATGCCAAACTGATAAAGTATATGCTATATGTTATTGGTTGACGATTATATTATATAAAAATCCGGTTCATAGTACAATTTCATTTTACTTAACCTTTTAGTTACACAATTTATAAAATCAAATATCGAAACCCCGCGTTGTCACGGGACCTCACCTAGTATTTTATAATTTATTATTTTTTCTTAATGATTCAAACTCTTCCTAAAATCTTATATATTTTATTTTTCAAGAAAAAAACCTAATAAGTTATTTTCATTTTCAAAAAATTCATAACTTCGTTCCATCGTCCAATGATATAAATTTTTATACGACCTACTATTTTGAATCCTTTTATCAATTTTTAATTTACAGTTCTAGGATCATGGATGCCAACGGGTCAAGTTCCGACGGATTTTAATGTATTTGTACCCATAACACCGCCATTTTTAAATTCTTTTATCAATTTCTAATTTAGAATATTTGGATTCTGGATGCCAACGGGTCGGTTCCGGTGGGTTTAATGTATCTGTACACATACCGGTTTAGAATATTCGTACTGATACCCGGTCCAATATCCGTTGGGTACTCAATTAGTATTACCCATTTGTTTTGCATATCTATTCGCGGGTTTTGATTATACTCATGTATGTAACTTTGGCAAAACAAAAAAAAATTAATTATTGAAAATACGACGCAAATGTAAAACAGGGAAAAAACGATACCGAATTACAGGCTTTGAAATCTTAAAGCTAACAATTTAACTTTTTAATTAACTAATTCAAAGTTTCGGTACATAATATAGTATTATTATTAAAAAATAATACAAATACAAAAAAGGAAGTAGTATCGTGCACAATATTATCAATAATTGATTAAATTAATTTTCTCTTTTCCCACTAATTTCTCTATCTCAATTTACATCCCTAAAATAATTTACCATTTAATCTTCTAAGATTGTGTTAACGTCATTCGGGTTAGTAAAACCTACATTTGAGTTGTCATGTTTTCTCATCTTTCATTAAAGTTAAAAAGACAAACTAATGCATTATAGGTTGTTGATTTAAATTACGGAGAGTAACTTAGATGGACGAAAACCACAAATGCATTGCAAAGAGCGTTATTTTTAAGTACCAAATAGTATTTGTCTGCTGAACCGGTAAATTTGCTTATTTGAAAAAAAATATACGTACGATTTTAAATAAAACAATATTATTAAATATCAATACAAATAACAAAGTGATATCATACACAATATTATCCCTATTAATTAATTTATTCATTTGGACTCATCAATCCAAAATATATGACAATTCAAATCATTGATATATTTTTCATTTAAAATTAAAACAATCCAAACCGATCATTAATATATTTTTCATTTAAAAGTAAAACAATACAAACCGATGTACCGTACACCAACACCAAAACACTTATTAAATTCATATAATATATCCATATATGACATATCATAAAGTCAATCCGCAAATTTTACGGATTTTAAACTAGTTCTTGAAAAAGTATATTAATATTTTTTTCACTTTATTATATTTTATTCAATATCGAAATTAAAAAACATTGGCTACTGGGGTGACAGTGTGGTACATTCGTTCCAGACTACCAGGCAGCTACCACCTGGCGATTTGAGTCATGGAGCCAATTCACTACCAAAGTACCAAGCGCTCAAGTCCAATTAAATGAGAATTACTCGTACGTTAAAAACTTACTTCGTTAGTTCCAATTTCATGTCGACATGTAATAAAATACACATTTTAAAATAGTATAGTTAAGTTATTACATTGTTAGTTCCAAGTTCAGAGCTCTAACTTTTTATGGATCACTAACAGAGCAAAGAGACAAGAGATCTCATGGAGGAACTGGTGCGAGTTTATATGGTGATGCCGAAGCAGTCGATATACTATACTAAGGGGTCGGCTTCCTGATCCAGTTTTATGATCACTTAGTTTTGCACTATTGTAATTTATTCTCTTTAATTTTTAAATGATATGTACTCGAATAGTTTTGTCTTAGATCTGTTTGAGGTACTACCAAAAATGGAATAGGGTGAAAACCGGTGGTCCCGGCCCCTAGTTTTGAGGATTTTTTCCTGGGCACTCCCAGGTTTTTTCCATCCCTTTTAGTACCCTCACAGTTAAGATCTAAGGCCTTGGTGTTTTGGAGGAGTCATTATGATGTATGGAACTTTGTAATCGTGGGGGTTTCTAGTGACTTGCTAGTAGTCCGTTAATTTATATATTTTGCTGCCTTTCAAAAAAAAAAGTTATTACATTGTACATTTATGTACTACTCCATCCATCCCAAAT
The DNA here is from genome assembly GCA_963422505.1 of Pseudognaphalium luteoalbum. Classification (NCBI taxonomy): domain Eukaryota; kingdom Viridiplantae; phylum Streptophyta; class Magnoliopsida; order Asterales; family Asteraceae; genus Pseudognaphalium; species Pseudognaphalium luteoalbum. The sequence continues at coordinate 29,519,331 of OY730192.1, forward strand.
TAAGTGTCTCATTTTGACTTTTAAAAGTCTTTCTTTTTCAACTTTGATTTTAAATATATTTGTTTGTGTAATAAAACATATGATGAAAATTATACCAATGAAAATACATTTAAAAGTCAATCCATTCATATATTTTGTATCAAATATTATATAACACAATAAACAATATTTAAGGTCAAAGTTGAAAAATAATGACTTTTAAAAATCAAAATGAGACACTTATTTTGGGATGGAGAGAGTATAACATTTTTACTCTTACTTTTTATCTACATTTTTATGACATGCATATAAAGTATGTAAAATATAAATATTAAGAGGGTGTTTGGGAGAGTTTATTCTCAATACTTATTGCTTATTGCTTATAAGCAAATAAGTCTAAATTTTGTAGTTTATTTTCAAGCTCCCAAATTCTCCTCACAAATAAGCAAATAAGCTTAAGAAATAAGCTCCTCCAAACACTAAGGGCTCTTTTGTTTGAGCTTAAAATATCTTGAAAATGGTAGTTGTATTAATGGATAAACTAAATGTCCATTAAGATGTTTTGATATTTTTTTCTAATCAGGTCTTAACCTAGCTGAAAAACTACTTATTCAATAAGCTATTTACAATTGCTTAAAACTTCTAATTGATATATAAATCCCATAACGTTCTGCCTTTTTTCTCGTATAAATGAATTATTGTATGTTAATTTATGTAAAAAAATATTCCTTTCGGTTTTTGGTTCATGTATTTTAGTTTATTTATTATTTCATGACAAGTTATTTATTTATGTTATTATTGGTATCTAGAAGTGTCGAAAGTTGTGTCGGAACTCGTGTAAGTTTTATTTTTTCTTAAGTTAAATCGTTTAAAACTCTGTTATATTCATTCAATTTGTATCACGTCAAAAAATAGTGAAACACGTGCATTCAGATGTTTGTACTTTTTATTTATCAAACGATCTTAATGATTATGTATTCAAATTTCAGATGACATGTCTTATTATTCAGAACTGGTTTCAGATTTCAGCTATCAGTAATCAGAATAAACAAAAGACTCCTAAACTTGAACTTATTCTTTACAAATAAGCTTAGAAAATAAACCCCTCCAAACACCCTCTAAAAACATCGGTTAATTATACTCTCTTACTTTTAGAATTGAACAATTAATTTATATTTATATTTATAATATGTAGTTATTTTATTAATACCAAAAGTTCATTAGTCTAGCGATGTTAATGTGACTCTTTCAACTATTAGTTTGGGATTCAAATCCCGAAAACGAAATAATTATATATATTAAATATGTAGAAAAAAGTTCATTGAAGTACAAAAATTATTGAAAGATTGAGAATACCAATCAAATTGTACCATATGTACAAAGAGAAAGTTCCACATGTACAAAACCAATTTACCCTCAAACTTAAATATCTCACAAACGACAAATCGAAAAATTATGAAAACTGCACCATTAGATTCAGCGTTTCATCCTCTTCGATTTGCCGTCATTCAAGGCATACTTTCGACGAGTTTTTTCTCTCCATTTTTTTGTGGGTTTCACATTTTACTAACACACGTGTTAATATATGGTTGAACATTTAATTTAGATATAGGGTTTAGGGTTTAGTAGGGTTTAGGACTTAGTAGGGTTTATGGTTTAGGGTTTAGTAAGGGTTTAGGGTTTAGTAAGTTTTAGGGTTAGAGCATTATAAAGCATTTAGGGTTTGGGATTTAGGGGTTAGGGTTTGAGGTTTGGGGTTTCGGGGAGAAACCCCAACCTTAAACCCTAAACCCTAACCCCTAAATCTCAAACCCTAAACCTTAAACGCAACACTTTAACACATGTGTTAACAAAATGTGAAACCCACCAAAAATTGAAGAAATAAAAAACTCGTCGAAAGTATGCCTTGAGGGACGGTAAATCGAAGTGGATAAAACGCTGAATCTAATGGTGCAGTTTTCATAATTTTTCGATTTGTCATTTGTGAGATATTTAAGTTTGGGGGTAAATGGATTTTGTACACGTGAAACTTTCTCTTTGTACACATGACACAATATCATTGATACTTCCATTCTTTCAATAATTCTTGTACTCTAATGATCTCATCTGTAAATATGTAATGTATATATTCATGGTTATATTGTGTTTTGAGTAATTTTCTTTATATTGAAAAGGTATTCTATTAATGTTACAGCACGGAGTGTGATAACAATGTGTTTACAGTGTTTAGGACAGTGTTCTCGAGAATGTTGTGAGTTAAAATTCTGTGGTGTGGTAACAGTGTTGTGGACAGTGTTCTGGAATATTTTATTATTTGTTTTATTTGTCTGTTTACTAAAGATAATTGTATAAAATAATATATAAAAAACAAATAAATTAAATAAAAATTACATTTATTTCATTAAAATAAATATATTGTGAATTTTGTTGGTTGTTGGTTGTATACGGGAGTGGGGTGGTACGCGTATGATGCAAAATTTTGGAGTGGTGGGTTGGAAGATTGTGATTTTTTTTGCGTTTGTGGTCGCTCCCAACCGTTCGTGAATGGGTTCCAATTGGATTGTAAATGATACGGGTTGTTTTGGTTGTTCGACATTGCTAAAAAAATGGGTGAATTATATAGATTTTTTTGAGAAAATTTGGAAGTGTTTTTGATGTTTGAAGTGTGAAAAATGATGTTGTATTTGTGTTGAATATATAGGAAAAGATTTAATTTTTTTTTTTAAATGTTGATGGAAAGGCTAGTTTTTTATTTTTTATTTCCAAACGGTCACCCTCCAAGTTCAAAAAAATAATAATAAAAAATTAAAAACGCACCACCGCATAACGTTTAAATTCGCACGCGGAACGAAAAACGCCACCAAAGTACCGTGGTGGGGCGGCAAAACGCCGTTCAACGGCGTTTTAAGAGAAAAACGCCGACAAAATCGTTCCTACACCGTATGCTCTTAGCAGCTAAAAAAGTTTGAAACAAAATATTTTAAAAAATAGATGGTGCGAAGTGTAAGTTTGGATCTATAAATATATAGATTTCGAGTTAATCCAATAAATTAAGCAGCCCCGAATTTCGGTTTCGTAGAATGCGCAAAACCAAAAAATTTCAGTATTCATTTTGGGAATTCATTTTGCAAAATAACTTCGTTTTCATAAGAAATGATTCCACGTTTGTCTTTTTCCGCCGGGTATTTGACGATTTGACTTTTTCGACGGAATTTGACAAAACCATTGCAATCTTCAACCCCATTTTTATATTGAATATAAAATAATAATCATGCTCCCATCCGACGTGGATCTTTCTTCCCCTTTCGGAACCGTCGACGGTCTTGACACGGACGACATTCGCACCACCGCTTACGAGATATTCTTCACGTCATGCAGGTCGTCCCCAGGTTTCGGAGGTCGTAACGCCCTGCAATTCTACTCCTCCTCTGATCATCATCATGTGAATAATGCTAGTAGTAGTAGTGGAGATATAAACGGGTCCGGATCAAAGGATCATGCGGCTGGGGGGTTGATGGCCAGTCGAGTTAAACGGGCGCTTGGGTTGAAGATGCTCAAGAGATCGCTTTCTTCCTGTAGAAGCAACTCGTGTGGCTCGAATCTGTTATCATCGTCGCCTGCCTCCACCCCCGGCATTGGGTTCTCTACTGCTCCCGGGGGTAGGACCAGGAGGCCATTGACGTCCGCCGAGATCATGAGACAACAAATGCAGGTCTCTGAGGCTAGCGATAACAGACTTCGAAAGACCCTCATGAGAACCCTCGTTGGCCAGGTAAATTATTCATCAATGTTGTGTATTAAATTTCTGTTTGCAAATTAGGAGAAGTTGCATGTACATAATATATATGAAACCCTGGCTGATAACAATACAAATATAAATGCAAGATGGGGAGACGCGCAGAAACCATCATATTACCATTAGAGCTCATTCGCCATCTAAAGCCGTCTGAATTCAATGATTCAAATGAGTATCATGTATGGCAAAAACGTCAACTAAAGATTCTTGAGGCCGGACTCCTTCTTTACCCCTCTAATCCATTAGACAAAACTGACAACTTTGCTATGTGTCTTCGGGACATCATACATAGCAGTGATCTTAAACCCATTGACACTGGCAAAAACTCAGAGACAATGAGAAATGTATGCAACTGTGTCGTTTCATTAGCATGGAGAAGCGCTGATAGACCAACCGACATATGTCACTGGGCAGATGGTTTTCCTCTCAATGTCAACCTCTATGTTTCCCTCATTCGCTCCATCTTTGATTTGAAAGACGAGACCTCCATACTTGATGAGGTGGACGAGCTCATCGAGCTCATGAAGAAAACATGGACTACTTTGGGGATCAATAAACCAATGCACGACTTGTGTTTCACCTGGGTGCTTTTTGAACAATATGTTAAAACAGGACAAGTGGAGAACGATCTCCTAAGTGCATCCATGACCATGTTGACTGAAGTAGCCAACGATGCCAGAAAAGTTGATAGAGAACCTATCTATGTACGAATGTTGTCGTCAGTCTTGACTTCAGTCACCACGTGGTGTGAGAAGCGGTTGATGGATTACCATAATTGTTTCAACGAAGGAACGATTGGAGTGATGGAACATATTCTACCTCTAGTTTTCTCGGCCACCAGAATCTTGGAAGAAACAACTGCAATAGAGAAAGGTGACATAATATCGGATTCTGCAGGGAATAAGGTTGATCAATATACCAGATCTTCTTTAAAAAATGCATTCACCAAGGTAAAGTTTTACAACCTATGATTTTGATTAACTATACACACTTTAATTCTAATTGATATTATCTACATGTATGATGATTAATATTATGACAGATGGTAGGGAATAGAAATGTGATCAGCAGAACAATGCCATTTCAGCAAGTGTGTGGAACACTAATTAGATTGGCAAATGAAACAGAAGAATTGGCGTTTAAGGAAAAAAGAAGTTTTAGCATGGTATTGAAGAAATGGCACCCTATATCAGCTGGAGTTGCAGCGGTGACACTGCACTCGTGTTATGGTGCCTTGTTAAAGCATTTCTTAACATGTAACTCTGACATTAACAATGAGATGCTCACAGTCTTGCAAAGGGCTGATAAGCTAGAAAAGGTGTTAGTTAACATGGTGGTTGAAGACTCTGTTGAATGTGAGGATGGAGGCAAGACAGTCATTAGGGAGATGCTTCCTTATGAAGTTGATGCCATCATTGTCAAGTTTTTGTCAAAATCAATTACTGGAAGGCTCAAGAGAATCAGAGATGTTCTCCACAAAGCTAAAGAAACCGAAGTAATTTTCTTTTCATAACCAATTATATATATTTTTGTTCAGTATTGTTTTCTTTAGATTACATAGCTTCACTAACATGTATGTTCATTTAGACATGGAATCCCAAGTCAAAGACTGAACCTTACGCACAATCAGCCGTAGAGCTAATGAAGCAAGCTAGAGAACTTGTGGTTGCCTTCTTTGATATTCCTATTGCGATTTCTGAAGATTTGGTTTATGAATTTGCAGACGGCATAGAGAAAATTCTCCGAGATTATTCTACTTTCGTTGCATCATGTGGTACAAATATTATATTGCCACAAGCTTTGTATTTTTTTTTATCTCACAGTTACTTTTAGAAATTTGAGTTTATTTTTATATACAATATGGTGTATTGATTCAGGTTCGAAGCAGAATTATATTCCTACGCTCCCTCCCCTAACACGATGTAGCCGAGGATCAAAATTTGTCAAACTTTGGAAAAAGGCGACCCCGTGCGCAGTAGCAGGGCTGAGTCCGTATCATCTGGGTTTGGAGGAGGAAGGAAACAATCCACGCCCTTCAACTAGTCGCGGAACACAACGTCTCTACATCCGCCTCAACACGTTACACTACATTATATCCCAACTTAACACCCTTGAAAAATGTCTTTCGCATCCTTCTAAGATTATTCCTTCCCAAAAGAACCGATTAGCTAATGGGAACAACCGCCGACAAGCTCACTTTGAGCAAACTCGTTCATCCATTATGGGGGCCACTCAACACATTTCTGAGGTTGCAGCCTACCGCCTAATATTCCTTGATTCCAACTCTGTTTTGTATGGGAGCCTATACATAGGTCATGTGGTGAATGCCCGGATCAGCCCTGCACTTAGAGTTTTGAAGCAAAACCTGACTCTGTTAAGCGCTATTGTCACAGAGCGGGCTCAAGCTTTAGCGGTCAAAGAAGTGATGAAGGCTTCTTTTGAAGCCTACCTTATGGTTCTAATAGCTGGAGGAAGCGCTAGAAGTTTCACGAGAGCAGATCATGAGATGATTGAAGATGATTTAAAGCATTTGAAGAGGGTGTTTTCAACTTACGAAGAAGGGCGCATCCAGGAGGATGTGGTGGAAAAGGAGGCAGACACGGTAGAGGGTGTGGTGGCCTTGATGGGGAAGTCAACAGAGCAATTGGTTGAGGACTTTACTGTTGTGGCTTGTGAAGCGAGTGGTATGGGATTAACTCCAGGCCAAACACTTCCTATGCCACCCACAACAGGTAGGTGGAGCAGTAGTGATCCCAACACTATGTTGCGTGTTTTGTGTCATAGAAAAGATCGTGTTGCCAACCAATTCTTGAAGAGAACTTTCCATCTAGCCAAACGAGCCTAAATGTACGTACCTGTATACATTTCTTGACTGTGTAAATACAATAGGTATATACAAGCGAGTATATATCAACTACTCAACTGATTCTGGCGATGACAACTTGAGGGCCTGGGCTTTAGGAGAAACTGCGACATCTTGTAACTTTTGGATTACCAAGGAGGGGGCTTCGGGTTTTTAATTGCCACTAACCTTTGGTCTTTCATTCTTTGTAGCTGATTTGGCAATGTATATTCATTTTCATGATCCGCATATTGTAATTAAATTACAACAAAATTAATTATCTTATTCTTATCATGAAAAAAATTAACTAACCACACTCTGATGATTCGATGCCCAGAAAAATGGGAGGCATGGAGTTGGGTCAAAACGGGTCATATTTTAGACTGTTCAAAGGGTTTGGGTCAATCCTGGTTTGGGCCTGAATAACCAGTTCATTTTTCCCTGTTATTTTCTACTCTTTCAATGTCTCTGGAAAACACAATACACTCATAGTTACACTACAATTACATCTATACATGATATAAAACCCAAATAACTGTGTTTGCCCTGAACATATATAAACATGGATACAATGAGTGAAAAGATATTATGAAATACTTATTAACTAAGTTTTGATGATCCATAAAAGTAGGGGACTTGGCACCAGATTTGAACATTCTTCTATCTTTTTACATTTGATTTCATTTGGAGTTAAAAATTGGATAAGAACGTACCTAGTTTTTCATATAATGAAAACTTTGTTATTAACATTTGTAATTGGTATCAATTCTCATATAACCAAACGCGTTAGAAAAATGACAGATGTTGTACTTTCTACACTAATAACTGTAAACAACTTTTTTAAGACACATATAAGTGTGGTATGCATACATGAATTTACTTATACATTTACTCTAGCTGTTGCGGACTTGCGGTGTAGACATCTTTTAAATGCCCTTTGGCGCACTTTCTTCATCAAAATGATTAAAAAAAAGCATACAATTTTTAAATATATGAAGAATGTTAATCATGTTTCATATTACCGCACGGAATTGGATGCCGCTTCTTGTTTAGCTACCACATAATCAGTAGTAGTTGACTTCAGCTCTTGTTCGAGAAGGATCATGGAATCTGAGACCTCAGCCTTGTATACGTAAAACTTGGTCATTACCAGAAAGAAGATGAAATTCAATAAGTTGAGGACTGCAAAGAAAGCATAATAGTAGTCGAGATGTGAGGCGTTGAGGTTGTTGAGAATCCAGCCTCTGTGACCATTCCTCTTGGTAAGACGAGAAACTGTGGACAAAAGGAAGCTACTCAGAAAACTCCCAACCCCTAAACTTGTCATGGAATACGAAGTCCCAAGACTCTTCATGCTTTCTGGTGCTTGATCATAGAAAAACTCAATCTTGGCTACCTCTAAAAATGCATCCGCAAATCCCATCAAAACAAACTGAGGAAGAAGAATGAAGATTGATAAGGGAATTTGCTTCCCACTCTCAACCACACCATGATCTTTTGCGACACTTAGTCGATATCTGTCCATAAAGGATGCTATCACCATTATAATAATATGGATAACCATCCCTGTCCCCATTCTTTGAAGGAGGCTAATCCCTCTTGGGTTCTTAGTCCACTTTGCCATTATTCTCACAAACACGCGGTCATAAAGCACAACAGATATAAGCATGGAGAGGGTTACAAATCCAGCTAAGCTGGCAGGTGGGATTTCAAAGCTTCCAATTTTTCTCTCCAAAGTTGTTCCTTGCTTAACGAAAAGCGTACCAATTTGTGCAATCATTGTGCTTGGTACAAATGTTGCTACCAAGATGGGTATCATTCGTAGGATCTGTTTAGTTTCCTCAACCTCCGTGACTGTGCATAACGTCCATGGACGAACACTTGCTTCTGTTGTTCTAACACAGGCTTTGTTTAAGAAACTGCACGCACACATTCTTGTATTAATTTTCTATAGATTAAACAGCTAGCTAGGTAGCTACTAAAAGATGTATATATATGTGCACGTACGCACCTGAGTGTGGGAGTGGAGTCGATCCTGTATTTTCCTTTCTTAGCGTACTCAGCCAAGTCAAGTTCGTGGAGCTGTTTAGGATCAGAAGGGACGGGTTCCTTCCACTTGATTAAGGCCGAAAGAATGACCCCACCCATCTTAGTGAAGGGACTGCCAGTAGGAACTTTGTGCCTGTAATAAGGTGTTCCCGCCAAGAAAATCAAGATGGATATCAAGAGGCCGAGAGTGGGGAGACCATAACCGAGGGACCATCCAACGTTGTCTTGTATGTAAACGAGAACCGTGTTGGCAAAAAGGGTACCAAAGAAGATGCTGAACATCCACCAGTTGAAGAAGGAGAGCTTTTGGGCTTTCTCTTTGGGGTGAAAGTCGTCGAATTGGTCGGCTCCAATGGTGGAAATGTTGGGTTTGGTGCCACCAGTTCCAACAGCAAGCGTATAGAGGGCACCGAAGAAAACTCCTAGTTGTAAGGTGGAAGCTTTCTTACAGTCGACGGTGCCGGAATCACAACTTGGAGGCTTTAGGCCTGGTACTGATACTGCTAATGTCAGTAAGCACATTCCCTGCAATTGTCACATACTCGCCTCAACATATTGAATTCACTCATATTTTTTTCATCAAATCAAAAGCTTAAGTTTTAAACTACTTAACGTGACGCTTTATTGTAATTGTAAGTATTATACAAACAATTACTTTTTGTTCGACGTTATTATGTCTAAACTAGCAATGTACCTGTGCAATGCGGTAGATATTAATTTTTATTTTAAATATGCCCATTCATACAACATTTAAATTGATTGTCGTCTTATCGGTCATGTTCACAAATATTTGTGAGCCCATTATGATTCATGTTGTAAGTTTTATACTCCGTAACATGTTACTATATACCATGATAATATATCAGAACTGTGATCAATAGCATGAAGAATAAAGAGATACCATCTATACCCAAATATTAGATTAAGAAAAGGAAGATGTATTTAGTTTGAATTGTTATACTCTGTAATACAATTGAAATTAGTCAATTTTATAAAGTAACAATGCAACGTCAATTTGTACTTTTGGAAATGAGAAGATGCAAATGAATAATTTTGAAAATGATTATTAAAGTAAAGTAGATGTATTTTGGTATTGTTTTTAGAAAAATCAATGAGTAAGTTGAATGGGTGATTAACTAAAAGTGTAGAGGGGTATTTTAGGCATTTTAGTTTTTTTTAAAGTGTAAGACTTTTAACATACGAGATCTTTTATAAAGGGACAATATATGAAAACGTCATTATATTTTACGAAAGTGTTTATCTGGGTTACCAAATTATAAAAATGTTCAATTGTATGACTATACTTGTTGATTGATGTCATTCCGCCTATTTTGCTTAAGTTGGGTGGAAAGAATTGTGACCAACTTGGAAGTTTTTAAGTTTAGTAAACGGTGTTATTTTAGCTATTACAACTATGTCTAAAGTTTGGAAATCCAATTGAACATTTTTACAAGTACAGTAATTCAGATATATATTTTCGTAATGTATAGTAACTTATTTATGTATTATCTCTTTTATATAAGTAACTAGCGATAGATATGTGCAAATATAAAGGGAATCTAGATTAAAATATGTGGGTTAAAAATGCTCGTGGGCCCATAACCACTTGCGTTTGATGTTTTCCTTGTTTTCGCATGTAATTTAGTAATTTACTAATTTTGTTGTAATTTCATGATATTCCCTACTTGGGGCAGTTTTAATTTAATCGTCGTTATGCATATAAAAAACAATAGTATTATTTTCTACGAAAAAGCTCACTAATTTATTTTTGGAGTCTCAAGAGTAAACACCACCTAAGATAGTAGATAATAAATAAATAATAAATAAGGAAAAAAAGACATCTAACTTTTTATGTAACATGTTACATCATATCATATACCACTATATATATTAAATGACATGGAAACATGATTAAAAAAAGGTATAATATCTTTTTAATTTTAGATATGATGTTACATGTCGTATGGTCCAAAAAGAATTGAAGACGCAACAAATACATAGGTAAAGATAAACAAATTTTTCTTCGGAAAATTAGGCTCCGTTTATGTTACATCTTTGATTAGAAACATATTTATTTGATTTTTTCCAGATTGAACTTTGAAGATTGATTCAATGAACTATTTAAAAATTATGACAGTAGCTGCATGACAAAGTCTCAATTATTCAATGAACTTTTGAAAAAGTGATATGACAATGTTAATTTAAAACATTAATTTGATGTTTCATGGAGGACAAAAAATTGCTTTTAAGACCAAATTCCTAGCTAGTGATCCGCCCTTTGATCGATCTTTTTTTTTTCAACAGCAACTCCAATAAATTATCACGAATACGCTCACTATCTCAAGTGAAGCTTGAACTCACAATCACTGAGTTGATATGTTCCTTTTATACCGTTGGGCTGGTCGATATTTTAATTGTGCAGATCAAGTATATCCACATAATAAAAAAACTAGACATGATATTTTCTCAATAGGGTGGGGTTCAAATGAGAATAGAAATTTGTATGAGAATGAGAGAACCAATGATATCAAGTCATGTGTACAAAGAGAATGTTCACATGTATAAAACCTATTTACCCCCAACATCAATTATCTCACAAACGACAAATCGAAAAATTATGAAAATTGCACCATTAAATTCAGCGTTTCATCATCTTCGATTTGCCGTCCCTCAAGGTATACTTTCGACGAGTTTTTTTCTCTCCATTTTTTGGTGGGTTTCACATTTACTAACACATGTGTTAAAGTGATTGTACAAACAATCCCTAAACCCTACTAAACCCTAAACCCTAACCCTAAACCCTAATTTTAACCACAAATTAAATGTACAAACAATCACTAACACATGTGTTACTAATTTGTAAAACCCATCAAAAAATGAAGAAAAAAAAAGTTGTCAAAAGTATGCCTTGAGGGACGGCAAATCGAAGAGGAGAAAATGCTAAATTTTATGGTGCAATTTTTATGATTTTTCAACTTACCGTTTGTGAGATATTTAATTTTTAAAAATGTGAAGGAAAGAGAATAAAGTGATACGTGACATAAATTTGTTGGTTCCCTCATTCTCACTCAAAATTGATGTACTCATTTGAACGTTACTCTTTCTCAATATAGATGGATAGCTATACAATCGAATCTACTGAGTATCGCAAATTCCATTCCATCAGTAATTAAAGAATGGTGGGTATATATTTAACTAATAAAATATATATGTGGAAAAATCTTGAGAAAAGATTCATATTTTTTATTAATTTAATGTGGATATCTATGGACATACTTAATTTAATGTGATATCTATGGACATATTTGTCTGTTGTATGTGAAGTTTAGTAGATCGAGTAGAATAGATATATTAGAGGCAGTTGTACTTAGTGGTATTTTATTAGTACAAGTTGGGCGAATTCTTTGCATGCTGGCCTAGTAGGTCTCATTTTTATAGTTCAACCTTTCACACCATTATTATCTATTAATTATTATTTATTAGAATAGACTACTTTTTGTACGTTACTAGTTATGAACTGAATGATGTTAGAAGTTAAGTTACAGTCTTACCGTGAGGTAGATTGCTGCGGAGATGATAAAAGTCCAATAACGACCGAGGACGGCATCGGCAAAGTAAGCACCGAGGATAGGAGTCATCCAAATGGTACCGACCCAATTGGTCACATTGTTTGATGATGTTACTGTCCCTTGTCGAAGCTTTGTTGTTAGATATATTATCAAGTTGGATGATATTCCGTAGTATGCCATTCTCTCAAACACTTCATACACTGCACAAATATGTAGCAAATCATATATACATCAATATATCTATATCTATGCATACATCGTATTAAGTATCCAATGGGCCTTTGGCCTAGCGAGTGTGACTTGTCCCCTCAGCATAGTAGTTGTGAGTTCAAACCTCGTCAAATGCATAACTTAAATATTCTTTGTATTAAGTATCCAATGGACCTTTGGCCTAGCAAATGTGATTTGTCCCCTCATCATAGTAGTTGTGTGTTCAAACCTCAACTTAAATATTCTTAGTTGCTTTGTAGATTTATCTTAATAAAAATATAAAAGAAAATACTCCGTATTATCCATTGACCAATGTTCATTTAATTCTTATGCAATGTCGACAGATAACATAACGGTCAACGACGACTGCTGTGGGTAGTCAAAGATAAGCACATGGATTAAGATAGATGGACGTTGTGAGTACAGTATTCGACATGAATATTCATATTCAGTTTTGTATATATATATTTTGAAAAACAAAAGATAATAAACAATGATAAACATAATTTAGTTACAAATTAACAGCATGATATGATATTAGTTTATGATACTCCGTAAGTCCGTATGATATTATGATGATGATCGATAAACATATATACAGAGAAGAAAGTTGAAATTACTATACATAGAAAGCCATAGAAATAATTATAAATTGTAATAGAATAATAAATATATATTAATATTAAAAAGTAAAAAGCGATATCATCATGGACGACTATATATATGGTCGATTATTGATTAGGTTTTTCCAAAAAGGTTGGAATGAAAGATGGAGGTTAATTATAAAGCTAAAAAGTAGTATTCAGAATATAAATAAATAAATAAAGATTAAAGATGATAAATATAGTAGTATACGTACCAACAACAAAAGAACAAGCAGTCCAGCCACCACGTTTTGATCTGAGGATGGGGTTCCCTCTGAGATCCACGGTTCCATCTTCCGTGTATCCGCGGCTGCCGCTTTCTTCAACCTCTCTTCCTCCCTCCATACTTCTTGATTAATTTCTTTGATAATAAGTAGTACTAGTAATATTAAATAATTTTCTAGTCATCAATAACTGGTAGCTACTGCTAGATATTTATATGGAGTACCGAGTACATGTGGTCTAACTAACGTACTACTTCCTTACTTCAATTTCAATATGTGGACCCATACCCCATCTTCATTTCCGTTTCAGTTCACACATACGGATTAGATGAGTATACGAGTTGTAAATTAAATACCCTATACTCTACCACTCTACCTACTATAGTTGTAATATAATAATAATTAATATATAATTAAATAATGCAACTAACAACACTTAAACCAACTTGCTTTCCAAAATCTCCTTAGCACACGGAGTGGAGTAAACTTTTTCCCCGTTCACCATGCAGAACGTCGAGGGACGGCGTTCTGCCACTACATCGGGGAGTTCATGACGGCGTTTGGATGACGTCGGTTTCTCGACGCCTTTGATCGCAACGTCTATCTTTTTTTTGGTTGGTTCCAACGGTTAGGGGAAACAATTAATGTTTTTAAAAATATAGCCGTTTATAACGGTATAATTTTTAAAAAAAAAATTTTTTTAACCTATTTACATTTACCTATATATACACTACCTCTCAGCACTTCAAACAATTCAAAACAACCAAAACACTCTCAAAAAACTCTCCAAAAAATCACATACATTTTACTCAAAAAATGTCATCTGATTCATCATCCGATGACAAAACCACGTACAAACTTCTTTTGCTTGCTCGTCAATATCGTAATGATCAAGATGATGCCGAAAGTTCCATGGCTCGTTCACGTCATTTCATACCTCATGATCGAGTAACCGCGAAGCAAACGTTACTAAACGATTACTTTGTCGAAAATGAAAAATATCGTCACGAATATTTCAACTGTCGATTTCGAATGAGTCATCGTTTATTCTGTAAAATTTGTGAAGATATTATCTCTTACTCCGTTGAACCACTTCCCGACTATTTCTTGTTGTTTCATCAAAGACCCGATTGTCGTGGCGTATACTAGCCTTCAAAAAGTCACTTCTGCAATTCGTCAATTGGCATACGGTACATCTCCGGGTGCATTTGACGAATACTTGCAAATGTTTGAAAGAACTTCTCGTGAAACTTTACAAAATTTCACAAGGTGCGTCATCGATTTATATTCAAATGTGTACATGAGAGAATCAACAAATGAAGACATCCATCATTTGTATGATAAACATCACGAGCTTCATGGTTTTCCCGGATTGCTTGGTAGCATAGATTGTATGCGTTGGGCTTGGACACAATGTCCAAATGCATGGAAAGGGCAATACACCCGAGGCGATCATGGGTATCCGACGATTATGCTTGAAACCATCGCCTCGTACGACATGAGGATATGGCATGCTTACTTTGGGGTTGCGGGTTCCAACAATGACTTAAATGTTCTTAATACGTCTCCTTTGTTTAGGAATTTGCTAAATGACACCGCTCCCCAAGTTCCATATATAGTGGCCGACATGGATTATGATAGAGGGTATTATCTTGCTGATGGGATATACCCGTCATGGGAAACGTTCGTGAAGGGATTTTCAAGCGATATTGATCACAAAAGGGTTTATTTCACTAGGAAACAATCAGCCACCCGAAAGGATGTTGAACGGACTTTCGGTGTTTTATAGAGAAGATGACATATACTACAACAACCGGCAAGAGCTTATCAAGTAAACGCTATAAAACGAATCATGTATGCTTGTATTATATTGCATAACAAGATAATTGAAAGCAACAGTTTCAACATTGCCGAGAATGAAGAATATTATGTACCTATTGGAAACTGATGGCACCCAAAAATGTCGGTGTCGTTGATGGTAACTAATCGGGCACCAACAGGGGATTTAAAATTTATAAATAGCGAGGCTTAAATTATATGTACTACCTACTCTGGTTAGTAAGCGGTAAGTATAACCTAAGATCATTCTATAAATCCAAACGTGTGGTGATTAAAGTTAGCACTTTTGGTAGGGAAGTATTTAGGATGGAACAAAGTAGGTAGGTTTGGGGGTTTTTAAACTAAAGACAAGTAACTAAAATGTAGGAAAGTAAATTGCAGAAAATTAAAGTACAGGAAAGCAGATAAAGATAGAGATGTGATTGTTGAGATTTCGATAATTAATGTTTCAGGATGTCAGACTAAATAGGGGTGAAACTTAATATAATAAATAAACTATTAGGTGTAAACTCTAGAACCCTACCAACTAAATTTCCCATTGTCATGTCACTAGGAACTAGGTTATCATGATTCTGATAGAAGCAATACGCCAACTTCCAATACCCATCTGGTTGAGAGATAAGCAACCTATTTTGATTTTATACCGAGGTGCATGAATCAGTGGCGTATCGTCTCATAGGTATGACCGTTCTTAACCCCTAAGATAGTTTACTGTTCTATTAGCATGCAGATTAATAACTTTATATGTTTAGATCGCCGATTTTATAAGACCTAGAGGTTTAAATATCCTAAGTCACTTGGACTTTCACTTTCATTCCTAAGTCTTATTTATAATTGATTAGATTCCGGTTTCTTCTACTTATGACTTAAATCTCTCCTTTTTAAACAGGTATACATCCCTGGATTATTCGCACTTTGTTAAAAATGTGTTTCATATGCAGACCATGCCTTTCAGTAATTAGACCGTGTACTTTACATTGTAATTCCACGGCTTCTTACGTCCAACATGCGGTCAAGAGTAATTGACAGTGAAAGTGACACTCTAAACTAATTAAAAGTAAAGCAGTGCGGAAATGTAAACCTAATATATACAACGAGTGGTTTCACTGTGTCTTACTTATTGCATGTCATGGGCACAAATAACTACTTACCATAATTAAGGTTGATCAGGTCCTAATTACTAGGTTGCACTCACGTGGATAACCAGAAAGGGTACTCCATAGATTAAACTTAAGTTCATAAGGTCTCAACAGTACAAGGGTTATTAATTCCTATTTTGTTAGAACGTATTTTACGAATATTACTTTGTAATGCATTGACTTTCGTAGGATACACCAGTTAGTTGTGAAGTTGTATTATCCTTTTGGAATTCCAACTGTTAAACCAGAGCTGATTCCAGTGATATGACTACCTTCGGTCGTTTATGACTTCCATACATTTGTACTTTGCTCGAAAGCATTTCCAGTACTATATCGAATAAACAGTCGAATAGGGGCTATCATATCACTTTACGATTGTCGTGCATTAATTATATAATGTCATCCCTACTTATAAGAGAAAATTGCATGGATCGTCACTGTGGTTTGCCCTAAATTGCACGCCACGTCCCTGTGCTTTTTTTTTTGACCTAGCTCATCCCTGTACTTTCATTTTGTTGCATGGATCATCCCTGTACTTGCATTTTTTTGACATGGATCATCCCTGCGTTCATAAGGCAGAAGGACGACCCGCGCAACAAAATGATAGTACAAGGATGAGCTAGGTCAAAAAAAAAGCACAGGGATGCGGCATGCAATTTAGGGCAAACCACAGGGACGATCCATGCAATTTTCTCTACTTATAATTATCTACATCATCAACAATCACAATAATAAACTACTCGCAATTCATGGCAACAAATAAATCACATACCAGGCAATAACACATATTCAAATATGAAATGAGACAAGTAAAATAAGAGTTTAGATATCACCCGGAAATAAATGCGTAGCAGTGTATTATTATGATTGACAACTCTTTTGCACGTACAAAGATTGATCTCCGAATCCCTAGCGTTCGCCCTAGCTTCTATATTAATCCGTAGATTAATTACAATAATCATAGAATGAGAAAGACTAAAGAATACAAGAGACTTTCTAAAGAAAGTGTGTGAGACTTGTAAGTTGTGTTGAAAGAGTGTGTGTTTCAAATGAACCAAAGCCCTCCTATTTATAGGGGAAATTCGGCTCATGTTAGCATCTTGAGGACCACTTTAGCAAAACGTGGAAAAGGTGGTGCACCAGGTACGTTCAATCGCGCAAAGGTGTGGCACCAAGTACGTACAATCGCGTAAAGGTGTGGCACCGGGTACACGAAAGGACCAAAAAGCGGAAACGAGATGGGGGAGGGGAGGCCGGTGCCGCCCTCCAGGTGGCCGGCAGCGGCTGGTGGCTGGCCGGCGGCGGCTGGCTGCCACCCGCCCCGGTCCGTCGTCTTTCGTTGCGTTTCTTAATTCGAGCGTGTTTTCTTCGTTATGTGTCCGTTTTCGTCGATTCTTTTTTTGTTGGATTCGTTTTTCAAAAACGAAGACTTTGATGAAAATAATCCCAAAAATGATTTTCCTATCTCTAGATATTGCGTACGAATCATTTGAATCTTCCGGCGAGCGTAGAATCTTCATTCTTTATCCGTTTTTCTCGTATATTGAAAACGAACATCTTGGATAAGATGGATATTGATGATGGGTACTTTAGTCTTTAAATCTTGTTTTAATGCCTTGAATCTTCAAACGTGCGTGGAATCTTCGTTGTTCATCCGTTTTCCTTGATTTTTATCGTGCGACCTTGTTTTGACCTTCTTGGAAGATTCTCATTGATTTGAGTGTTATTTGAGTTCAAATGCCAAGAATCGTTCCAGAATGAGTGAGACATCGATAGTAAAAACGTGATTTTTTACGCGATATCAAGTATCCCACACTTAGAACCTTGCTTGTCCTCAAGCAAACTCATTCAGAAAGCCTTTTAGAAGGATTCTAATTGCAATTTTTCTTAGGAATGCCATTTTCGAAGAATAAAATATTCCAGTTATGAAAGAGCTTTTCATGAGAAACTAATAGTTTAGAATGTGATACCTTCTTGGAGCAACTCAGATGGTGATCATGACTAGGAAATCCTTATAGTGGGTCACTCAAATCACTCAAGTGTTTAGGGTTTCCTACTTGCTAGTGACAATCACTCAGATAGCCAGTCATGTAGCATTCTCGTCATAGGCTTGATCAAGAATCAAATCTCCATCACTTTGGATGAGAATTGTACTAATCTTTCAAGATATCTTAGAAGGAATCGGGGTTTTGGTTTTGAGGAAGTTATGAAGGGGAGTGTGATGGGTTTTTCTTATTTTCTCGAAGCTAAAGTGTTTTCTTTTAGGAGGTCTCTTTTTAGAATCTTAGACCTTTAAAAAGACTTCATAGTGCAACCCTTTTAGGATATTAGTTTCCTTTTTCTGGCCGTTTTCTTGGTAGCGCCGACATAATGTTTCTTTCTTTTTCTCATTTTTCTTTTTGCTATGCTGAGCTTACCGATGAATATGTGTTATTTTGGCCCGAAAGGTTTCTTTGAGTGTTGGGTTATGAGGTTATGTTGGCTTTTCTTGAAGAAGTTTGAGAAATTGAGAGTGTGTCTGAGAAATGCTTGAAGATGTGACTTTCATAGGTTCGGGATAAATAAAAGGGAGGTTTTGGTTGGGTGTGAAGAGTGAGTGGATATTTTGTGTCTGGAAGGTGTAAAGAAGGTTTTGGTTGAAGAGTGAATGTTTGATGTTTGGAAGGTGTGTAGATTCCTTAGAAGGTATCGAGATGGATTGTACCTATGCCACGTATGGCACTCATTGGTGTGATCTTGAAATGTATTGCAAGAGCAAGTTTTAATTCAAATGCATACATCGGCACACACATGAAACGAAAAGTGAAGCATTTTTAAGATGAATGCTACTTATGGGCTCAAACCTCACGAATCAAATATTTTGGTCAATGTGTGCCTAGTCATGTGTTGCCCTTTTTGTCTGTGTCTCATTCTAAAACAGTTTTGTTTCCTTGAGAACTCGTTTCTTACTGTATTTTACATTTTTGGGAAATAGAAGTTCTAAAAATGTTGCTTTTGAATCCAAAAGAAAAATTTTTTATTTCTCTATTTTTAGCCTTTTAATGCAAATATTGTTTGTTTTACGGACAAGAAGTCAAACGTGCGGTTGCTACCGTATATCCCACACTTAGAGGAACATTGTCCCTAATGTTCGAATCTTATTTGTTGAGTACCTCTTGTTGAAGTATCCCACACTTTAAGATTCTACTTATTTCCGGATTGTTACGTAGGTGTTTATGTGGTTTTAGGGATCCCACACTTAGTTTTGGAGATATCGGATTAGATAATCGAAGCTTTAAATAGATGGAGAGTTTTGGGACGGGTTACTGATTTGTTGCGCGTACTATCTGTGTCCTTCATGGCGAGGTCCACGGCTTCCTTTGCTTTAGTCTTCGATAAATAGTGGTTGGATCAAATAAACATTCCACTTCACCAATCAAATAATAGCTGTTAATAAGAAAAGTAAAGTTTTAGCATAATAAAGTAATAAATAGATAGAGGTGATGTCTATGCATCCATAGTACATCAATACAACTAATGGTAATATAGTTTGCTAGAAAGTAGAAAGGAGTCAGAAAGTGGAGCAATCTAGTGCTCGACTGGTGGTGAAGCTGTTGCGGTAGACATGATAGGTCCAGGAGAGGTCTCGTCTGATGAAGAGTCGTCATACTGACAGTGAGTGCCTTTGTGTGATGCATCATGGTCAGCTCCTGCTTCTGGTGTACCGATCGTCAGAACTCAATTTTATATCAGCTGATCTACAAAAGGTCCTGCAGGCATGTCGAAACTGTCAAGTGGGTACATAGGTGATTCCTGTTGGGTGTGCCCTTTGAATAGGTCTGTCTGCCTGTGAGAGGATACTGGATCAGGAAGAACAATTGTAGGGATGGTATGTCTGACAATCCTGGGACTCTAAACAGTGATATTTCGAGCGGAGATTTTGGACGTCCTACTGCCTTTTGAAGTGTGAACCGTGACTGACCCAACGACTGATGGGATAGGCTGTTGTCTTTCGCTGCATTTCTTAATTCGTGCGTGTTTTCTTTGTTATGCGTCTGATTTCGTCGATTCTTTTTTTGTTGGATTCGTTTTTCAAAAACGAAGACTTTGATGAAAAGTAATCCCAAAAATGAGTTTCCTATCTCCAGATATTGCATACGAATCATTTGAATCTTCCGGCGGGCGTAGAATCTTCATTCTTTATCCGTTTTTGTTGATTCTTCTTCTGTTATACTCGTATTTTGAAAATGAACATCTTCGATAAGATGGATGTTGATTATGGGTACTTTAGTCTTTAAATCTTGTTTTGATGCCTGGAATCTTCAAACGTGCGTGAAATCTTCGTTTTTCATCCGTTTTGCTTGATTTTTATCGTGCAACCTTGTTTTGACCTCCTTGGAAGATTCTCATTGATTTAAGTGTTATTTGAGTTCAAATGCCAAGAATCGTTCCAGAATGAGAGAGATATCGGTAGTAAAATTGTGACTTTTTATATATTAACATTTTAGCATAAGGAGTTAAGCATTCAAAACACATCTAAATCATTTAAGTAAAAAGAATAAAGTATTCATGCACCTATCATATAAGAATTTATTGTTGGAACCATGAACACCACCTCCTGACAACGTTGTTGAGGTCTGTAAGCGATAATGGAGTTTTGTCCAGGTAACATGGAATACATCTCGCTCCATGCACTGACAAATAATCAAGCGAATAGATCGATTATGCTAGTTTTGATAATAAGATGTGCATATTTCTAGCTTTATATGTTAAAGGAAAATCCTTACTCGTTATGACACTTCACGATACGTTCTGTTTCTTGTGGATCTGATTAAAAATCATAGATCAGATTCTTTGCTGCTTCATTTTAGCCCAGCAGTGTAAAACACTTGGAATAATATTCAATCTGCACCAGTGGTTATTCTGACCCAACAATCTCACCCTAAACTTAAGATTCTTCCAGCAGCCTTAAGTTTCATCCTTTCATTCTCAATCAATCTATATCAAGTAGATCATGAATCATGTTCTATTTTGTGACTATCAAGTATCCCACCCCTCCATCCAGTTGATTGTACCGGTGCACTCCAAAAGAGCTCATAGCAGTGCCATACAATGACATGAGAGTATTGCTTCATGAATATTCTCATTACAATCTCAGGCACATACATCTGTCTCAGATGCTCAAACAGATGATGGTTGTCATCATATCCTCTCTCTCCTTCATATTTTCTCATTCCAACCTCAAACATCCTTTTGAAGGCACATCAGTATACACTTCCTTTTTCTTTTCATACATAACCATCTTTTTATTCTTTCTCATAAAGATTTTATCATTCTTTTCTTTTTCCACCAAATGTTCTTTTTCTACCAAATGTCATAAAGATTCTATCATTCTTTTCTTTTTCCACCTTTTCAGCTGCCTTATCTTGTTTGCGGACTTTGTAGCTAGTCTCTTCACCCACAGAGATAAATTTCTGTTCTGCTTCATATCTTCTTTTTAAAGATTCAAAATCCCATTTTTTTAGAGCAGTGAGCGACAGACCAATTGATCCTCTTAAGCACCTGGCATAATGATCTTTCATCTGAGCTTTTGTTTTTGACTTGGCTTTGAGCTTAGCTTGCCTTTGTGCTGCCTCATGAGCTTTTTTAATTTTCAACATTTTCATCAATTCAAGCTGCCTTTCAGCTGGGGTTAATTTAGTCCATTGAACTTCCATATATTTTTCTGAAAATTTTAGATCAAAATGAACTTGCTCTTCTTTTGTCATAATACACATAACCCCATGTTCAATATCAACTGCAATCATACATGCCTGCTCAGCATAGACATCATCACTTATGGTCTCAGGATCCTTTTTCTTCTTGGGCTTTTCAGGCTCCACATATATAACCTTCCCATTATCATTAGCCTTAGCTATTTCCTTTTCTTTCAGAGCCTCCGCTAATCCCTCTGGCCTGTTATCAAACACAGGCTCTCTGAATGATACACCTAAACCCCTAGATGGAACAGTTTTGGTGGGGGTTGGTGCGTTGGCTACATCAACTAATGCTGCAGCAGCTGCAAGATCATCATTAGCAAGTGGAACTGATGCCGTAGTAGAAGTAGGAGGATTTTCAACTACCTCAGGTGGCACATCCTCAAACAAACCAGTACCCAGAATAGTTCATTTTGTTGTCTTTTCTGGCTCCTCCATAATCTCTTTTCCTTTTGTCTTTAGCCTTTGCTCTACCAACTTCATCAAATTTGTGGTAAAAGCATAATTACATACTAAATAAATGTGATTACCGGTAACTCTTCAAAAGGTTGGAACTCTGACCCAGCACCAATACTCCTCATATCGAGACTTGCTGCAGGTCTTTGCGCCACCAGCTCCCTCGATGTCTCCTCTCGCGATCCCATCTCCCTATCTTCAACCTCAATCCTCTCTAATTTAGCCACCCTTCTTTCTAACCTCTCAATCTCTTCGTTTCTTTTGTGCATCGCGGCTGCCTCTCATAGCTATCAATTGCCTTCGTGAAGCCAATAGTGTGTCCCACCGCCCTTGTCCTTCCAGGGTGCTCTTTTCCTATGACCGTCCATAGAGCATCTTTTCCTTGGGGATCCGGAGCCACATGCAACTCCTCGTCCTTCTTAATCTATTCAAACCGATAAAAAGTTTATGTTCTAATTTTACCCAGAATATTGATTACTAATAGAATTTCAAAGTAAACAAAGATGATCTTACCAAATCCTTCACAATTGGAACTATACCTTCAGGTATAAACAACTGTCATTGGCTATTGCGTCCACAGCGAGCCCTGATGTACATAAACACCCGCAGACTGTGAACCCTATATAAGCGACCAACAAGAAAGGATGGATCCAAAACCTTGAGAGCTTCTTCTCTCTCCTTCTTCCACTCTTGTTCGTATCCCCGATACCCTTTAGGTCCTATCTTAGGTGGATTCTTGTTCAAACTAGCTAACTGTCTACCTCACTCACTTAATCTCTTCACATAACAAAAACAAGTTTAATAGAAAAAAGGAAATGATGATCACGTAGTCGAGATGGCCTTTCACCCTCAGTACTCGATAGGACTCTTTTATCAACAAAAATTAAAACTATTTAATATGAGGTTTCATGATTGATAATTTGTGTGCAACTTAAAAAAAAACAAGAAAAAAAAACGAATGGAATTGATACCTGAAACTCTTCACTGTTGACCTTCTCACAGAATTTCTTCCACATTCTTTCCTTGACAAGATACGGGTACTTCAAAAAAGGGCTTTTCCCAGTTTTCAAAAAATTATCCCTCAGATTTGTTTTGAATTCTTTCCAAGCCTGGTTGCATTCCACAGTACAGCCTTCTTGGTCTCCTCACCCTTAATATCAGGGAATGCTTTCTGAAATACATAAGTATATATTAGTAGCCTTCTATATATATAGCATCTTTGAGAAAGGGATATAGTTGCTACAAAAGTATTTTAACGGTTCAGAATTTACCTTAACCTCTTTCCATAGAGACTCTTTCAGTGTTTCATCAACCTTATCCCACGAATCAATTAGAATACTAACCCGACATCTAGCCACAAGACCTACCATTTTACTAAATGACACCTGTCCCGGCCCAATGTTGAGTCCAAAAATATTGAAGTCAACTTCTCTATCGCCAAGAAAATTGGCCTTCTCATCCTTCTTCATAGATGAAGTAGCCCTTCTCTTTCTCCTTTTACGTGGAGCACTTGTACTACACTCTTGATTAACTTGTTCTCCAAGATTAGGTTGCTGATGATCACTCATAACATTTTCTGGATGAGGAAGGAGATCCTTATCTTGATTATCCTACACCACATTATAAATAAGTTGTTAAAAAATAATAATATCAAAGGTCATCTAGTATTCAACAATCAGTACATTACACCCACAATACGTATATAAATAAAACTGCCTAACAGACACCATCACAAAGTTGTCATCAGATCGATCAGTCCCCACGAGGTAATTAACTATCGTAGATATATCATATCAAAAGTGGTAAAATAATACAGAACTCAACAACACGTACACCTCTAGACATATGTACATAACAACTGGTTCATATGAATCACAAAACATATAAACACACTCAAAAACTAAAGGTTGCGGATAAATGCAATATATGTTTTGATTCATACACCAATTTTTGTGTTTTTTGATTGATGCACTATTGTACAACCCTATAATGCATAATTTGGATGTATTAAACAAATAATTTGTTGTATATATGATATATGATATATCAACACCCAAAAACTAAATTGTATGAACAGTTTAACGACTTGATAACATATTACCAGATAATATTCAATTTTTGGTTATGATACAAACAATCATCAACTAATTAAATGCATGCATAATTAAAACAATATACAAACTCTCGAATAATTAGCTCAACTACAATTACGATACGTATTGAAGTAGAAACACCAAATTAACACAAGTATAACATTCATTTGGTTCATAAAAACCAGACATATAAACAATCAAAAACTCAATATATAACATCAAAAAGAATTGAAATTGATACTTTACCATTATAGCGGTAGTTGGATAAAAAAACCCTAGCGACCTATTGACTTGTAATCGGGGAACGAATGAACATAACCATACAAACTTATAAAAAATTATGGACAACGATGACGGATTTTGGAGGCGGTATTAGCGAATGGTGATGGTTTTCGGTGCTAGCTTAGCTAGGTTTTCCCCGAATGGATGAAATATATAAAATTTTGGATTTTGGGTGGAAAAGGGGGTGTTACAAGTTAAGGCGGGTAGCTTGAAATTTTTGGCTATTAGCACACGGGTTTGACATAAAGAACCATGTTAAAATGTTGAAAAGACCACGATTCTTTTCAAAGAGACCGTGGCCCGCTGTGTTGTATTTCACGGAAAATTAAAACATTGGGTAAATTATATTTTTATTCCTTTTGGTTTTTCATTTTCTCACTCTCGGTCCTTTTACTTTTTTAATTACAATGGTCATCCTTATGTTTTGTGCTTTTTCTCAAGTTAGTCCTTTTACCTTTTTAATTACAATGATCATCTAAATAGTGTATGTTTTTTTATTGGTTAAACATACATTTATAACGGAACAACCCAAAATAGTGTATGTTTAACCAATCGAAAAAAATGTTAGTTGGTAGATTTAATATTTGATTAATGAAAAGTGTAGTTAGTGGAGAATAAGTAGATTCAATATTTTGGGGTTTTCCGATATTTCTCTTGATAATTTAAGGAAGAAGAGGAAGAGAAAATGAATTATAAGGGGTATATATAAGTAAAAAAATTGTAGAAAAAGATACCGAAATCAAAAAAGAAATTTAAAAGGTTAGTTTAGTCATTTATATACTAAAAGGACTAACTTGAGAAAAAGTACAAAACATAAGGATGACCATTGTAATTAATAAAGTAAAAGTTCTAACTTGGGAAAAAGCATAAAACATAAGGACGACCATTGTAATTAAAAAGGTAAAAGGACTGAGAGTGGAAAAATGAAAAACCACAAGGATGAAAAATGTAGTTTACCCTAATTTATACAGTATGTACTTATATTCTATTTATTGATTAATTATCAATTATTACTGTAGTAATAGTAAAAGTTTTAAAGTATAATAATGTAAAATTACGAATATATTGTGGGCTTGTGGCCCGCGGTTCCATACTAACTTAACTACGGTTCATTATCATAAAACCGTTTTCATTCTTTAAGTAATTATGTTGGTAATTTATAAAATATAGATAAAATTTGAAGAGTTGTTGTAAATAAAATTGCATAGTAAAAAAGTGTAATAATTTTGGTCAACAATAATTAACCACGGTTCAGTTACATAGAACCGTGTTCATTGTTTACAATTTACTCCTTAATTAAATTAATTAAATTAAATTAAAATCTATCAAAAAGGCCGATAAATGGGCTCGTTCAATTCCAATATAAATATATCCACACACATAGTTAGGTTTCACCCTTTACATCCAAACCCTAAACATGAGTATCAAATTCCCTTTCCGTGATCACAATTTTCACAGCAAAAGTAACAATACGTACGTCCTTGCAACCGCAATTTCTCTGTTTACATCCACTTATTTTACGCAAAACTGGTATGGTGGAGGGTTTAATTAGTCTGCCTCTGGAAATCAAACCATCAGACAGTAACGTCAAAGTCCAGATTAAGGATGCATGAAGGAATTCCTTAATGCTCGATAGAGCATAAATGATTAAATCCGGATGATATAAATCATTGTCAGTCGGAATTCAATCTGCTGAACATGGGTATCAAATCTGAAAGATTCAAATTAACTTATCGATGTATATGCCTTGTGTTTTTAGCTATATATTTTTCAAGATTTGTATACCCTTTTTGCTTTAATAAAGTCTATGCTTTATGATTTATTTTGAATAATTTTAATTATTATTTAGCTTTCTTTTCGAGAAAACTTTTGGCTATAAAATAGTCACATTTGTGTATATATTGTATTATATTTAATGAACGCCTTTTCTAATTTTTCACTTTTCTTAGAAAAAAATTCTGGAAAAGTGGTAATAAACGATGGTTATATCGCGAACAGAACCAACCGTGGTTATAATTTGTAAAAAACGGTGAAAAAATCCAACACGTAGTCAAAAAATTGGACCACATTCCAAGGTTTGTAAAAAATTTTTAAGGAACTTGAGAACCGTGTATATCACTTGGACCAAAGTCATTAACAGGTTAACAGTATTTCGGTCAATAAAGCAGAATTTTTTCATTTCGGTCACGTCGTAAAAAACAATGAGGAGACCACATACTCCCCAAGTTAATTGCATGTTCAAATTCATATTTATTGTAAACATAAAGATTACATAATGTAATCTTTAAAATGTTTACAATTGAAAGTCAAAGTTAGCATACACTATTTTTTATTTTTAAAATGTTTATAGTTGTTTATGACTTTGAAATTGATTTTTAAGTAATTAATTATGTTGGTAGCTGATATCGCGTAAAAAGTCACGTTTTTACTACCGATATCTCTCTCATTCTGGAATGATTCTTGACATTTGAACTCAAATAACACTCAAATTAATGAGAATCTGCCAAGAAGGTCAAAACAAGGTTGCACGATAAAAATCAAGCAAAACGGATGAAAAATGAAGATTCCACGCACGTTTGAAGATTCACGGCATCAAAACAAGATTTAAAGACTAAAGTGCCCATCATCAACATCCATCTTATCCAAGATGTTCGTTTTCAATATACGAGTCTAATAGAAGAAGAATCAACAAAAACGGATAAAGAATGAAAATTCTACGCCCGCTGAAAGATTCAAATGATTCGTACGCAATATCTGGAGATAGGAAACTCATCACGGGGATTTCTTTATATCAAAATCTTCTTTTTTGAAATGCGAATCCAACGCAAAAAGAATCGACGTAAACGGACGCATAACGAAGAAAATACGCACAAACTAAGAAACGAGACAAAAGACAGTGAACCGGGGCGGGTGGCAGCCACCAGCCATCGGCCAACCACCAGCCGCCAGCCTGCCACCTGTCCCCCGTCCCATTTCCGCTTTTTGGTCCTTGCGTGTACCCGGTGCCACACCTTTACGCGATTATAGGTACCCGGTGCCACACCTTTACACGATTGTACGTACCTGCTGCACCACCTTTTCCACCTTTTCCACCTTTTGCTAAAGTGCTCCTCAAGTTGCTAACGTGAGCCGGATTTCACCTATAAATAGGAGGCATGAGGCTTCATTTCAACACACACCATATGCATTAGTCATATTACTTTCTTACTTTCTCATTCTATTTTCTTATTTCAAAATTAGTATTAGGCTAGTTAGGAAGCTTGTTTAGGGTAGAATGAAAGCAAGGAACATCTTGTAATCTTTGTTGTACTCTTGGAGTTACGCTTATTAATTCAAGTCTATTCTTTCTCGCATTCTAATCTGGGTTCTTTCTTTCCTATTCTATCTTAATTAAATATGTATGGTTTAATTATGCTAGAATTAGTTTGTGCCATGATTAGCGAGTAGATTACTATTTTATTTGTTGTGATGTAGTTAGCATATATAATTATGGGATGACTTTAAATACTTCGTGAAATAATATGACGGCCCCTATTCAACTGTTTACTTGGTAGGGTGCTGGAAATGCTTTTAAGCAAAGTACAAACGTCTGGAAGCCAGTAAACGATCGAAGGTAGTTGTATTATAGATCGACGTTATAAAAATGGAAACTTTATGAACAGACTTATCATTTGATCTTAAACCTAAAACTTACATTCGCCTTTCGATTAACAAACGTGATTGTAACCTTGTAAAGAGGAGTCGCGAACCTTAATACTTGGTCAATAATTATCTGCGTCAAAACTATGGTTTAATTGTAACGTCACGCAAGCATCATAAAATACAATGTGATTATTTGGAATTACCATGAGTATAGTACACTTCCAATCACAATATAATTATCATGTAAAAATCACGAAGCAATTAAATTCACAACGAAAACATCGGTAAACGATTAAATCTATTGTGAACTACCATAACATTTTTTGACATGGTCTGGGTTTAACTTTCTGCTAAAAGCCGTCAGCATTTTAATTAGATTAGTTAGTTTAGATTAGATTAGAGTAGATAGGCTATAGGCTAAATAACCATTTACAAAAACCTAGGAATTTTTTAATTGTATCAAGAAAGGCAAGTTTAAAATCCAATCTAAAATGATACTCTTTCCCAACCTGTGAAACCCTAAAGTAAGGTACGCAAGAAACCTAAACGTATTCCCTCGCTTATCACTCTTAAGTTTTACTAATAGAAATTGGCAAATAAGTCCGAACATAAACCCTAAGTTAGTTGTTTATAGAACTCATAATCTTTATGGTATTAAGAACGGTTAGATGTGTTATGGACTTGCTACTCTATTCCTTTGCCCACGAGCAAATACGTTCAATAATATGGGCCACTGACTCCCTCACAGGAGAGTGTGGAGAGTTGAGCATCATCTGTCTGGTCAGAATCATGACACCTTAGTTCCTCGTGACATATTAGTTGATAACCGACTAATAGGGAATCTATTGGTTATACCATAAGTTATTGAATCTTGCAAACAATTCTAATTTATTAATCATTTTCCCGTGAAAGTCATCATCCCATATTATTAGCCAATAAACTCACAACAAATACTACTTTCCATTATCTGATTTATTATTATATTTTATTCGCTTTATTTACTTTACTTAGTTAACTGAACCAAACTCTCAACGCACTCTTTTAAAACCCCTTTATTAGAAAAGAAAGATTGATTGGATCACCTCTGTTTCAATTCGGTTTCTCTTTAAGAACGACTCTAGGTCATACTTACCATCTACTAGCCCTTGGTTCAGTATTAGTAAGTCATACTTAGACCCCAACAAAGATAAATTTAAACACACACGATCGCCAGTCGGCGTTGTCATCATACAGCCGCCGATGGGTGCCATCAGTAGCTTATAAAACAAAACAAAATAGAAAAATAAAAATTGAAGAGTTGCATGTAAATATAATTTCATAGTAAAATAGTAAAAGTAATAAAGTAATTGTAAAATTACGATTATATTGTGATCCGCGGATCCATTTTAACTTGACCACGGTTCATTGACATGGAACCGTTTTTATTGCTTTGCTAATTATGTTGCTCATTAATAAAATATAGATAATTAACCACGGTTCAGTTAGATAGAACTGTGTTCATTCTTTACAATTTAGTGATTTACACCTTAATTAAATACTCCGTATTAAAAACGGCCGGTACAAGTTTTCGTTCAATTCCAATATAAATATATATATACACGCACATAGTTAGGGTTCATCGTTTACATCCAAACCCTAAACATGTGTATTAGATTCTCTTTCTGTGATCACGGTTTTCACAAAAAAAGTAACAATATGTACGTCCTCGCGACTGCAATTTCTCTGTTTACATCCACTTCTTTTACGAAGAACTGTTGTGGAGGAGGGTTTAATTAGTCTGCCTCTGGAAGTCAAACCCTCAGACCATAAACCATCAGTGACATCAAAGTCAAGATTAAGCATAGCAACAATCATCGTTCTTTGCTTCTGATTTTAAAAACATAGCAACAAAATTTACAGAGCATGAAGAGGTCATGAAGAGAAAGTATAATATTAATGAGCTTTAAAAGAAGTGCATGTAAGAAGAAAAGAAATTGTTGCTTTCTGTTGTTTTCAAATTGGGGAAAAAGTATGCTCACATATTTTATCAATTATTTTTCATGCTGTGAATACATTCATTTTAGACATATGCTTAAAATGTGTGACACTATGTGACTTATATGCATTGGTTGTTGTATTCATTTTTATCAAAGGCCTTACTCTTTCGAGGGTAAGTACCTAATGTGTACTGTTGGTATACATTGAAGGTCATGATTCGGTTGTTTTTATCAAAGGCCTTACTCTTTCTAGGGTAAGTACCTAATGTATGCTTAGGTGTACGTTGAAGGTCATTTATGGGTAGCTACCGCATACACAGGATTTGGTTGGGTCATACTCCTTTGTGGGGTGATGACGGTTGGTGGAGATGTTTGGTTGGATTATTTCACTTGTGTACCATTTCTATATGCATTGTCCTAACTTATTATCATCATAGCAAAAATGTTTATGTTCTGGTGTCTGGTTTCAAACCTGCGAAACTCACCAACATTCGTGTTGACGTTTTTGAGCATATCTTTTCAGGTTATACTAGTGAACTTAAAGCAAAGGACAAGAGAACTTAGTGAACCTTTAGGGTTGCATTAAGAGTATATCAAGAATTGTGGTACATCATGGTTGTTTGTGAAGGCATGTTTTGCCTTATTATTGTAGTGTACGTTTGTTGTAAGTATTTGAATTCATTGATGAAATGTATGCATAACATGAACCGTCATTCATGTTATTGGCATCATGACACATTGGATATTTTATTTCATGTAGAATTCTTTATAATGATGTGTTATGATCCTATCACAGTCGTACCCCGTTGTTTCCGCTTTAGAAGGGGTGTGACAGTTAGAGACTTACCTTGGGCTTAAGCTTTGCTAGCATTCACATACCGAGCTCACGAGGTGAGTTCACAACCCCTACCTTTACTGTTTTAACTGCTTTCGAACAGGGGTAGAAAACATAGTCAACTGCTTTCACTGATTGCCATAACTTGCTTTGAGTTCATGATTGCTGAAATGTTAATTGCTCTCCCAACTATCGATTATTAATGGTTGCAATCATGTTTTAATTGGTAGCTAGAGTACTTTGAACTATACTATGAAAAGGGTTTCATACTTTACGTACCAACTATTTATAAAATGCTGATAGGCTTTTATACAAACTGATTATGACTGTGTTCATACTATTACAACTATTGCTTTACGAAATAACAATTTCATACTAAAAACTATTCTGGTATCTTACTGGAGAACGACCAATACTACTTGTAACTAGCTGAAGAACGACCAGCTGCGTATCTTACCAGAGAACGACCGGTACTTATTGTGTAACTTGTCGGAGAACGACCGACACTAACTTGGTATCTGATGTGCAAAATCTAGTTATTAAATTTGTCGTTGTAAAGTAAACAAGAAAGTACCGCGCTAGACCAAAGCACAACCGGGCAGTGGACCCTATCGTGTAGTAGTATAGTTGGGTAAGTTCGGGTTTGAACGCAGGGAACTTTAAGTTTAAGAAGTTGAAATTAGGTGTGATCAATTAGATAAAAGAAAGTAAAATGTGGTTGGGTGTGACCGAGTTGTCACGATGCTTAAAACTACAATTTATAATCAATTAGAACGGTGGACTCAGGAAGAGTCAAATTGGTTGTTTGGAACTTTCAAATATTAAAAACAATGCTTGCTTGGATTATTTTACTAGTGATTTCGGGGTGTAAAGTTATAACCGATTAGGAAATATGCCAAAGTAATACTCGTGAAACATGAACTAGGCGTTAGCTAGAACCTATTGTTCACTTCAATTACAAACCTATGATTTAATCTAGTAACGGACGTTCGCCATGGTTACTAACTTGCACAAATTAACTAAATCATTTAACACATTCCAAATTACATTCGCAATTTTGTCCGATCATTCATAGACAAATAATCAAAAGCAAATCACTAGTTGAAAACGTTCGCTATATCAATTAGTAAGTCGCCATATGGTTAAAATTCTTGAGATAAAGCCTAATTACACAAGGTTCTCCGATTAAACATAAATTAAGAGGGTTGCGTTTGTAAATCATCCACGCGACAAACATTCGCTAAAATCGCTAACTTATGTGCATTTAACTAGAATTGTTATAATCGTCAAATGCTTTGTCCCACAAATCACAATGAACTTAATGAGGTATTTTAGGTAAACAAGAACATATACTATAATTGTTTAGCTAAAATGCCGAAAGCTTTGTAACAACCACTAACTAAACACATATAAATTCATGGATGATTCAAAAACTCAAGCATAAGCTAACATCCTAGATATACACCCCTAATCAACTAGTTATTTCATCCAAGCAAACATATGAGTAACTAGCCACGCATAATCACAACAAACAAACAAATATCACAAACACAAGACAAATTCATAAATAACTTCAAATTAGATTTAAACGAAATGATACCAAAGTTGTTACACGATTGTTTCCGAGTGATGTTGTTTGATATTCCCCTCACAAAACTTCTAATAAATGTAAGTGAACTCTTGAGTGAATATGGTGAATTTTTGGTTGGTGATGGAGTAATGGTGAATTTTTTTTTAGAGAGTAAATGAAAGTGTGTTTTGTTGATGATGAAGATGATTCTCTGTGTGTCTCACTTTTTTCTTTCCTTGTTTTTCCTCTTGCAGCCCCCAACTCCTCTTGCCTTTTCCAAGAAAACGGTTGAGCATTAAATGCTCAACCAATCAAAATCGCACAACACAACAATCAGCCTCGAATTTTGCTCAGATCGAACAATAGCCGATCGGCTTTAATACCATAGCCGATCGGCTTCTGAAGACCAGCCGAACGGCTTCTTAAGGCCAGCCGATCGGCTTTCCTAGTTCAAAACATCCAGCTCCATCGAGGGAAAGTTCTGTGAAGAAATTGCACTACAACAGCCGAACTGCTAAAGATAGCAGATCTGCTGAACACTCATAGCCGATCGGCTTTGAGTTCTTTTCAGCATCATTTTCGAACCCAGCCAGCGTTGGTCCAGACTTCACCAATTCGCATGCGTTTCTAGCTTTTTACCTGAAATAGATTTCCAAACAAAATAAGTATCGGAAGTTCTTGAAATCTAATCAAATACATATGCAAAACAATGATATCGCGATAGATTTATATAGCCAAAATGAGCGATATCAGTATCTTACCGGAGAACGACCGGTGCAAACTTGTGTATCTTACCGGAGAACGACCGGTACAATTTGGTAACTTGCCGGAGAACGACCGGCACTATTTTGGAAACCGCTGGAGAACGACCAACAACATATTTTAAACTTACATTTTGGGTGACATTCCAATTCAACTTATATTGGACAACATTATACAACTAACTACACTACTATTATGGCAATACATTTCATAAACAACTGTGGTTTATCAAACTCTACTTGCAAACATAAAACCTGTGAATTCACTCAACATTATTGTTGACTCTTTACTATGTTTTTCAGGGAATTAGCTATACGTATAGGCATGCATACTATGGAACTAGGAGACCCGCGATGAAATAGGATGACATCCTACTGTGCTGCAATAACCTTACGCTCTGATATGCATGATTGTCAAATGGTGACGTCGGCGCCCCCACTAGATCTAATGCTTCCGCAAAGTATCTGATAACCGTAATTACCGAATTTGGGGGTGCGACATAAACTAGCTCTTCTTCTTACATTTTGGTCCTTCACATAATAATTACTATACTAATAATGACTTTATTAATAAATATGTAGACATTAAACATTACTTACAAAATCTTGAGGTGTTACATGTAAGGTGGTGGTGGTGGCTGGAAATGGAGCCGAGAGAGAGAGATAGAAAGGAGGGAGGGAGTGATTGAATAATTGAGAGTGTGTAAGAGTTTTAATAATGCAAGGTATGGGGGTATGGTGGTTTATGTTGGGCAGATTTTTCAAAGTGAATGGCATGGCCTCAATCTTGATTTGTCTCCCTTAATTGTATAGATATTTTAGCTTAACCAGTAAATCGTGTTACGTGTTTAAATCGTTAAATGTTACTTCGTCTAATTCTTGGTTAACGGTTATTATACGTTAATTCTTTTCGAAGTATTATATCAAATACTTTATTTTTAGTTTTAAAAATGTAACTTTTGCTTCCTTTGGTTGCCGGGTTCGATTCGTATGTTTTTGTTGTGTACGTTACATTTTATATAAAACGTATAATTGTTTTCATTTAGTCGTTATGCTTTATCGTTATAGCATAATATTTCAAAGTAAATAACTACTATAAAACAAATAGTTTTACGTTATTTATAACATTTTCGTATCACTAACATACGTATATTTATGTTGAATTCGTTCCGATTGTTTTGTACGTAATAATAAATAATCATGAAACTCGTAATATCTAACGTATTAAAATTGTAGGCTTTGCTAGACTTATCTCATGAAAATTAGTTTGAATTCACTAAGCAGGGAATTAGCCTAAGACATGCATGTGCTTAATGTACGGAAAAGAATAAAATTTTAGGGGGTGTCACATTCTCCAACTGTTAGAAAAATTTCATCCCAGAATTTAAGTCAAGTCGTGAGCAATTGGCGTGTGTCTAAAAAGACGCGGGTGTTTTCTTTGCATTTCGTTCTCGCGCTATCTTTTCTATTGTGGCGTTTCCGGTTGTCCCAAAATTCCTGACGGCTTTTGGTATTCGACTTTGAACTTTGTACAGGTCAGACATTTGCTAGCTTAGGTATCGATAACTCTTTTCTCCAAAGTTTTCTCCTGACGGTAATGGTATACGTACCAACTTTTTTGAAATACACGACCTCGACAAGGTTTTTAAATAGTCCTTAATAACTACAAAGTATAGGTCCAAGGAATGAACCTTTTTGGGTTAGGGTACATTCTGATATAGTTTACTCAGTTTCGACCAACTTACAATCTGTTGGTTTTATGGCATACTTGTTACTTAGCTTAAACGGGTTCTGTTCTTAAAGGTGGTCTAAACTTGATAAACACGAGCTTAAATCGACGTTTGAATCAAATAAAGTGGCATAATGGTTGTTTACTATGAACGTACCAGTGACGGTGTTAGGGTCCTGGCGTACATCCTGTGCTCCAATAACGAATGCTCGTCCATGAGCTGGTTGATTGTTGTTGTTTTTGTTACCACGGTTGTTGTTATTATGGTTGCGGTTGTTGTTGTTTTGGTTGTTGAGATTTGGGCACCGGTTTCGGTAGTGTTTTGGGTCACCACACTCGAAACACTCAGCGTTTTAACGATCATCGTTTGTTGGGTTGGGAGGGTTGTTTCTGCACATCTGGGTTCGGTGTCCCCATTGGTTGCAGTTACCACGGAAGAGGCAATCTCCCTCGTGGTGCCTTTCGCATTTCCCACACTTTGGTTAGTTGCCCAGGTAGGGTATTGGTTCAGCTGCGGTGGCAGTGTATGCCGTAGAGTTTCTCGAATGCTTATTGTTCTTTTGATCATGTCGGTGACTTCCTCCACTGTTCCATTTCCGTTTTTCATTCCTAGAACTTCCAACCCCAGTACCGTTCGGCTCACTCATTTTCGACACAACTTTCTTCGTCAATGATCCCAATTCTCACTGCCTCATTAGTCAATCTCTACGCTAAACTAACAACGCTCTTGAATCAGGTCGGGATGACGTGACTAAACTCCTAATTTGTGGTGCCAAGACCTATATGTACCTTTTAATGCGTTTGCACTCCGGTGTCACCATGTGTGGCACTAGGCGTGCTAGTTTTTGAAATCCTATCAAACATAACAAACAACTAACATATCGCCCAAGCAATATAACGATTACCTTTTGTGGGTTCAAGCTCGAAGCACCAAATAACCTAACATACATTTACAAGGAGAAACAAACCCGACACCAACCTCGTCTAACAAAAAGTAAAGTGACAAGGGGGAAAAAAGGTGGTTGAATCGTCGCAACCTAACATTTGGGAACCGGAGGACGACTATGTATGGCTCAAAGTTTGAATGTCGTATCTAAAGATTCCAACCAAGGAAATTC
Source organism: Pseudognaphalium luteoalbum (assembly GCA_963422505.1). Lineage (NCBI taxonomy): Eukaryota > Viridiplantae > Streptophyta > Magnoliopsida > Asterales > Asteraceae > Pseudognaphalium > Pseudognaphalium luteoalbum. The sequence goes on from OY730192.1 coordinate 29,555,819, forward strand.
GCAAAGTAGGGTTTCATTTTGTTATCTTGTTTCGGATGAGCACAATAGCCGCAACCGACCATTCATACGCAACAAGGATGTGTTGTCTTCGAAGTGGACGAAACTTAACGGTGCATGCCAAAATTGGGGAGGCATTGTGAAGCGGCTTCAAGAAAAAGTGAGAAGTGGGTAAGGTGAAGAAGATTTTTGGACACGAGCAGAGAAACAATAGAGGTTAAAATGTGAGAGTAAGGTTCAAATGAGTACACCAACTTTGAGAGAGAATGGGGGAACCCACATATTTCTGTCATGTGTCACTTTATTCTCTCTCCTTCATATTTTTAAAAATTAAATATCTCACAAACGGTAAGTCGAAAAATCATGAAAATTGCATCATAAAATTCAGCGTTTTCTCCTCTTCGATTTGCTATCCCTCAAGGCATACTTTCGATAACTTTTTTTTTCTTTCATTTTTTGGTGGGTCTTACAAATTAGTAACACATGTGTTAGTGATTGGTTATACATTTAATTTGGGGTTAAGGTTAGAGTTTAGGGTTAGGGTTAGGGTTTAGCAGGGTTTAGTAGTGTTTAGGGTTTAGTAGGGTTTAAGGTTTAGGGTTTAGTATGATTTAGGGTTTAGAATTTTATAAAGCGTTTAGGGTTTAGGGTTTGGGGTTTATGGGTTAGGGTTTAGGGTTTGAGGTTTGGGGTTTCATGGAGAAACCCCAAACCTCAAACCCTAAACCCTAACCCCTAAACCTGAAATCCTAAACCCTAAACGCAACACTTTAACACATGTGTTAGTAAATGTGAAACCCACCAAAAAAATAAAAATAAAAATCTCGTCGAAAGTATGCCTTGATGGACGGCAAATCGAAGAGGAGAAAACGCCGAATTTAATGGTGCAATTTTCATGATTTTTTGATTTGTCGTTTGTGAGATAATTGACGTTGGGGGTAAAAGGGTTTTGTACATGTGGAGCATTCTCTTTTCACACATGACATGATATTATTGGTTCCTTCATTCTCACATAAATTTCTATTCTCATTTGAACCTCAACTTAAAATGTGATAATAAAACTTTTACACATCATCAAGTGTAGAACTTTATAAAGGACCGTCAAAAGTGGTTAAATCCCAATCCATTTATCATCTATAGGTGGAACGTTCTAAAACGTCTCGAGCTGGTGAGAAAAATTTAGGGAAAACGGACGAAGAATCAAAGATTAACTAACAAGATGACGAAAACCCGAATGCCTGTCTATTCGATGATGATCCATTCTCACATAAATCTTTGAAGGAAACAAGAGCGATAAAAAATAATATCAAATGAAGAAGGACCTTAAATCCTAGTTCAGCATTTTGTCCATGCTGACGAACCACTTGTCACAACAGGACAAAATCATAATGGAAATGAACGAAGATGAAGTTTCATGAGAGGATAGGTTTGGAACTACGGCTTCGGGTCGGGATCAGGTTTCGGGAACATGAGATACTTGATTACTTTGTCTAACGCATTTTAGATTTTTAAGACTTTTAATTCATTGTTTGTATTATTTTAGGACTTACAATTATGTTTTGTTTGGGAAAATTTTGATGAATGTATTATAATTATTTAATTTTTGTTATTTATTTCAATTTATTAAATTATTTAGATCTCTTGAAAAAGAAAAAAAATTGGAAAGTGCAAAACATCGTTAAAAGTGTCTTTCACTCCTTCACCGATCAACTTTCACTCCTTCACTTTTTAGTACGTAATAGTGTTCTTATGTATATGTGTGTTCTAACAACACTTCACCGATCAACTTGCTTACCAACTATATCCTTATTTAATTTTCAATATCATTTTATTAATAATTATGAAAAGGTTATACTAAATCAAAATTAATCAATCATTACTATTATTATACTAATTATAAACATAGCTACCCAGTGAAGAGTTATATGCATCAACATCAACGTCTAACATGGACCCACTTTTGTGAGTATTGTATATGCCGTTTCAAAAAAAATCAAAAAAAAAATAATAATAAGTAAAAGTAGAAAACATCTTATATACATCTTATATACAGTTTATCTTATCCACATTCACTTCATAAATTTTAAAAAATTGATAAAATAAATGTGTTATACACAAATCATGAAACATAATGTGGATAAGATAATAGAGGGAATGATGGCTTAATAAGAGCTACAAGAGAGACATGTAATCTTAACTCCTGATTTTTATCTATATACAGATTATATACAGTTTATCTTATCGACATTCACTTCATAAATTTTAAAAAATTGATAAAATAAATGTGTTATACACAAATCATGAAACATAATGTGGATAAGATAATAGAGGGAATGATGGCTTAATAAGAGCTACAAGAGAGACATGTAATCTTAACTCCTGATTTTTATCTATGGTTTAAATTTACTATATCATAAGAACACTGTACCAGTGTATTCTAAAAGGGAGGTAATTTGTACCATTATTTTTATACTTGTTATAAGGAAATAATATACTTTTATGTTCATAAGGAACATTTCATTTCCTTGTAGAAAATTAAATCTTTTTTGTAAAAATCATCTCCCATCTTAAAAAGACTACATTTTAACAAGGCTACATCATATGCCTACAGAGATGCTAATTATTTCGCTTACTACTTCTTCCCTCTCTAAACAACATACTCCGCTAAACTTCACCCATATATTATTATTATTATTATTATTATTATTATTATTATTATTATAGTTAATTAATTAAAAAAATGAACATTTTAATACTTTACATCAAACTATTCAACTCCCATAGTGTACATAATAAGGTTTACAATCCTTTTTCTTTTTCTTAGGACATATCATCTCCAATATATATAATATTGTACTAAATTTGGTATTTCAGTGTTTTAAACCATCTTCAACCAATTCATCAATTTTCAATTTTGATGCAAAATTGGATGCACACAAAATCTGAAAAGATTTTGTATCAAAATTGTTGCAACATCAAACATTACACCAATTTTTAATGTTCCATTTTTATTTTATTTTTGTTTAAACTATCTTAATCATTTAAGTACCAATTTGAAAAAAATTATCAATTGTATTATTCATTTATGTATTTTATAGTTTACGTTACATAATAAAATGATTAAACAAATAAATAAAATTTTCAAACAAATTATGATAATTTAATCATTGCCTTATGAAAAAAATGTGAAACTATAGGAAATTAAATATAAAAGATTTACAATCAAATTTATACTCGTATGTAATAGTTTGTAATAGGGGTGAGCATGGAAAACCGAAACCAACCCAAAAACCAAAATAAACAAGAAATTGAAATCGAAACAATCGATCCATATCAATAACCGACGGTTTAGTTTTTTGATTTTAGAAGAACCAAAGTATTGGTTCGATTTTGGTTTCCTAAGGATAAAAGAACAAAAAACCCGAACCAAATCATACGTAGAAAGACATATACTTCAAATTTTATACTTTCGATTATAGCTTTATAATTTGTATAATACAAATAATATAGACATTAAATTCTTATAACTTAAATCCTAGTAGGTTGGATCATTTAAAAATATCTTGTAAACATATGATATGATACTAAATGTTTGAATTAATTTATTGGGCAATAAAAACTAGCAAAAGAAAATGGGCTTCATTAGCAGGCCCAAAAATATCAAAATAGAGAAAAACCAAAAAAAACAAAAACCAATCCAAAACCGAATTCAAGACCGAAAAAAATGAACCATAAAAACCGAACAGTTTAAGTTTTAAGTTTTCAGAAACCGAAGTTATGGTTAGGTTTTAGCCAAAACCGACCCCAACTGACCCATATTCACCCCTACTTTGTAAAGTCGAACTAATATAACAAAGATGAATTAAAGTAAAGCTAAATGTGAAAAAACCCACCAAATACATACTTGGATAATATGTAAATGATGAAAGTTTTTTGGTGCAAAATTTGATGCATACTTGGAGACGAACCATATTTGGTGTAAACATATTCTTTTATTACAGCAAATTTAATGCAATGTTTGATTCGTATGTGGAAGACTAGTAGAATATCCTCGCAATGCGGCGGAAAAATGACTATTAGCTTCACGTTTATTCGATATTAGAGTATAAAATCAAGATTAAAATTTATATGACGATATACTATGATTTGGTGTTTTTAAAGAGTAAAAAATAACTATTTCCCCTTTTTAAAAATCGTTAAAAAGTGTGTGTCTAAAATGTCGTTGTGAACTCGATAGTCAGGTTGAGAGTTACTAATAGCTAAGTGACTACTTGAGAGGTACGGAGCCGTTGGTTGGGTTGAGAGTTTAACTATCAATACCTTTTGAGTTTAACTAAATATTATGTTTCCAAAATTGTAATCCCAATATTTGATTTAAAACTTGAAACTCTAGAATATGGAAATTGATTATATCAAAACAAAATGAGGAATGTAAATAAACCTGTAAACTTATAATCTCATATAAAAAGACATTATATAGTTCGTTTCTATTTTTTGAAAACACTTAAAACTTATCAAATTTAGAGAAAGTTGATTTTGATGGATTTAATGGCAGAATTTTACTCCAAACAGTCGACAAACTGCTTTCCGCAGTTTGCTAATGTGTTCGTCTCGTTTATATCTTTCGGTACATAATTGATAAATCGCGTAACTCCTTACGGTTTAAAAGTTATGTCATGTTTAATATATTTGTATTAGATATATAAAAAGAGCTAACCAGTATATGTTTAATGTCATATGCTTGTTAATTTAATGTTTAATAATGATAGTATTAATTAGATTTTAATATATATAGAGGTATATTAGTAATTTCAAGTAGATTTTTAAAATATCAATAGTAATGTTATGGGCAAAATAGTAAAATCTATATAAATTAGTATAGATATAGATATAAATTAGTTTTATTTAATATATATTTAATGTCATATGTTGCATAGTTAGTGGTTTAATAAAGATAGTATTAATGAGAATTTAAGAAATGTAGGGCTATGTTAGTAATTTCTAAGGATTTACCAAAAAAACTATTAGTAATTCAAGGGGTAAAGTAGTTATTTCTATTATAATGAAAAACACTTGAATGCTTTATATAATATTATAAGTATTCCATAGAAAAATAAAAAGATAAATAATCAATACCACTCAATATAATTCAATAAGACTTGCTCTTTTCATATCAAACAAGCTACCAAATACAAATTCATCATAAATATTGTCTACAAAAACCTATTTTGGCCATATATAATAAGAGGTAGATACGTGACAATTAATGTTTCGTGAGGGTTATCTAATATAATTTGCTAGCTTTTTAAAAAAAATGTACAAGTTTTTGGCAAAGAGAACTCTTAGAGCTGAGTTTCGTTACAAATTAGTTTCTACATTTTTCTTTTTTCATATTTCTCAAGAATGAGAAGTGTTGTACTCTCTAAAAAAGAATTAAAATTTAAAAAACATGTTTAGTTGTAAGATGTGGAGTTTTCATTTTCAAAGGAATAATAGAGATGGAAAACTTAGAAAACCATCAAAAGTAGTTTTCAACTTTGTAGTTATAAAAAGAAAAACAAGGATTTTTCTTTTTCGTTTAGAAGGGTGTTCAATTTTTTTTTAAAAAAATAATTTTATATTTTTTGACGGAACTGATAGATACAACATCAATTTGATTAATACAACAAAACTGTGCATTAATGAGTTGTACTGTATGTATTAATTATGTAAAATTTTGTTGTATTAATAAAAAGTTACGTTGTATTTATCAACAACCCTTTTCTTAGGGTTTATTGTTTCGTTATGTACTAAACTTTACACTTTTTACTATTGTATGTGACACACTTTCATTTCCTCTATTGTATGTAGTAAATTTATTAATATGGTCCATTGTATGTATTATTTTCTTTTTGGGTAAGGTCAAAAAAGAAAACTTTCCTATTTGGGCTTTACCCAAAGTGGAAATTTAACATACAATAAATTATATTTGCAAGTTCAATACATACAATAAATTTTTTCAAAGTTCAATACATACAATAGTAAAATGTACACAACGAAATAATAACCTTTTTTTTTACGGCAACCGACCCTCTAGATCCGGCTACCTGAAGGTCACCTCATGTACGTCCGTACCCATGTTGGATTTAATAAAAACTAATTAAATGGCAATACGAAATTATAAGCTAGTTAAATGAATAAATATCATAAGCGTACGTGTAATGATAATGAAAGATGATAAAAATATAAAATAGATATTATAAAGTTAAGTATATGAAAGTACAATTTATAAAGGTGTAATATCATTGTGTGCATTAACTACTCGAATTGATATTTTGTGTAAAAAACTTGTTATATATAACTATTGTATGTATTCAATTTGTAAGGATTGCACGTAGCACTTTGTAAAGATACCAAGCAACAAAATGATGATAAATCACGTACAGTAACAACAAATAACAAGTTTATTACACACAATATACGTCTGAATAGTTAGGTAGACTGTTAAAACTTAATTAATTAATTGTATTTTCATTGGTATAATTATTATAATGTATTATACAATACAAACATAAATATTTAAGGTCAAAATTGAAAAAGAAAGATTTTGTAAAGTTAAAATTGGAGAATAATTTTGACAGAGGGGTGGTAATTCACAAACATACGAAGTAGAGGTGGCAAAATGAATGGGTCGGGTCTCAGGTCTAGATGAGTTTGGGTTTAAATGGGTCCGGATCTAGATGGGTCATTTAGAAGGATGGGTCTAAACGGGTCCGGGTCAAATGGGTCTTGGGTCAAGTCGGGTCATCGGATTCACCAATTTTTTTTTATTTGAGTAAAATATGAAAAAAAATGAAATGAGGTGGGAAAAAAAATTACCAGCTAGACCCATCCAAACCCGTTAGTTAATTGTTACACAATTATAAGTTATATTGAAAAACTCATTTAGACCCATTCAAAAAATGGAGATGAGACCCAACAAACTCATCCCCTTCTAAAAATTAACCAAATTGATCCATAATTAATCAATTGGTCTAAAATTGATACCTCTCATACGGAGTGATTCATATTCATGTTTATGTTTCCAATTTCATGTATGTGGATTTCATGTATATAGGAATCTAGCCTAGCTATGTAGGTATAGAAAATATTAGAAATTGGACTTTTGGTAAAAGTTACAATTGACAACGCGTCTTCCTTCTAGACGAAAAAGACTTTTTCGTTTACTTTGTTATTTTCTATTTGCTTAGTTATTAGCTGTACTTGGACTTGTTGAAAAAACTTTGTCTCATAGTAATAGATTCTTTTTCATCTCTCTCACACATAATTATATACTGTAGTATGATTTGTCATGTGGTAAATTACTTGGAATGATGGTAATCGATTGATATTTTCATCATCATATTTGATAAATTCATCATGTTGTAACAGGTTATACGGTACAATTAATTAATGCGCTTTTATGATGAAATTATCAAATATGATGGTGGAAATATCATTACCCATCAAATATACCACCCATGTGACGTACTATCACAACAACATTAAACCCTTTAACAACTTTCAAAAGTTACATGAGCTTATAATACATAAAATTATCTCAATAGAATACCCATGATTTAAAGCCTCCGTTTGATTAAAAAAATAATTTATGAAGTAATAGAATCTACCAAAGGAATTGAAATTTGATGGAATTGGAATTTTATAGAATTTGAATCCGATTCAAAGGATTGTGATTCTGAAGGAATTAGATTATGTCATGCGCATTCAATTGACACAGAATGGAATTCAACTACTAAAATTTTATATTATAATATAAATATTAATTATATATAAATATAATATAAATTATAAAAATTTAAATATAATATATAAATTTAAAAAATAAAATATAAATATCTGATGCAAAATATATGAGTGTATTGAGTTTTTTGAAATGTAATTTCATTGGTTTTAAATGTAATTTATATAAACATTAAACATCTTTACCAATAATATGAACTTGTAAACATATATGACATTGTTATATTTTATCATGTTGAGGAGATTTTTCAAAACTCGGATGTAACTTTTTCAATGGCTCATGATATTTTCATCGTAGAAATTGATAAATCCACCATAACAGTGCATCAATTATGTCTACGTTATAACCAGTTAATGCATTGTTGTACGTGGTAAAAATATCACCACCTTTTTTTCAATAGTTACAAATGAATTCCCATTTTTATTAAGCTACCCTATGATTGGTTATAAATCACAGATAAAGGATATCCATATGAATCTTTATCGTCAAAGCTAATCATTTAAAATTGAAAAATCACAATAAAGGGACCACTAACCATCTTAATCAAGCTAGCTTTGACTAACCTTCTAAACACGAACGTCAAAGTTATTCAACTTGTTTTTATGAATTATATGGATCTTATCTTATAGTTATCCATACGGATCTTTGTCAAGCTAGTCCCCGCTCCTACCATTCTAGTTAGTTTTACACGATTTTAGAAGGCGCCACCGGTTTTGAGGCTATCGCTAAAAGATGCCTAAAACAGGATGGTTCTGAAGTCGGGGCTAGGTAACATGCTTCGGATCACGTTTTACATTTTCTTAAAAAGATAACTAAAAAAGGTTTTTTATTTTTTAAATACCCTTTCTTCACAATCGATGGTTATGAAGTCGGGGCTAGGTAACGTGGTCAGGATCACTGGTTGCATGGTCTCGGTTGTGTGGCCTAATGACCAAACGTGAAGTTGACTTTGATAAAAAGAAAATTTATGTGTATTCTTCAATGTCGACATTCATGTATCGAACTAGTCCGATTTTCATTGTGGTAGATGGTAGTGAACTTGTTATTCATTGATATTATATGTAGCTTTTGGTAATTTAAATGTGTGTCAATGGTAAGAATTAACATGTGATGGCATTATAAACTGTCATGTTACAACAAAGAAATACATGCGCAATAAATTAGACTTTTATTACACACAATGTAAACTCGGATAATCTATTGTATTGTATAACTATGTAGGTTAGGTATATCCGTATATTTCTTGGATTTATTTTGCGAACTTGTTTTGTGCGCCTACATTGTGTTAGGCTCGATTTGTTGGGTTGAGTATTTGGGCCAATTGTTGGAATACTATTTAGGCCCAATGTTGTGTCAAATACTTCAACGTGTCCGGCAGCCGGCTTGTATAAACCTATATATTATGATTTATGCCAATGCCATTACATATTTAAAGTTTTAAACCCTTGCGAAAACTTTTTTTTTTAGGGTCATTCTTAAAATTCAAAATTATTGATCGCCATCTTCTTCAACAAACATGTATAATGTCTCCTAATGAACCTAGATTGACATCTTACTATATTAGGAATTTTTTCGATTATGGTGCCATTCCATCGTATTATGATGCATGTGGGAATCAGGTTTTAGTCTTATAAATTTACCATATTATAACAATAAAAAATAGTTTATTAAAAATAGTATAATCGATTATAGTTGATTAAAGATTTATAATTAGTTTAGTAATATTTATGGACAATTAATTTAACTCCCTTGAATATGAACTAGTCTAGAGAGATGACCTCACACTACCTTTTATAACTAGAGATGAGAAATAAAAGTAAAAAGCTGAATACATAGAATAGAAAACATACATTTTTATTGTTGATTGTTAGTTGTTCTTTTCTTCATTGCGTGTTACATGATGAAACTCAAAATTGCGTCCATTTTTATGTAAGTAATCATTATTTTTTTAGACCCATACCTTAGGCATACGACACCATGTATAGAAGGAGATAGGAATTTAAGCCAACACTTACTAAGATCACAACGTGAAATATGTTGTATTGGATCTTAAAAGAATAGAATCTACTTATAATCGACGAATTGTGATCTTAGTTATAATCTGATCCGAAAGAGTTAGAATAGCTAAATATACAGATAGATAGAGTAAATTACACCAATAGTCGCTAAATATATAGATAGAATAAATTACACCAATAGTCATGTGGTTTGTAGAAATTTACACCGATCATCCTTTAACTTTAGAAATTACATGAACCATCCTTATGGTTTCATAGTCTGCACATCCACAGTCTTTAACATCAACGATCGTTAATAAAGTCCGTTAAATCATATCATGTGACTTGCACATGAGGGTAAAAAAGTCATTTTACTTGCTTTTTGATATTGTATTAGTCAATCACTTAAAATTTTTTACCACTACTCTTCTTTTTCTCTCATATCAACCCGTGTCAAAAAACTCCATTATCACCTTCCCAAGACACAAACACACTAACAAATCCTTTTTCCATTTTTCCGGTGATCATTCTTTTGATGACAAGAAACACATACTATCGTCTTCTTCCTTACCCCCATTCTTCTATCTAAGAACGAATACTTGAAAAATTATATTCAAGGTGGTGACCGGAACCATAACTTTGTCGTCATTGTATTTATCTCCTTTCCAAACACAGTTTCCAACACCGTCACCAAGAGATTACCCCCATCATCTTCTCCTGCGATGAGTGTTGGGTGCAATTCGTCCTAACAAAGTGTGTTGTGTTTGATTTGACGACTTTAAAAAGATTCGATCGTGAAGAACTTACATGGTTGGTTGTCTAGTTGGCGAGGTTTTGAAAAAGGAGTGTGAATTTAAAGACATTTTCACCCTCATGTACAAGTCACATGTTATCAGTTAACGGATTTAATTGACGATCGTTAGTGTTAAGGACTGTAGGTGTGCATTGTATCAAACCATATGGATGATCCATGTAATTTTAAACGTTAAAGGACGATCGTTGTAATTGTTTACAAACTACAAGACTATCAGTGTAATTTACTCTATCGCTAGTGATTTAATCAACATACATTATGTTTATTTTGTTGAAACACTAACCCTTTGTTAAGGAAGGTGATAAATACAACAAAAGAAAGTTATTCATACATCAAATTTTGCTATATTATATTTATACTATAAGCAAATAATTGTACAGTATCGTATATGAATAAAGTTTTTTTTATTCAACCACCTTTGTTAATCCTAGTGGCTTAATCAATTCGTTTACTAATCTTAAATAATAAATTATATATAAGAAACTTCTAATGATATCATCAACATTTTAATTAGCCAATAAAACTGATTGATTTTATTCAACTATATCTAAAATTACAGATGAATTATTAATAATTTTTTAAAAATACCGTTCTATAAAATTAACTCTACTCCTATTTCCTTACAAATTAATGAATTACCAATTTTTGTGATAAAAAATCTTTGATTTAATAATTGAGAGGTGAGTTCTTTTAAGAATGCTAAAAAGGTAGAGGATGGAAAAAAAAATAGGATTATTTCATTTCTCTACAAAACTCACTTCTTTTTTCTACCCCCTTAGTTAATTATCTCATAAACCGTAAGTCCATAGTTATAAAAATTACATATTTGGAACCAACGCATTTTTCTCTTCGATTAGAGATGTCATAAGATATACTTTCGACGAATTTTTTTCTTCGCTTTTTTTACCGTATTTCACAATATAATCACATGTGATTTATGATAAAAAATTAAAATTTGTTTAGGATTATTTATTCATGGTATTTGCTACTTAACATGAGATTATAACTTAATATTCACCCACATTAATAGTTATAAATAAAAAATTAAAAATTGTAATAGTTTTCATTAAAAATCACATGTGATTGTTATTTGTACACTTAATCACAAGTGATTTGTTATATAATCACATATGATTTTCATTTAAAAAATGATATTTGATGAGAAATTTATCGATATATGATAATTCATGTATGATTTCAATTTGATTTTTACTTGATTGTATAATTCTTAGTCAATGATTTGAAAATCCGTATTTTTTTACTCTTTAAACACATGTGATTGATAGTTCGATATTCAATCGTATGTGATTACACCTTAATTTTTCATGTCTTAATCTCTTTACATCATCAATGATTTGAATTTAAAGTTTAATCGGAAATATAAACGGGTGTGATTATTTTTTAGTGTTAAATCACATGTAATTTCACATTAAAAGTTTCTAAAACACAAAAAAAATGGGGAAAAAAACTTAGTCGAAAGTATATGTTGTCGGATTTAGAATCGAAGAGAAAAAAACGCCGATTTCGAATATGTAATTTTTATAATTTGTAGACATACGATTTATGAGATATTTAGCTTTGAAAAAAAAAGATGAAAATAAATATTTAAAATGGGAAAATCCTATTAATTCCTCATTTTTCTCCTTTTTCTCCTTTTTTACCATTTTTTTAAACTTTTCTCTAATAATTGATTAATAAATATACCCTTTTCGTAGTTATAAATATTAGTTTGTTCTGTGTATATATAACACTCGAAAATCAATATATCTTCTCGCTAACAATCCCTTATTACTTTTTAGAGTGTAATTGTGTAAACTTTATAAATTTTACTAATTTATCACAAATTTTGTATTGTGAATACGTTAGAACATGATTTTGAATGATTGAGTAGAATCTTAAAAGATCCCGATTTCATCTTAGGATCCCCGATCTTGCAAAGATCTCAATTCAAAAACCTCTTTTAAACCAATTTCATATGAGATTTCTTTGTTAAAATTTCAGTGGTAACTTGCCGAAATCAGTTTATGGTGTGTAACTTTGATATACATGTGTGTTTTCGATCTCATCCTTTAAATGGTTTCAACATGGACGCATGACTATTCCATGATGATTTCATTATATCTGTTGTACAAATCAACTCTTAAAAGTTGTCATTATATCGCGTTTGTAGTTTTTCAATTAACTCGGTTTTTATGGGTTTCTTTTGATTTGTTAATGTGCATCAATCTTTGGCAAAAACATCATATCTGTTTTGCATATCAAGTGTTTGTGTTTATGCCTCAGTGAAAACGCTTTTGCGTCGAGGGTTTTTTTTTTTTTTAATGTACTCAATCTTTCAGTGTTGTTAAATATTTTTTTATTTTTTCATAGGTTGATACCCTCTTATTTAAAGTAATTCTCACCTTCAGACGTTAATACATGTCGATTGTCCGGGTATGTACCGGGATTCATGAAGCAAGAGAAATTTGTGATAAAAATCCGTTAATAAGATTGATTTTATCCTCTCTCTTTGTTAAAGATTGGACCTGTCATCATCAGCTCCATAACTTTTGGACCTAATGAGATCGCATTTTCAGATAAAGTATTACAGCTTAAACTAAGCATCTTAAAGTGGTACATTTTAGTAGAGGTTAGTAAAAAGAACATCTGGAGAGAACCTCTATCAAAATTTAGTAATGTACCACTGGAGATGCTCTATGAAAAACAAGTAGCTCATCTATTAAGCACCCCGGATCCTAACATAGAGGACAATGTTGGTTAGTGATACGATCAACAAAAAGCTGAGTTACAAACTTGATGAGTCTCAAATGGTACAAATGAAGCAGATATACATATATATAGATATATGGCTGATACATGAGCTGGTTGATTTGAGTACCTATGCAAGACCTTTTTTAGTTTTCAGTAACAGAAAGAGGGGTGCTAAGAATGGATGCTCAAACCACTTCGGATGAATATTTTGTTATGCCATGTTCAGGTTTGTACTTCAAGAAGTTCTAAAACGCTTCAATGCTTCATGTATTAGGCGTCAAATTTGCTAAATTTATGTAAAGATTGTCAATTTGGGGTTCATATTCAAGGGGTCAAATGGGTCATCCAGGACAAAAGTCATAGAAGTGTTTTAAAATGTTAAAAACCTCATAAGCTGTCAATAAAACTAGCTTATATAATTGTTGAAAAAGTAGATTATTAGAAAATAGAAGGTTGAAGGGCTGCCCCCGCCCTACCCAACGTGTTTTTGAAAAAGTACACTTCTTTTCTGATCAACATTTTGAGGTGAATCGATATACTAGTTCCATGGCCCAATTTTTGTTATTTCAATTCGTTTATTTATCTAATGTACCCACACTTCCTTGTCTTTTAATTATCCAGGTATATGGCAGGGGATAGATAAAAGATAGATCCTGGAAACGGGAAAATATCACGTGCAAAGAAGGTTTTATCGGAAGACATACTACAGAGATATCATTATTGGCATATTGCACTTGATGGTCAAGTAGAAGTTGTACTGGATAAGCGACATGAAGAAAGGTGATTGCGAGTTTGTACATTAAGGATAATTCTTAATTAAGGATATATCTCTTTCTTGATTGTTGGTGACAGTTTATATATTTCATGAATATCCTCCATGGACTAATAGTGTTTCGGGTCAATCTAACCATACATTTTTGCCATCTCTAATCCTTAATTAAGCGACATGAAGAAAGGTGATTGCGAGTTTGTACATTTTTGCCATCTCTTTCTTAATTAAGGATATATCTTTTTACCTCTTTTGACTTTTAGCCAACCTGCCCGATCTATGCATTTTTGCCATCTCTAATCCTTACCAATTAGTTATATGAGAAATGCAACATAACCAAGATTCCTACATTTTATTTATAAAGCGCATTACAACCTCCTTAGAAAGTTGTTTAGTTACCAACTTGTGTAGACCGTACTTATAAAAGGTCAATATGTGCCATGTAATGTGCAGATAGAAACTTGAAACAGATAGTTGAAGTTGGTAGCCTCACATAACTGTTGAAGTTCCTTTAAAGGTGCAGTTTTGACATATCAATTTGCAGAATAGCAGCTGCGATTATGAACATTTCAATGAATGGTAAATCTCCCCCTCATTAAGTTTCATCATGTGCAATAATATATCAAAGGTACATTATCTCTATGTTTTGGCTTTGTGGTAATAACTATACGTAATTTTGGTCGTTTATGTACAAACTAATCAGGAGCTTATAGTTGTTCAAGGTAACTAGTCTTCTAGCAATGACTGCAGGTGATGCAGCTGAGAATACCCAGACTTCCCCAGACCTTAAGCATGATAGCTGAAGCTATTACAAGTTTATGTGGAAATGACAACACCAAAGCAATTCAAAATATTATTTGTCAAAATTTCGTTCATTTATCTATTTTTATAAATATATAGTGTACTTTTCATCCCCAGATTATATCTAGAGGTTTTTGGTCCATTGTAAGCTATCTTTTGACTTGGCAGTTACAACTTACAAGTATATCCCAACTTTTAGATTGTTATTTAATTCTTAGAAAACATACATTTGCTTTTCATACATGATTGTTAATCACGGTTGTTAGTCTTTAAATGTAAAACGGAATATTGTTGTCATTGGCTAAAGGCCCTAATGCTATCTATTAATTACAAAATCAATTTAAATTCCAGGTATCTTATTCATATTCAGTATTCACTATCCAAGATGGATAAAGATATTAGATTGCTAGCCCAAACGAATGAATTGTTGACTACTTTTAGAAGGGACTAGCTATTGGCTTGCTTTCAAGGTGCAGGCTCTACATTAAAATGGGCCAACTTCCATTAGCCTTAGAACCCAAATCAAGAAAAAAGTATACTTCAACTTTCAATTTTCTATATGTGTAAAAGTGTCACGATAATTTTCTTGCATCCAATAACTTTACAATTGATTAACACTTTCTCTTCTTTTGCCTTAATGATATAAAGGGAAAGCCATTGCTAACTTGCATCATCAAATATACATACACCTTCCGAAGTTGGAGGTCAGAAATATATGGCTTCTATACATGTGCGGTTAGTTGATTGACCTTTCCTCATAGCATTTCCCTATTCCTGAAAAGCCTATATCTTACTGATATATAGTATTCTTGTTCTAGTGCTGCTAACGTAAGATTGTTAGTGTGAAGAATACTGTGGGATGCACTGTAGTATTTCTGTACTGGTGTAATAATTATGCAGCACCCTTTACTACTGATTAGCTATCCATGAACACTTGGGATGTGTATACAGCATTATAGCTACTACTATACTAAGTGGATCCTTTTTGCTAATTCTGTACCTAAAGAATTTGATCATTGAACCTAGCTTAGACTTTCTTTCGTGCACTATATATGATACTAGAGAGCTAGTTTACAATCATCATAAGACAAAGATGGGCACTAGGATATCAGAGATTCCACTTGTTTTATTTTTCTTATAGTGAACCTCTTTTCGAATGTTCTCTTATTGTGTCTGTTGCAACTTGCAATTTAGGTTAGCCAGGTAATGGACACACCATATGTATGCCCATATACATTTAAAAGGTGATGGAAAAACGATTAAAACGGAAAGTGAAAGCTTCCGCAGTTTGCTTAGCTTAGCCCCTTTACCCTTTCCGAACTTTGTTAGTTTTATGTAAAAAGAGGTTCACACATACTTGATGATGTGCGTGGACCAATAAGTGTACTATAGATATCATGCATGGTTAACATTTTTGTTAAATTGTCTGTTCATTACTATCTCCATCAAATTTCGTTATTTGAATAACACATGTACACAAAACGTAGCTGAGCTATGCATGTAAAGCACATAAGATACGTAACTTGATGCAGGGAGCTGGAGAACTAATGAATGAAATCTTAGAAAATGAGAGAAGTCATTTTAATTATGGTCCGAAAAATTGAAAATATGGAATGACTCGGCAGTCTATATTTCATTTGTAATATATGCTTAATGAAAAATCAATTGGATTTTTTCTAGAGAGAGATATTGCTGCTTCAATGAAGGGTAGCTAGAGGGACAAATTACCCTGAATTTCAGTCACATTCATTGGAAGATTGGGAATGACTTGAAATCTTAAAAATTATGTGTGATACATGAATGAGAATATATATATATATATATATATATATATATATATATAGTGGGAGGTTCAAATGAGAACCACTCTAAAGTTGAAAACTTTGAGAACCACATCAAATACGTGTTTGTTCACATGTGATTAACTTCAATCATATGTGAACATTGATGTACGTTTAATTGAAAAAGGAAAAAGTAAAAAAAAATCTAAATTTATATCGAAAAACGCAAAAAACAAATATATGTTCACATGTGAACGATAATGTGAACAAATCGGTTAAAATGTGTTTTTCGATATAAATTTAGGATTTTTTTGACTTTTTTTTTTTCAATTAAACGTACATCAATGTTCACATTTGATTGAAGTTAATCACATGTGAACAAACACGTATTTGATGTGGTTCTCAAAGTTCTCAACTTTAGAGTGGTTCTCATTTGAACCTTCCCCATATGTACATAAATATCCAGAAATCCTTTTTACAATTTATCAGAACAGTCATTATTTAAAAGTTTCTGGGGAGGGTTATTGCATTTTATTACAGGGTAGTCAAGAAGCAGGTTCAATCTGAAATTGACTATCTGCCTTATTTTCACAAGTTTCTAAAACATAAATGAATTGATGATATATGTGTTAACTCTCTATCTCAGTTCCACTTAAGCAGTAAGATTGGTGTGATACTAAAACATGAATTGCTTGCAGCCCTTGTAGAGTGCGCTTGACTGACTTTGTGTAGTAAGAGAATATTTATACTTTTTAGTGTTCTTTCTTATCGCGATAAGAGAATCTTGTTGATCAGGTGTATCACAACTTGCTTTTTTTGGGTAAAAGGATGAAGAAGTGGTGCTTGTTGATCTCATGAAGACAATGTAACAGTGCGTGGGTGGAAGCTAATGATGGGAGGCGGCATGTAGGTTTGTTTTAATGATTCCTTCTAATGCTGTATACAATCAAGTTTATTCTGCTAAAGTGTGATCAACGCAGTAGTATAGTTACATTTTACTTTTTATACTTCATTTAAGGAAAAAATATTGACAGTCAGAAAGAAAGTCCGTGCAATATATGCTATAAACTTCATTTAGTTTGGAGAAGAGGTATTAACTATTAAGGTATCACTAGAAGAATATGCTCTTTCTTGAATCTGGATATCCGTATATATATAGGGTCAAATGATTAATGGGATAATATAATTTATAAACTGGGACCATGAATCTTTAATCTCTTAGCCCGAGTATATGCATTGTTGATCATAAAACAAGTTGATGGTATATTGAAAACTGTAATAAGTTTCCGTATTTCTAGTGGCTTTTCTAGTAGTGTGTTTAGTCATATATTGAGAACATATGATCTATGCAGGTTGTTGATACACTTAAAAATTACAAGCTCATGGACACTGCATTCTGAAACATAATACAGCCAGAAGAAACTGTCATTAGATGCTGGTATTGCATCAGCTAGCTATTCTGTATTCTCTTAAGTGTCATCAGCTAGACGTACATTTATAGTATATATGGTCGGTATGAAACATTATGAGGCACAGGACATGTTGCGCACTTTTGATCAGAATGTTTCGAAATTGGTTGTTTGCAAACTGCAAGAAGTTAAAAAGACAGTTAGCATGTATATATTGCTGTAAATCTAATTAAGTGCTGCCTGCACCAAGTGAAGCCATAAAAAGCATACTTCACTAGCAAATAGCAATATGTGTGTTGTTGTATTATTATATATCATATGATATATGATGTATCCCATGACTTAATTCATGTGGCCAAAGATGTTCCCACTAACACCTTCCTTTCCCTTACCACCACCCCATTATAATTAGCATTTTATTGGTTGGATGTGGAAGAAGTGGATCAATGTCTAAAGGTAATGGTGCCACCACCACATCAACAGTTGCAGCATTTCTATATATTATTAACATCACTATTACTATTACTATTATTATCATATTATTAGTGGATGGATTTCCCTAATTTAACCCTTTAATTAATCTCTGTATGCACATATATTCTTGGTACCCAGTACCCACACGGTTGTACATTCGCACCCACACGTGTAGTTATATACATACGATTTTATTGTACGTTGTTTTAACTGTCTCCTAGTCTATATACACACGTACACACAGTCACACAGACGTTTAAGGCCTTGAGGGGAAATGGCGCTATATATTAATGTCCAAAACTTGCTAAATTTCCTGTAAATCGTTTCGTACTACATGTATGTTTGTTAATATTGATATACCAAGATCGAATCATTGTTAATAAGACGTACATATCCTATAAATTATTGGCTAACTTTAATATTAATAATGTTGTTTTGATATACAGGCTTAATTGTTTTAGACAAGTACATATAATATTAATATTATATGCTACTAATTGTTTTACTTGAGGTTTAGTCAGTCTTAGCTAAATAATAAGCAAACAGTACTAACCATTTACTCTAAGAAATATTGAGAAATATAAAACGTGGATGAACACCTAGGATTCTCCAATGAGGTCCCAGGTTAACTTAAATTCATTATTTTGATACGTTTTTATTAAAATAAGTTAAATGGTTTTTAAAATAATTTCCTGGAGATAGACGTGTACTAGTTTAGTGGGAACTGTAATATACATGCACATATATAATGCAAAGCTGACGTAGATTACACAAGCTTAATTGTTTAAGATCTTGTGTAAGAAATTTAAGTAGATGCCGCGCCGTCTCTAAATTTTCAAGGTCTGTGCAAATCCGAATTGGTTAGCGAAAGAAAAACTTATCTCTAGCTGTAATATGTTCTCTAGCTAATCCATCTTGTTACGACTTAATCAACTTTGAAACAACTATCTATACCTAACATGTTCACTTTGTTCACTTTTTTCTCTGCAATTATATATCAAATAATCTTAAACTATATATAGGAAACATCTTTATAACATCATCATTTAGAATTAAATTTCAATTGAACAATTAAGTCCCTATATTTTACTTAATTTTGAAAACAAAACCCTAATTTATTATTGATAATCTAAACTTAAGTTATATAAATCAACCTACGTAATCTTATAAATACTATTTATGAAATATTATTATAATTTAAAGCTTTAACTATTCGGATACTTTTTGTAACCCATGTATATTTATTTTATTTTGAAATTAAAAACGTCGATTATCATGTGATTACATTTGTTATCTTCACATTCAAATTAACTAATGTTTTAACACGATTACATGTTCAACAACTTAATAAAAGTTGAGATTTAAAACTTAGATGACTCGTGATATACACCGATCTAAGTACTAGTTATAATTATATACGACATACAAACATGCATATTTTGATGCTTCTATAATTCGGAAGTCATTGGAAGTCGACCACATCGCCTAGTCTCAAAGATGACCACGTTTTAATATAAATTATGTATTCAAGGTTGAATTAATGGATGATTAGGATTCAACCCAAATTAGGTTTCAAAGTCTACTAGGTATAAACAAAGTGGGTTGGGTCCATGGGTATTTTGATTTG
This sequence comes from Pseudognaphalium luteoalbum, assembly GCA_963422505.1. NCBI lineage: Eukaryota > Viridiplantae > Streptophyta > Magnoliopsida > Asterales > Asteraceae > Pseudognaphalium > Pseudognaphalium luteoalbum. Next base: position 29,576,022 of record OY730192.1, read on the forward strand.
TCTATCTTGAATTAACGATACAAACACATGCAGTAAATAAGTGTAATGAGTGCATAAGACGTACATATCCTATAAATTATAAGGGTGTACGTTTATACAGTGTTCAATTATTTAAAGTAAATACTATATAGAGACGTACCTAATTGTTTTTCCAAATGCATATATGCATTGTCTTAGCGCTTAAATAATCAGTAATTAAAATTAAAACTAAATAATAAAATGAATCTTGATACTTAGTTCTAATTTGGTTTCATTGTTGAGACGTCATGCATGCACTAGTTATTGATCATCTAATAATACCTACGTCACGGACTTCCACTTAATTTAATGAACATATTGTTTGATTAATTCCCACAAAATCAAGAGATAAACCCATTGTCTTATTTATTTTATTATTTAAAACATATTAATTAAAATTAACGAGTATAGTGTTTTTCTCTTTTGAGAATGTCTGTCAAGGTGTTGAAAGGGTACATACTACACATGTATGAGAACGGCCCTAGCTAGCCAGTGATCACTTGTGAAAGGGTGGTAATTCATACAATACATAAAATACCTTTTATAATATTATAATGTACTTCCTTCGTCCCATAATAAGTGTCTCACTTATTATTTTAGGACATCCCAAAATAAGCGTCCAGATTCTCTTTCAGCTAATCAGAAAAAACTTTAGTGGATAAAGATAAGATGTTATTGGTAGATAGTGACTTTCATTAAACTGTGTGCATTTTAACATGAGACATTTATTTTGGGACGGAGGGAGTATAATATAAATGATGTGAATTAGTGCTTTATAAACAAATGAAAGGTGCACTAACCATTAGTGATCTTTTTATGTAATGTGTGTACACGACACTATTACAACCTGATATTCGTTGCCATTGGTTTTGCTAACGATAGTAAAAATGAAATTGGTTTGTCATTATGTTTTCCGATCCGTTGCTCACTTGCAAATCGCTGCCAACTTTTCAAAGTCATTGCTAGATATAACATGACCTTGCATTTGTTGCTATTTGTTAATATAGCACAAATCAGATGCCGTCACACTTTGAACATAATTAGCAACGAAATGAATTTTTTAGCAACACATAACTAAAACTTACTAGAATTAGAAAAAATTCCTAGCTAAAATGAGATTAAAATACTAAAACCGTGTTGATTTCATATATATGCATTATATATATATATATATATATATATATATATATATATATATATATATATATAACCTGTAAGAAAATACAATTCTAAATTAATACGATGACCAACAGATTAATGCACCATTATTCAAATATTCAAAGTTCAAATATAAAAGCAATTGAACGTATAGAAGCTTTCGATAGCTAAGTAATTACTCCGTATAAGTTATCGTATATATTCTACGTTAAGAATATGTAAATGAACACAGGTTCTGTACAAGATAAAACGATATGTTTTTTTTAACCATATGATGGTATTTCTAAGTATAGTTTAAACTTTATGAATCAAGGTCTACAACTACCACAAATGACTACCACCCGTCATCGACTTATTGATAATTAGGCTTGTACGCGTTGGTATTATTGGAACTTGCTCTATTTCGAGCAGTCTTTGTCCCACGTAGGAGCAGAAAGATTAGTTTCTCTTCATAACTATAGACCTTTAGACCAAAACAAATGTCAATTTGGGTTAATGTAAAGATTTGGGTTTGGTATGAATGACGTTGGGTGAGTTTGATTATATTTTCCAAGCTTGGACTTGGGCTTAGCAAATATTACATGAATCGGTTTCAAATTAAATGTTCACTTTCAATTTGTTCACGTTTTAAGAAAAGTGGGATCCTCACAATATACACCAATAATACTTCATCTTGCTCTCTGTAAAACATTTTTGATTGGTTTAAATATGTAAGTGATCACTTGTTTTTGAACAAATCAAAATTGAGTTAAATTTCCAATCTTTCTGAATGCAAATTCTAAAATGGGTATGTACGTATTATAAGAATCTTCTAAGCAAACTATGAATACTCCTACTATGGAAGAACAATTTGTAGCTCAAGGTAGATAAAGCTGCTGAAGTTGAATGGGTTAAAAGCTTTAGAATAGATCGTTTATAGAAGAAGTTGAATGGGTTAAAAGCTTTAGAATGGATTGTTTATCTATAATTGCAAGTCGAGACACATAATTCGTAGCCACAACAAAGGGACTTGTTGAAAAATGAATCTCTCTATTGATTACATAAAGCCAAAGGATCATATGATCATTTGACAAAAGGTCTAAGTATAAAACAAGTCTTAATTACATTAAGAGGGACGAGTTTAAAGCCACTACAACAAGGAGCGACTACTCGGCAAAAACGCTAACCTAGCAACATCGAAATTTCATGGTCTAGATTTAGTAGGTAAAAAAGTTCACTAAATACCAACACACATGTATACTCGTTCCTAATATAATGTGTGGCATCTCAAGCTACAATAGCAATAATCGATATTTTATTTAACTATTCAAGCTAAACATTAATGGAAATCGATTTACATGAGGAGGGTTATTGTAGAATCAGTCCTTATGATAAGAAGATAACTGTAGAAACGACATTTTTTATTTTTTTATTTCATATGTACACTTTTTGAAGGAAAAAAAAGTCAAAATTATTATAATTTTATTTTCTTTAATATTAGATCGATTTAAAATATATATATATATATATATATATATAGACACACACACACAAATTAAAGTTCTGTATCACAAATTTTGTGAGTGATACTATGATACACACTAAGTTTTTTATGATGTATATCATAAATTTTTTTATCTCATATTAAAAAGCATAAAATTCTAATAAATTTGATATAATTTTATTAATCAAAAGTTAGTTAATTTTAAAATTAAAAGTAAAAATGTTAATTTCTACAATTCCCACCATTTAGGGCCTGTTTGGCATGCAGCTTTTCGGAGCTTATAGGAGCTTTAGCTTTTAGTTTTAAATGAAAAGCTCCTTCAAATAATAAAAGTTATGTTTGGCATTTACAAACTTTAGCTTTAAAATCCAACTAAAAGCTCAAAAACCTAAAGCTTCTCAAACTAGCATTCTAGAAAATTGAGGAGCTTTAGAACAACTAATTACCTAAATACCCCTCTATAATTACATAGTAATATCTTCGCATATATGAAAAATATACCCATAACCCTAATTAATCTTACGTCCCCATTCTCACAGCCTGCAATTTCATCCATTGTCTCATACTCTCATCAACATCAACCGTAAGTATTTTTATTTTTTACCCATCTCTAATTTAATACGGATATGTATGTATTATTTTTTTGCCATGTATGTATTGTTTTTCTTGCCCATGTTCATTTGCAGTAATTATGGAGCACATGACTTTAATCTTTATTTATTGAAGATTTCGGAATTATCAAATGAATTAGAGTCTCTTCATATGACTTAAATCTTAATTTATTGAAGATTATTAAAACAGTAACATATATGCTTACTTTTTTATTCTTTAATTTGATTATAAGACTATTAAAAAAGTAACATATATGCTTACTTTTTTGTTAATTGATTCGATTATAGGACTTAAGTTTAAGATTGTTTATGCTCACTTTGCTTGTTTTTCATATCCCTTAATTGACCTTAGCAAACTTAATTAAAACAAATAGTTGGTAGATTTTTATAACGTTTTATACTTTACAACAAACCTAGCTTATTGCATTTGATCTTTATATTGCTACAGACTGAACGTCTAGCAAGATGAGACAGATCCGTAATGATATTGCTACATTAATATGGAATGCACGCCGACAAGGATTTATGATAAGCATATTATATTTCTGATTGCCTTTTGATACGTTTTAATCTTACCTTTATAAAAAAGATGACACACATGTTATCCGATCATAAGTACGTACTTATATAATGAATATTGTTTTTTAAATTTACTTTTACGTAAGTTTATCATTTATTATTATTTTGATGTCCTTTTTATGTCATTTTACATTACAAAGCTACAGCTACAGCTAGTTTGCCAATCAATTTTCTAATAATTAAGCTACAGCTTACAGCTACAGCCTACAGCCACAGCCTACAGCCATAGCCTACAGCTACAACCTACAGCTACTTCACCAAACATACCCCAAGTGTTCTTATTTGAATCTTCTACAACTCTGTAATACAATCTATGAACTTGAAGTCTTATAAGACCACTCTCAAACCTCCTTTCTTCACTTTCTTCTTCAGTTTTTCCAGTTCAGCATCACGTCAACATATCCATAATTGATGAAAAACTAACTAAACACTGGAAACCTTCCTATCTTCAGTTTCATTTCTGGGACCCGCTAACTATTTATTTAGTTTTCTAAACACAATTAAAATTAAAACTATTTCATTAAAAAATTGTAAGCGTTACATCAATAAAATAAAAATTACAATACTTGAAATAAAACATCACGATAATAGAAAATATAACATTACAATAAATCTAAAAATACGAATCTAATCATTGTCAGAGAATTCATGTTGTCGTGCATCCTTCTCGAACATTGTTTTGAAATCTTCTTGATACTTTTTGATCACATTTTCTCTAGTTTTTTCAAACATTGCAACTTCGTGTTGTCCCTAGTGCGACGGTATTTCCCTTTGGATAAAATATCCACTGTTTTAGCACCATTTTTTGCTAATCAAACTTCATTTTTTGTTGCGCTGCCTCTTGAACAGTTTTCAAAGTTTGTTGTGCGACTCTTGCGGATTCCAAAATGGCCTCACTAGTCGCGTCGCTAGAATTTCTCGAAGATGTTGCATCTGATGACCCCGAACATCGTTGACTTTTTCGACTTGTCTCACGACCGGGTGGACGACGAATGTGGTTGTGTTGGAATACCCATTGCATATTTTTTGTAAGCTCGGTGGGGTTCGGGTCATCGGTGGTATCGTCCTTGGATATATTAATTGGTACGTGCTTTTCTTGGAACGAGCGTTTGTTGTACGTTAAACTGTGATTGGCATAGAACTTCGGGACATCTTTCACTACGTGGAACGCAACTTCGTAAATAAATTTCCTTTCCACTTATTGTTTGAAGTAGGGGTGTTCACATACGGTTAACTGGAGACTCATTTAACCGAAGACCGGTTAACTGGAGTCTTGGTTCACCATATTCTTGAACCTAAACCGAAACTGAAAAATTCAATTAACCGGTACTCGGTTAACCAATTTTTCAATTTGATTAATAGGTTAACCCAATTGACCGTTTATTAATTAATACTTATTTAAGAAGTAATCCATGGCACATAAATATAAATTCATTAATAAGTGTTCACTATATTTAAAAGGGATTAGTGTCTGGAAATGTACCAAACTTGTGCTCGATATCAATTGTGTGTATCATACTTATACTCGTCATTTTTAATGTATCAAACTTTCAAAAATGATGGTTTAGTGTATTTTGGTGAAGTGTCGCTCGTTTAAGGTGGCACGTGACATCATCAGAGTTTGACACTGTTGGAATAGTATCCAAGGTCATAACTAAATTGGTAAGACTATCGTTAAAAGTGAAGTCCTTTTTTGGTCGCCCTCAACGAACAGTTAAGAGAAATAAATGAGAGATAATATTAATTGAAATTAATATTATAGTTAATTATTTGGTTAATTAATTATCATAGTTGATGGGTAAAAAAAATTAACGGAACATTCTGAAAGCAGGTTCCAACCGCCGGTTGGAAGGTCCAACCGACGGCTGGAGTTTAAAAGGTCGAGGTGGTGAAGCACGCGGGTCATGGCTCGGATACTTGGGTCAGAAGCAAACCCAACTGCCGGTTGGAGAGTTTAACCGCCAGTTGGAAGTCTTGGACGGTTGTCCCACATCGGCTGGATGACAAACCCTAAGCCCTCATCTCCCTATATAAATAGGGGCTATGCAAAAGCTTTCAGATAATCCCAATTCGAGTTTAATTCGATTCTTTCTCTTTTTCTCATTCCTAATCCTTGTAAGAGTTTACACGACTTAGAGTTGGGACCCTAGGAGTTTAGGATTTTTTCTCTTGGTTCGTAGGTGTGAGCAATTAGAGGTATTCTGGTTTGGGTACTTGCCTCCAAAGCATGGAAGGTTGAGCAAGGAGTCTACGCGTGAGAATTGGTTTTGTCAAAGGTTAGTATTTTCTTATTTATCTATTTATTTTGTATTATCATTTTTATTAATTAAGTTAAGGTCCTTAGAGTTTAATTTCTTAGTTGCTCTAGATTAATTAATTATTAATTTCCGCTGCTATGTTAATCTAGTTAGGGAATAGAAAACCCATAAGTGGTATCAGAGCCATAGCTTAATAATATTAGCAATACAAAACATAGATAAAATATATTTGAAAATAAAACTGTGTTTATTTTGTGCAAATTATTAAATTAGGTATATATGTATAATATATATATATATGTATATATGTGTGTGTATATATATACACACAGTTAATTTATTTAATAATCAGACCCTCATATTTTAATTGTGTAATGTTATATGTACGTTAATAGTAATATAATTTGAATTAAGTAGTAATAATTACTAAGGCAAAATTAAACTACCAAATTACGTTAAAATGAGTGGAATCAAAATTCAAGCGTAAATATCCATATAAAAGTATAAAATATGCAATATATACACATATTAAAAAGTATATATAAATCTTTTGGTTTTTTCGTTTAACCGTTTATCAAGTATATCCCAAAATTATGAACCGAAACTAAAACAAGAAAATCAAAAAATCGGTTCGGTAAACCTAAACGAAAAAACGTCAGTTCGGTTAACCAAAATCGGGTTCAACTCAAATGGTTTTCGATCGATTTTCCGGTTTCGAAATATTTTGAATACCCCTAGTTTGAAGTGTGTTTTTGTCACGTTAATAACGTCCTTATCTTTGAGCCCGTTTTCCCAAGGCTTGTTGTACTTTTTGTAGATGCCGATAAATTTGTTGATGTGGGTTCTAATTTTATTCCATTTACCAGTTAGTTGACCTTTTGTACGTTTCACATCAATTAACCGATTGTCGTCTTCGACAATTTTGTTTCAAAATTGTGAATCGGCTTGCGAGTTTCCTTCGATATGATTTTGAGAATTGGCGATCCATCGCTAGAACAATGTTTTTGACTTCAAGGTCCGTCCTCCTGACTTGTGCTCTTTTTTTTGCGCCTTTCTCTTGAGATTAACCTTGCCCTCGCCTTCGGATGCTACTTCATCTTGGATTTCGGGTTGTGTTTGAAAAGGAGTTTCGGATTGTGTTCGTGACTGTTGGTCGGATTATGATTGAGAGTATGGTTGAAAGCCGTATTGTGGTGGTGGTGGTTGAAAGCTGTATGGTGGTTGTTGGTACGATTGGTAACCTAATTATGGTTGTTGGGGATACCATGATTAGCCGAGGTTGAAATATGTATTTATATAGGTTTGTGAATCGTTGGAGGTAATTCCCGAAATGAGTTAGCCAGTGAATTGGGGTAAATGGGATTGTTAAGTACATTTTGTAAGAAATTGTTGTTTTTGTTGTTAGACATTTTTGGTGTTTGGAAGTAAAAAGATGTTGATTTGTTTAACTGTTTGGAAGTAAAAAAGATGGTTGATTTGTAGTGTGTTTGAAGGTTGGGTGAAATATGTATTTATATAGGAAAAGAGGTTTAATATAATTTTCTTTAAATAAACGGTCATATAGCCATTTTTTAAATTTAAACGGATAGATTAAAAAAAATATTAATGCATCATTAGTAATATAGTCGTGTTGATCATACATTAACACCTCGAAAACAATTTTAACTATTTACTTGGAAAGACCAACATATAACAATCCATTATTGAAAATGAGTTACTTCAAATTCATGTGATATTTCTTCCCAATAAAAAACATCCTACAACAAAATAAAAATTTTCCAAAATTTTCATAATTCAGTGAATCCATTTAAAATGTATCATTATAAGTTAGGAAAGTATTTTAAAATTAATGTTGTGTTTAAGAAAAATTAGATAACACATAAATAAATTAAATGAGGTGATTGATTGACCTTATAAAAACTAATATATTGCGATAGTGAAAAATGAATGATATCCTAAAATTAACGATTTCACTTTAATTAATTAATTAACCTTCTAAAAATACTAGTTTGTCATTAAGGCAATTGAATGACATATTAAATTAGTTAAAGATTCCATGAGAAGTCATTTGATTTTAAAACTTAATAAAATGATGATATGTAGGATAAATGTTTATTTGCCGAATGAAGAAGTTTGTTAAATATGCAAAAGGACTTCTCAATTAGTATATATAGAAACTATTGTATAAAGACAACCAACTCTTGTCCTAATGCCTTCAAAATTTGACACATCATCACCATAATTTTTTAATATTTTAATTGATTTAATAGTTACTAATTAAGGATGCTTCTTTAGAAAAAAGATAATAATAATAATAATAATTACATTTGCATAACAAATCTTGTGATAATTATAATAATACAAAACAAATCTTATGATAATTATCTTAAAAACAATATCAATTCCTAAAATTCGAATGTACTTATAAGAAGACAAAAAAGAAAAAAAAAACTCACTAATTTCATGATTTCATTGACATAATCCATTTCTTAACAATTATAGAAACATAAATTTACACGACCTTTATAATTATAAAAATGTATATTTAAAATCTCTAATATGAATGTCTTGTTTTCTTGGATGTCCCTTTAATTTAAATTGTTTTGACACATCTACATTTATTTTGTACTCGAACGATTTCATTATATCAAGTTATGTTTGTCTTAAGTTGTCAAAAAGTAAGTATATATATCTTTTAGCTGCACAGTCAAATTACTTAGTTTGAAGACAATAGCTTTGTAAAAAGTGACATGCACACTTATTATGAAAAAACAACCTAATATTTTTCTCTTTAGAAAAAAAAGAAACATATATTGTATTACTATGAGAGAACTAAAAGCTAAACCTTAACAACACCAAACAAAAGCCAACATAGCACTCTACATACTATTCTCCTCTTTTTGCTACGAAACATTTCACTTTTCAATTTATATATTTTTTTAGTATGATATAAGTCATCAAAAACTACATATAAATATAACACACATAAAACATCATAAGAAATACATGTAATAAAAGACTTAACTTAAGTAATATACGTATATATATAGAAGGTTAGATTCGGGCATTATATCTCTTATCGTTTTGTTCTTTATATAAAGGGTTAATGTACAAATTTGTTACCGTACTTTACAAAAATGTTCATGTGGGTTACTAAACTTTAAAATTGTTCAATTTCATACTGTACTTGTAAAAAGTGTCAGCACGCCTATTGTGACACCCGTCAAATTAGGACTAGTAATTAATGCCTAATCAATTGTTAATACATGTAATTAGTTTTGTATTAGGCTAATTTATGTATCGAAATATATATTGAGGAATATATACAATTATGCGATTTGATTAAATCGCACAAGTTTCAAATCGAATGTAATTCGGTACAATTAAATACGGACGTTGATGAACAAATTTTATTAAATAATATAACATTATTTAATAACACTATTTTATCCAAAATGTCATCTTGATAATAATATTTCATAATTAATTAGTATCGTACAAACGAACGTCTACGCGATTAAAATATTAAACGCGCAGACAATCAAAACGAAATTTAATTATACTTTATAATTCACTTACTAAGTAATTGGTAAAATAATCCAACCAAAATGTTTATAAAAGATTCGTATTTTAAAATGTATATTTAAACGTATAAAATAATTGAATTAAACGTTAAAACAATCCGGAAACAAACATCGCACGGAGCGTAAACGCGGGGATTAAAATCTGGGAGATTCCCCCCCCCCCCCTTTCCCCCCCAAAAATCTGCCATCTTCCCCCTTATTCTTCCCTCAATTTTCATCTCATCATTCTCTCTCTTCTTCTCCTTTCTCTCTAAAACAACAACCACCACCACCACTTACCACCACCGATTTCCACCATCGAACGACCTCGAAACACCTTGCTTATTTGGAAGAAAACATTCACCGCGTCACGATCTACACTTCTACCTTTCCGGAATCTTGATTCGCCACTTCGTAAGTTTCCGGAAAATTCTCGAAACTCATCGATTTCACTTATTTTTACATGTATATGGTTTGTTTAAGCTTAAAATGTCCAAAAATGGGTTGGGTAAAAATCTCAGGTCAAACGGAGGCCGGAAAACACCTTTTCAGCCTATTTTCCGGCCAACAACGCGTTATGTCGCAGAGGCTCCAGGCCACTTGCGACATAAGCTTTTATGTCGCTAAATCAGACCTTATGTCGCATATAGCGACATAAGCCACTATGTCGCACTAATCACGGATGTCGCATATAGCGACACAACGCCCTACGTCGCATTAAATTGCGGATGTCGCCCTTAGCGACACAAGTCCTTATGTCGCAGATATGGTCTGCGACACAACTAACTATGTCGCACTTAGCGACACAAAGCCGTGTGTCGCACGCTATGTCGCATGAAACAGAACCGAGAAAACACAAATTTTACTAAGTGTCGAGACCTAAAAATTTATCACTCGATTTCACCCAAATTCAAGTCCAGATGCGTTTTTCACCAAAACAATTTAGTAGAAACACAAATTTTATTAAATGCTCGACCCCAGCCAGGGGCTCTGCCCCTTGGACCCCGCCAGGGGCTGCCGCCCCTTGGACCCCGCTACCAGGGGCGCTGCCCCCGGACCCCCGTCATTAACGGGCTTCGCCCTTACCCTAGGGTCACGAGTAACAGTGTTACATCTAAACTTTCACACAAAATGCTAAACTTGTATAACATCAAACACGAATACGACGTGACTTCTAAAACACATTGGAACTACTTTTAAGTATAACACTTCAAAATCATGAGAGTAATAATGAGATTATTTATACAACCAATTCACCGACGGCCGTACACGTTTTCAAAACACAAGTCAAACAACCAAATCGTAGTAATTTGGATAATTCAATCAACCAAATTGTAGTAATTTGGACATTCTAAGTTGGACGAACAACTACAAGGGCAGTCTTTCGAGATGCCTACTCATATTATAACCATTGAGTGTCTTGGACACCCTCAAGTTACAAGTCTTCGGACATCAATCCACCGCTAATCAATTCAAGTTTATTAATTTAAACACTCAAGACTCAGGTGAGTCTCATAGCCCCCTATTTTACGGTTTTCATCTGGGGTGTGATTACATTGCTCGTTTTATTTTACAATATGAACGCAAGTACGATATAAATCAAATACTACATGAGTGGTTTTCACTAATCATTTCAAAGCCCTCCATAATATAGTTTGGTAATACATCTGTAGCGTGAATGTTAGTATATGATATCATATAGGATTGACAATCCTCGTCCGGATTAGCACGCACTAACTGGTCAAATGGACGTATTAGCATTTGGGAAGACGAGTGTAGATTAGGCACTCGTAGGAGGCAACTCAGTTAGGTTTTCTTAATTGGACCTGACGCTCAAGTTAAGCTCAGACTATGTGCTCATGGCTGTATAACTTTTATTTTGCTTAATTGCATTTTAAATTCAATTAAATCTTGCGGTTCATACAAATATGTGTTGACAAACAAACCTGTGAGCTCACTAGCGTTTCGCTGACCAATTTTAGCATGTATCACAGGTGACCAGCAGTAGGTTGGACTGCTCAATCAAGATCCATTAGCTCGAGTCAGCATGCAAACAATCAGAGATTTAGCTGCATTATTATATTTTGTATAGATTAATTATGTACTCAAATCTCTCAATTTCAAACCGAGCTAATGTAAACAATATTTTGATGTAAACTTGGGTTTTATTAATATCAATGTAAAATGACGCATATAGAGTCGTTTGCTATATATCTGTGGGCTTTGATTATTGATTAGTAACACCCAAATCATGCTTCCGCGAAACATTAAATTTGGGGGTGTTACACCTATTTTTGCTTAATTTTGGTTAAAAGTTTAGTCACCCAATTGAACAATTTTACAGTAACCTAATTGAACTATGTCGAAAGTTTGGTAACCTAATTGAACAATTTTATAAGTACAGTAATCCAATTGCATATTTTAAAAATATAATAACTCACATGAACATTTTCGCAAAGTACAATAACGAATTTATACATTAGCCCTTATATATATTGAATAACTAATTAAAATCAATTTAAAAGTTGAAAGTTGAATAGTTAACACTAACTTGGATATGTTATTTATAATCCTAAACGTTATACCAATTAATATAATTTTAATATAATAAAGAATTTGCTTAGCATGCATGTAACATGCTTTGAATATATATGATCAAACTATTATGCAAAAGAGAATGAAAGAAAGAAAGTTAATTCTTGAATATAGTACGTACGTTAATAAGTTGTACTTCTAGTCCAATTATATTATAGGATATCTAGATAATAGTGGTGGAGGTGGGATTCTCTAAAGGAGACTCAGGTTAAATGTAATTTTGGGATCAGTCTAGCTGGTTTTGGATGAGAGGACTTTATAAGATTATAGTCATGTTTCCCAAAATAGGTTGATACTTTTCTAAGCGGGCTGATGGGTCAGTCTGAAGCATATGCTCATCATTGCCTTTCACGTATTGTCCTCGGGGTGGAACGTGTGAGCCGGTCAGCATTGTCGATTATCAACGTTTTTATTTTTACAAGATAGAATAATTAAATAATAATAAGTTCAAATATAATTATATTATAGCACATGTTGCATACATAAGGTGGTAAAAATGAGACTCAAATTCTCTGTGTCCATTAATTAATTTAATCTGAAAGCCAATTTAAACAAAGAAAAGTTAATTTAGTGAGAGGAAAAAGCTAATAAGCGGTCCCATTGAAATTGAAGACAAGGTGATTTTCTAATTGATCACTCAAATTTTTATTCTTTTCTTTTTTAAAAAAAATATATATATATAATTTGCCCTTATTGGCCTTTAGGCGTAGTAGATACAAGCTTTTTAAGAATTTGCTTGTTAAACCATCTTTCTTGCACCTCTCTCTATATATCTTTAGAACCCCGAATTCAACAACTTAATCTATCCAGCTATCTCTCTCTATCTACTTTTTTCTTTCGATCTCTCCTCTAACCTACTGATCGATCGAACAGAGAGGGTTAGCTTGATCGATTGGCCGGTTTAACATACTAGTTAATGAATACTGGTAGTAAGTAAATCATTAAGAAATGGTGAAGTTCTCAAAGGAGCTTGAAGCACAACTGATTCCTGAATGGAAAGATGCATTTGTTAACTACTGGCAGCTTAAGAAACATGTTAAGAAAGTTAAACTCTCAAGAATATCGTCACTAACAACTCATTCATGTACTAACAGTCATGATTATGGACTCTCCATTTTCGACCCTATTCGCGCTTTCATCTATCGTCTCTCATGTAATGTCACCACCAATGACCACCCACCTCCAGATCAGATTCTTCAGGTGAATATTTCATTTATATTAATTATCATTTCAGTAATTAGTATACATCTGAATAAACATGTATAGTACATACGTGATAGCGTAAAAAAAATATTACAGTAATAGATTTTAAGTGTGAAAAGAAATAACTTAACTTGGTGCATGTCTTCATCATGTTTTATCGTGTCATCATTCAATTCATGATTTGTCTTTTCTTTTTTTTCCCCCATGAAACCAGATGTTTTTTTTGCATTTCTGCTGTTACGTAACGCATTAATTAACAATTCATCAATTTACATATTTAATTTCCATTATGTATTATTCCGTTCTACAAACATTGCATTAAAAATCATTACTAATTTTTATGTCGCATCAATTTTATAATTAGTGGCATAAGAATGTTGGTGTGTGTTTTTAAAATTAAGTCGAACTTAATAAAATTCGCTCAATAAAATAGTAAAGATAATTATATATAATTCTTAATCTTTAGTTAGTACTGAAATTAATAAACGGTGAGGGTTTGCAACAAAAAAAAAAAAAGTTGGTGATAAATTGTCTATTTTTGGGGACTAAAAGCTAACAGAAATGGTTGTCACTCACTGCTCCTTCACGATACCATCGTGACATAAAACATAACACATGGCAAGCCATCCATCACAAATACTACATATATATATCACATATATTATATGTATATATATTTAATTTAATTATAATAATAATTATTGATATATGCAGCTCGAAGATTGTTATTACATACATGATATGTCTACCATTGCTATAAATACATAAATTCCACGTGTTATATTGTAGGTGAAAAGTACGACATCTGAACAAGGCGAATTAGGGGAAGAAGATGATAACGATGACGATGACGATGACGAAACTGAACTTGTTGATCATAATTCGTACTTGGAGGAAGAAGAGGTAGTTGATTGATTAGAATGATGAATTCATTCACTTGTATTTAATTACATAATTCATTTTTCTAATTGAAAAAATGGAATAAATACATAAAAAAAACTAAAAATATATATATGCAGGTGAAGTTGTTCTTTGAGAAACTGGATGAGGAGCTGGACAAAGTGAATGAGTTTTATATAAAAAAAGAGCGAGAATTTCTTGAGAGAGGGGATATGTTGAATAAACAGCTTCAAATCTTATTAGACCTTCAGCAACTTCTCGTTGATTCGAGAAGACGACGATCAACCAGCAACAGCAACAGCGGCAGGCTTAATTATTCCCCAGCATCCTCCGAATTCCTACGTTCTTACTCATCTGGCCCTACCTCTGACTCCGGTACTTTTCGGTCATATAAACGTACCGTTACATTTTAATGCAATTAACCGTTTTAAATATGTAGTCAAGTGTTGGCATATATTTTATTAACCAGCCGGCAGAATTAATTGATAAAGACTAATCAAGTTGTACGTACGTACGTAATTTAATCATGGGTTAGAAACTGCATCGGAGTTTGGTGGGGAGACGACGGATGATGTGATATCAGCTCTAGAAAAGAACGGTATCAACCTTGTTGGTGCAGCCACACGCGGAAAGACTAAAAATGGTAAGCCCAAAATGTCCATGAGGATTGATATTCCAGCAACCACCCCTACACGAACCATAACAGCGGTTACATCTATGCTATGGGAAGATCTTGTAAACAATCCTAAGAAACAAGGCGAATACATCAATCGAAAGAAGCTCCAATGTGCTGAAAAAATGATCAGAGGAGCGTTCGTCGAACTTTATCGAGGCCTTGGTCTACTCAAAACTTATAGGTACGTACATATACACATAATGCCTTCATTCGTTCATACAGTAACTGTATAGATGCATGATTAATTTGTAAATATTTTTGCTTGCAGCTCCCTGAATATGGTTGCATTTGTTAAAATACTGAAGAAATTCGACAAGGTATATATATATTCTCCATTAAAACAACAAATAAAAATGTGTGCAAGGAATATAATAAAGTTGAGATCAAGCATTTTTTGTATACACTTTTGACTTACAGAATATCTAAGTACGGAGTAATTATTAATAAGTTTATTAAAGTGTGTGCATTTTTATATATGTAATTTCGACAGGTATCCAACCAACAATCATCGGCAAATTACTTAAAAGCTGTCAAAAGATCACATTTCATTAGTTCCGACAAGGTATATCAAAACCATCTTCTTTTACGGAGTTCATGTATTTTGTAAAGCCATTCTTTCTGTAGCTTAATTCTAAAAAAAAGGGAAAAAAAAAGTAAATGGCATGTAAAAATTATCATTCATGAAAGAATTTGATCTATATAATGATAAAGGACATGTATACATGAATTATTATTATTAGTAACCTAAAAAATGACATAAAATATGTGATTAAATAATGTGAGAAAATGATACATAGAAATTAAAACGAGAAATTGTATAAGTGAGATGTCAAATGATGTATATACTAGGTATGTTTCTAGTCAGGTCTATTTTTATATTATTTGTATTACTCTTATATGATTATCATACACTTATATTTAAGAATTTGATCAATCAATTAAGGTTTACATAAAATAAAATAAGTATATTACTCCGTATGAAATTAATTAATTGAACTGATTTGATGGAGTAAAGGCGGTGAAGATGACTTGTCCTTAATGTGAGCACAACGTCATCTACTAATTCCATCAACTGATTTGTCTATGTCGTATATATTATTAATATTAATAGTATAATAAAACCAAATTGTTTCATTCGATCATGTACTTTGAATCGTTTGTAAGTTGTATCCCTCAGTTTATTTGATTTAAAGTTTCATTTATAATAAGCATTATGTGTATATTAAAACATAAAGTGTTATAATGATAGGGAAATAATTTGTGGAGCAAAACTATACAATTATAAATATATTGTTAATTATAATTTAGGGGTTGAATATGTATTTTTCAGAAAGCTGAGACTGAAATAGTAATATACTAATATTTTCTTTATATCGTATTGGTCAACACCACAACCTGGAGTACTATTGTTGATTATGCACATGTTATTTGCCCCATAATGGTACATATTGAACATAAATATTGTTTTTTCAAGTGTAAAAGTTTTTTGTCAAGACTGATTCATAATAGGTTACCTATCTATAACGTATAATGTATATGATTCATTCAGCGATTGTGATTATGGGCTGCTAAAGGTTTTGTTTAGCAATTACTATAATTGTTTCATTATCAATTCTCTTTTCATATACTTCACTCAAAATATTCTTTAGAAGGAATGTAGAGCGCATAAGTCGATCAATAAGCTAAACATAAATTTTTGTTTTTCTTCTTTTTTAACTAACTCGCGTCTATAATCTTCTACGTTATTAATTAATAATACTATGAGCTAAAGTAGAAATATAAATTTGAAGAATTTGATCCTTGTAAGTAAGTGAGCACTAATTTAGTGGGTCTACATGTACTCCTTAATTAATTGCTTTATTTAACATTTTGCTTTTTCCAATTAAAGTTCCACTCATACATGCCTTGCTTCTTTTTCTTTTCATTCAATTATGGTCTCGATATATATGTTGAGACCCAGTTTTTAATACTTGTAGGCACGCAAATATAATAAATAAGTAATTAACATGTTATCAAAGAAAAATTAATGATATTCGTGTTAATTTGTTTATTACCGATGTGACATACTTCCGTGCCATCAATTTAATTTCAAGAAAACTACTTACCATTATATCAATGTCCATTTGGTATTGTTATTGATTTCGCTATTTAAATGACTCGAAAAACTAAAATATATAGGTGGTAAGATTAATGGACGAAGTGGAATCATCTTTCACTAAGCACTTTGCCAAAGATGACAGGAAAAAGGCTATGAAATTCTTGAGACCTCGGCAACTAAAAGACTCCCACACGGTCACCTTTTTTGTTGGTATATATATCAACCGTACCTTTATTTTAATCACCAATATTATTAATTTATATGGAACTAACAAGGACTAAAATTGTGGTGTTGCAATGTATGTAACAGGATTATTTACGGGTAGTTTTGTAACCCTGTTTGCCGTATATGCAATATTGGCACATATTAGTGGCATCATCTCCTCTCGTACACAAACTGATTATGTCGAAACCGTCTACCCCGTCTTCAGGTATATATACGTACCAATTATCTCATGATATATATTATGGGGTATGTTTTAATATGATACGTATGATGATCGACGAATAATATATATATAAATGACTTAAATACATGGATGCAGTATGTTTGCTTTGTTGAGCTTGCATATGTTTATGTATGGGTGCAACCTCTTCTGTTGGAAGGCTACAAGGATTAACTACAACTTCATATTTGAATTCCAAGCCTCAACGGCGCTCAAGTATAGAGACGCGTTTCTGATATGCACCTGCATGATGACTAGTGTGGTTTCTGCAATGGTACTACATCTCATCTTGGTCTCTAATGGCTTTTCTCCATCCCAAGTTGACACTATTCCAGGCATCCTCTTATTGGTAATAACAAACTCCGATCCATCTCTTTAACAGTAATTATTTATGCATCATCTATATTTGATAAAATTTTCATTAATTTTCAGATTTTCATTGGGCTGCTTGTATGTCCATTCAACATCTTCTATCGCTCAACTCGTTACTGCTTCCTTAGAGTCATACGTAACATAGTCTGCTCTCCATTGTACAAGGTACGCACGCACTCCTCTATTAACTCATCCATTGATCATATATCCTTCATCCATATATGATATACCGACAAGCTGGATTTATTTATTAGTTAAATTATGTTGTCAACACGTACAGGTTCTCATGGTAGATTTTTTCATGGCTGATCAACTTACTAGCCAGGTACGTATGTATATAGTTCTCCAAAATGGTGACTAATTTTAGGATCATTGATTTGATGCTAATATTGGTTGATTCGATTATTCTATTCTTGTAGATCCCGCTGTTGAGGCATATGGAATCTACAGCATGTTACTTCCTTGCAGGGAGTTTCAAAACACATGAATATCAGACTTGTAAGTCAGGGAAGTTATATCGAGAACTTGCTTATGTAATCTCCTTTGCACCATACTATTGGCGTGCTATGCAGGTAATTAAATACGGAAATACTCCGTGTAACTTATGACGTGCTCTTGCATGTATGCTTGCTATTGTAAATAACCTTATATCTTAAGCTATATAACTAATCAATTGATTTGAATATATATAGTGTGCAAGGAGATGGTTCGATGAGTGTGATGTGAACCACTTGGCTAACTTGGGGAAGTATGTGTCAGCTATGGTTGCAGCAGGGGCGAGGTTAACATATGCAAGACAGGAATCACAGTTTTGGTTGATAATTGTTTTGGTCACTTCATTGTTTGCCACCATATACCAGCTATATTGGGACTTTGTTAAGGATTGGGGACTTCTTGATTCCAAGTCTAACAACCTGTGGCTTAGAGATGAACTTGTCCTAAAGAAAAAAGGCTTCTACTACCTGGCGATTGTACGTGCTTGAATTAATTCATATAAACTTTCTCTGGCCTATTCTAGCTGTAACTGCCAACTGAAATTCTTGATACATGATATACATGCAGGCCTTGAATTTTGTTCTAAGAGTAGCATGGTTGGAGACTGTTTTGCAATTCAAAGTTGGATTTTTTGAATCACGGTTGCTTGAGTTTTCCCTTGCTTCGCTAGAAGTGATTCGACGTGGCCATTGGAATTACTACAGGTGAAATTACAAACATCATTGTCCGGCTTGGTTTGTTTTCAGACTACGTACATTGTGAATAACTTTTTTACTTCTTTTTTTCTTTTTACATTGATGTAGGTTGGAAAATGAACACTTGAACAATGTTGGGAAATTTAGAGCAGTGAAAACAGTTCCTTTACCATTTCGCGAAACGGATTCTGATGGGTGAATTGAAGGATAATACTTTCCTCTAAGTTAACAAGTGTACCTAAAGGCTAATTAAAGAATGCCATGGATAGACGGTTGGGACTTGGGACTATGCATGAAAATCAGACTCATCAGATTATCTATCTCCAAGTAATAGAGGAGGCCACATGGTCAGCCTCGAGGCCGTGGATAATATATATGATGAAACTTCTGAAAGCAATCATGCCATGTTGTTTAATTTTAGAACTACTCCCTCTGTTGTATCACTCAATGTATTTTTTCTTCATCCTAATTTTTCAGACACTTATGTCTTCTTTGTGAATGAATAAAACTTTTCATTTTCTTTTTCAGAACTAACATAATTTACCTTAAAGTTGCCAAATCAGTAAAGATTGTTTTGAAAAGACATAATTTCATTAAAGAGAGCAAATTAGCAAGTTGCTTGGGGCTATTGAGAGAGAGGGGGAGGCTAAAATAGGAGTGCACCTGAACTATGTTGCTCCTTTTATGAATCATACCAACGATCATGGTGCGTGAAGGGTGCTCGCCTGACAATATAATACAAGTACATGTTGTTGTCTGCATGGGATCACAAAGTGTGCACGTAATCGGTGGCGGAGCTAGAGTTAAATATAAGGAGTTGCAAGAAAATTTAAGTAAAACAAGTGAAAATTTCACGATTTCATTGAATACGTGGAACATCAAAAAGTACAATATAAACTATAATCTAAATTTTCTCTCATCATTCACGCATAAGTTGGAAACGGCGAATAATGGCTTCATCCAAAATATTTTCTAGTTTTTCTATTTCTACAACACGTACGGAACATCGTTTAAAAATTCATCTCACATACACACAAATAGATTTTCTCAAAAGTAATTTTGAATAACACAACTGAAAAGCGAAAAACTCTAAACATACCGAAATTGTCAAACTGAATATTGATATATAACCAAAACTTACAGCATTTTAATTCATCAATTAAATAATAGAAATTCATGTATAAAAAAGGATATTTTTTCTAAAAAAAATGAAAGAGTTGGGCTTATTATACCAGATTGGGTTGCTTCTTTTATAATTAATAACTAGTTTAGACCCCGCAAAATTTGCAGGATTCTTTAATATTAAACTGTGATTAGCGTGTTTAAAAAATAGTTATACACATGCAGTTTAATTGATGTTGATTCGCCATTCTTAGGATTGAACGACAAGCAAAAGTATAATGTATGACATTAGATAATGATTTGCAAGTAAGTGTGATCATATGGGGCTAGGATATCTATTTATACTATCATTGTTGAGCAAACAAATTTGAAATGCATATAAAATTGGGAAGATGAGAGGGAAAAACTCAATTTGTTGATGAGATATAATCATTTCCTTAATAAACTTATCGATCTTCAAATGTCTAACATTCCTATTTTGATGGAAATCACCCATTAACCGTATACTAGTATCAAGGATTTTTTTTCTTTATTATGATTTAAATTATGTAAATCCCATAACATCAGCTAAAATTTACAGCTCGCACATGATTTGAATTTTAAATATAATTGGCAGATGACTAAATTAATTCCAGAGATTTAAACATAAAATCTCACCAGGAGGAAAGCAAAGAATAACGATAGAGAACTGCATGTGGTAACAGAAAGGCGATGGTGAAGGAGTTTACCGGCGAGGAACGGTTGATGGTGTACGTTCTGGTGGTAAAGGGGTTTGCCGAGATGATTTTTTTTTCTTGCGACTCAAAAACAAAATAATTAAATACGGAGAAGCGGTGATAAATGTCTTTATTAATTGTTATAATAGATTATTTTATAAAAAAAATTTAGAGAAAAAATATATGGAAGTTTGTCTATGTGTAGATCGGCCTCCCTATTTATTTATTTTTTAGCCTAAATGTGAGAGTTGGTACTTAATATGGAATTGAAGTTTGTTACCATAAAGAGAGATTAAGTCAAAACATGAAGGGTTTATTATGACAAATAAAAGAAAATTGAGGATGGTAAGTCTAAATAAATCAAGGGCATGTATGGTTCATATAATTAGTAGGAATTTGATGGAATTGGAATCTGAATTACATTCCATATTCTGTTTAGTTGGCGGAATGAAATTCAGATACCAATGCATTACGTTTGTTTCGCAAAATTCGAAAGAATTAGAATTCATCGAATTCCCCCAGACAAAGGAATTCAGATTCTTTAGCATATTGGATGGAAGACTTACGATTTCATTGGAATTCAGATTGCTGATTAAAAAATTCTTGTATAATTTTTTTTACTAATACTACTATTATATAAATAGTATTCTAATGTTAAATTTATATATATTTTTTATTTTTTTATTAATTAAATGTTTTTTCATTGTCTTTTTTATTTTTTTTATTTTTATGATATGTTTTATAAAATATAAAAGAAGATTATAACAATATTTATATATATAACTAATAATTTATTAATATTATTATATATATTATTTATTAATTATATATTAACATTATACCTATTTTTTTCGAAAAGACAATAATTTTATATATAACCCACAACATGAATATAAGAGCCGTACCTATTTTATATATAACCCACAACATTATACCTATTTTATTTATATATATTTTTATTATTATAAATTCAAATTCCATTTCGATTTCTGTCAATCAAACGTGACAGATTTCACCACATTCAGATTCCATTTACATAAGATTCCATATACATCGGATTCCAATTCATTCACATTCCAATTCCTTCAAAAACATTTTGCGAACCAAACGGGACCATAATATTTTATTACACAATTAATGAATTAAAATATGTCATGTGTTAATCCAGTGGTTGATTATAGAAAGATTAGTTTGAAATTGATGGAGGCGATTCTTCAAGGGGTTTTCTTATATATATAAATTATATATATATATATATATATATATGAATGATCCAGATGAAAGTGCATTTTTTGAGGGAATGAGAAAAGCATTAGTATTTATCAAGAAGCATATTACTTTCACTCATACAAATCTTGAAAAAAGCAAACTGAAATTTAGTAAATGTTAATCGAAATCGATGCTATGAATGTTAAGTTTCCTTGATAAATTCTTTCTGCAAGTTATAACATCAATTTATGACTATTAGATCCAAATCCGCCAATGTTTATCGCGGTGAATATTGTTTAATATGCATTGTGAGGAATATTAACAATGAAAATATTTTTCAAATAATGTGAAGTTTTAATATGCATCGTGATGCATATTAGTTAATATTCATCACAGTGAATATTAACAATTTATCAAATAAATATTCATCAACTAATGTTACAATTTAAAAATGAAATTCATTCGTTAAAATATTCTTTATAGCATCGATTTTGATTACTATTTACTGGTAAAAATAATTTTTTGTTGACGTTTTGATTGATAATTGCAATATGTTTCTTGATGAATACTAACGCTTCTCCCCTTCCCACCAAAAAGGCATTTCCCTCTTGATCACTATATATATATATATATATATATATATATATGTGTGTGTGTGTGTGTGTGTGAGCGCGCGCTGTGTTTAGATAACTCCCAACCCTAAAACAAACTGACCGAAACTAACGGAGTCACGTCAGCACCACGTTAGTTTTTTCAAAAATGACTGAATCTGACTGACCACTCTCATCCCTGCTCTGTCACTTTAATTTTTGGTCCCGCATTTATCAAATTACCTTTCATTTTATACACATAAAAGAAAAAGGGGGAGGAAATGAAACTCGTCAGAATTGTGACGAGAGCAAACCGATGGACAAGGTGGTACCATGCCCGTTACTTTGTCACTCTTCGTTACTTTCCAACCGACCACAAGCGACGATATGGGTTGGGAGTGATCTTAAAATGAAAAAAAAAAAAAAAAAAAAATCTACGTTGAATATATAGAGCTACCCCTTGCACCTGTATACCACCACCCCTACGTGACATAGTCATTCAATATAGGAAAGATTCATTAATGCGGGTTGTTGAGTGTGATTGACTACTCAAGATCCAAAGTCAATCATACATACAACATTCCCAAAGGGAATTTGCGTGTTAATTCACTAAGCAATTTATAGTAAATTTTTATTTACTCTTGAAATGTTAGAGTTTCGAAGTGGGTTAATTATCTTTGTTGCATTATTTATATTCATTTTGCATAATTAAAGTAAGTAAATATAATTCATTTAAGTTGCATTGTTTAAGTACCCGCCAAGCTAATATCGTTATTCCATCTAGAGACCAACTCGGAATCTCAAACAATTAACAAATTTTAAGCAACACATCCTCGATAACATTCACAAATAAGAATCACGCTAATAATTTCTAGTAATAATTTCTGGAATTGGTTCTAATAATCTAGAGGTGAAAGTCCAAAAAAAAAAAAAAAGAGTTTTACTGGCATGCACAAGGTAGTCGTCGTGTTCACTATTTGTTATCTAACATTCTCAACTCCATTGTATCAATGAAAACGACATCAGAAACATAAACACCGAATCTAGCATAATTTCCGATGCATAAGTTGCAGATATGGATTTTGAACATACAAACATCATATTAATTTCAAAGCAAAAAGAATAAAACCAAAGTTATCTATACTAATATGAAGAGACTTAATTATATTAGTAGTCACATCTAGATTGGATTTAAAACCCGGACAGGAATAAATTTTCTCGTCAGAAAGGCGAGGATCATCTATTATTTATTACTACTTATAAAGTATGTCCAATGTTGAATCTTAAAATACTTAAAAATATTGAAGTTTCTAAAATACCTCTGTCACATTTATACATATTAATTAATACATATAATATTTGAGCAAGTTATTTCCATTAATATGTAGATTACTACAAATAAATTATATTTGTTTCTATTATATTTATTATATAGATGAAGTAATACATAACCCAAACATCATACAATAATTTTACGAAATATTTACATTGACATTTTTATTTTAAATTTGTCACTCGCACCTTCATCCACCGTCACCACTTTCACGGTTTCACTGTCACATTGCGTGAGTATAATGCTAGTTGTTG
The DNA here is from genome assembly GCA_963422505.1 of Pseudognaphalium luteoalbum. Classification (NCBI taxonomy): domain Eukaryota; kingdom Viridiplantae; phylum Streptophyta; class Magnoliopsida; order Asterales; family Asteraceae; genus Pseudognaphalium; species Pseudognaphalium luteoalbum. The sequence goes on from OY730192.1 coordinate 29,600,395, forward strand.
ATTAATCATTTTCATAACTAGTCAACAATACTCATCATGTTGACCAAAATGTTTCTAACTTTTCTCACAAAGATATCTTTGGATCCATATATATCTTCTTTACATATAACCTTTTTCTACTTTGATACTTAACACAAGTAAAAGACTATTACCCCTACATCTTTATCTCTCTCTACTCAAATAGTAAATGAATGTAACAACGTACATATGCAATATATATTTAATTCTTATGAATACAATAAATGACACATAACTCATCAAATTTTTCACATAAATAAGAATTCCTATGATATTTATCAGTCTTTGACTTTTACTATTTCCAATTCAATAAAATTGATCATATATATGCAGTGAAGATAGCTAGGATGCCACCGTACACAAACTAAATTTTAACGAGACTTCGTAAACGTGTGTTGCCATCTTTATGTCAATCAATTAAAATTATCAAATTTCTATCACATATACTCTATTAAAAGATAATCACGTAACATAAAATCATATGAGTTGTCTCCTATATATAAACAGCAACTAACAAAGAATTATTACATCATCTCTTCACATGTTTAATACAAGAATACTAGCTATCACTATCAACTAGTAGCATACCCACGCAATGCTGTGAGACGTACATTTACTTTAGTGTTGTTCAGGTGCGTAGTACTTCACTTTTTCAAATAAATTTTGTAAACCAATAATCCACTATATGATCATTATTTTATTATTTTTGAAAATCCACGACGTAACTCGCATTTTATATGTGTGTTATGTATTAAAATTAATATTCTAATAAAATTGATATATTCTGCTAAGATATAAAAACGAAAATTTTGTGTTCATTGTTTTGATTGTAGTCCATTTAACATCATTTACATTTCCACTTAATTTTGAATTTTTATTTTGATTTATAAGACCTTAATTAATAAAAAGTATGTATTCACAATTATTTTTTATTTAGTAATAATTTGCGATTTTATAAAGTGGTAATATTGAAGATAGACAAATTGATTTATAGGGAAAAGGTATGATTTATAAGGGTTAATAATGTTTTTTTTATTTAACTGTTTATTTAGGTGATATTCTACATCAATGCTTGCAATTAATATATTTAGAGTGAAAACGGTATTTTGAGGATTTCCGATCTCCCTTTTACTAAGTTTAAGCCTAATAGGTGAAATGCATTATAAGGGTTTTAGATTTAGATAACAACAATAATAACACTCAAAACACCAATGTTAATACTCCGGATACGCCACTGATGATTCATCAAATACCCGCTAATGCTTCTAATATTAAATATCCCCCCCCCCCCCCCCTCACCACTGCTTTCTTGGTTCGTCATAGTCGCTACTATTATAGTTTTCATCAACTATTGATATCTTCTACGTATAATATTATGTCGCATTGCGCGGGTATTTTGCTAGTGTAATGTAACACGTGAGATATGATGTACCCCGTATATTGACTAACATATATATAATAAGTAGTAACTAATAATTGTTAGCAATCAAGTGAAAATAAATAACAGAATTGAAAACAAAACATTGAAGGTACAAAATTCTTAAATTACTAAACCTTATTCACCTAAATAACTACTAACTTAAAATAGTTATCTAATACTAAACTCAAAATACTAATTACTGATCCTAACTTACTCAAATACCAAACGGGAATACTAATTGTTATTAATTCATCAAATTACCATACCACTTTTAAGAGATTAAGTCACATAGTCTAACAACAACATTACAACAATAAGGACAACATATAGTATAGTAATATCAATTAACTTAAAAGTCACAATTCCAAGATTTGTTTCTGAACTTTTTATAAAAGAAATTTATACAGGACTTATGGTACAATAATAAATACAGCATACATATATCATTTTGAATGTAAATGATGCTAAAATAGTAGTAACACAACAAATTGTTGGTGTATATAAATTAGTATTAAGACCTCTTGGGCTCTGCAAATAACGATATTGGGCCCAATTGAAGAAAGCAAATTGATTCACGAGGGCCATGTTACTATTGTAACGGCTACAAATTCAATTTTCAATCTTCAATTCAAACTTCAAAAATTCTCCCTACTTTCCTTTTGTTTTTTTCTTTTACTTTCAATCAATCGATTCATTCATTTCTCTCTGTCACTCCATTTCTTCTTCTTCTCTCTCTCGATCTGTTAATTTCCCAAAATCTTCAATTCAATAATATAAATTAGGGTTTTGTTTGATTTTGTGTGCTATGGCTCCTCATACACCTGCTGCTTCTAAATCGAACCAAATTGGTTTAACACCATCCTCCTCTTCTTCGTGTTCAAAGCCAAAATCGAATCAAATTAAAACACCCCATTCCAAACATCGCCTTAATTTCAACTCCGTCAAACCCTCACCAAACCCTAATAATAACCCTAATTCTGCTGTTGCTGATCACCCTGTTGAAGTGGTTGGTCGGATTCGGGATTACCCTGACCGCAAAGATAAACCTGCTTCTTCGATTCTTGTTCAAGCTGACGGAAATTCTCTGCGGTTGAGAACTGATATTGGATACCGTGATTTCACCCTTGATGGGGTTTCATTGTCTGAAAATGAAGATCTAGATGGGTTTTATGATAATTTTGTGCAATCGAGAATTAATGGTGTGAAATTGGGGGATAAATGTACAATAATGATGTATGGTCCAACTGGTTCGGGTAAGAGTCATACTATGTTTGGATGTGCTAAACAGCAGCAACAGGGGATTGTGTACAAGTCTTTGAGGGATATTTTGGGAAACAATGATGATGATGAACAAAAAGTGGGCTTTGTGCAAGTCACTGTCTTGGAAATCTACAACGAAGAGATTTACGATCTCTTATCAACGACGAATAGTAATAACAATGGTGGTGGATTCAACATTGGCTGGTCTAAATCAAATTCTTCTAAGGTATATGTTTACTTTTTCTTTTCAATATAGAATAGGAACTTAGGCGATGTGTAGGATATTTTGATAGCGGTTTTTAGTTGTACTAGCGTGTTGTCTCCAAAATAAAGTTATGTTCGTTAATCCTTGAGGTGATAGAGATATAAAGGTTAACTTATAAGTCAGTCTGCAAAAGACTAGTTTTTTTAGAGTTTAAACTAGCTTAATGCTATAACTTTGGACTACATAGAATATTGTTTTGTTTATTTGAATCCTCTCATGCTGTGAAATTAGGAAATTGGGATGTGCGAGTTCATTTGAAATCTTGCATTATTATTTTGATATAGAATGTTTAATTCCTAATATAAGTTACCGTATTAACCACACAAGTTATGTTTGTTTCTTTAACAAATATAGGTAAAATTAGAAGTTATGGGGAAAAAAGCAAAGAATGCGACCTTTATATCTGGAACTGAAGCAGGGAAGATATCAAAAGAGATCCAAAAGGTCGAGAAGCGTAGAATTATTAAAAGCACATTTTGCAATGAAAGAAGCTCGAGGAGTCACTGCATGGTTAGAACTTCTTTTGCTTATGGATTTCTGGTTATTATGAAAGTATGAAATGAATTTATTTATATTTAAATGATGCGTGATATTGTTGCAGATAATTCTTGATGTCCCAACTGTGGGTGGACGGCTAATGCTTGTTGACATGGCTGGGTCTGAAAATATAGAACAAGCTGGTCAAACTGGATTTGAGGCCAAAATGCAGGTGATTACCAAGTGTTGACTAATTTATATCTTCATGTGGTTGTATATAATACTTGCTAATCAACTGATTGAGCTTGCAGACAGCAAAGATTAATCAAGGTAATATAGCATTGAAGAGAGTGGTAGAGTCCATTGCCAATGGTGATTCACATGTGCCATTCAGAGATAGCAAGTTAACAATGCTTTTGCAAGTAAATTCTCTCTCGAAGTTAGCCATTGGCTTCATATGCTGTATTATGGCATGAGCTGATTATACATGTTTCTTTTGTACAGGACTCTTTTGAGGATGACAAGTCAAAGATCCTTATGATATTATGTGCAAGCCCAGATCCAAAGGAAATGCATAAAACAATATCAACATTGGAATATGGTGCAAAAGCCAAATGCATCGTGCGTGGGCCTCATACACCGATCAAAGCAGAAGATTCTTCAACAGATGTGGTGATGGGATCGAGAATTGCAGCTATGGATCAATTCATTTGCAAGCTGCAAATGGAGAATAAGATACGAGAGAAGGAGAAGATGGAAGCTCACAAAGAACTTGTGAAAAAAGAAGAAGAAATTGCACTGCTGAGGGCTAAACTTGCAGAGGCGGAAAAGGATAAGAGTGAAAAGGTTAACGACATGTTGAGGAGGGAACTGGAGAAGAAAATACACGAGTGTCAGAAGATGGCTGACCAGGTTGTTGAGATGGAGAGGAGGAAGATGGAAGCGAAGATCTTCCAACAGCAGGAAGAACTTGAAACGCTGAGGCGCCGTTTAGAGGAGATAGAGTCAGAATTGACTCGTTCGAGAGATGGAAAAGAAAATAGAAATAGAAGTACTTCATCATCATCTATGGAACTAGAAGGAAGCAGCTTTGCTAAAAAATTGATGGATATGTATGCTGCTGATGAGGATCCAGGGATGGAGAAATCCATGGATTTGGATAAATCTTTGGATATGGAGATGGGTAAACATCATAAAGCTAATAATAATAATAAATCTAGCATACAGGCCATTCTGGGGTATCCTCTGATGGAGAATATAAAGAATGTAGAAGAATATGAGGAGGATGTTTATGTCCCAACTTCAACAAGTAAAGCAGTTCTAAGCACCGTCTTCGAAGATGATGAAGAAGAAGAAAAAGATGAAGAAGAAGAAAGAGAGGAGGAAGTGCAGAAAGAAGTTATCGAAGAAAAGATGATGTATTCAGATTCGGTCAGGACCGATCCTCCCAAGTCATGTTTCAATTTTGATATTGATTCTTTAAAAGCAGCAGCAGCAACCTCGGACTCTGAGTGCATTGGTGAAGATACAGCCTCATCCAGGATTGAACGAATCCAGAATATATTTACGCTATGTGGAAACTACAGGGAGCTTTCTCAGCACACGGCCACTCCATTACCTCCCACCAACAAGAGTACTGCTGAAATTACACTAGTTAAGCAGCCTGAAATTAAGCAGAGCCAAAGTGTGTCTGATTTAAAGGAAAACTGCAGCCCCACCTTAAGTTGTTCCAATGATAAGAGTAGTGATGTGGGGTTGGAAGTGGTTGTGAAATGGGAAGCTGCCTCAATTGATGAAAATGGCGGGAAGGTAATTACTACTCTGAGACTTGTAAAAGATGCTACCCTTGCAGACTTGAGGAAGCTCATTGAAATTTATCTTGCTGCTGATAACCAAGCTTTCACCTTTCTTGCACTCGGGGGTGTATGTAGTCTTAAACTTCATTTTTATATTATTATATCTTGCTTAACTTCATTTTTAACTTTTAATCATGAATGCATGCAGGACCCAACAGGTGCACCAGTGGCAAAGGAGGAGGAGGGAAGCATCCTGGCAAGTAAACTTCCAACATGCAACAATGGCCAAACTAAAAGGCAGCATCTAGCATCTCTACGTCTAGCAAAGAAAGTTGGTTCGAATCATATCCCATTGGACAGCAAGCTCCCATTCACTTCTCTGGAAAACAGACTCCCATTCAGTTCTGTAGAGAACAAGCTCCCATTCAGTTCTGTGGAGAACAAGCTCCTATTCAGTTCACTGGAAAACAAGCACCCATTCAGTTCCGTGGAGAACAAGCTCCCATTCAGTTCACTGGAAAACAAACTTTCTGCTGACTCTTTGTTGCCGCATTTCTAATTTACTAATATTCTTATGCGTGAAAACTTCGTTGTTAGTATTTTCTTGTGCGAGTATATAAAATCTATGTACTTCTGTGTTGGTGACTGCTATTTAGAGGCATGAACATCGCAAAAATGATCTGATTGTTTCTAGATTCGTAATGCTAATTCGAAATTGCTAAACTTCATTGATTTATTTTGATTTATTCTAGAGAAGGGTCTTTACTCTGAGAATCTTTTGGGGACACATAAGATACACAGGTGTCAAGTAATTCCCCCTTATAATGTAATCCTTTTGAACTCTAAAGTAGTTGAATCTTGCAGGGAAAAAGAAAATGAACAGTACCCCAGTGTATGGGAAAACTTCGTGCACAATCAGTGCATAGGATCAATTAACACTAAAGATATGGACAGAAAGAAGGCATAAATTTTCCGATTTAATGAGTTGAAAGATAAAATATAGTATACGGAGCACCCAAAGGAATACAATAAATAAAAGAGGGGAGATGGATACGCAGCCAAGAAAGTCACACAAAGGTGCTGTTGAGGAGACTTGTTCTGTCATGCAGCCTTCATCGAATCCAAGCCACAGGAATGCTGCACGATTGTGAATAAGATATTTAGTGAGAAGCAGATATCATACACAATGATTATATATATAAAACTGTATGTATTACCAGAAACTTGTGAATCTGAGCCAAAATGGGTGAAAATGTGGTACAAAATTCGGCCATATCAGCATAATTATCACCTGTACCTCCAATTACCTCCATAAATTTCTTCCTATCTTGAATAAGCTTGATAGCGACCTACAATTTACCAGAGGATATTGTATGACAATTTAGTAGATACCTTTCATTTCGATCAAAGCTTGAATTTTTACCGTAAAACTTGTAGAGGCAAGCCAGCCATGCCATTTTTTCAATGTTTTGGCGTATGAATCACTGCAAACTTGTTGCATTGACCAATCTTGATGTTGGTATAAGTTACGGAACAGTTCCACAATGAAACCCATGGCTCTGTTGACAAGTAAAAGAAACAGGAAATAGAAGGTTAGATGAATGGTGAAAAATTAACATCACGGCCATTGATTAGGATGAACTGAAGAGCACCTTGTCAACCAGAGAAGACCATTAGTATCGCTTGATGATTTTTTGGTTGATTTTGTTTCGACTTCTGCATGTACCAAACTATACAAGTAGTTGAATCTTGTAGGATTAGAAGTATATCTTGACTCCAATCTCTGCATACATACAAAAAGAACATATTCAAATAATAGAATGGAATCATATTAAAAAATAATTGAAATAAGGCAAAGCAGGCAAAGCAGGGTGGCATATATAATAGCTAACCGAGATATTTCCACTTATATCAGATTTGACAACAGCCATTGGAGCTCCGAATTTATCTAACATGAAAACAAACAAAAAGAGAGAGATATAGAATCAACAATGATCAAGAATTTGTTTGGAATAAACATTTGGTGATGGATTGTGGTTGATAGATAAAAGAGAAGTTACCTAGAATAGGAAGCAACAATTTACAGACATCTAAGAAAGGCCTGGTCATAATATCCCCAGACTTGATTTGCTTCATTCCTTGTATCGCCTGTGTAAACACTGTTTCGCACATATTCGATCTGCCTGCTTAAGCCCTGTTATCTTCGATTGCTTCAAACTAAATCTTCTTATCCTCTTATATCGATATATATATTTAAATAGATTCAAAATTAATCACGTAACTGCATGTAAGTTTATCAAACATCAGTAATCGAAAGAGGACCTCAAATCGATAAGTCAAAATTAAAGGATTATATATATGGATATGGATGTGGATTTGGTTCATTGACATGCAGCATATAGAGATTGCTAAAGGGAGCTAATTAAGCCCGAAATTAGGTGTGTTCTTGACTAATTGCCTAATTGGGAATCATGTCAAAGTAGTGGCAGTCCACGACAGGTTATTTTGGTTTATGTTTAGTTGTTTTAATAACTAACTTAATCCCATATTCTATCCTCTCATGATATTTTAGTATTTAATTTAATTTATGAATATTCATATTCAAATATAGCATCTAACTCGCTCGATGTACCGAAATAATATTTAGAAATTGTTAAAAAAAAACAAATTAGTTATTGTTAAATTATTTATGTTAATACTTGGTATATTTTAGATGAAAAACATATAATAACAAATGTGAAAAGAATATAGCATATAACTATATGTGAATCTTTATTGTATGCACGTAACTAAATTGATCTCTATTGTATATACAAAACTTTTATTGATCTTCATTGTGTGTATATCTGTGATGTGTTCTCATCCAGACAGCGACACGTGGCATTCTCAGACGTTGATAACTCACAAATATACATACAATGGAGATCAATAAATAGTTTCGTACATACAATGAAGACCAATTTAGTTATGTACACACAATGAAGATTCACGCATAGTTATATGCATTTCTAAACACTTAACTAATGCGAAAATGACAATAAGCAACCAACAAGCAATTGACAAGTATGGATTAGTTTAGATAACAAAATAATCTTAGTTATTCTAAATAACTAATTCCAATTTTCCTATGGGATATTTCTTCAACAAATAAAAACAATTACATTAAGTTTTATCTCAATGGTAATTATTATCATAATTATGTTTTAATGTTTTCTTTAATTATTTAGCAACTCTTGATTGATCCTAGACCTTTGATATTTCATGAGTTATTGTAATCTTAATTTTTAACCTTTATAAATGTGCTAAGTTGTAATAGAAGGAGTTATAGTTATGCTTATGATTAAATCAAAGTTTCTCTCAATTTTGTGAACAATTGAGTTGAATTTATCCTCCCCGCGGTATTCTTGTGAATCAACGTGTGTTGGAAGATCTTAACCGCGGTATTCTTTGTGAATCAACGCTTGTTAGAAGAGATTATTCTTGGGTATTCTTATAATCAACAAGTTTAATTTGTGTTACGTTTTACACGCTACATCAGTTGGTATCAGGGCCGAATTTCTTATTCAAAATGACAGTTTACAATGTCTATGAGGAGTTAGGAAAACCTGATGAAGATGAGATTTTGTTTATAAACAAAATTCTCGATGATAATTTTGGATTTTCTATTAATGAAAAAATGGGATTTGTATTCTATACAAGTTGCATTGGCAAAAATGACAATTCTGATGTCATTAAGAATGGAGTAACATGTGAAAATGTTATTTCATTGAATATGGTTGATAAGTTATCATTTGAAGAGGGATACTACACACATTGTCATAATCAATCTTTACTTGGCGAAGAAAAAGATTTTAACGGTGCCACGAAGATATTGATTGTTTCATCTTTATTGGAACGTAATTATGAATCTTCGAAGTGGCAAGATAATGTTAAGAATAATCAACGAACACTTCAATTTCCAAGAGAGATAAGTGTTTTTCACAATAATGTGAAAAACTTTTATTTGTCTACTACTACCCTTATTCTCTTTAGTTACATTCTTTTAACCTCTACATTATTGATGCTATTGATTTATCTTCAAATGTTGAAGAAAAAATTCAGTCAAGACTCGAGGACGAGTTGCTTTTAACCCGGGGAGAATGATGCGAAAATGAAAATAAGCAACCAACAAGCAATTGACAAGAATTGATTAGTTTAGATAACAAAAAAATCTTTGTTATTTTAAATAACTAATTCTAATTTTCCTATGGGATATTATTTCAACAAATAAAAATAATTACATTAAGTTTTATCTCAATGGTAATTAGTATCATAGTTATGTTTTAATGTTTTCTTTAATTATTTAGATACTCTTGATTGGTCCCAGACCTTTAATATTTCATGAGTTATTGTGTTCTTTATTTTTAGCCTTTATAAATGTGCTAAGTAGTAATAGAAGGAGTTATAGTTATGCTTATGATAAAATCAAAGTTTCTCTCAATTTTGTGTTAACAATTGAGTTGAATTTATCCCCGCGGTATTCTTGTGAATCAACGTGTGTTGGAAGATCCTAACTGCGGTATTCTTTGTGAATCAACGCTTGTTAGAAGAGATTATTCTTGGGTATTCTTATAATCAACAAGTTTAATTTGTGTTACGTTTTACACGTTACATCATTAACCCAGTAATATATTTAAACACTAACGATTATTTTCACATTTATATTTATATTACTTATATACCCTTTTAATTAAACACTACACAACATTCACCAGTATTTCAAGAATAACATCAACTAAAAAGTCAAACCTTTTATAACAGAGTATAGCAATTAAACATATAAAATTGAAAAGCGGATTTAAATGTAGTTACTATAATTAGCAAAAAATTCAATTATTTTCACATTTATCAAAAATAAATTTTACTATTATTCTTTCAAATACATATATGCAATATAAGTTTATTAAAACTTGTGAAGAATTGAATAACGGGATAAAGTTTTGGTAGAAATTAAGTAAAGATATAAGTCACGTGTCAACTGTCAAGCCCGTGATTAACTCACTGAGTCAAGGTATTAATTTAACTGATTTTTCAAGTTTAGGGTACCATTTTACACCCTTAATATTCAAGGTAATATTAACATTTAGTTGGTGAAGTTTGAGATAACAAAATAATTTTGACCTAATCTATACACTATTTATAATTTATAAATGATTTTTTTTGGCTTAAAGCTTTATAAATATCAATGTGAAAAATTACTTCCATGTCCTCGGATATTTATAACACATTCCATAACACACACATATATATATATATATACATATATATATAATCAACTTTCAAATTAATTTATAACACATGAATAATATATGTTAAATACACATTTGAAATTAATTAAAAAAACTAGTTTTTAAATTCAAAATATAATAGAAATTTTAAAATTAAGTATTAGAAATTGAATATTGTGCAAACTGAGTTCCTCAAAAAAGTATTTAATTTGAACTGATAATCTAACGCTTGTAAGTTTGCGACATTGTGCGGGTTACAAACTTGTAATAATAAAGTAGGTATAAATAATATATGTATTATTATTATTATCATTAAATATAATAATTAAATCTATTAAAATAATAACAATAATAATAAATAGTTTTATTATTATTATTTGTGACTAGAGTTAAGTTCAAATGAAAATAGAACTTTTGATGAGAATAGGAGAATCAATAGGATTGAACCATGTGTTATAATACCCATTTTCTCTATGCTTTTAAAAATAAAATATCTCACAAACGGTAAGTCCAAAAATTATAAAAACCCCACCATAATAATCAGCGTTTAAATCTATTCGATTATAGATGTGACAAGGTATAATTTCGACGACTTTTTAGTTTTTGGGTTTTACAAATTGTACAAAATTAGAACCACATGTGTTACCCGCCGGTACCACAAGTGTTAGTCGTTTTCAAAACACACCGGAAACAGGAAAAAAAAGTTTGTCGAAAATATATCTTGTTGTATCTCTAATCGAATAGAATTAAATACCGATTATTATTGTGCATTTTGTAGTTTTTCGACTTACCATTTAAAGATATATAATTTTAAAACATGTGAGGAAAGTATTTTTAATTTGAAATGGCAAAATAAAAAAGCAAAAGAAAAGTGGGAAAAAGTGGATCGGGGCGGTGATGCGGGTACGGAAGGCGCTTTTGATTAACTGAATTACTTCCTGCTCACCGGAAACCTCTCGGCGTTCAGAATTAGAGTCTATTATGTCGTCGTCGTCATTATAATCATCATTATCGTGTCGTTGCTCATAATCGAATGGCTGACTGAGTGACTGAAATTACTTAAACTAAATGGAAGTCTTTGAAAGTTTGATCGACAAGCTCAACAACACTAGTAGTAATGGCTTACATTTCGTATCTCCCTTACCTTCTTGCCGCACTAACGAATTTGATTTGGTATGTAGCACATTATGTTATGTTATGCTATGTATTACTATAATTAGGGCTTGTTGTTGATTTTAAATTTTCATATAAATTTTAGGTGAGAGGTGTGTTACAGATACTTCAAGGGTTTTCGAGTCCTTTGTTTGATTGGAGTGAGGCAGATGGTGGTTATAGAGTGAAAAATGGATTGTTATATGTTAGTCATCTATCTGAAACCAGTCTCGGTATGGTTTTAGATGAATTTATGCAATCAGCAACATGTTTGAAATTGGTTGAGATTACCCTTTCAAACATTATCACTACTTCACATCCACCTCCTACTTTTAGAGCATTTGCTTCCTCAGCTTCTGCTTGCCTTAAGGTAATACTCATTGCACAAATTCACTCACCTTTCGTATTAGTATATAGATAAGATAGAATGAATACTAAACTGATGATTTTTTTAAGAGCAGAAGTTACGAGACAATGCTTTGAACGAACAAGTAAAAGTGAACAACCCTAACACCGGGTCTAGTCCAACACTTTTAGGAGTGTCAGGTTCTTTAACGAGGTACTATACTACTACTACTCAATCAGCAATCCTATTGCTTTTGCTTATTACAATGATAATTCTCATCACATGTTATATGGTTACTAGCCTTTGTGCTGGAGCAGAATGCTTACTGCAGATTGTGCGTGGTGCCATCCCCAAACACTATATTGAACCTGATACTCGTCCCCCATCTGCTGAAATGGCTGTTCACATTCTTAACTATCTTTATGACAAGCTCAATGATGCCTGCCTTGTGCAAGGTGGTGAGGTTGTACCATTTCCTCCTTATTTGTTACTCGTTTCCTGTTGTTGTAATTGTTATCTGACATTTTCTCTTTTCAGGAAGATTCATACAGGATGCTGCTTTATATTTTTGTTGGGTGTTTATTGCCCTATATTGAGGTTCTTGATTCCTGGATTTTTGAGGGAATATTAGATGATCCCTTTGATGAGGTACTTTCTTTCTCGGAGAAACAGGATGTGTTTAACCTATTATCGGTTCATGTTTCCAATTAAATTACCATGGATTAACATTTTATTCTCCCCGTTCCCAAAAAAAAAAATTGTGTGTCCATGTTTAAAAATATTCCTTTTTACCACTGCAGATGTTCTTTTATGCTAACAAAGCGATTGCAATAGACGAGGCTGAATTCTGGGAGAAGAGTTACCTTCTTAAATCAACGCATCATAAGAAGCTAGCCATAGCTCATCTAGTTCCTTTAACACAAAAAAAGATGTCAGTTTCATCAAAAACAAAGGGGCAAGATGAAAGGGATCATGTTGTTTGTCCTTTGTTCTTTAAGGACATTGCCAAAGAAATCGTTTCGGCTGGAAAGTCGTTGCAGCTGATCCAACATGTTCCTATCACATCATCATTAGGACCACTTGGTAGGCATCACGAGACTCAACGTTGCATCACCCAGCTCAGCTTGTCGGAGATATTTTGTTTGTCTTTAGCAGCTCTTATTGGCCATGGTGATCACATGTCTAACTTCTTTTGGAAAAATGATAAAATCGTTTCTGCAATCGAGTCTTGCGAGAGCATTCCAGGCTTCGAGAAGATATGGCATAAGTTTCTGGATGATGCCCTGCCTGCAAAAAGAGAAAAAGAATTGTGTATGGAGTTGGGTGTTAACTCCTTCTGTCCTGAAAATCCCACGATCACCGTTTGCCAGAAGCTTCTTCTAGCAAATAGCAGTGAATGGAATTCATTGAACTTGTCGAACAACTATATTCTTCCTCCTTTGGATGACCAAGACTTGAGACGAGCTATATTTGGTGAGACCAGTGGACAACTTTTGACAGCTAAAGGAACAAATTATGCCTCTGGTTTTTCATTCGGCAATTCTGACAACCTGTACTCTCAACGTGATATGAAGATGGTGGAAACCTTATTTCCATTTCCCTCTATCCTTCCATCCTTTAAGGTAGGTAGGTACATATATATTTAAGTATAGAGATTGCACTTGTTTACTTTATGTGGAACTCATTAATAATCTGAAACAGGAGGACCTCCTTATGTCAGAGCTTTTACCGTTTCAGAAAAATAGCACCCTTCTGTCAAAAGTCCTTAGCTGGATTCAAATTGTGGAACCAAAATCTACTCCACTTCCTGTTGTTATTCTGCGTGAATGTCTTACTTTTTACATCAAGAAGCAGGTATATTCGATTTGATAACTGAAAGCCACTTATGATACATCGCATTAATAATTTTATTATATTCTAAATGTTTCAGGTAGATCATATTGGAAATCAGATACTTTCGAAGTTGCTACGTGACTGGAAATTGATGGATGAGTTGGGAGTGTTGCGTGATGTATATTTGTTAGGCTCTGGTAATTCCTAACTTAACGCTGTGCGAAACAAGTATTTATTCATATGAAAAATTCTGAAAGGTTTGCAATCTTGTTGGATTCAGGTGATCTACTGCAGCATTTTTTTACGGTACTTTTTACTAAGCTAGACAAAGGAGAATCATGGGATGACGATTTTGAGTTGAACACGGTGTTACAGGTACATCTTTGCTGCTTAGTGAATGCCTTACTTCATCTGTTACATGATTTACCGAAGATCTTCCTTGTATTTGGTTTTCATCAGTTGATGAGCCCAGAATCTGATTTATTTTAGTGGGCTGTAAAACTGTGCTTTCGGAAACCTTGTGGTTGTTTCTAATTTATTCCCACTATGTATACATGTTTATATCATCGTATGTGTTGGAACTGGGAAAGTTTGGTTTGCTAATTGATATATACTTCAGTTAGTCCAACTGTAGTTTTGAGTATTTTAATAAAACGAGTATATTGGAATAAGATTCAGGCGTTAGGTCTGGGGAAGCCCAGTTTTTCCATAGGTGTCCGCTAAGCTGGATTTGTCTATTTAATCTGTTCAAGCGTTTATATTGTTTTGAGGTTTGAAAATATAGTGCATATCCTGTATACCTTGTGCACTTTTATTGCTTTTTTTTCTTACGACTGGCTTAATTATTTTTCACCTTTTAACTGCTTGCTATCGCCTATCATTATCCAGGTCCTGAGATTGTTTTTCAGGCCTATAATTTGGAAATGCCTTTGTTGACATATGCATGCAGGTCTCTGGCATGTTAGATTAGTATATATTTTGTTGTTGTATGGGCAAATTATATAAAAAGGTACTCAAATGTCAAAACCTACTAATTGGGGAAACCAATTATCATCTTCATCTATAATAAATAAATAAGAAGAATTACTAAAAGTTCACTTGGTAAATAATAAATGGGAATATAATTACAGAATTTCAGAAAAAGCTAATATAAGTATCAAAAAATTGAAAGTGAGGGAACCAAGCATGTTGTCTTATATAGGAAAGTTTCTTGCATATTACCTTTCTGTCCTTAAAATTGAACTTATAATCCTTTTTTTGAAAGAGATCATGTTTCTTACAATTAGACTTTTGTTATTTATGTTACCGTATGAAATTTGCCCTTGTTTTGTTAATGCTGATGTATCTATTCTTTTAAAACTCTAGGGTGTTATTAGAATTAATATAGGATTCATGTGTCATGTATACATTATCTTCTCTAGAGGGAGGCTATTGATAATGCTTATCAATTGACTTCAGGAATCAATTAGAAACTCTGCTGATGGTACAGTACTAAGCTCGCCAGATTCCTTAGTTGTGTCATTGACGAAAACGGACAGTAGTGGTGATGGTCAACAAACCACATCATTTCTTGTATCGAGTCCCCGTAAAAGTCGTGCACAAATCTCTGGAATCAATGACCTTGACTCACTTAAATTCACATACAAGGTAACTTCATGCTGCTTCTCCATAAAGCTTTTGCTATTATATGCATGTTGGTTATCCACTGTTTGAAAATCATGTTTTAATAGTATGTTGGTTATCCAATGTAGGTGTCGTGGCCGCTTGAGCTTATTGCTAATGCTGAAGCTTTAAAGAAGTATAATCAGGTAGCTTTTTTTTCATTTTGCTTTTCTTGATGTACGAATTCGAATTAATATCTGTGCATTTCATGTTAGGTTATGAATTTCTTATTGAGGGTCAAACGTGCCAAATTTGTCCTTGACAAAGCTCGAAGATGGATGTGGAAGGTAGTAGCTGCTTCTTCTATTTTCTTCTTTTTCTTTTTATTTTATATTATTTATTTTACAGTCTAAAGACTCCTATAACCATGTTAGTCTTTGCATGATCTATTAACTGATACGTAAGTATATATTTAGTTTTCTGTTAATCAAATTAGGAGCTAAGAATCATGAATAAGAGATATGACTTGTAAAAACTTTCCATCACCAAGTCTAACAATCTGAGTGGATCAAGGATAGAGTAATTAAACACCACCAAGATCTATCAAGATCTTGTTAAGTGATAAAGCAGTAGCACTACACTGAGAACAACAACCCACAATTGACTCCTTAGTGGATAAAAACACTCAAAATTAGCATAACAAGTTGTATTGACAACTCGGGTGTCTTTTCTAACTTGGAAGGCTTATATAGGGGCCGGAAACTAATGCAACAACTAAATCTTGAAAGATCACAAGTCTAGGACTGATCAAGAGTTGCAAATTAATTATAGAAAGCATATTAAACAAACATTTATTGTACCAATCACCATAACGAATAAATAAGCGCATTGAAGGAGTCAAGCATTCATGTTATTCATGGCCTTGATCCTTCAATCATACTTTGTTGGGCTGCCAAAAAGGTATGTTTCTTTCCTCGAAAGTTTTGAAGCCATTCTTAATTTGGAGAGTTCTTGAATCTGGCCCAAGTAAGCATTGCTCATAAGATGGGTCTGTTTTGTACTAGCCGGATAATCTATAAGGAAAGTATTGGATACCCCTGCATGTGTGGATTGGATGTAGTGTTCAAACATGTTATGGAGTCAAGGACAATATGAGTCGTGGTTTCTTGTACACTTCTTATGTAAAGGTCATCTGTTTTTACCGAATGTGAGTATATTTCTGGTTTCCGAGTGAATGTCTGAATAATGGTAGGTTTACTTATCTTTCCAGGAACGAGGCACAACGACAGTCAACCGCAAACATAGATGGTTGGTGGAGCAAAAACTTCTTCATTTTGTGGATGCGTTTCATCAATATGTTATGGACAGAGTAATAACCCTTATACCTTTCTATTATTAAATCTTTTACCACCTTTCATTGATGATATGTGGTTATGAACACATGTTTAGATCAGCTGAATAGTCGATTATTAATTGTAAGCAGATAATGAATGGCTGTATGATCAAACATCTTTACATGTTCCCCTGTCCTAGCATGTTTGTTGGGAATGTGTTTTCAGGAGTGATATATTCTATTACTACAGAAGTTTATGTATTTCTTGCAGCTATGGTTTTCTCTGTGTGGCCATGTAGTAAGTACATATAAGTAGCCAAAAAAGTTGTCTGTGCACTAAAAACCGATGCCTTACCACTTGGCTATACTCCATATGGCCTGTTTTGGACGCCTTCAAGCAGAACTTTGAGACGCCATCAGTTGTCATCTGAGGTCAGCTAAACAGGCCGACTAGCCTTTTGCCCTAGTGAAGTTAGTTACATATCCTTTTAGTTCACAGTCTGCATTCTTGTCTCAGTACCTTAGGAACCAAATTAACCTATGCAGATTGTTTAACATACAAGGTAGTTACTGTAGGATTTGTAAGTTTAACACGTTAATTGACGGGTATGATCAATGTGTATCTATATAGGTATACCACAGCGCATGGAGTGAATTATGTGAAGGTATGGCAGCTGCTGGATCTCTTGATGAAGTGATTGAAGTACACGAAGCATACTTACTGTCAATTCAGCGTCAATGCTTTGTAGTTCCAGACAAGCTGGTCAGTAAGATCTTTCTGTTGGCTTTGCTTGTGTTATAAAAACGATATTGAAAGAAAAGACTTAGCAAGGGAAGTGATGGATGGTTTTTGTTCTGTTGCTGCACAGTGGGCATTGATTGCGAGTCGAATCAACAGTATACTTGGACTGGCACTAGATTTCTATTCGATTCAGCAGACATTAAGTAGTGGTGGAGCAGTTTCCGCAATTAAAGCCAGATGTGAGAAAGAAGTGGATCGCATTGAGAAACAGTTTGATGATTGCATGGCCTTCCTCCTCAGGGTACTCTTTTATCCATCCATCCACGTCTTCACTGACATTTGCATCAGACTACTGAAAATTATGCTTATGCTTTGTTTGTTGCAGGTTCTATCTTTCAAGCTTAATGTGGGTCAATTTCCACATTTGGCAGATTTAGTTACCAGAATTAATTACAACAACTTTTACATGTCTGATTCTGGAAACTTGATTACAGCTCCTGGCTCTGACTCTATAAATTTCAAGTTGGCCAAGACCATCTCAGTTTGAAATACAGGGTGCTAACTTCCTCAGAGGATTGTCATGGATCCGAATTAGATCTGAAGGTGTATTATTTGGGTACATTTCGAGGTTAAACTTATTCACAGAAAAGACAACAATGACAGCAAGATAATGCTTTTGTATTACATATGACTAAATATTGTGATTTAGTGAAAGCGTAATGTTATAATTACAGTTTATCAACTTTGTCTATATCTGTAAGATAATTTCCCCCCCCCAATTATGAAAGACATTAGCTATATCTTTAGGTAGTCTACACATTGCTCGTTTCTGTGCCCCATTACTGACAACTCTGTCATTTGAATCTGTGTATACCTTATGACTTCTAGTGCAAGTTTGAGCTATAACACTGCATAGCTACTTTGAGACAGCCTGCAACAGTCCATGTCCTCTTTTGTCAAGCTTCTAAATTATGGCACTCACCTTTTTTGTTTCTGTTCATGTTTTTTTTTGTACATTTGAATTGGTATGAGCAAGAATGCTAATGTATGCAGAATTGAGGACCTTACATGTCAAGTTATGATCATGATTGTGATTTCAGACACATTTTGTTGCTTAGAGAGTTCCATCATCCATGTCCATTCATGGTGTTATAAGTACATAAGTACAACATGATGCATATAGCATGAAAGCTTTTACAGGAGTGTTGAAGATAAGAAGAGATAGGAAAAAAAGACGAATAAACTGAAACAGTTCCGTTATATGCTAAGCACTTATTGGGTGGGTGGCCGCCTTGATGAGTCAAGGTTGTTGGTTTGCACGGAAGAAAACCATGTTAGATCGATACTTGCCCTGGGCGGAGGTGGAGGTGGTGGTGGTTGTAGTAACTTGAGCTCCATCAGTGGTTGTAGCAGTAGGGCAGCACTGGATGCTGATCCCTTCCTGGCAGCAGGGGATGAGCTGTGCATCTGCCATTATCGACATGGCTAGGAAAACAATCATTATGCTCCCAATATTCGCTCTCGCACCCATTTCTTACTAGTATGAATTGAAAGACCGCTACTGCTGCCAGCTTTTATATGCATGCCTCTACGTACGTAAATAACAATGCCATTTTCTGGCATAGGTTTAATCGTAGATTTTGTTTGTACATCCAATGCTGTTTGTTTAAACAAAATTTCTTTATGCCACAAACAAAGTTTCTTTATACGTTCTCGTTTGACTCGGATACCCTTATTTAATCCTTTGTGTACATTTGTCTGATCCACAACGTGTTTGCTTACTGATGGGAATAATCACAAACGTTGTTTTTTTCTTTTCTTTTAGCTTTATTTAAACGTTGCCCAATTGCATAATCATCTGAATTGATTGTTATTGTCTAAATGTAATTCCATAACACTAGCCCACTAGGTATACAAAAGCACACCGCAGAGTGCATATTATGCTAACAATTAATTTAAAGTACAATAATAATACTTTAAAATATAAATAAGAATAAAAAATTCCACATTGGTTATTGATAAAATTATTTGTAGATTCAATATCGGAACACGAAAGTACGGGTTTGTTCATTATTATTTGTAGATTCAAGATCGGAACACTAAAGTACAGGTTTGTTCATTTATAGTGATAGTGATGATACGGAATTCACATTTATAACAAATATATATTTAATATGTAATTTTATTGAAGCTTTAAATATGAAAGTCTTATATGAGCTTGGCTTAGGGCTGTTTGGGAAGCTTATTTTGTAGTTTATTTGCTTATTGTTTATAAACAAATAAGCACAAAAATCATAGTTTATTTGAGCTTATAAATTCTTCGTCACAAATAAGCAAATAAGCTAACTAAATAATCCCATCCAAACACAAAATGTGAAGCTTATTCTATCACAATAAGCAAATGAGCCCAGAAAACAAGCTCCCCCAAAGACCTTCTTATTTGGAGCTCATTCAGCTTATTTCTCTAGCTCTGCTCGAGGTATAAAACGAACATTTGATCAAGTCAAGGAAAATACGGAGTATAAGGGGGTGTTTGGGGAGCTTATTTTGTTGGGAAAATCACAAATTTGATCATTTGACCAAACTCAACTAACAAAATAATCCGTTGACTTTTATTTTTATCAAATGTAATCCACATATTCGTGCTACACGAAGCGAGAACGTCACGAATAATAATTAAATCAATTTATTAACAAAAAGTCGGAGTTTTTTATTGTTTAAGCCAACCACTCAAAACCACGTGTCAATTTACGCGAAAACAAGTTGGATGGGCGCGAAAGTGAGTGGGGCCGACAAACAAACTAGAACCATCAACAACAAATTAAAACTTATTTAATATATTATATTTTTCATATTTAATTAACGTAGTATTTCATTTTTCTTTGATAACTATTTATATACAATGTATAAAATAATTCCGAATATATATTCATGATCAGTGTACTTTTATCTACGTTTCGACATAAATTTTATCGTCATATATTATATATTTAACGAAAACATTTGTTAGTCTCCAAATCAATTTTTTTATATATCAAAATGTATATAAAAATAAACTGGTCATAGTGGTATATTTAGATTTATATGTTCCAGGACTAAAAAATGCTTTCGTTAAATACATACATTATCTAAAAAATGCTTTCGTGATATACATACATTATCTAAAAAATACTTTCGTTAAATACATAACATATGACGATAAAATTTATGACGAAATGTAGATAAAATTACAATAATCATGAATATATATTCAGAATTATTTTATACAGTGTATATTAAAAGTTATCAAAGAGAACCGAAGTTATCAAAGAAAAACGAAATACTACGTTAATTAAATATGAAAAATATAATATATTAAATAAGTTTTAATTTGATGTTGATGGTACTGGTTTGTTTCGCGTCAGCCCACTCACTTTCGCGCCCATCCAACTTGTTTCCGCGTAAATTGCCACTTGATTTTGAGTGGTTGGCTTAAACAATAATAAAACTCTGACTTTTTGTTAATAAATTGATTTAATTATCATTCGTGCCGTTCTCGCTTCGTGTAGCGCGAATATGTGGATTACTTTGTTAAAAACAAAAGTCAATGGATTATTTTGTTAAATGAGTTTGGTCAAAGGATCAAATTTGTGATTTTCCCTATTTTGTTATTTATTTGCTTATCTATACCACTATATAATACATTTAACACTCTATCTCCTCAAAAAAATTAAGACTAAGTAAAGTGGGTCCACTTACTACTTATTCTCCACTAACTACACTTTTCATCAATCAAATATAAAATTTACCCACTAAAGTCTTTTTTATTGGTTAAATATCAAAGTGGACACTTATAATGTGACATCTCAAAATAGTAATGTGAACATTTTTAATAGTATGGACGGAGTACAATATTTTTTATTTTAAGACATTCATTCGCATCTTCACCCACCATCACCACTTTCATCGTTGCATTGTGCGGGTATAATGCTAGTACTCCGTAATACATTTAACACTCTCTCCTCAAAAAATGTTAAGACTAAGTAAAGTGGATCTCACTTATTACTTATTCTCCACTAACTGCACTTTTCATCAATCAAATATTAAATCTACCCACTAAAGTCTTTTTGGATTGATTAAATATTAAAGTGGACACTTATAACGAGATATCCTAAAATAGTAATGTGGACATTTTAAATGGGACGGACGGAGTACAATATATTTTTATTTTAAAACATTCATTCACACATCCGCCCACCGTCACCACATTCACCGCTGTATTGTGCGGGTATAATGCTAGTTGATTATAAAGCAAATAAGTCCAAAAATCATACGTAGTACTAGTTTATTTTGAGCTTAAAAATCTCCCTTACAAACAAGCAAATAAGCTAACCAAATAAGCTTATTTAAACACTAAATCTTAAGCTTATCGTATCACAATAAGCAAATAAGTCAAGAAAATAAGCTCCCCAATAAGACCACTCCCGACCATCATTTCTTCCTTTGTTTCTTCATTTATGTCACGTCTGCACATCTAAAACTGATGAAAGATTGACAAAGCAATGTCAACCCTCCTTTCATCATCAATTTTTGAGCCCCAAATTTACCAATATAACTAAATTTATATAAACTAAACAAAAAATATCAATACATTAAATATAAATTGAGACCCACTTTTTTTCTCACCTCTTTTCCTCAGCTAGGGGAAGAACTCAAACAGAAGAAGCAAAGAAAAAGCTCGTGTCAATGGTGTCTCTTAAATTTGCTCTTTTCCCTTTTGAATTGAAGAAGCCACTAGCACTGATCTAAGTATTTTAAAGGTCACCTCGTGAAACTTTTCCAATTGTTGGGCCAACCTTCCCTTCTTACGTTCTTCTGAGTTCAATGTGAGTAATACTTTGATGTTCAAGATTGACTGTAGGTTTAACTTTATAAAACTCAAAGTTGAGTAACTTTGTCCAATCCACACGTGTTTGTTTATTATTAATAGTCTCACTAGCAAAAACAAGTGAAAATCAGTCCAAGTAATCTAGTACTAACATTTTAAGGATGATAAGTAAAAACTAAACCATGTAAACTTGATCCCAAAATTAGTAATTTTGTAACGGCCATAAAGTTCATAATATTAGATCTTAAGGTAGGTTCTAGGAGTTTGGTTTACTAAAAGATATAAGATAAAAAATGATCTTGTGTACCTATGTATATACCGAGTATATTAGATAGAAGAAAAATTGAATATGAAAAAAAGTAACCACATACTTGAATACTTCTCATGAGACAAAGTGGGACAGTATGAAACTGTCCCACTAATAAGTTTATACAAGGTAAAATATTTTTAGTATCAACGATAATTCTAATATTTGGCCCTTTTGAACATGAAATAATTATAATATTCGAAGGTAAATTTGATATTCGCACATAAAATGAGATTCAAATGAGAATTAAAAATTTGGTGAATATAGAGGAAACATAAGAATGTGATGTATGTTATAAAACCCATTTTCTCCCACTTTTTTAAAAATCAAATATGTTACTAACGGTAAGCCGAAAAATTATAGAATTACATCATAAAACTCAGCATTTTTTCTCTTTGATTTGCCATCTCACAAGGTATATTTCCGGCGACTTTTTTATGGGTTTTACAAATTGTACAAAATTAGTAACACTTGTGGTACCAGTTGGTAACACATTTTAGTTTTCAAAACACACCGAAAAATGAAAAAAAAAATAGTCGAATACATTGTCACATTTCTGAGCGGGGAGAATAAAATGCTACCTTTTATTGTGCAATTTTTGTAATTTTTCGATTTAAGTAAAGAAGGTTTAGTGACATGTAATAGCTCCGGGTAGAGTAGTGTAAGCAATGTTTTAAAAACCGGTTGAATCGATCAGGTTAAACCGGTCCAACTAGAAACGGGCATAAATTCAGTTCGATATATGTAGTGTAAAATAAGCGCTTTGATCAGATTAAACCGGGATCGAGAAGAAAACCGATTCGATGAAAAAACCGGTTTTTAAAACACCGAGTATAAGTATACATAGTATATTTGATTTAGTAGCATACTCCGTATAATTGGTTTGTTTGGTCTGGTGGTACACTGCTCTAGTGCTCTACCTATCTACCTACCTGTTCCACGTCATCGTGTATCTGGACCACAACCAATAAAGCCAATACAACGCTAATAATTGAACTTCATTAACCTTTTACCACCAATTAAAATTTTACAGAACATAACATATTCTATGTCTTTAAGTTTTGTTTCCGGTGGTAGGCGTGTTAGTGGACCCCCCACCGTAACGTATTTGTTGTTGCTTTTACACGCGCCGCCACTATCATCATGATGATGAAAAGCACCGGTGACTCGTTCATGATTTAGAAAAAAATGTAAACTAGCCATTATATTAGATTATATTGACTAATTAAAAGATAAGTTTTATTTAATTTAATACATATACATATCTAATATAATAATATTAGCCATTAGTGACTGGAACTGTGGAAAGAGACCGAGGGGTACTTTGGTAAATAGATAGGGTTTACATCGCCCCATCCATCCGTTGCTGATTCGTTGGTTGGAAGTAAGTAAAAGTTGGTTGAAGTAGGCAGCACACCAACAACAAACAACAACAACGACAACAACATTCTTATTTTTGTTCGAGTGTCCAACTCTCCAACCCCCCAAACCTCTTTTCATTTTTCTTATTTTTATTTTATCTTTTTACAATAAAAATAAATTATATACTCCGTATATCTTTAGAGAAAGAAAGGAAAAAGGAAAAAGAAATAGTCAAAATGCCAACACACCATAAAAAGGTGTCCGTCCAACAACAAATAATACCACTACTATTGATCATCATCGTATTCTTCTCTTCTCTTTCGTCTTTCAACTAACTCCCACTAACAACAAATTTATTTATTTCTCTGTCTCTGTCTCTGTGTGTGTGTGTTTATGTGTTTTTTTGGGTGGTCAGACACAGATGAATTAAAGGGAGACCATCATCAACAGCAGCAGCAGCATCGTATTTGGTGGATATATTCTTTTCTGCCATAATTTAAGACTTTAATTAAGGTAAAAACCCTGCTCCTCAGCTCTTCATCAATTTTAATTTAAACTTTAACTTTCTTTCTTTCTTCTTGTGTAATTATAATTAGAAATTAGATTAGATAATTAAATAGATTGATACTAATTGGTGAATTTAGTCAGCATAAGACTTTGAATTAGCTTAACCTAGAATACAATACAATACAATATTACCCCTTCCCCTTGGGTTGGGTTTCAGATATGTTGCTATAATCTCATATCCACAAACTTAATCACCCGATTGGATCACCAAATTCAACTCAAACTCACCTGAAGCTGTTTGATTTATAAAGCCCTAAGGCTTCCGTCAAGATATGCATAAAAATATGTACCTTGAAAATAAAATATTCTCTGTCCCCTGAGTTTTAGTTTGTCCCCCTAAATTTAAATTAAGTACGACTATTTTATGCATGTTTAAACATCTTAACGAAAGCCCTTGTGACTCTCGTTAACAAAACCCAACTTAAATAATATTATATTAATTAACTGGAAAAAGTTAATGTGTGTGTCAGTCAACAGATGCCTTGCTGAAATCCTCATGTTACTACTGATTTGGACAAAAACAATGAATTCAGCAACATTACCTATACTTTCTTATGTTTACACAACCTGTGATAACACAGGGTAAATGACAAAGTAATGCTAGCCACATGGGAAAGAAAAGCACTTGGTTTTCTGCAATCAAGAGGGTTTTTACACCCAACTCCAAAGACAAGCCACTGAATGTAAGTAACCTTCATTATTCGTGTTCACATTCGAATTCATCTCGTGCTTTATGAAAGAAAAGTTTAGAGTTGATAAAGCTTTTGGTTCAAACATTTTTTTTGATATTATAAAGATTAATAATAATGACATAATGTTGCATTGCAGGAAGCTGACAAGACAAGGTGGAAAGAAAAGAAGGGTGGGCGAGGAAGCAAGTTGAAACATGGATCATTCATTCCCCTCTTCCGAGAGCCAAGTAGCATTGAGAAAATATTGGGGGAAGTTGATCAACAACATTTATTTATTGCACATCCCTCGCAGCAACAACAACAACAACAGCAACAACAACAACAACAGCAGCAACAACAACAACAACAACAACAACAACAACAACAACAACAGCAGCAGCAGCAACCACAACCACAAGAACTAGAATCAAAACATCACCAGCAACCACAACCACAACCAAAACAACAAGAACAACAATCACAACAACAGCAGCAACTACGACAGCAGCAGCAGCAGCAACAACAACAACAACAACAACCTTCTTCTTCTTTAGGAAAGCCTACATCTCCTATTACTAGGCCAAGAATAACCTCTCCTCCTCCAAGGCCTGCATCAACCTATCCGCCTAAAGTAGCTGTTCATCAGCCAACAGAAATTAACCATAGACCACAACCGACTCTACAACAACAACACAGGTCAGCTACCAGCATCCAGACTGCCTATAGAGGTCATTTGGTAAGCATTTTTACTATTCGCCATCTAAAAAGGTCATACAAGTTGTGATTGTAATAAATAATCTATACTTACTGGTTTCATTTCGATGCATGATGAATGATGCAGGCAAGGAGGAAGGTTAGAGGTTTGACAGGTCATGTAAGGCTTCAAGGAGTTGTAAAAGGTCAAAATGTGAAACGACAGACAGTCAATGCCATGAAGCAGATGCAGCTTTTGGTGAGAGTCCAAACACAAATTCAGTCACGCAGAATACAAATGTTAGAAAACCAAGCACTCAAACGACAGGCTGACAACAATGATACACAAGTCGAGAGTTCACTTGACAAGAACCCGGTAAGATAATCTCTTAATGTAACATGTTTCATCTCAATAACACTGAAAAAGCTTTCATTTTACCTCAACTTTGGCTTCCTTGGCTCCCAATCTGACTTCTAAACTGAACAACTTATACTATACCACTCAACTTTAAAGTTTCTTGACTAAAGGTTTCTTCATGTTAGAAACAAGCTACGTCATTACAATCACGCTCATATATAGTGGTCTGGAGCCCAAATAGACTTTTCAAGATGGCACCTAGATATTAACCGAGGGTTCAAAATATATATACATAGCTCATTAGCTCGTAATGATGAATTTGACATTGTATTAATTGAACATTAATTAGATAACAAAACTCAACGTATTGTTTCTTTCGGAAGTGTGATTATGGAAATAATCCATACGTGATTCATTTACATGAATATAGTCGGAGATGGGTGATGAATACTGGGATGATAGCTCTATTACGAAAGAGGAGAGAGAAGCAAGGTTGCAGAAAAAAGTGGAAGCAGTTATTAAGAGAGAAAGAGCCATGGCATATGCATATTCACACAAGGTAAACCTACTCTCATATGATGCTTGAAGATATCCTCTGATAATAACTTTTAATTGTAATTTCCTTCAGTTAGGAAAAGCCACACCAACATCAGCTCAAACTTCTCTAATGGACATTCGAACTGGTGGATACCCCTGGTGGTGGAACTGGCTGGACCGCCAACTTCCTTCTCATTCTCCTCAACCTCCAAAGAATCGTCAGTTCGCAACCACTTCTTTTAAGACAACTCCTGATCATAAACTGAGTCGCACGCAGCTTGACACACCAACTACACCAATGTCATCTAGGTCCATGGCACCTTCAAGAACAAGAAGCAGAACTTCCCCAAACAAGATGATGAAATATTCTAAAGCAGCAGGAGGAGGCTCTCCTTATTCAGTGAAAGATGATGATAGCTTGATGAGCTGTCCAGCATTTTCGGTTCCAAACTACATGAGCCCTACCATATCGGCAAAAGCTAAAGCAAGACCAACAAGTAATCCTAAGGACAGGGTTTCCCCCAGCACTCCAGGCAGTGAGACTTCTAAAAGAAGGTTTTCGTTCCCTTTTACACCAGACAGCAATCATAGGAACAGCTCTCCGAGGTCTGTAGGGGATATGAGCATCAATTCTGCCATTTCTGTGCCTGCCTCACTGGGGAGGAAACCGTTTAACAGATTTGTGTGATTATTGTTTTCAGTTTAGTGTGTGTGTGCGCTTTTGTATTATTATTAATTGTTATTTTAACAAGGGTGTTTGGTACTATTGGTGTTGCTATAACTAGAACTATATATGGTGGATTGTTGAGAGAGTACTAATTTGTGGTAATAAAAGGGTAATAAGAATGTTGTGTGTTGGTAAGGCGGTCCAAATTCACAGCCTTCAAGTGATTGAAGTATGTTTATGAAGATAACAGGTACAATGACTCTTGCAAGCGATTGACTTTAGTTACGCCCAGGCTCAATAATGGCTACTGATCCTTTGTATTTTACTTTTCCCAATATTGCTTACTTTGGGTGGGTCCGTGGGTACAATAACACAGCCATTTCTACTTCAGTTATGAACTCAACTATGTTTTTTCTTCTTTTTTAAAAACAGATGAACACGATTTTAATTAAATTCAAGCTAATATGTTGTCAAGGTTAAACGTACTTGTGTCAAAGAACAAAAAAGGTTGAGTAAATCCAACCCGAGAACTTTAACAAGATCTAAAACAAACAAAAAAAAGTCTTCGAATTGAATTAAACAAAGACTGAGTAACTGCTTCTGCTGAACATTTAAAGCAGAAGTTCAATGGGATTTCCTAATACATTGGAATGATACCCTAATCCTAACAAATACAAATAACAATAACTAGAAATAATGGCAACAAGTAGTCTAAGCCTCAACTTTGACTTGTTTAGGCTGAGGGATGAGGATAGTAGGCGAATCATAGATAGGAGGGTGTTGTTGTTGTGGTGGTCGTGATGTGAGGATGCGAAGGCCTGAATGCTGAGTAATCTCAAGAACCTCAGGCAAACCATTAATGCAGCCTTTAGACATACCAACGTCAATCCTAATGGCTGTGTTATCGCAGACAGCGTTAATACCAGATTGTTGAATAGTATGACCCATAATCATCCTCCTAGCACCCGGAATCGTTTCAAGTACATGTTGAAGCATACTACAGTCACAATCTTTAGGAAGCTCGTTGGAAAAGATCCTAGACCAAACAAGAGAATTTCTACCTCTAACCAAACTCGACTTTACTCTCTTCTTTAATCCACTAATCCAATCACTAACCTCTTGATTAATCCGCTGGAACCCATAATCAACATGATTAGGTAAAATACCACCATGAACAAACACGGATTCATCAACTACAACAACAGTCAGATTCTTTGATAAAAACCTGGTGGCAATGGGACCGTTCGGACGTAACGCAGCAATACGAGATCTAAACCCCTGGACGTATTCGTGTCTCACACGAGGGAAACTTAGAGGGATACCAACAAACAAATCTTCATCATTTCGATTTAGATATCGGTTTTTAATTCGATTACCAACGGAATACCAATACGCCCAATTGTTAAACTCATCAAGAGCAGATGGAGTAACATACCTGAAATCACCATCAACATTCATGATTTCGTGATTACCGTTCATAGTGATCACATTCCCACCGTATTTATGAGCTTGTCTTTTGAGTTTCTCTAAAAAGTAGAGAATTTTGAGTTCTTGACCACCGCGGTCAAGAACATCGCCAACCTGGACAAGGGTTGACGAACCACCGGACCAACCATCGTCGGAGTCGATAAGTCCGGCAATACGGAGGGATTCCTTCGTTTTCGAAAGATCACCATGGAGGTCACCAACCGCAATTAAACGATCCTTATTACTATCTTTTTCTTCAAGATTGTTGGAAGAAAGATAATAAGTTTGCAACTGCTGCTGATGAGGTTGAGGTTGAGGTTGAGGTGGCGGAGGAGGTAAGAACATTCCATCGGTGACGCAAAAGTCAACGAAAGTATCAACGAAGGATGATACGAGGTTTTCGCACCATAACTTCTCTTCCTCCATTCCTTAATTGTTTTCTTTCGTTGTTTCGGTTGATTCGTCAAACACCCTAAAACACTCTCACTTCAACTCGTCACTTACAATTTTACTTTTTATTTTTCATTTTAGTTAAATGGACAAATGTAAGTTAGACTCATCAAACTTTTCAAAAACGGATTGAAATTGACGGTCCCTACCCGTCACTCGTCAGATATCTGACGACCACCAACCAACGAACCGAACCAACGGGTCGGTGCTATCGGTGTCTACGGAACCGACGGAATCCAAAGTAGTTTAAAAAACTAACTGAAACTGACCCATCACTCTCTTCAGATATCTAACAGCCACCAACCGACAAACGGGACCAATAGGCCGGTGCCATCGGTGTCTGTTCAGTCAGCTGGAATTGACGAAATCCGAAGTTAGCCACAGGGAAGACTTGGTAATGAATAAATGATAATAGATCGAAACACTTAAATAATTTTTAATAGTTGTTTTGATAGTAAATAATCTTTGCGGAACAAACGAATTAGATGAAATAATATATAGACGAAAACAGTTTTATACAATATACACAGTTTGGTTATCATGAAATAAAAAATTTAACTAAAAAACAAATACGATAAAACATAGAAGTTATACATCATGGTTACGTTTGAATCATCGAGCATCACTTTTATAGTTTATTGATACAACTACATAAACAATGTGAAAATGAATCTTTTGTCTCGATAAGATAATTACCCTTATAAAGTGCAACACCAATACAAACAAAAAACAATTATATGGTGCATAGCCCATCTTCATGACTATACCTTATTGCAAATTCTACCTAGTAATTATAATTAATAACCATTAAAACACACAAACATACGATTCATGAGACCATTTGCTCCATTTCTCTACCAAATGTCCTCTAAATAATCAAAAACTGAAACCGCCAGTAATCTTTTACTACTCAGCTTGCATTCCCTCACACTCTTCCCGGATTGACTGAAAAAGCACTGTGGATAGGTAACGCTCACCAAAGCTAGGGAACACAACCTGAAACCATTTTCAGAAGCAACAACCACATTTATAAGCAAATTTTGTTGTATTAATCTATATTGTGGTTGGTTCATTGAGTTCTGAAGCAACCATATAGCATTATGATTATTCCAACTATAAGTCCATATATATACGGGAAGCAATTGTTCCTCAATACCTGTCAGAATTCATTTTTCTTTTACAAAACCATGGTACACAATGAGTCATTTGCTAAATCCATTAAAATGTACTGTGATAGGGAACCACATTCCTAGTGCACTTTAATTTTAGTCAGCTTAATTGGAAGTACTATATGTTTGTTTAAAACACTATAATTGGCACAATGTATAATCTATATCCAAACTTTTAACATGATTCAACTCATAAGGTTCCCTAGTGAGGTTAAACAAAAGGAACATGTTCAAATGTTCAATGTAGTTTGCCATTTGTCTAATATATGTGTGTGTAGTATTATTCAAAGACAGTGATGCATACCGCAATAAGTTTGCCTGCATTCTCAGGTCTCTTCCCAACCTTGATAGCAGCAGCTGCTGCTGCTCCAGAAGATATACCCACCTAGAAAATTCAAAAAAGGGGTGTCAACGTAAAGTGCAGCAGCATACCTTAACCTTAAGCTACAATAGCTATTTGACAATTTTAAAGCCAAAAGCGTCTACAAGTAGGAAGAAGAAAATATAATATAAAAGTAGACAAGGCCGGGATATTCTCCACATATAACTGTAATCTTTGTTTACAATTATCAACAAAAAAACACTTACCAGTAAGCCTTCTTGGAGTGCCAATTGCTTTGCAGTCTCAACAGCTTCATCACTGGAAATCTGAAAGTTAAAGTTCAATGAAGTCTGATGTCAGCAAATTAACATGCCAGAAATGCCAAAACAACATTCTAACTTCAGTAACGCACATAATGTACTGACAATCTTCAACAAGGAGATCTACCTAATTGAGCACTCACAGACCACTGAATGGTATATTGATCAGTGTTGAATGGCAAAGCTTCTTTGTCAAAATCTTATTATTCATGAAGTACACCAGAAAAACACATCTTAGAATCCTATCTGGTGTGCCTTCGTGTTAGCAAAACTTTCCTATGTAGGCATGTCAAACCGTAATATACATATACATTTCTCCATATGTGTGTTATTTCTGAGACTTGTACATAGGTTACCATTTCAAAACGTATTAGTAAGCCATATTGGAGCAGTCATACCCGAAAACATTCTTGTGTATGACTCAATTATAATTCGGTCCCAAAATCAATTGGATGGTCACTCTTGTATGTTATTATTGGATGGTCATTCTTGTATATTATCATTTCTACATGATTAAACAATTTCAGTTAGAAAATTTCAGGTGAATATATTCACAGTTTATGAACCATTCACGAACCGAGGCGCCATGAAGAATGTTGCCTACCTATCAACTGTTCACATTCAA
The DNA here is from genome assembly GCA_963422505.1 of Pseudognaphalium luteoalbum. Lineage (NCBI taxonomy): Eukaryota > Viridiplantae > Streptophyta > Magnoliopsida > Asterales > Asteraceae > Pseudognaphalium > Pseudognaphalium luteoalbum. Next base: position 29,632,288 of record OY730192.1, read on the forward strand.
ACTTTTTAGTTCATCACTAACAGAAGCTTCCAGAGCTTAGATATGACCAAAACGAAAAGGATCATACCCATCACACCATCACGGGGCATGCCTTTTCACACGCTGATAAACTTATTTGCACTTTCACACGATGGAGACAGTGTATGAAGAAGCTGATAAAATGTATGCTCTAATAATCTAATTAGAGCAACTTAGTATGCATCTAATGACCAAAAGGCACTTGATCTAAGTAGATCAAGTGCGCTGGTACTGTATACCATACTAACTAATGTGTTTTCTTTAACCAATGTTGTCAATATTTACATCAAAACCAAAATCACAGTAAGATGGTATCGCAGTCACAACCTTGATAGTTATTTACAACTAGTCAACTACCACCTTTTACCTCAAGATATTTGCTTCCTTATTCTCTTCTTTGATATCAATATGTTAAGATGTGAGTTAACAAGGTGATGATAAAATACACCAGTCGAAGGCCAAAGTTAAAGATTAAGTGTCAACTAAGACTCTAATTTTAAGACTACATTGTAATAAAACACTGATAAAAAAATAAAGAAAACAAAAAGTATACGCAGAAAGACATCATAGGCCGACCTCATCTAAATAAATAGGGCTAAAGATTGAAAAGAATCAGACCTCTATTACTTCATCAAGCACATCTTGATGCAAATTTCCTGGTACAAAACCTGCCCCAATCCCTTGAATTTTGTGAGGGCCTGCATTTTTCACATAATAAAAGCTAGAAAAAAAACACAAGCTTAAATCACAAACTAGGTAACTGTTTTAGGAACCTTACCTGGCTTTCCACCAGACAGTATGTTGCTTTCTGTAGGTTCCACACCAATTACCTGATAAATGGAATTTCAACAGTCAAACATATAAACCTCAGATATATTAAACAATAAAAATGCCAGCAAAATAATCTTGAATTGAATAAGTCATAAATGGTCAATGCTACAACTAATTTAGTTTTTTAGCACGGAAAACCTGAAACCTATCCCAAATATTATGTACAATTACATATATAAACATATTGTCTATAATGAAACTTGAACCCACAACCTCTTGGTTGATGACTTACTCACATACCGTTAGGCCAAAGGCCCCTTGATCTATGCTACAGCTAATATCAGGATTTGATTGAGCTTCGAAGTTACCTTAATATCCGGATTTTGATTTTTCAGGAACCGACCAGCCCCGGAAATAGTTCCACCAGTTCCAATTCCGGCAACAAATATATCCACTTTCCCATTTGTGTCTTCCCAGATCTCCGGACCTGTTGTTTCATAATGTACCTGCTTAGAACTTAATATTAGTCATACTTATGGAATGAATAATAAAATTCAAGGAAATGCCCAACCGAGTAATAGTGAAAAACGGCTGAATTTCATAGAGAGAACAGTTGAGAGCTCCAAAGGCCATACCACCTCAGTTAAAAAGGTCTCATAATGTCATTAAATAGATATGGGACAATTAACCCGGAGGCCATCCAAGTATGCAACTATTTTCATCAAGGCTGCCCATATGTTGACACAAATTTATAAGCCACCCAAATATGTGATTGGTGTCATTCTACCAGTTCCGACAGAACACATGCCGGAAATTTGGATATTGACAAACCTACCCCTTTATTTACAAGGTCAGACTTATCCAGAATATGATTAATTGATTATACAGAGAAATACATATTAAACAGTTCAAGAAGATTCCTTCTTTTTAGAATCTACTTTTATGGGCGTAATAGGTATTACATATCTAAATTATAATTTTTATCATTTTAAACCTTGTAAAAAGAGAGGCATTTGAGTCATTTTCTAAATTTTCGACATGTTTTTGGTTGGAATTGGTAGTGATGACACCAAATACAAATGTATAATCCAAATAGATATTTATCTAATTTTATCCTCTAGATATGATAAAAACTTAGTATGTTATAACTAAGATAAACTACATAAGTCACAAATAATTAAGGCACTTCAGCAGTGAACATCACCAAGAATTAAAAAAAAAAACTATCCACAGCAGTATTAGTTGAGAATATAATGACACAAAAAAGTGTAACAAAAATTAATTGGTAGGTTGAGTATGCTTTCATGCAGTCAGAACGAGATGGGATGGATAGTATAGTAATATGGTTGCATTCTACGCCAATTCATTATTATACCAATACATGATAACTGAACCTGAGATAATATGCTATAATTAAGAGCCCATGAATGGATCTTTCTACCAGGAGACACCTCTTCATAAAAGATTCACATTCATCATATATCAATGAGTAAGAAGTAATCAAGTAATATTACAATAACAACATTTATCTGTTTAATCAGAGGACGAGAGCACCTTTGGGTTGGCAGGATTATCAAATTGTTGAAGCATGTAAGCATTGGGTGTGCTGTTGACTATTTCTTCAGCTTTCTGAACTGCTCCTTTCATGCCCTTTGCAGAGTCAGTAAGAACAAGATCGGCTCCAAATGCTTTCAGAAGGACCCGTCTCTCAAGACTCATTGATGCTGGCATTGTCAAGATAAGCTTATACCCTTTTGAAGCAGCTATAAATGCAAGCCCAATGCCAGTGTTCCCACTGGTAGGCTCAACCAATATACTCTGGAAACAACCAAAATGGGAATAAGATCTTTTTGTTGAAACAAAGTAATGTGTGAAATCTTCAAATATATTTATAAAGAAGCAATGTACATCTCACAGGATGCGTGTTCAATTAATGTGTGTGACGCTCCTCAATTTATAAACAACTAATAGGTGTATGTTGCTATATGCACAATGCACTCTGGTGATGAGTAATGCATCATTATTCAGCATTTGACATAGTTTACGAACGCATGACATCTAAATTTTTATACCTTTCCTGGAGTTATAAGTCCTTTCTCTTCAGCGTCAGCTATCATACTGTTTCCTATCCTGTAGCCAGAAAGTGAATACAACATTCAGTACCAAAATATTAGTTGCTTAAATGTAAATGGGTTCACATGAAGATGAGAATATCAGTAACTAAATGACCAGTAGCTAGTAATATAGCTAATGTGTTGAAAGGCGACAAAAGAAGCTAGGCTATGACTTAATTAACAGAGTATGATTTGCTAAATTAAATTTGAATCTGTATAAGTGACCTGTCTTTGACGCTACAGCATGGCTCCATAATTTCAAGCTTGGCAGCAATATTAGCAACAGATCCCTTGGCAATTTTATTCAAGTACACCATTGGAGTATTCCCTATGAGCTGTAATTAATAACACGATTGGAGTCGGTCAGTAGTCCAGTATAGCGATATATGCGATACATGATACGCAATGGGCACAAGAATTCCCCAACTGAATTGAAAAGGAGTGCATTCAGATAGGTCAGCATAGCTGGATAAGACCTATAGCTGGATAAGACCAGGCTTTTCTTTAATAAGAAAAAAAAATTATAATAACTGCAAAGGAGTAGGATTTAAACATAAGTAAATATATTGCAGTGGTACAACATCAAATATTGTTATTGTTAATTACATTACAGTAATAACAATACTAAAACCAAGACGAAGAAAAAGCAGAAATGCGATAAGTAAACCCTAACTATAGCCTTGAAATATCCATCCATTGATATGGATATTGATAATTACTTAAGCACAAGCAATAAAATAGCAGTTAATTTGACAACAACAACAACAACAACAACAACAACAAAAATAAATAAATAAATAACAATAATGGATGCGTAAGTCAACGGGATGGAAATTGGACCTGAGTAACATCATCAGCGATGTTAAGACCTTCTTCTTCATCATCTTCATCTTGAATTTGAGGACTTCCTTTTTGTGGTTTCACAGAAACGGCTTTACACACACTAATCTTATTCTTAGGGTTCCATGATGATGAATAGAAAGGAGAGTGGTTGCTGTTTAAACGGAGAAGTCGATTGCTAGCGTTGATTGAGGGCTTCCAAAGAGATAATAATGCTGTATTATTCATCAAGGAAGCCATTGGTTTGCTTGATTTCTGAATTCTACGCACACTATATTCACTGGCTGCTTCGTTATCTTCTCTTGTCGTCTCTTCACTACCTTCCTCTATAATACCTACTTACATACTTATACCCTCTGTTTTCCTTTTCCTTTTTATACATATAAGGAGTAATAATAATACTATAATAGTATACACATAATTGTTCGGCTATTACCGTATATAAACTTTTTTATGATGTTTTAATAAGAAGTTAAGAATATTTAACTTATGAAAGTAGACATTACATAAATGTCCTTTATAAAACTATTGTTGTATATATTTGAGTACATTGACAAATCAGTTAAGACGAATTAGGTATTATGAAATACTAGTACATAACCTACTAAGTTACTACATTTCAAGCACAACCAAAATTGCAGGATTAGGGGTTTACGACTGTGTAGAATCCTAGGTGTTCAAGGGATAGAGCCCGGGCTGCAGTCTGAAACAACAATGGAAATGAAATTGATTGAATTCAATAGACCCAAAATATGACTAGATACATTGAATCTGAGAAAAACAATTGAAAACAAATGATCACGTACCAAATTTCATGAATAAATTTCGTAGAGTCAAAATATTACCTTGGAAGCGTGATACTACTACAACTCACACAGATTGCCCGCATTGAAATCATACATTGAGTGTGTTTGGCAAAACTAGTTTTTAGCTGGAGCTGAAAGCTTATAGCTAGTAGCTGGAACTTAGATTTCAAGCTGAAAGCTATAGCTTATTTCCTCATAAATGTTTGATAAAAGTAGTTAGAGCTTAAATATATGAATTTACATAGATGGACAAGAAATTAAATGATAAATAAGTATATTATGGGTATTTATGTAACTTCTTATACAATAAGCTCTAAAAGTTGTGTGTACCAAACAATGCTAAAAACTTGAACTTGTAGAAAAAATAAGTTTAATCCAATAAGCTAGTTTATAAACCTTATATATATTCCCTTATAAAGGGTTTTGACATCTCATTTTAAACCATATTAGTTTTAAGATGCAAAAATACAAATATACCCCCTCTTTATTATAATACTTCACATTTGTATGGCTGGAAATGACATACAAGTCAAACCATATTTAATCGGATATACAATTAATAACTTTCATATAATTAGAAAGTATCTATAGGCCATATCAAATTTTAAACATGAAGTTATAGTTGAAATACTATTTATACAAGAAAATGATCATATATTGCTTATGTTTATGCTGATATATTGCTTATGTTTATGCTGATATATTGCTGATCGAAAGAGTCATTTTAAAAATGGTTAAACCAATTTATTAATTTGTCATCGCATTTTTATGTTTTTCGGATATATATTTTAATTTATAATAATTTGGCTTTGATTATAAATTTATTTAGAGTTCTATGTTCCACTTCATATTAGTATGTCATACAATTCTCACAAACTATGTAACGGTTGATCACAACGTCAATTTCAAAAGATCTTATATGCTGCATTGTGTTGGTCATCTACTAGTTTATATCTAATTTTTTTGTTACTTTTTAGTCTTTTATCAATTTACATCCTTAAGCTCCGAGTAATTTTGTCAAACACTTTTTCAAGTTTCAAAAATGCTTCAACTATCAGCTTTAGCTATAAACTTTCAGCTTCAACTCTGAGCTAAATTTTCAACCAAATTCTAATAATGTAATTTGAATTTTCAATGATCAACCAACGTAATACAAAGTGTGTAACATTATTAGACTAGGTATAGTGTTTCAGTGGATACATAACATATATATTGCGCTAGTTAATGCCTTGGCTATATAAGTGGTAAAGTTGGTTTGTTGAGATTGACGGATTTGGAGGTATCGTACATTACATTTCTACTTAATTAATAATTCAGGTATAAATTCGATTGATGATGATGAAAAATATTTCGCTAAGATTATACCGGCCGCAAGATTATTATCATCTAAATGATATATTTTTACCTATATGTATCACGTAACTTTCTGTATTTTAGGAATGTGTGAGGTAGGCATGTTGACTTTGTCGTTAGTCAAAGTTTTAATAATAATAATGATAATAATACGGACTAATATGTTTACATTATTACATGTACTATATTTATATGTAATATTTATTTATTCTATATGTGTAATGTGCAAGTGTCATTCAACATTTCAACTACTCAAAAGGAAGTAGATCTAAAGACCTTTGGAGATCGGAAAGGCCACACAAAAGAAAGGGCGGACGTCTTTCAATAATTTATTATCGGGCTAAGGACATAAAAATGTAATTAACTATCATCTTATATTCATAGTATGTATTCAACTATTCGAATTTCTATTGTATGTAACAAACTATTTATTTCTTTCCATTGTATGTAATTTCCGACATTTTTTACACGTGTCATCTATATAAGGTGTCACGTGTCATCCTTACACATTGACACGTCACCAAATTGCATACAATGAAAAGAAATAAATAGTTTGTTATACACAATGGAAGCCCGAATAGTTGAGTACACGCTATGAATGTCAGGTCATAGTTAATTACATTTTTATGTACTTACCCCTTTATTATCCTCTAATATCAATTAGCAAACAACTATGAATAGTAATTTGTTTGAACTTTTGTGTAAATAGTTAAAAAATATTATATAAAACAAACTATTTTAATGTAATTAATTAAGTAAATGTTAGCCCAAGTGGTTGAGTTGTTGGTATTTTATTTAAGGATATCTAGATTTAAGTCTTGAGACTTTCATTACTACTTGATTAATTTTTCGCTTCATGTTCACGTTTATTATTACTACTATGATTACACTAATTCAGTGATATATGTTAATCTCGAATCATTTCTATATGGTAGCGTAATGAATGTTGAGATTGTTGCAAAAAAAATTAAAAGACACATCGTTTCTCAATATATACTTGAACTAATTAGCGACATATTAGTTGATTTATCATCAAGAAGATAATGTTATATCGAATTCATGTTAAAAAAATTATTTGAATCAGAGACTAATCATCAATGAAATTTACTTAACGAAACTTAATCTATGCCCCTAGGCTCTAAACTTCTCAAACCAGAAAAGAAAATGAAATGAAATTGGGTTATTGAAAACATAATATAAAATATACGCATAAGATATAAATGTTTTTGACCAATTAACATTTTTATTAAATTTTACATTTTATAACTTTCAAACTTTTTAATATACACATAAAACTCCTAGATCTTTTTAAGCTAATAATACAATCCCATTTGTAAAATAAGTATTAGATATTATCTTCAATAAACAAAATTAGCTATATAAACTGAAAAAGTATTAAAGTATAACGAAATAACATAAATCAAACCAAATCTAAACAATAGTTTTGACCTGACGCAAAACGTGGGCAAATAGTTACTAGTTTAATTCAAAGGGAGGTTATGGTGGGAATGCATATTTATATTTTTAACTTTAAGATTAAATAATATTTTTTAATTAAAATTTTATATCAAAATTATTATAGTTTTATACACTTTAATATAACATAAATTATTAAAAAATATGTGATACATATCATAAGAAATTTATATTTTTAACTTTAAAATTAAATAATATTTTTTAATTAAAATTTTATATCAAAATTATTATAGTTTTATACACTTTAATATAACATAAATTATTAAAAAATATGTGATACATATCATAAGAAATTTAATGTGTATCACAATAACACACATAAAAGTTGTGATAAACAACTTTAATTTGTGTGTCATATATTTTTCATTTTCTTTAAATCGATCTAGTATCAAAGAGGATAAAGTTTTAATAATTTTAACATTACCTTTTTTCAAAAAGTAGCGGCTCTATTTAATAGAAATTAAATTAGTACAACATGGTGGCATGGGTTCAATCCATTGTGGCCCGCCAACTCATGCAACGCACAAAATAAGGTGTGATTCTGCTACCACTCATCTTAATATGTACGGAAGTGGATCCCCTTTATATTCTTCCATTCTCTCACCTTCTTGTACTATTTCCTATTCTTAATTATTATTATTTTTTTATTTTAATTGTAAATGTGTATAATATGTACATGTGACATTTCATTACACTTTGAAGAGTGTAATGCATTGAGGATCACCTCAAATTAAAAGTGAAAAAGTTATTCTTAGGATTCAATAATTTCATAACCCTCCCAAAATTTTCATGAGTCAATGGTTGTGTCTACTTACACATACTGCTATTTCACTACTATTTTACAAGAACAGTTACGAACTCCTAATCCCGCTAAAATAAAATACGAGGAGATAAAAATGCAATCTTTAATCTGATAATAAAAATATCTGATCTACATATATATTTTCATATGACAATGACAATCAATTATAAAACCGAAAGTATATAGCAATTTTGTACACGCGAATCAAGCGTAATTTAGATAACATTAGGAATAATAACAGCAGCAAATTCAACTGTAAAAATAAACGAATGAGTAACCATAACAACAAATTAAATTGAATTGAATATGATAAGAGAGAATTAGTGGACGAATTGGACACAAGATCTCATACTAACAATAAATTAAACAACCTTAATTCAGAACAAATATTTATATAATGAATCAACAAAATGTGATAACTTGGGTCCCCAATTCGCCATAGATCGATATGTATGTGAAGTACATACTAGACCTGGAAAGGCCATGGCCAATTCTTCGTATCCTCCTCCTCGTAATCTCGAACTTTTGCACCATTTTTGCTGATAGAAGAACCTCCCAATTGAAGGGTCGATGATGATGACGATACATAGTACCTCAAAAAGAAGGCGAGTGTCAACACCAGCCACTCGAGGCAGAACATGAGAACGCAGAGTCCTCCTGCCAATTTCAAGATCACAGCCGCGTCATCTTCCCTCACGTACGATTTCAACGCCCCTAGAAAGTTTGATGTCGTAGTGAATATTAGAACTGAGACGGAGCCTTGAAATATGGCAGTCAATACAGCGGCGATCATGTGGGCAGCGTACCACTTGATGGACCCAGAGGCAGTAGCGTTGCATCCTGCAATGGCTCCTGCGATGGTGATGACGTGGAGGAGGATGAGGAAAGCACCGGCTAATGAAGGAATAAGGCGGAGGGAGAGAGTGAGGAAGATGCAACTAGAGGCTGCACCGAGTAGTACGTAATTGCACACCATAAACAATTTGTGAGTCTTGTTGTCGTTGTTGTAATCAGATGACAAACCCATCTTCGATTCCAATTATCTTCTCGAAACAAGATCAACAGGTAACTTAATTTTCGATTCTAATCAACTTACTAAAGAAGAAATGGATGTGAATTGATGATAAATAACACCACCTTCTTGTGACCGTTTCATGTGTAACGGCTAGTATTTAATTTTACTGGGAGAAACAGACGGAAAAATGGTGCAACGGCTCTCTATTTTTTTCTTTTCTTTTTCTTTTTTACAATATGACCGTTGGAGCTTTTCTGCTATTGATTTGCATCAAAATCTTTATTTTTTTTCCCAAATACCTAAAATCCAACTTTACTTCCGGTTGTTGTACAAGAAGAATATTAAACCACTTAGGATTCGAAATGTTTTAATCAATAAACATCTATTACCATCTTTAAAACAAATTTGTTCAATTATTTAAAGTTTTTATCGTATTTAACCTCCTAATACTCTCATGGTCTCACCCCATTAACATAAAAACTTGTTTCTCTTTTAAGACAAAAACATATACGGAGTAGTATACACCCTTCTCTTACACCGGCTTCACAATCCCCATCCCCCACCGTCAACGATGTCACAGCGCAATGGTACAATGCTAGTATTCATCGGGTACCTTTTTAGTTCTAAATTGAGAAGGGGTCGACATGAATAACCCGTTTAAAAAGAGAATCGAAATTATAGTTACCTTTTAAGATGATTAACTAAACGGCTTTTACAAAGACAAAAAAGTAACAGTCTCAACCTAGGGTTATCATATATATAGCCATAAACACATTAACACCAACAAAATATGAATTGGCAGGCCCTAGGTTAGGCAAGGTTGCATTCAGAAGGTAGCATATATCTTCAAGCAGACTGCACAACCTTGATATGCAATCATTATATAAATAGAGATAAACCCTTTTTATTCAGGTAAAACACCATAATATGTATGCATGTTATGGTCAAACTACAGATGCTTCACCTCTTGATTCAGTAAAACACCAAAAAAAATCACCATAACATTAGATGCTGCCATTCTCATGCAAATCATTTCAATTAGTCTCATTAGGGCCTATATAACTGATAAGGTTCTTATCAAAACCATGTGTTCCAGAACTCCCCAACTAAGCAATCCATCAATAATCTGTCAACTACAAACAGTTCATCAGACATCTAATCCTTTTTAAAAGAACCCATAAACGGTAACTACAACAAGAGCATTCACAAACATAGTCCATATGAGACCATTTTCACCATTGCTGCATAGCCATCAGCTTAGAACCAACATAGGGCACAAACAAAGTAAGGCTTGCCTGTCTGCCTCACCCTTAGTTGCCTACAAAAGTTCAGATCTCCCCAAGATATATCTGTTTATCACTGCTGCAAGATCCTATAATTGGTTCAGTGGGGTGGAAGGCACATTCGTTAACTGATCCAGTGTGGCCAGGAAGTTTATACAGTATGCGTCTTGAAGTGGTATCCCAAATATACACCATCCGATCAGAACTACCAGCAGTAACCTTGCTCCCATCCGGTGACCAGCTACACTTGAGAAGGTTTTGTTCCACATTGTGTTGGTGTCCCTCCATTATCTTCACGCAACGATTCTGTGGTGCATATGGACGCATGTCCCATATACGGAGTGTACAGTCCATCCCATTGGTGAGGAGATAAGACCCATCAGGGCTTAGTTGCATACCCGTTATCATATTCTGATGGCCTTGAAGAGTCATTGTAACTTCGTTTCTCCTAAGATCCCACACCTTGACATCATTGTCAATTCCACCACTGTATATCTTGTCTGAAGCATCAGAAAACCCAACAGCTGTGACCTGATATTTATCGGGAAATGTCTGAATGGCACCCCTTTGACGCAGATCCCAGAGCTTAGCAGTTCCATCATCTGACCCACTCACAACAAGAGGGGGACCCCTGCGAGAAGGGCAGCATGAGTTGACAAAAGACGAGTGCTCAGCCATCTTCTTTATCTGCTTCCCTGTCTCTACATCCCATGCCCTCAGTGTCTTGTCTGGACTGGCTGAGATTATCTGTGATCCATCACTGGTCCACTGCAGATCCAACACAGCATTCTTGTGCCCTTTCAGAACCATGAAGTTCTTGCATTCACCACTTACGTGCCAAAGGAAGATTTCTCTGTCATGAGACCCAGAAGCAACCACAGTTCCTGCTGGATTAAATTTCATTGTATAGATGGCACTCTGATGACCTGTCAGCAGCATGATAGGTGACAGTAGACTTGATGTTCGTTGTTTACCATTAGGTCCACTACTCATATTCTGGTTACCACTATATGGAACCGTAGATAAATCCATTGGCCGTGCGCCCATAACAGACAAGGCACCTTCACCTGCTTGCATTATAGCTTGTTTGATTCAGTAAGAAGTTTACTGCTGTGTTCCTGGAAAGATATTAAGCTATATCATCATTTGACTTGCAATGAAAAAATGGAAAAACTAAATGGATTCAAGATAATGAAGTTACAGCCACATGATGAAGAGCATGAATACCGTCTTTCTAACCAAGTCTACATGAACCTTCATGCTATCTAGATATTACTTTAACATGAAGCATCAAATATTACTCAAACAAAAATGTTCTATCAGGGTAAAACGACTATGAAATGTTCGCACTCTGCAACAATGACCCAAAGCACAAGCTCATATTCCATCCACAAGGAGGAAAGATTTAAAATCAGAGCAACCAAACATCGATTAGTGCTGGATTTTTCCGAATAGACACAAATGGTGCTGCATGTGATTAGCTTATTGTACATCAAATTCAAGGAGTGTCAGCTCTTGATGCTACGAGAAGATTGTAATAATTAAGTGTCATCGTTCTTGTTTTGTCTTTCTATTGGAGCACCAACTAGCAAAAGTAGTGCAATACTATCCTTTAACAATATTTGCAAATCACACTATTACAGTCAATCCTATATGACTTTCCTCCTGCCACAAGCCCACAAAGATTGTCACCATGGTTGCAATGGAGACATATGTCGTGTCATGTGTTTGCGCCTTTTTTATTCAATTTTAAATGTGGTGATACTGATAGTAAGAATAACATTGCTGTGTTTATAGTACTGTGAATCAAGAAGCGACTAGGTCAAAAAATGATAAATAGCAGTTGGTAATTATGTGATATACTACATTTACAGTGGATGTTTGAAGCAATAAATTCTATTTGTATCATCAAGGGTTCATTAACATTCACTCCACTGTATGAAAAATCTGACCTATTATCGGAGATGGCAACTGTAATTTACTTTACGGTTCACTGACTTAACAGCAGATACACAAAAACAAGCAATGATTGTTACTAGGAAGCTGTTGAAAGTCCAGAAGAAATAAAGTTCTTTGAAGATTCAGTTTTCTCCCATTAGATCATCTTATAGTGAGTGAGGTTTCTACGTGTATGTATGTATGTATATGTATATATATCTAGGGTTTGTAAGAAAAAAACCAATAGCATAGTGCTCAATTCGAGCTTTTAGGTCTAATTGTTACCGGGCACAATCAGAAGTGGAACTTTAAGAATTACATTCGGAACTTTATGCGTCTCTTGGAACAGATCAACAAACAGAAATATACATACATACACATTATGTATAAGTACTTACATGTACGGAGTGTAATATATCAGCAGCGAATGGTAATAATAGCAAGGTAAGATACAGTAGGAGGGTAATTAAGCCATGAACGTACCTTTTGAGAGAGAAACGAGTGACGGAGTGAAAAAGGCGGCCACGAACCGACGGAAGTAATAACGCAAACAGGGTCTGAAAAAGACTCCGGAGACGGAAACGAGTATTATAAATTGGGCCCGACTTTCAATTCTAAACCAAGTAGGGCGAGCTAGAGGTGCAAAAAAATCGGTTTTTTTCGGTTTTCGGTTTTTTAAAAACCGGTTTTTAAAAAATCGGTTTTTTATCGGTTTCGGTTTTTTTCGGTTTCGGTTTTTCGGAATCGGTTTTTTTCGGTTTTAAATGTTCGAAATCGGTTTTTTTCGGTTTTGACCCGGTTTTAACCGGTTATTTTTTTTCGGTTTTTTTTCCGGATTCGAATTCGGTATAAATGTTTCCAACCGGTTCGGGTTGTAAACCCGGATCCAACCCGGTTTTTTATATAATTGAGTTTTTTTCCGAGCGTTGAGCGTTTTCGGAAAAACCAACGTTTGGACCAAATCTTTTTGATTGGAATGTTAGTACATTAGTAATGGAAACATAATTGATCAAGAACTACTCTAAAAGTCTTACCAATCTTCCTAAAAAAAATGTTTTGTCAGAAAAGTCTATAATAGAATTTACCGAAATAGCGTAAGGCGTTTTCAAGAAAACCAACTTTTGGGCCAAATCTTTTTGATTGGAATGTTAGTACATTAGTAATGGAAACATAATTGACCAAGAACTACTCCAAAAGTCTTACCAATCTTCCTAAAAAAAATGTTTTGTCAGAAAAGTCTATAATAGAATTTACCGAAATAGCGTAAGGCGTTTTCATGAAAACCAACGTTTGGGCCAAATCTTTTTGATTGGAATGTTAGTACATTAGTAATGGAAACATAATTGATCAAGAACTACTTCAAATGTCTTACCAATCTTCCTAAAAAAAATGTTTTGTCAGAAAAGTCTATAATAGAATTTACCGAAATAGCGTAAGGCGTTTTCAAGAAAACCAACTTTTGGGCCAAATCTTTTTGATTGGAATGTTAGTACATTAGTAATGGAAACATAATTGACCAAGAACTACTCCAAAAGTCTTACCAATCTTCCTAAAAAAAATGTTTTGTCAGAAAAGTCTATAATAGAATTTACCGAAATAGCGTAAGGCGTTTTCATGAAAACCAACGTTTGGGCCAAATCTTTTTGATTGGAATGTTAGTACATTAGTAATGGAAACATAATTGATCAAGAACTACTTCAAATGTCTTACCAATCTTCCTAAAAAAAATGTTTTGTCAGAAAAGTCTATAATAGAATTTACCGAAATAGCGTAAGGCGTTTTCAAGAAAACCAACTTTTGGGCCAAATCTTTTTGATTAGAATGTTAGTACATTAGTAATGGAAACATAATTGATCAAGAACTACTCCAAAAGTCTTATATAAGTCTTCTTAAAAAACAATTGAATCGAAAAAGTCTTCATAACTTGGAAATGTAAATAATGCAATTACAACTAAAAATGAAAACATACAAACATAACTTTTATTTGAATGATACAATTACAACTAAAAATGGTAAAGTATATCGAGCTTCGGCATGGCCATCACCCGGATACACTTAACCACTTATGTCATCCCAAACTTCATCTTCATCGACGGATTCAACTTCAAGTTCTTCAAATTCACCTTCATCTAATTCGGTCGTTGGAGGTGATATCCCTAATGCGACTTCTTCATCTTCGATAATCTCTTCAACGTTACCTAATAGTGGACCTTCTAACGTTGTTACATTTTGTATCCTATCTACCCCGTCCAAGTAATCCTTCAAACACACGCATACTTCAACGGATTCAGCGGTTAGTCTTGACCTTCTTTCCGATAAAATTCTACCACTATTAGAAAATGCCGATTCTGAAGCTACCGTCGAAGCTTGGACGGCTAATAAATCTCGAGCCATTGCGGATAAAATTGGAAATTGTACTTCTCTTTCTTTCCACCAACTCAAAATATCAAAATTACGGAAATCCTCAACACTTAAAGTGGTTAAAAAGTTTGTAGACTTATAGTGTCCCAACTCGCTTGTTGGAGCCGATGTACGTTGACGCTTTGTAGCGTCTTCAAGTAAAGCATTATAAAGGTTTATGCTTATGTCACTCGATGATGCTCGAGATGTTCCCGCCCGCATGGAGTCCACAAGTGAGTTTGGTTGGTAACCAATTTTTGTTGCATAAATCTCAAACAATTGTGTAAAACCATTTTCAAATCTAATAATTTCATTTGTAATATAGTTAGGGTTGTCGGTTAAGTTTAAGTCCAAATTTTCCATTATTGTTGTGAGTATACGTTGTACGCCGCCAACATTTATAGTTGGATTTAGTGCGGCGGCACAACTAAAAACCAAAGGCATGTTACCAAAATATTTTATAAATTTCTTTTTTATAACTCTAACCATTTTTCTAAATATTGGAAATGACGAAAGTTCAAATTCTTTTAATTTTTCAGTCATTATAAAAATTTGGTTTAGAACTAAAGGGCTAGTTGGGTAATATACACCCGATAATATAGTAGTAGCATCTTTAAAAACTACTAAAAAAGACGTTAAATCATAAAGTTAATCCCATTCGTAATCGGTTATAGCTACCGACTTATTTCTATCAACTAACAACGTATTAAAAGCATTTAAAGTATCACGTTGTCTTAAAATATTTTCAAACATAATGTGAGTAGAATTCCACCTAGTATTATTATCATAGCATGGTCCTAGGGGAGTTTCACCACATTGTACACGAAAACGTCTATAATTAATTTGACGTTCGTTACTAGAACTATATATAGTTACTAATAAACCCTTAAATTTTTGACGTAAAGTATCACATATTTTTAATGCCGCTTGCACGGACAAATTTATAATATGAGCAACACAACGAGAATGAAAAAAAGCGCCATTTAAAATTGGTTTTACACGTAATTTTAGTAAATTCATAGCTCTCGTATTATTTGACGCATTATCTAGTGAAATTGTAAAAACTTTATCGTGTAAATTATATTCAATTAAAGTGTCATTTAAAATTTTCCGCAAGTTACATCCCGTATGCGGATAACCAAACAATTTAAAAGCAATTGTACGTTTCATTAACAACCAAGACTCGGGATGAAACCAATGGGCCGTAACGGCTAAATAAGAATTTGCCGTACCATGTGGTGCGGTCCAAACATCACAAGTAATAGAAACGCCATGTTTATAGTTTAGAAAACCATCAATTATATCTTTTTTAGCATTTTTCCACAATTTAAACGCATCGTTTCTAAGGGTAGTACGACTTACTTGTTGGTATCGCGGTTGTAGTCTCGTTTTGATGATACTCGTAAGCCGTTGGTTGTCAAAGTGGTTGAATGGAAGCGCCTCTTGGATGACAAACTTGGTAAAATCTTCTCGAAGAGCTTCGGCATCGTATATAAATACCCCACCATCCGAACCGAGTGTCGTTTGTGAGGCATCTTAACTAGCGGCTCTACAAGCCGAGGTCATGTGACTTCTTAATGTTGAGTTTGATGTGGGGTTATAGAACTTCCCACATCTTTTGCAACGAGCCTTACTAAACCCATCACTCATAACGCACAAATCGTAATTCACCCAAATTTCCGGGTTCCGGGTCGTTGATCTAACTTGCACGACATCAACATTTGTGTAAACTTTATTTCGTACAGTGCTACCAACGGAAGCGGAACCGGAAGCGGAAGCTTGAGAATGTATGTTTTCCATCTTCGCAAACAAAAAGTGTGTGTATAAATATATAGAGTTTTTGAGAGAATAATAGAATATAAAATAATATGTATGAATATGAGAGAATATAAGAGAATATGAGAGATTTTGGTGTGTTTTAAAACCCAAACCATCCAAGTATATTTATAGGGGGTTTAGGGGGGCAAAGGCACCCAAATAGGGCCAAAAAAACGGACAAAAAGGGATGCTAACGGCTATATAGCCGTTTGGGCTGTTTTTTCCCGAAAAACCGAAAAAAACCGGTTTTAACCGGTTTTCCAAAAAAACCGGTTTTAACCGGTAAAAAAACCGGAAAAAAACCGGTTGGCCAAAAAACTTATAACCGGTCTAACCGGTTCGGTTTTTTTAAAACCGGTTCGGTTTTTCTTTAACCGGTTAGCATGCAAACCGGTTTTCGGTTAATCGATCGGTTTAAAAAAAACCGGTTTTTTTTTTGCACCTCTAGGGCGAGCCGATCTTTTTGAGCATGCCCCAAATGTAAAAAGTTTTACAAAGTTTTTTTTTCTTGACAGATTATTAACTTTAAAAAAGGTTTAGACAAAAGTTTTATCTTCAATAAAAAAAGTTTTTGTAAAACTTTTTTTTTAAAACTCACACACAATTTGGTGAAAAAGCGTTTGCTCAAAAGCTTGAGATATATCAAGCTTTATAAAATAAAAGCTTTTACTTCAATGAAGAAAAGCTTTTCCAAAGACTTTTTTCACAAAAAAGCTTTTGATAAAGCCTTCATTGGAGGTGCGCATTAATAACTAATTAGAAAATTGATATTGTTAATGAGAATTGTAAGAGCATCCACAATGTAAAAAAGTTTTTAAACGTTTTTTTACATGCCACCTCAATCTCCTTTGTTAAAAGCTTTTAAAAAAGTTTTCCCTCCAATGTAAAAAAACTTTCACAAAGCTTAATTAAACCAAATTAGGGGAGTAATATGAAATTTATATAACTAAAAAGCTTTTGATGTAAAGCTTGAGAAATCTCAACTTATTCATCAATTAAGCTTTTACTCCAATGAAGAAAAGCTTTAGAAAAAATCTTCATTGGAGGTGCTCTAAGTTTAAATTGTTCAATCATTTGAACTTTATTTATTTTCGAGCAAATTGCACTGGTCATCCCTGAGTTTTGTTAAAAATGCACGGACCATCCCTCAAAAAATTAAATAGCACTAGACATCCTTGTGTTTAGTATTTTTATCAATTGTCATCCTTATAGAGATAAAAGGACAAATATACCCTTATTCTTATTTCTTATTATTTTCAAAATAAAAAACCAAAATTTCTATTAATTCATTTTCCTTGTTTATTACTTTGGTCCATTTGCAGTTCTGCACTTCTGCACATCCACACAAATACACAACCATAAATTCGATCTGTATAATCACCATCCAAATTCTTTTTTGAATTTTCCATGCCAGTAGCAATGAATCAGGATCATAATGTTCAAACCACAAAAAAAAAATAAAAAATCATCCACTTCATACCTATATCATCTTCAATCAATTCTCATCTAGAACACAAACACCCAAATAACCAAATATCTAAATC
Source organism: Pseudognaphalium luteoalbum (assembly GCA_963422505.1). Lineage (NCBI taxonomy): Eukaryota > Viridiplantae > Streptophyta > Magnoliopsida > Asterales > Asteraceae > Pseudognaphalium > Pseudognaphalium luteoalbum. The sequence goes on from OY730192.1 coordinate 29,650,466, forward strand.
GAAACGTTTATTAGAATTCTGGAAAATCGGGTATCATGGTAAGAAAATGTTGATTTCATATCGACTATCATCAGAAGAAGAAAGAAACAAATATGAAAAATGTTGTTGGAAATCCGACAACCTACGAATCGCCGACAACCATTGATCTCACTTTTAACGATGACGATGTCGGAGTAGAAGACCATCAGCGATTAGGTAAACATGAATATGTAACTATTCCAATACACGAAATCGGTGACAATAGGTTCGTCATCGTCCATTTGCTGGATATGTGAGGAGTAATGGCGCCAGAGAAGCATATATGGTTCAGTGGTGGTGGGATTTGATTATTTTTATTGTTTTAGGATATCGGTGATGTTAAAATCAACCTCGTTGTGTGATGTAATTGTTGCTATCTTGATGATGAGAAATAAAAAAATGAAAAATATAAAAGAAAATAGAAAAAATATTTGATTAATAAATTTTGGTTTTTTGAATTAAGAAAAACAATATTAAGGGTATATTCGTCTCTTCAAGTCTAGAAGGATGACCATTGATAAAAAAATATAAAACACAAGGATGTCCAGTGCTATTTATTTTATTGAAGGATGATATGTGATTTTTTGGCAAAACACTGAGATGATCCATGTCATTTGCTCTTTATTTTCTCTTTTTATATCCATCAAAAATTATTTTTACAAGTATACCAATTAGATTTTCACACACATCTTTGTACATTAACGACTAATCGATAATTTTTTTTATGAAAAATAACTAATCACGTGCTTTGACCATCCCCTTAAACAAACGAATCCTTTAACTTTAGCTTTTAACAAAATAATTATAACCTTTCGCGCTACTACGTGCGATGATGGCGCTGATGTATCTAAAGTCGTAATTCGGCTGTTAAAAGAAATAGTCGAATACTTGTTTATTAATTTAGCATTAAAATATAAAAAACAATGTGTAACATGTGTCATGAACGTTCGAGCGATCATGAATTTACATGCAAGAGAATTTGAATAGAGAAATGATACATCTACACAATGTTTAAAAAAAGTCTTACAAAATGAGTTGTACCAATCACAATAAAAGAGAGAACAATGAGAGAGAAACGAGAAAAGCATGTGATTGGTCCCACATTTTGTCAGATATCAATTTCTTCAACAATGCAATTTTTATCAAGCTTGGATCACCACTTATAGTTATCTCAGAGGACCGATCACCACTTATAGTTATCTCATACAGATGTAAGGTGTTTGTAAGGTCCGGTTGGATTTTAGTTTATGTTATGAATCATCTCATTGAAATGTTAAACCACAATTACTTAATAGATTTTTCAGTTTTTCGGTAACATCTCTAAATTTTATAAACAAACTCAACAAAGACATATCAACGGGTGTGAAATACATTCGATGATATACATATACATAGTAGTATATAACATTAGAACATTCACAACAATGGTCGAGTGGAATTAGAGCTTATATACTGAATGTGCTTAGGTCTATGCTTCAGAAAGCTCTGGGTTCTGATCGACAGAAGTTGATGAATCCTGTGGTTCTTCGGTATCAGGTGGCTGAGATTCATGTTTAGCAGCAGCTTGCAACACCCTGTTCTGGATATTTACAGAGGAAGGCGAAGTCGGCAAACCATTGCGATTAGTCTCCAACTTTCCAGCTGCCCACGAAATTGCCTGACCTCCAAGCTTAACCGGGACAAGAAGTTGCCTTCAAGTGATCAACATTAACCGTTAATAAGCATATATATAACATAAGGTAGTTCTGAGGTTTTATAATAATACACCCACAAGCTGGCAAGCAAAATTCAATATGGAGTCAGATTGGTACATAAAGTTGTAATCAAGAACTAGACTTACCTCACATCTCTGTTGAAATCTTTGGAGTCCTCGTAAGAAGAAACGCGCCGATATATAGTCTGGTGTTGGCCAATATATAATATCAAACAACATGAAAACACTTATTTACGCAAAATGCCTACCACCAAGACATAGCCATTAAGTCACATAGCACTATAATTTCATGGGGGAAAAGTGACTCTTAAAGCCTCAAGTACAGATGATTTCTCTGTGAACTTCAAAGTTGATGGGGAAAAATCTATATTTACGTCGAAGAAACAAAGTTATCATGTTTAACAAAAGATTTTATGTCAAAATCAAGAAAAAATCCAGAAAAAGTCGATGTCAAAATCAAGTTTAAAAAGTACTTAGGGTGGAGTTATTAAAATCAAAAGTAAACTCTTTCGGGAAAAAGGGAGTATCATCTATATGCAGAAAAATACACGTTTCCATATAACAGAATATAAAGCAGTGCCCAATAACCCATGGATTTATAAGCAAGGAAGATCAATGGAGACATGGAGTGGGACATCCTTATGTGTAATATTACTTATCATGTTTAACAAAAGATTCTATCAACAGTTCCATGAAATATGAGCCTATATAATTGTAATCATAATGTAGCTTAATGCATCGTTTTATTAGAATGTATTTTCTCTATGCCTCTTTAGTCTTATAAATCAAGCACAACAGTGAAGACCCCACTTTCCTTATATAACTCTCAGAGTCTGTCATTCCAAGAATTAAAAGAGCAAAAATGAAGGGTGATTTTGAGTTGAACTTTGTCCTGAACAGTGATGTAAATAAATAGTACCTGACCAATACCGATTATAGCAATGACTTGCAGTGTCGTCTCCCACTCTGGTAAAATCATAGGAAGTAAACATTAGTAGTGCCAATTATCAGCCTTTAAAACATTCTACAAGGGGATAAGAATCAGCAGGTACACAAGATGAAAAGAGTCACTAGGTTGTTCATCATATATATTTACATGTAGTCTCATAAAAATGCCTTCACAGACCAGACAGATTTAAACATTCTGTTAACTAGCATTGATCTTGGGTGTATCTATGGCATAATGTTATTACATCTCCTACTTACATTGTTGAAAGCAGAATTTGGAAAATATACCAACCTGACAATGCATAAGCAGCTGCCAGAAGACCCTGTTGACAAAGCAATGATACAAATTAGACCAAAAGTGCAACACTATAAAGGTGGCAAAATGGGCATGTCTTATGCACAAAATGGCATGTCAGTAGGTTCTATTATGCACAAAATGAGCATGTTGATAATCAAATCTATTTTTAGATAGTGTGAATTAGGACGTCGGAAGTATTTGGATACACATTGGACGAGTATTGACCAGCTTGACCCATCTGACCAGTTAACATGTTTCAACTTTACCTAAGTGTTTAACATTTACCAAATCGACTCACTGAATATAAGATATAACCGAATCAACCAATTTTAGGTAAATGAGTTGAAATTGCCACCTCTACAGTATCGTGATATCAACCGTCACAAATTATAAATTTCATCTCTTCATGTGCCTTGGATTATTATACGAAGATAAGAGCTGGCCCATGTCTCATGGTAATATATATATATATATATATATGTGTGTGTGTGTGTGTGTGTGTGTGTGTGTGCGCGCGCACGCGCTATAATCAACTCCACACATGATGGGTTTTCAATCCAACCCGCCAACCGTATGATACAACTATCAATCATTTTTTGTACTAAAAAGCAAGTGGATCCCCTAGATATATCAGAATAAATATGAAGTTCAAAGTTTTAAACAGCCTTACCACACCATACCCAATAACCCGCAGGGGAGTGATTTCTTCTAGAATAGCCTCAGCTTCCTGTCATCAAGCAAACTAGGATTAACATGATACATTGATACCTATAATACATTCAAGCCCTTCTCTTGCAATATAAGTTTAAAGAAGTCTAAGCACACTAACGTTTTTGTGATTATCTCTTAATATGATAGTAGAAATAACAGATTTGGTTTGATTAGACCTGATAAGCACAATAAGTCTCTTAAGTAAGTTAACTTACCAACAGTCTTAGAAACCTAAAGGCTTATCAATGATATATGAAGAAACCATCATAAGGGGTGCGAAAGAAGCTCCGAAATAAAAAAGTCAAAATACCTCATTGAGTATCGTAAATGTTGTCTCAGGTTTTGGCTCTTTAACACGCAAACCCTCTTGAACCCAGGAGCGGAAGCCACCTTGGAGTAAGTATGGTCTCTGCCATTTCAAAGTGAACCTTTTAGTATTACGTAGTATTGATAATCGTACATCAGATTTATTAACTTGCGTTCCTATCCCATCAATAACCAGAGGGTACTATGATACCACAAACTTGTTAACATAAAGCTATCCCAGTTTCATTGACATTACAAGATTTCAGTGGTGTGTTCCAATTGTATATAGCAAGTCATATCAGTTGCAATATGAGTGATACTTGCCTTAATCCCAACTTTTCTCAGCGATCTAGCGATTCCCTTAGAGCGGGCACCATCAGCATCCATTACTATTACCTTGGACCCTTCCTATAGGTAGAGTAAAAAGTTATTCTTGTGTTATCCAAATATCTTACAAGCACTTTCTACAAGAAAGTGAATGCTCCATATATATATAGTCACAAATTTCATGAAGTGATCACAGTTTCTCTAACTTATAACACTAAAACATACTATGTCAGCTTTAGATACAGAAAACACATTTGCACATAGCATATCTCATTAACTTATCTCAGCAACCAAAAGGCATGACTTATGGTTAAGCAACCATTTCACAGGGTGAGATTATTGGTGCTTACCTTTCAACTGTTCACATTATAGTAGAAAGTAATAGAGTATGGATATTAACTTATTTGTTTATAATGAAACAAGAAAAATATTTCCACGTATTCTATGCACAGTAATGGCGGTCCTAGGAAAACGCATATTAAGTCTGAATGTGAACTCCAATAAGCTCATTCGTACACAGAGCCAAGGAAGAAAAAAATAAAAAGTTGGCAGTAACAATTAAACACGTAAAAGGCTGGTAGTATACATACTTGAACAACTTTTAAGTTTCGAATGACAGCAGCAACCAAGGCATCATCAAATTCTTTCCCACTCTTGAGTAACTTTTTAACATTCGCGTCAACCTGAAGTTTCATGCTATCAGCATCTTAAATAGAATTTGGCTAAATGATAAAGTGTTTTGATGTGCATTGTTAATTGCACCTAAATGTAACATCATTAATTATCGACTAACCTCAGGAACTGCCACACTAGCATATCGAAACCGAGCAGTCCTTCGAAGATCAGGAATTCCATCTCTTTCTCTGAAATCCTTCACAAATCCGAACATGACATTTGAGACAAAATTGAAGAGATGATGATAACTTTGAATAGAAAAGCATTTAGAAAAGAAAGGCTAGAAAAATTTACAGTCTCTTGCCTCAGGCCGGACATCAATTAGTGCAACACTTTCCTTCCCATTCAGCAGTTCCAAAGTTAGCTTTGGGGACAAGTCTCCAGCATATCCAGCATAAGTCAAAATCCAGTAAGAAACCCTGTAGGGATTTGAGGTTCCATCAGAGGATCACCAGATATTGTTACAAACGTAAGAAAAAGGAAGGACATCCACACCATAATGTGGTTGATGTTCCAAGCAAAAGTACAAAAGGGATGATCGGATCGCTAGGATCAATGCCAATACTCGTCTCAAATCCTTCTAAGACAATATAAACCTGTTTACAATAATACATATGGGACTGTTAGCCAGCCAAATATTGAGACAATGATACGAACTCAACCTCAATATTGCAATAAGTACGAATGAAAAAGTAAAAAAGATAGATAATAAACTTTTGAGAAGTCGATTGGCTCTCCTACAGTTTACTTTCGAGAGGTAAAACTCTCCTAATGATATCAAATTACCAATTAATATTCAGCATTAAAATCAACTACAATCATCAATCTCTATCTATACAGTTTACTTGACTTGCTCAGTTGTTCCCTAAGACTTTCCTCACTAAACCAGACACTACTAATACTTTCCTAATAGTATTAAAACCTACCTAATGATAATATCCCTATATTAATTAATGAATTAATAAAAATGATATACACACAGAAAAGACACTGGTCATGACACCTGCTGAAAAGCTGTTCCAACGGGCCTCAAGAAATTATCTTCCGAAGAATTTAGCACGTTCTGGAGCTCCGAAGGGAGCATATCCTTGACGGACGCATAAGCATAGACCAGAAACGTAGCTCCTTGTGTCAGAAATCCCTCAACCGTTACAATGACACGTCTCAACCCATCAACAACTGAGACGTTTTTCGATAATCCCGACAATGTACTAGTCAAAGACATCTTAACATTATCAAGAGAAGCATCAACCGTATCATTAACACCCTTCGATGCAAATTTCATCGATGAAGTAATTGTGTTAAGTGTATTGGTAATAGCAGTGTCTGTATTACACACTAGAGCACTAAGGGAATCATTGATTTGGGTAAAAACTTGTGACGATATATCTGATGCATTCAGGGAATCAGATACTGAAAAATTAGTTGCAATAAAAGGCCTTTGTGATGAAGATTGTATGAACTGATCTTTTAACTGCAGATGTTCATCTCTTCCAACAAAATTAGACCCAAAATAGGTCTTGAAGGAAAGTCCAAACTTATCTGGAAAGGCATCATCTTTTTGCATGATGCAGTTAACTGTAAATGCCTTGTGAGACCTTCCTCCATATAGACAAACCTGCAAAAGTTTTGATTCATGATGAGTACTTATATAACTCAGAGTATGTAATACGAACATGATGTAAATATATATACCTGGGCATTTGAATAACAATTAGCAATGGAGGAGCAAACGGGCAACATTGCTAATCAAAAATTCAGTTGCTCGGGAATTATGGGTGCAGATGGAATTGAGAGGTGAGGTAGTAGGCGATCGAGTTGGATAATTATGTGGGTTTTTCAAGCCATTGGCTTCTCATCCTAGATTTTTTATTTTTTATTCTATTTTATTTTGTTTGCATTAATTAATTGGTTAAATAAAATATCTCCTCAAGTATTTCTACCTGAAACGGGTCGAGTTCAAACTATTCATTTTAAGTTTAATTGTTTATTATAAAAAATATTATTAGGTATTTATTTAATTGATTATTTACAAGAGTTAATAGGGTCATTCGTCTACAAGTCTAATTGTTTATCTAGGTTCTAAACCCGGTGGAATTTGTTTAAAAGAGTTAACAGGGTGATTTTTGAGGAGCACGTTGAAGGTAGAGGTATCAATAATTGTTACAAAGAGTGTAAATTTTACATGAAAAGTTGTGTTCTTTATTGCATTCATTTTTATGTTATCAGTTTACGAAAATTGAGATACCGATAATACAAATCACCCCAAGTTATCCATCCGCCACCGATCATATCTAGCTGGCTCGCCCAAGGCAAAATAGAACCATCTTTATAGTAGACTCGTAGTAACTAGAAGTGTGGTTGTGAGAAAAAGAAATTAGTGGGTGAAGGCAAAGTGGGTGGTTGCTATAACACATTGGTCCAGGAGTGCATCTTTTCTTCCTTTGTTTAAATTGTGGATGCTATATTTCATTTGAAGAAAAATAAAACTTGATGGTCTTCATGGTTTATACTACTTTATAGCATATCTGCATATGGATAATTAACACAATGAGATCCACATGAAATACATCTTATCCATAACCAAACACTTGTATTTGTATTACATTTACATATATCACAAAAAATGGAGTTAAAAATTGTCAATTCATTTGAAACCAAAAACCAACCCTTTTCACAATCATGGCCCATCCATTAACTCTGCCTGCTGTTGCATCCATCTCAACAACCACTCCTCCATCTCAAAAGATTCTAGCTTCCCATCCGAATTTGCTTCCTCGCAGGTGATGTATCATGTATCTGATAAATATATAGGGGAACATTGAGTTTGTTACGGTCTGAGCACAAGTACTGATGTATATCTTAAGGATTAAGGCTTTGTTTCCTTATCATTTTCCTAATTATAATAAAAGTAATAGGTTGAATGTGTGATTGATACAGGGATATCTTGATTGGTACGGTGTTCGGACTGAGCATTGTGGGTGATAAGAGTGCAAATGCAGCAGCAAGGCGACCTCCACCGCCTCCCCCAACAGAGAAAAAAGACCCGAATGTTAGTGGTGTAGTGGCTAAGATAATGGCTAGTAAGAAGAGGAAGGAAGCAATGAAACAGAGTATAGCTGAACTAAGAGAGAAAGGGAAGGCTATCGACAAGTAGTCAGACGACATCCATTTATCAATGGCTGTTTTAAATACCATAACACTTTGGAAAGAATGCCTTCATGTTGCCATGTCTCTTCAATATTATATAATAAGTTCATGTGCATTAACATTTGGGTATTGTCGTTGTTTTCTTACCATTAGACTTTCATATATTTGTTCGTAAAACACCTATTCGCCATATACTTTTAAGCATTTTTTGTGACTTAAGATGCTTAAAACATGAAAGATAATTCTGTGCATATACACCAACACATGTTTATTGATTGATTTAATGGGAGCTCCACATAAGGTTCGCAAGACCATTGTATACTTTGAATGTTATGAAATGAAAGTCATTGGATAGACCAAATTTTGTTTTGGATTACAAAATTAAACGTTTAAAATGTATAGTAAATCGGCTTAATTGAAAATCGGCTTAATAGGTCTTAGGTGCACGGATCACATCCATTGAGTACTTTAATGATTGAAGTGTCACTTCATATTGAAAATCAAAAGTCAAGTGCATTGGGAAATGAATGCTTTTGGCTGATCAAAATATTCAAGATTCATCCCCATGCAGCCATGACGATAGATTGTTCTTGAACCCAGGAATACCTAGCCCCATTTCTACTATAGCACTTTGAAAGGAACGTTCTGCTCTGATACAAACAAATGAAGATTAGAAACAAATAAAAAAAACCCTCTCATAACATTCAGGTGCCCTGCATCCTGTTATGCTGCCCTCAATTAAAGAATTTGAATTATCAGTCTACAATTCATAAAAAGTATCACACTTGGGCTAATTCACAGTCACAGGAGCTACACTGTAGAGCATAATCATATCCCGCATTAAGAGGTCAAGACCTGAGGATTTAGCATGACATCATTTGCATATAATCAACCACGGACATGACGATGCCAAAAGTTAACATCAGCTTTTTGTGCTCCCAAAGAACCTGGAAAGTGGCAAAGGCCCATCTGCCTCTTCATCACCCCTCAAATGCTTGGATTTCGACCTGTGCCTTTTGTCTTTCCTCTTTCTAGATCTTGATTTAGACCTTGATATTCTGGAATCATCATCATCGCTACTTGAAGATTCAGATGATGAACTTGAGGAGCTAGACTCGGAAGATTTCCTCGAATGCTATATATGACACACACACAAAAAATTTAAAAGGTAAATATATAGATACAATAGATAATTGAGGTTAGTTTTGTTCCTAGGTAATTATACAAAAGTGTATAATACAGGAATATGGATACTTGTTCAAAAACAAAATATCCTTCATGATGGCAAAAAACAACTCCAGGAAATGTCAGAGTAGGGATACTTCTTTAAGCTACAATGTACGTCACAAGTATCTTAACATATGCAGATAGAGTTTCAAATTTATGGGGAACAAATCACACGTCGGCTTAAACATATATGACATGCACTCAAGAGTGGAGGTTGACTACATATTATATGGAACCTAATCACCTATTAATCGACAAGCAGCCTATTATGCTACCAGTTTTTACCTATATCTTCTCGTAGGCCTAGAGGCTAGAACTGTATAGTAGTGGTAGGTGAAAGTTCCAAATTAAGCAAAGGAAGAGAAACTACTGCTCTAGACAACAAATCACAGACCTTTACTGAATATGGATCATGGATGTTCGTGTCGTTGTTATCCCTCTTTCCTTTTTTATGAATGCTGATAATGATATGCTAAATGTGCATCTCCTTTAGTACAGAAAACTTTAGAATTTTAACATTTTCAATACGTGTTCTAAGTCTTCAGTGACAAGACCAATTATGTATAATGTATTTAGGGTAGTTATAATGTTCCAGTGCTTAAGTTTTCATGGTCACAGTAGCTGTCCAAGGGTAAGAATTGATTAATAAGGGACAAAACTAAAACACGATGGAGAGGGGTTCCGCAAAAAATGGCAAGTTGCATATCGACAGGTTACTTTAGATAATCAGGTACCTTTCTCTTCTTGCTTCTGCGCTTCTTTAGATCTTTATCCTTCTTCTCTGCAACGTGGTGTAACAGCATCAGACAACAACACATTTGCATCAAAATAAGGTATTAAGTTGTACTGAGCATACCTTTCCTATGAGTAGATTTACTTTTTGAGTGGTTTCTTCCATGAGCAAGCTTGCTTGCACGTTCTGCATCTAGTTGTGCCCGATATTCTCGCATCATTCTATCTTTGTCAGCTTCTAACTCACCCTTCTTCATTTCTTCTTCCTAAGAATAATAATTAGAGTCTTTTTTTATTCTGTGCTTTGTGCATATATAACCATTAAGCAATGCCACTGAACTGTAAATCGTCATACATGAAGGACCATTAAAACAACAGGTGTAGATGAAAATCAAATGTTTTGAAATATCGTAGAGGGAAGCTCTAATTGCCAAAAATAGTACTCGACTTAAAAGTTAATTTCAAGGCAGCAACTTGGACTGGAACTACAAGGATGATCCTTTAGATAAAACAGCAATCAATAAGCCAGTATGAGAAATAGCTGGACCTTATTCACATTTAAACATTACACACTATGTACCACCCACTCCCCGCCCTTTGTGTTCCTTCCGTTCAATCTACCTAAGGATTAAGGCCAAAATATTTGGTAGAATCAAGTCAATCAACTCATATCTCACTGCACTGCTACCCCAACACGTGGTGGGTCTCCATTGCTCAAGTGATGTCATCTCTGCCACCAATACTCCAAACCTTCTCTGATTTGAGTATATCGATCCTATCCCTCGTTTCCTGCCCATACACACACCTCAACATTCACATGTTTGCTACCCTATATTAAGTGCATGACGTCTTTACTTGGCTCAAGATTATGTCATTGGGCCATAGGATGCCTGCATGATGCATCTTCACATAGCCTGACCAAAGCCAGGATGAACAAAAGCATATGCAGGCCTACACAATGGTTTGTTGTATTTGTCTATTCCTATAAAGATGGAACATATTAGCATTGGACTTCAAACTTACTATGTACAAAAAGATAGCTTTTTAAGACAACATGATCCATATAAATTAGGAATAGCCCATGCATCCTATAGGGTTTTAGAAACACGTATTTTAGTTATCATCAATACCTATTTTGGTCAGCTGTTCCAAGTCTGGATATATTGACTATACAACGGACGTTTGAAACCTTAATGTCGATTCACTACGAAGCTATTCATAAAAACTCCAAATGTTATATTTGGAGCGTAAGGCAATGTTGCCTTATTTCACCATAACTAGTGTCAGAAACACACAGGGACGCGAAATCCTGAAGTTACGATATCGATACATTATACATTCAGAATTCAGTACACATGTAAAGAAGATGCATAGGTCATAGGTGCTATGTGCGACCAATTGTGGCTACAAGCTATAACAGGACAAATGAGTGATGAATAGTGGCTATGCGCTAAAACATTGTCAACTGTAAACCATAGAGGAAGCAGCCCACGTAGAGCCACAACCTTCGCATTTATGATATAAACTTGAAAAGGGTACCTTTACTTTTTACTGACATCGATTACAACAGAAAACCAATAATCGGGCAAAACCAACGATGGCGACACAGTATCAAGAAAAATTATTAATGGTATCTTCGACTTCAAAACAAAATATCTTCAGGAATGCAGTACAGGAGATCCGCTAAGGGGTGAAAGTAAAGATAAAATACGTTACCTTTTGCTTCTTCTTGTACTCTTCCCAAGTAACTGTATGAGAAGTTTTGAGGCTGGACAAACGAGCTGCATGCCACTCTGGAGAATGAAATGAACCATCCACCTGCGACTCTCTTAATCAAAAAGGGTACAGGAAAGAAACCGACTACAAATTTCGTGATGTATCATCTACACAGAAGTACAGAACTATAGTATGTTGGGATTATACCATACTAATACAAAATGAAAATATGCGTGTAAGGAACAAGGAAAAAATATATATTTTGAACCAGCAAAATATATACCAGATAGTCTTTTGCTCCAAAACAAATATGAAGCCAAAAGCAAAGTAAGCAGTGAAATTGGTAGGGTTGTTGCATACAGATGGAACCATAAAATTAAATGTGCATCTGTCGTGATTCTGTATCTGATGTTAGGTAACTGATTTCCTGATCTTCAAGAGCAATCAAAAGAATGGAGTACAATTTAGGTTGGTTAAGGCAACAGGTTTATAAACATATCAGTGACTGAGACAGATGAGTAATTATTATTAGGGCATCACCCACAACCAATTTGATTCTGCCCTAAATTAGGATTAGAAAAACATAATAATACAAGGGAGAATTATATAGTAGTGTAATAAATATGGAAGGGTACGAACCATGCCGTCCTCCACATCATCGGGGCCGCCAGAGGTCGACCCAACCCTTGATCTCTGCATCGCCTTGTACGCTTGATTCTTCCCCATTCTATGATACTAACCTCTGACAACAGTATTGATTTAGCTAATTGATATTCGAATTCAGCCCCACCCTATAGAGTTACTGTATCAAATTCAATTTTAGAGAAGAAGATGTGCGGTGCGGTGCGGGTCGGGTCGGGTGTGTGTAAGGATTTTAAACAAATTAAAATTGTGTTGGGAGGACAAAGCTATGGGTTTTATATCAATTATTATTGAATGAATTATTGATTGATATTGAATATTGATTCTTGGGAAGGGACAACGTAGAGAGAGAAATTACAATTTTAATCCCAGTGTTATTAACACTCGTTAAAGCCAAGGGGCTTGCGATGAAACAAAAATCTGAATTACGGGACTCTACCCCATAAAGACTTAAAAGGTAAACCCAATAAACCTTTAAAGTTGAAATCTGACCATCTATAATTTTATGTAATTTATCATGAGATTCATAATAAGTACATTAAAATTGAGTAGTGACTTATTTAGGTTCTATTTTTTAATCTGATCTGACATATACATTTAACAAAATATACACTATATTTGATTGATTTGATATAAATATGTATTATTGATTTCGTGAATAAATATGTTTCATTATTTAAAAAATGGAAGACCAAATACAAAATGAATGTCAAAAGTATGTTATTGATTAATATACAAATTTAAAAAAATAAATAGAAAAAAGAACATAGTTTCTATGTATAATTATGTAATTTTTAAAATTTTACTTTAAAATTTATCCAACTATTTTTATACGATGATTGAGTTTTCCAGATAATTAATTTATCATCCTATGTATTAGATCTTCATTCGATTTGATTCACCGTTGATGCACATAGATTAATTAATGGAACATAGAGATGAATACGATTTTGACTATATGTCATCAATGAGTCACCGATTTACCATATGCCCGTAGTTGAGATAGATTGACACTAGCGAACGCAAACATTTATAAAGACGATAACTTAAAACTTGGGTCCAACTGCCCTTCTATCATTTGAGCACATATGAGTAAGAGTCAACAGCATGCATACAATGTGCACAGCTCAGCAAGAAGCAATCAAAAGAAAGGTAAAGAGAAGGTTAACCGCGAAGGAGTAGCAAACTAAACTCTTCATGTGTTTACAGGTTCACCCAGAAAGTTAAGAGATTTTTTAACAAAAACTGTTTCATCTGCTGGGAGAAAAACTAATAAGAAACTCGACTCAAGTCTGCGCGTAGTGGCATATGATGCCATAAAGATGAGACCTGCCAGCCATGTTTCACATTCATCGATTCCAAGTACAGCTAGTTAGAAAAAAAGGAGACACAAAGTCAGTATTATAGAGTAATGGAACCCTTGTAGCAACCTTGACACAAAGTCCTTAATAGTTGTGTTTGTATCCTCGTCATATATATGCACAGCCAAACTGAAGAATAATTGCTTCACAGAAAAATTGGAGCCATGACCAACGTTATTGTTGCAAGCATCTTAATAAGGACATGGAGAGAAGGACCAGCTGTGTCTTTGAACGGATCGCCTACACTGCAACATTATAAATATGAAGGTAATATTAGCACACGAATAAACTGGACGAAAGTCAAGAATGTTCCTAGCTGCTACTTACGTATCGCCAGTAATGGCTGCTTTATGGCTTTCACTTCCTTTGCCTCCAAGAGCCCCAGTCTCGATATATTTCTTAGCATTATCCCAGGCACCACCAGCAGTGTTCAAGAAAAGAGCCATAAGAATGCCAGAAACTGTAGCAAACATCAACATCGCAGCCACAACTTTAGCCCCAAGTAACGGATGCCCTGTATAGTAACCCAAAATCCGGAACACAATGCCTGTTTTGGACACATAAAAATAATACATTAACAAAAGCTAGGATCGGTATCCAAAACATTTTTAACAGTCAACCAATGTCCCTACAGTTTTCACAATGATCAGTAGAATTAAGGGCTTCTCTTGTATAATTATAACATAAATAAATATGAGCAGACCGATATAGTAATATCATGCAGCGTCATTAGAGCATACACACTGACATGCACCGACAGTGTTAACTGTTAAGCCAGGACCCAGGAACGGAACTACAAGAATATAAAGTCCCTTTCACAACGTATGCATGCATGTTTGACCAAATCATATCTCATAGTTGGTGTAGTAGTATGAAAAAAGAAAAGCAGGTAACAATTACGTGCAACTTATTCTAGTAAAAACGCCATAGTAGTTTATATAAAATGAAAGAACGTACCAATAAAAATAGGTGATATAACAGCCAAGGCTCCAGGCTTTATCATCTCCCTTAAAGATGCAGAGGCAACAATCGCAACACATCTCCCATAATCTGGTTTGTCCTTGTAGTCCTATGTCAAACATAAACAAAGAATCATTATAAAAAGAAATTGATTTGTCATCCATTACATCTTCACTGAAAAGGAAACGATTAGTTACACTTTTCATATATATGGATGATGAAAAAATTCAGGTATTAAATTCAATTTGAATCACATTTGGGATGAATGGCAATATTAGCGACTCAAATTCAAAATAATAAATAACAAACACAAAGATAATCCGGCTTCCCACAACGAGGATATCACCTACCATGATGCCTGGCCTCTCGATAAACTGTCTTCTCACTTCATTAACAACCTCCTGGGCAGTCCGACCAACTGCAGCACAAGCCCACGCACTGAAAAGAAAGATAAGCATGGAGCCCAACAGTCCACCCACAAAGACTTCTGGAATAGCTATGTCAACCTGTACATCAATTAAAAGCTTAAATATGAGAAACAAGATTGTACAGAACATGATTTGAGCCAATAATGATAACATGAACTTGACTTCCCTACCTGTGCAAATGGGGTATGAGCAAATGTTGCTACCTCATCCATATATGCACTGAACAAAAGAAAAGATGCAAGTGCAGCAGATCCAATGGCAAACCCCTTGGTAGTTGCTTTTGTGGTGTTCCCAGCTGCATCCAAAACATCAGTGATCTCCCGAACGCTTTCAGGCTGACAATGAAAATAATCAAGTAAAAACCACTGATATGTTATTATAGCTCATACATAAAAAGATTCCAAGCAGAATTCTGCTTTACCTGCTGACTCATCTCAACAATTCCACCAGCGTTATCTGCTATGGGGCCAAACATGTCCATAGTTAGAACATAGGCAGCAGTACTAAGCATACCCATGGTTGCTACTGCCGTCCCAAACAATCCACCAGTTGGATTTCCAGTCTCATCAACCAATCCTGAGGTCTGGCCCAACCAATATGCCGAAACAATAGATACGCTTATCACAAGGACAGGAAGAGCAGTAGATTCTAAACCCAAGCTAACGCCCGCAATTATGTTAGTCCCATGGCCAGTTGAGCTGGCAAGCGCTAACTTGCGCACAGGCTCATGTTTATAATCGGTGTAATACTGAGTGATCCAGACAAAAATGTAAGCTGTCATAATTCCAACCAAACCACATAAAGCAAAATTCAGCCAAGCAGAAGGAGCTTGTTCTGTGTATAGCATCCACCGCGTAGACTGCATAAATAGCAAAAAATTAGCAACACAAATTAAACACAGCTCATGTTGTCCCGTGGGCACAAAAACGGGGTAGGGAGACAGCAGTAGAATATATATACTACACACACACACATATAATTCAGGGTCAAAATAAGAACATAACTTTCCATGAGAGAGTGCGAATGACTTTACAAAACACTATTTAGATATCCAAATGGCCAAAACACATTATTATACAAATGCTTTTTGGAGCTTCTTATTTATATAACTTCTAAATGTTTACATGGAAATATAAGTATGTGTGTGTGTGTGTGTGAACATGCTAGATATGTTATTGTAATCCAATCGTTGTTAACGTCCCTAAAAGTTTACATGGAAATATTACCAAACCAAAAGTCACAACCGCCAAAATTATGGTAACAGAATATCCTTTTTGAAGTATCATCATAGGATCCTAAAACACTATTTAGATATCCAAATGGCCAAAACACATTATTATACAAATGCTTTTTGGAGCTTCTTATTTATATAACTTCTAAATGTTTACATGGAAATATAAGTATGTGTGTGTGTGTGTGAACATGCTAGATGTGTTATTGTAATCCAATCGTTGTTAACGTCCCTAAAAGTTTACATGGAAATATTACCAAACCAAAAGTCACAACCGCCAAAATTATGGTAACAGAATATCCTTTTTGAAGTATCATCAAAGGATCCTCCATCACACCACCAATCACTCCAGGATCACGTGTGCCACGTATTGAAAATATTCCCACTGATGATATTATGAGATCAAATGAATGAATAACAAGAGGAAACAAGATGAAGCCGGATGGATCTGCATATGATTGAAATGGAAATCAGTATACAGATGAGTGGTAGACCAGACACCACTTAACAATATAAAATTCTCAAATATGTAAGAGAAGATAGTTTCCAGAACAAAATTCGTAAATAATAATAAAGTCCATATGTTAGATAGTTTCCAGAATTATGATTTTTTACAAGGACATGGAATTTGTTGTTGATGGATTTGGGTTTAAAGGTGGGTATGATAGGTTACAAGCATGGGTTTGGCAAAACCTTTCAATTAGATGTCTGGATGAGTTTGGAAGTGTTTAGACTATAAATGAGTCCGTTTTCTTCTCTCTGTCCTGATTTCTTTCCTTTTTTTCTTCTTATTTTAGAATGGCAATCCTATAATCTATCCCACGAATAAGTACAATCCTGATTATTTAATAGATATTATATGTCAAATCTAATTCTTTACCCATCACTAACACAAACAAATTATCATGTATCATACTTCTAGATTTCATTCTGACCCGTAACCATTACCAAACCTATTAGGCTATTACTAACCCATTGTACAAATGCACCCTAATTTCATCAAAGCGTCATAAAAGTTTATAATTTCTGATAGATGTTTATCAAATTAAAATATTAAAAATATATAATATAAACCTCTAATTACTTCAAATATATATAAAAATAATATTATTTTATTTTAAAAATATATGAAATCGTCAAAAAATTATTAATAATACTTAATAGTGAACAGGTATTTTTTATTGAAAGATTGGGGGTGTCGCCGTGTCGGGACTACTATTACTGTAAAAACTATGTTCATTGCATCCTTGTAGAGATTTAGTGAAGGTGACAATAACTAAAGATAATCATATAATTTACCTTCAATTTTGCAGCGCTGAGCCATGGTTCCTCCAAGTATCATAGCACTAATTATCTCTGCAGCTATGCTCTCAAATAGATCAGCTCCTCGAGCTGCACAGTCACCAACATTATCGCCAACCTTGTATGACAAAAATCAACAAATTAATTATATCTACTAAGATTAGAATCGTATCAACATAACTATAAAGGTATACAAATTCCAACCTCCACCTACTAATATAAAAGGTAAATTAAAAATAAATAATAAAAAAAATTGCATTGCTTTAATTGGAAGAAAACATACACTTGAAAAGCTAACAGATAGAAAAACTAGAAACTAAAACTGCTAACAAGTCTCCTTAACCAATTACCTACAGAGACATTCTTATACAATTCTTTACAAGATAAAAAATGGTTAACAAAAATTTACAGTCAATGCAAAATATTTATAATAATAATAATGACCTTGTCGAGTCCGAGGAAAAAAGGAGTGTTTTCTTATTAGTGGTTCCATCTTAATTTGTGATTACATACTAATAATCACCAGAATCGACAGCCGGAGCTGGATCTGTTCAGCGTTGCATACACAGGCAATTTATGCAAAAACAACAAAACTAAAAAGGGAATGCATATACCAGATCAGCAATGACTGCAGGATTCCGAGGATCGTCTTCAGGTATTCCCTGCTCCACTTTTCCGACAAGATCAGCACCAACATCAGCAGCTTTCGTGTATATTCCACCACCCAACTGAGCAAAAAGGGCTACAAATGAAGCTCCAAAGCCGTATCCCACTAGTAGAAGAGGCACTGAAACGAGACATATACATCAGAGTAAGAGAATGATAACTTCACATATGCATAACAAAGATGCACATTTCATATGGAGTAATTTCCAGTAAAGAACTGATAAACTTGGGGTTAACAGATGTGCTCTTTCAATAATATATTTCACAATATGTATTTTCACTAGTAAAGTAAATTTCGTGAATTGACAATCGGTAGAAGTTGAAACTCACAGTCAGTGACCTTCATTGAACCTGGTGAGTCCACTCCCAACCAAACATAGAATGTGGCATACAGGATTGCAACACCGATTACAGCCATACCAACAACCACTAAAGCGGAGAAACCACCAGCACGAACAGCTATCTGAAGAAGAAATCAGCCAACTTAATGAGATACCTAAAATGATTGTGTAGGATACAAGAGAATGGAACAGGAGGAAACCTGCAAAGCCTCTCTTGCAGACCGTCTTGCGGCACTTGAAACACGAACATTAGCACGTACAGAGACCCACATGCCAACATAACCAGCCATACCAGAACATAAAGCTCCTAATAGAAAAGAAAAGACGGTAATAGATGCAGAAGTCAACCTGCATCAGAATCGCCAACATCCTTTTTTGTCAACAACGTCAACATGAAAGCATAACGGAAAATCCTACACTCATTCTCACCTCCCTATGCCTGAAGATTCTTGCTGAGGGCGGAACATGTATATGCCAAAGATCACCAATGCTAGCAACAATGCCATCTTAGAAATAGTTCCATATTGGGTCTTAAAGAAACCTTCAGCTCCATCACGTATTGCGTCTGATATCTAAGAAGCAAAAATAGCATAAGATTATGATACATGGACAATGAAGTATCAAAACCTCCATAAGAATACCCTGTAAGTCATAATATAAGATCAAGTTGGCAACAGAGCAATTCCACATGCTCAAGGCATGAAAAAAGTGTCAATTCTTATGGATCAAACAGGTTGGGTTCGGTGGATAGGGTAACAAGTGAAAACGGATAATGGTCCAAAGGGGTGGGTGAGCCGTGAGTGGGTCAAGCAGTTTAACAATTTGGAATAAGTCAAAATAGTTATTGGTCCGAAAAATCGAGTTAGTTTGACCATTAACTCTTAAATCAAACATATTAAAATTTCACAAACAAATTATTAAAAGCAATTATCAAAATTATCATTTTCATTAGATAAAAAAATTAATTGCGCCATGTCAAAAACAGCAGTTTGATTACATACAAAATTCTTGCAATTGAATCAAACTAGGTCCATAATTAACCTAGATGAACCATATGAAGTTCACTCCCAATGGCAGAATGTAGTTCTTCAACGATCCATAAATCGGCAGTTTCTAGGTTGGGGTGACCGAAAAACCACATGTTGTGTATTTTCAAAAGATTCCAATCCAAATTTACAGATTCTCCATCTGCAATCATATCGATGATTTTAACTTTGGTCCACAAATTTCTTAAGTATTTGATTTTATAATATTTATAAGGAAACTTCTTACTGAACTATGTATCAAGCTGGAAATTTCATAACTTAAGCCGTAAAAAGTAGTTTTGATTTTAAACTTTCAACATTAATGGATCCAGGATGCCATATTATTCCAAGCTGAACTATCAAAATTGACTCATATATCATATATAGGGATGTAAGTATCCACATTGGTTCAATTCGAGAACAGTTAAACCAGAATGACCCAATACTTACTCAACTAAAATTTTCATTTCCGCCTACTGGACCCACTAGGTAGATATCTATGGCCTATTGTTCATATACAATTCAAGTAACTAGTCGATCGACCCATCTTTTAAGCAAACTAGGGCTGATTTTGTTCCCTCTCTAATTAGTAGGTTATAGTACAATTGAACATTATTAAGGTTATTGTATACTGTATACGGGTTACTAAAAATATAAATATGTAAACCAATATATCCAACGGATATGTAAATGAGGAGAATATTTAACGGATCTAATACATCATTCCCTTATTTGTATCCGTTTACAATTCGAGTATCGCAGATCCTTGAGAACTTTTAGACACGTAACAGTACCAAGGGTTTTATAAAAATTAGACGTGAAGTCAAATTATTAATAGTCTGATTTTCCATATCTTAATGGCTCAAAGTGAAGCCTTTAGGTCAAAATATAAAAAAACAAAAAACGACTAACCATTAATGTATTGGCAGAATTCTTGTAGCTTGATGTATTAATCTTATAATGAGGTATTTTCTTATTTGCATGTAACATATTACATACTTGAGTTTAAAAAATCAGAATTATATAAATAAATTAAAAAAATAAAAAGAACACATTCTGTTAATCACTTACATAAAATTAAAAACAATGCAAAATAATATTCAGCAGTGTGGCCAGCAAAGTAGAAAGGAAATTTACGGATGTCCCATGACACCTTAATAATCCCTACTAAAAACGAAATCCTGCTACAGTTAAGTGCTTCAACTAGCAACTCTAAGCTCAACTCTAAGCTCTGACCAACAATGTTTTTTCTTAAAACAACACAAGGACCTACAATACTAGCACTTACCTACAGTCTTAAATTATTTAAAAAGGTGTGGTCAATTACTTTCTGAACCAGGAATGTACAGATTGGGAAATTTACTATGTTAAGATTCAGATGATACTGAAAGAACCCCCCAAACATAGCCTGAAGCCCAAAATGGCTCCTCTAAAAAAAAAATCTGTTGGCATCTTATGATTTCCTCCACCCTAGGGTCATCTCCTTTAACTTAGGACTTGAATTATAAGTAAAGACACACAAACAAGAGTCAGTAAAGCAGATACTTGTTGAGTAGTAGTAGCATCTGTGTACCTGAACCATTTCAGGCGGTCCTTCATCCTTTGCGAGTACCCATTTAGTGAGATATATTGATAAGATGAAACTGATGATGCAAACTGAGAAAACAAAGACAATGATTGGCGAGGTACTGGCTCCAATGTAAAAGATAGCTCCGAATCCCAAAAACAGGAGCACAAAAAGAAGACGGCCATTCATTCTCATGAGAACTCGAAACATCTGCCATCATTGAAACAATTAAATCATTAGAAGAAAATATACAAAAATTAAAAGTGGGAGTTCAAAAAAATTTCAAATGAAAAAACAGACAGCAGTATAGACGTATAGTACACTAGTACAGATGTTAATTGACAAAACAAACATTTAAACCTACCCATTCATAAAAATATGAATATCACATTTCATTTAGAGCTGTAGTAGTTTTGTAATCACACATTTCCATGATTACTTAATCTTAACGAAACAAACCCTCAGTATGTAGCCCACCCTTTTAGATGATAATGTTTGCTGTTTTCAAACTAAGTGGTGACCTAAGAGACAGGCAAGCACTATTTTCTGGGTAAATGAAGGAAAAGGTCCAAGGGAACTTTTAAAGCATTCAGTAAACATACTTAATGTTAGATCAATGAAATTATAAATATATAATCCAATTATATATGCCAGAAAGTCTGTATAATTGTAAAGTGGACACAGTAGATAAATTTTAATTCTCCACAAGATACCCCTCAAGCACCGTTCCATCCCATTATTCCAGTCAGAGGATCCCCTCATTGCCTAATAATACAAACTTATTTGAGTACTCCTAAGTTCTATATACTTCATATATCCACAGTAACTTGCAAAATATACTACAAAAGGGGAGGATTTTGGATCAAGACAGTTTATTTGATCTTTTTTTTATATGTAAGTTGGAATAAGCCGACAAGGTAACTTCTGTAAGGAATCAACCTAGTATTTTTAAGTATAAAGTTTTATGGATTGAGATAAAACGATACTTTTTGCACATGGGAAATTAAACAAAGTATGTGTCAATAGTCAGCATATGCCACCAACTAATGAAAGAAGTACTAAAATTTTGAGTCTTCAACCTGTCTACTACTCTATCCCTCCCAAAGATAGAGATATATTGACTTTTGCAATCAAAGAAACAATGTTTCAATGTTCAAATCCGTCATTGTTAGAGTAGAGGAAGCATAAAGTTATGTTTATAAAGATGTAATTAAAGTTAAGATCATTTATTCAATGGACCAAAATATCAAATCTCACACAAAAAACAGGATAACTATATTACCATAGGTGTACTAGTTTTACTTCGCATGTTCGGAAAGGTCCTCGGTCTGTCTTGGTATGGACCCAAATTACCGGTCTCCATGGCATCATCCATCATTGCAACAGCTGTATAGAGAAATGATGCACCTTGCTTCACAGGGGCAACTCAACTCCCGAAACTGGTCTCTGAGTGTTGAATGCTCCAAGTAGTCAGTGGATATCTCAACTTGAAGTGTGGCTGTCCCTCTAAATCCAGCAGCACCAACTCACTGGTCCTCACAGGAACAAGGTATATTTCATACACTCATTCAAGACCTTCAAAATAATCAGACCCCGATTAAGCGTGTCAACAACACACACGACATATCACACTATGATAATCAAAATCAGAAAAGGGCAAGCCATCCATGCGATGTTAGGAAATCAAAGTTGAGAGGTTTATCCGACTAACAAATTTGTACGATTGTACGTGTATGCATATTGCAAGACTAGATTCAATTGCTATCAACGCAATTGTAAGCTCAAGTGTTACTATGACAGTATCAGTACCAAAATTTACATGTATATGTATATATCATATAGGGCAAATGTCATAAAAGTCTGACTTTTCTTTGTCAACTAAATTGAGCAAAAGATTATTACTATAGCAAACATGAAACAGGCAGAATGTTCAATTATACCTAGTTTTGCTGGACTTTTGACTTGGGTAAAATCAATTCTCTCTATATCTCTCTCCTTCCTTTTGTCTAGCAGCAGACCTAGCTTTTGAATAAAGATAGCATATATCAATGGAAATCGCTATAATTATTAGTAAAAATCAAGAAAGCATGGAACCTACGAATCACAACAATGCTATTTGATTGATCATCAGATTAAGTTTTTAACAAGAAGATTTTGGGGAGGTTTTCGGGTTGAGAAATCAAAGAGAGAAATTAACAACGGAAAATGGTATAAATTTAGAAATCAATGCAGGAATTCATTAGACGTTACCTTATGATCGAGATCAGTGTGAGAGAGAGAAACTTTAATTTGATAATGGAAGAATAGGGGTGGGGGTGGCTACTCGATGTAGTTTCTTAACTTATTTTTGCAGTGTTGACTATATCTACCCATCCTCTTTGAGTCGCTATAAAATAAATAGTGTATGTCTATTTATTACCGGTTAAGTATCGGGTGTTGATCAGGTTAACCCGATCCTAACAAGGGTTAGTTGGATTGGGTTAGTCGAATTTTTTAAAATAAAAACTTACACGTAACTCGATCCTATTAAGCAATTGAGTGTTCGAATTAAACGGGTTGCAGGTTGATCAGGTCAGGTTTCGGGTTAACCCGTAGAATTTTACGAAATAACACTTGATACGAATCACAAGAATAATTACAATTATAGTAAATATCAATTGGCACATAATAAATCAAAATGCATATTCCATATGTATTTGTTTACTCATTTACTCATAAAATGTGTAGAACTTTTTTAACGCACACTTACGATTTTATAAAATATTATAATACTACTTTTAAGATGATGAAGTTGGTTTATTACTTTCCATTATCTTCCTTTGCTTGGTGTTTAAAGAGCTATTGTTTTGTGATTTGTGAGATGATGAAATAAGTTTAAGATAAATAAACAAAGGGCTGAAGTAAGGGCCGTATAGTCGATCGAATATTTAAAGTTAATCTTAAGGTTTTCTTTTATGAATCCTATAGACTAACAAAACACATGATTTGAACTTTAATTTATTCTTGATGGATAATAATGTTTGGACAAAGATAATTATAAATCGAGATTAAAAAATTAGTCATTAGCTAATTCGGGTTAATCGGGATAAACCCGCACCCAATGATAATTCTACTTTTTAACCCGTTACCCTACCCCAATAAGCATTCAGGTTCATTGGTTTGACCCGCATAACCCGATTAAATTTTTAAACCCTATTAAACCCGACCCTAGTAAGCTTAATAGGTTTGGGTCGGGTCGGGTCGGGTCTGATTTTTTGACACCCTTGTTTGCAGCGATAATTAATATGAATAAAGTAACTTCATCGACAATAATAGCTTGTAATAGTATGCATCGAAGGTATAGTGATAGTTGTTAGCATTGGTTGTCAGTATTTCAAATGTAACGCCCCTCAAAGCTAAAGTCATGACTAACCGGATACCTTCAAGTTTCAACTAAAAATCATGGTGGAAGGTATCTATTAGCCACAACTTTAGACTTATAAGAGACTCTAAATTCTTATATTTTTCCAATGTGGGACGGGTTATTACAAACTCCACCACTTAAAATCCTAACGTCCTCGTCAGGCCGAAACATAACCAGGATCCATACCCCAGGAGATGCACGAGCCGCGTGCCCGTCACCCCCGAGAGGCTATGACTCTGATACCATATGTAACGCCCTTCAAAGCTAAAGTCATGACTAACCAAATACCTTCAGGTTTCAACTAAAAACCATAGTGGAAGGTAACTATTAGCCACAACTTTAGACTTATAACAGACTCCAAATTCTTATCTTTTTCCGATGTGGGACTGGTTATTACATCAAACCTACTTAGATGGTAAACATTAGTGATGTGTTATCATAAGCGATTCAGTTCACTTAATATTCTTGAATTTTATGGTGACGTTTTTAACCATTGTAAACTTTTAATTGTGTAATATAGATATCTTTTATCTTAAAGACCATTGTAAAGTTTGACTCTTATGAACAATAAAAAATGTTTAACTATAACGCCTCAAAATTTTGTAAGTATAAATTATATATATGGTAAAAGTAAATAATTATTTTGATACTAGGTATTAAACATTAATGTGTTAAGTTAACCTAGTTATGTGACGGTTAGTTAAGTTTGTAGATAGGGTCAAATGTGACAGACTAGAAAATAGAAGGGGTGATGATGTAAAATATTAAAATAAACTTCTGCTCCTTCTATTTCCTTCCCAATACCAGAAACAACAAATTCAGTACGTACGTGTGTGTGTGTCGTGAAGAAGAAAGCACATCGGCAAGTTAGGTAGTCCTTAGGCCGTTGAGCAAAACTCTTGGCATCCTCCTCTTTTGAGGGGATAGGAGTGAAAGACGTTAAGCAAATAGTTAGACATGCCGCAAACAAAGATCATATAGTCTAATTGACTACAAGTTGAATAAGTTATGACCCTCTTTAGATCATTCTGCAATAAGAAGGAGAAAAATAAAAATTAAACTAGGGGAAGTTAATTGAAGCTTATAATCTCGAATTCACATTATATAAGGTATAACTAACCTTCTTTGATGATAACTTTGATGTTTGGGTTTTGGTAACCTAAACCCCATATTGAGAATTTGAGAGTTAAGTGAATTGATTGGTGTAAAAACGTTAAATACATGTTATTGAGCTATAATAGGCTTGTTTTGCTAATTGTAATGTAAAAGATTTATATACACGTGGGTGTTGGTGATTCTTGGATGTATGAAAAGATGTTATTGATAAAAGCTATGATTTGATAAAAGAATATAATCAAACATCCATTTGTATGTGAAATTGGTAAAGAGAAAATGTAAAATACAAGTTATTAGAATTACTTGTGTTAATGAATTTAACACCTAAGTTATGAGTTTGAAAGTAAGAATTACTTATGTTGTGTAGTATGTAATTCATATATGTGTTTATGTGATTAGGTGATAAAAGACTTGGAATTGTTGTTGACACTTTCACAAATTAAAATCAAGGTAAGTATATGGATGGATATTGATTCAAGTAGTGACTAACTTGCATTAGCTTGATGATTAGTCAAGTAATGATCAATTGTCATTAGCTTGCTATTTAGCTAATGATCGTGACATTAGCTTGATGATTAGCTAAGTAATGATATGACATTAGTTTGATGATTAGCCTGGTAATGATATGACATTAGCTTGATGAATGATGTTGATTCCTAATAATTAACATGTGGATGTTGTTAAGGATATATAATATTGATGTTATTATGTTAATGTTTTAGCCCATTACTTATTAAGCAAATTGCTTACCGTTATGTTTGAAATATTGTAGGTGAACAAAGTGGATCAAGGGGTGATTTGGGCAAAAGACCCGTAGGAAGCTAGTGGTGGATTTGTTGCTCATATGATAATAAGTTAAATCACTTTTTGAATCATGCTCCATATGAGAAACTACCCCCTTTTTGGATATGTATAAAAGTATGGTTTGACACTTAAAGTTTTGGTCATGGGTAACGTCTTAGTTTATAAGTTGGTTGAAATGTTTATTAGAAAGTTGAAATGAATCAAGAAAAGTGTTGTGTACGTGTTAAAGGTTTTGGTAAAATGGATATTTTGAAAGTCCATGAAATATTTAAATGTAGAATGTTACGTTGATTAAATGGTGAAAGTTAATCTAGTATTAAAGGAATGGAATTTGGATGCAATTGATAGTAATTTATTGATCGTTGCTGTTAATTTCCCCTAACGGGTTATTATGGTGTCAATATGGGTTAAAAAAAGGGTCGAAATGTCATAATGAGTTTAAATAGTGGTATAGCCCTTTTGTTGTCGCTTTCTAAGCCAACGCAGGTAAGTATATGAGGGGGTCGAAAGTCTAAGTCCGGAAGTATTCAAACTGAGTTTTTTACTTGGGCGAAAAAAGTGTCGCAATGACCAAAAATTTGAAATACGGTTCAGATTTTGAGTTGTTGTGATTTTTGTGAAAGTGTAAATTAGAAAATCTATTTTTTTTATAATGAATGTGTCTGCAAATTTTGATGTCCAAAGGTTTCACGAGTCAAAAGTTATGCGTGATTGAATTTCTTATAAAAACTGAGTTGTGCAGCCTGAATGAACTACCTGGCTGCTGTGACCCGCACCTGGCTGCTAAACCTTGATTACCTAGCGGGTAATCATGCTACCCAGCTGCTACAACTTGTCTAAATTGAGGTATGGGTTATGTGATGACAAAACGAATTATACCCGACTGGATTGATTAGTACCCTGATGGTACTCAATCTACCCAGCGGGTACCATGTATGCTCCAGCAATATTTTTTATAAGCTTAAGTTCAAATATCTAAATAACAAGTGGATCTAATTCACTTATAACATTATAAAGTATAATATAAATAAAAAAATTGGTCAAATTTCTCATAGTGTTTCATATATAAAGCATGGGAATATGTAGATATGATACAATATTTGTTATAACGTATAATTGATATTTGAATTTTATGTTTATTTTTTTCATTTTTTAATTTAATTAATACAAGGGTATAAGTAAATTCGATTTTTAAATTTAAGGGATTGAGCTTATGATGTAAGCCATTTACTTTGTGGTATACATATCAAATAACTAGTTATATTTTATTGAAGGTTATTCATGTAATAATTGATTATACTTTATGATATTGAATAATTTAAGTAGTATGTAGATTGAAACAAGTGGTATATATATCTTTCATTTATGTACTTGTAGTTTAAAAAAGTATGTGGAAGGTTCAAAATATTCAAAATTCTAAGATTAAGAAGTGTGTTGTGAATAAGTATCTATTATATAATCTATATCTATACTTCCTTATAAAGCATTCAACATTTTCTTCCTTAAATACATAAAAATCATTTTCTATGCATAATGTGCAAGTTACAAAAACACACAATTATCACACATTATCTACACTAAACTATAATACATTCAAATCTTAACACATATACAAAATAATATACTACATTAAAATGATTCGGACTTATCAAATTGCATTGTTATATCTTCCGATTTATAACTGTATTTTTTCTACCAAATTTTTAATATCATTCCGCCGCATCACGCGGGTAAACTGCTAGTTACTTTTAAAGAGTCTTGGATATTGAATTTTACACTTCTTAGATATTAATATGCCTAAATTACCCTTCTACAGTAATGAAAAGGGAGTTGATATATACAACAAATAAAATACTCCATGCAACAAACTGTAATTATTAAAGCTCGCGGTACAAACATTATTAAACATAAAATTATGTTTGAATACAAAAATTTGTTGTATTTATCACCTCCCTGATGAAAATCATCATTCTTGGTTTTTGTTGTAGACTAACAACTTGCACCAACCTCCTTCCATTTACAAGGTTGACTTTTTAGCTTTAAATTTGTTTAGATTGCTAACTAAACTAATTACATGGATATATACATAAATAAGTATAAATCAAACGTAACATAACAATTTAGTCGTAAGTGAGACCAAATAGTTTAAATAAAAAAAAGCATAGCTTTAACCCACTTATATATAGCGAAAGCGAATGGCAGTTGTAGTCTCAAATAAATTAGTGTAAATGTATAAACATATGACCTCTCGGTTAATATGTTGACTAATATTATCCCATTATAAAAAATATTGTTTTATTAATTAGTACCACCGCATTGCGCGTGCACCATACTAGTTATATAAGATAACATTTTAATGGGATAGTGTCTAATAATGCATCTTACTTGTACTTGATATTTATTATGTGTATCAAACTTACATTTGTTATTTTTAATGCATCAAACTTTCAAAAAGTGTGTTTTAATATATTTTATGACGTTTTGAGGACGTGTCAAACTTTCAAGATGCCATGTTGCATCTTAAAGGAGCGACACATCAGAATATACATCAAAATACGGTTTTTGAAAGTCAAATGCATTAAAAATAACAAATGTAAGTTAAGTACACACAATAAATATCATACATAAATTATATGCATTTTCAAACACTAACTCCTAATTGAATATACACACATGTCATTGATGTAAGCGTTTAGTTTATGTTACAAATTTGATTAATGTTTATTTTAATATAGATACAAGGTATATATAGTCAATATCAATATATAGATAAAAATAAAATTTTCATAATTCATTTTTTGAGAGATGAAAATGTAACTTTCAATCTTTACAAATTAAAGGCATTAAGCCATATACTTAAATAATAATAATAATAATAATAATAATAATAATAATAATAATAATTTATCTCCAAACTTTTGTAATCGAAATGGAATTAATTTTCGTTACCAAACTATTGTTCAACACTTCAGCCCATACTATAACACCTATTAAATCAACTAATTCTTATTAGTTCGATACAACTTTTGAGTTTAAAGAAATTAAGTACGGAGTATTAGATATACATTTACAAAAATTGCAAATAACATCATCAATGGACTAAATGAGTTAGAAGCTAACTTGTCCTCTAATACTAAATGTAAAAGGTCATTAACACATTTATTGATATATTTTTTTGCACTTTTTCAAAATGATACTCCTTATCCAACTACCGAATTAAGTCACTACATAATTTTAAAATTAACTGTTCGATCTTTTCACGCGAGTAGAGAAGGATTATTTGTAATATTTTGGTAACTTCTTATTTTGAACATTCAAATTCAAACGATTTTGTGCATAATTGAGTTTTCTTTACAATAAATGTAATGGCTAATAAATATCATATGAATCTAGTTTGTTTTTTTGTTTTATATATATATATATATATATATATATATATATATATATATATATATATATAATGGGTTCTAGTGAAAACAAGGGGATAAAAAAACAGTGAAAACACATATTCACCCTTCATCTAATCTGTCTCTCTCTCTGTATATATATATATATATATATATATATAATCCCAGGTTCAAATGAGAAGGCTAATTTTCGTGAGAAGGTGAGAAATACTTTAAAATCAATTTTTAACTATGCAAAACATGTTAATTTACAAAATTTTCTTCGTAGCTTCTTTTTTAAATAACTTCTAGAAGTTATTTTTCAAAAAAAAAAAATTTGACGTTTAATTATTTTTAATTAAATTTTTTATTCATAATAATCACATTTTATAACTTGATAATCACATGAATAATATGTGATTATCATGCCATATTTTGTGATTATCTCGAACACATGATAATCACATTATATTAGAGAATAATCACATGTGATTATCATGTTATATTTTGTGATTATCTTCTATAATCACAACAGTAACGATTGTAAAATAAGTTTGAAAAAAATAAAAAAATATTTATATTTATATCATAGCTTCCAAAAGTTATTTTAATAGTAATCATTGAAAAAGTTTTATAGGAAAAAGTGTTTCGAATAGTTAAAAAGTAGTTTTGAAGTGTTTAACACATTCTCACGAAAATTAGCCTTCTCATTTTAACTCACCTCTCTATCTATCTATCTATCTATCTATCTATCTATATATATATATATATATATATATATATATATATATATATATATATATATATAAGGGGTGGGGATAAAAAATATGGTGAAACATGTAACACCCACTTTTATAGCCTAAGGGTAATTTCCCATTCTTTGATATCATTATTTGTTATATTATAATTATTGTGTGTTTTATATGTTTCAATATAAAACTTAAAAAATTTATTCAAATGAATAATTGTGACTAGTGAATTATTACTCATTTTAAATAGTTATAGTTGACGGAAAAATAAAATGGTTGGTCTCGCGAATGATTTAAGATCTAGACAATAGATTTAGGATGAGAATAAAATACCAAAGAATTGGGGTCGGTTTATAGAGGAGCCGACCTAACACTTTTTTCTCAATTTCTTGTTTCTCATTTTCATACAATTCAAACACTTCTCAACTAGAAAACCTTAACAAAATTGATACTAAAGGAGTTGTGATTCTTGTTCTACTAATTGAATTCACCCTCATTCTAATCATCTTGTTCATATCATTTTTATTTTAATTGTAAGTTGGTTTACTTTGATCTCCATGAACTTAATTGATGAAATTAGGTTAGAAATTGACCTTGTTATAATATAGATGTTTGGATATTGTTATATGATGATGTTTGATGTTATATGATATAATTGTAGCTATAGATTAGTTAGAAATTGAGTTTTGATGAGCTTGAATGTTGAAAATTTGGTTAGGGTTCGTACAATTGCAGGTTTGAGGTTGAGCTGTAATAAGCTCAAACGCGATCCCCACTTCAAATCCTGGATCGCGTTCATCAATTATATAATGATTCAAACGAGTTTTGTTCTTGGGAATGCTATCCCAAGCCTTCTTCCGGATCGCGTTACCAAGTGTAAATTGGTTACAGAATGTTTTCCTTTATAAGAACGTGATCCCACCCCATTTTCTGGATCCCGTTGCATAGTGTATTTTGGTTACAAAATATTTTCTTCATAGAAACGCGATCCCAACCCTTTCTCCGGATCGCGTTCACAAGTGAAATTTGGTGACAGAATGTTTTCTAAAGAGGAACGCGATCCCACCAACCCTCGTCTGGATCGCATTTGCCTGTGTAATTTTAAAGGATATGAGGCTTTGTGAACTTATGCATTTAGAGTAGTTATATTGTATGATTATTCAAAATACTTGAATTATTGTTATTAAATACCTAAGTATAATTGCAATTCAACTGCGAAATACGTTATTAATTTGTTCTTTGATTGTGTTCTCAGATCCACCGAAGACTCAATAAAATAAGAACTTTAAGTTGGGGGACTGCTAGAGACAGGTGAGTGGACTTGTAACTCCAATCTAGTGGTTGTGACATTTTGGATTACATCGAATAGACTTAATTATTATGTTTAGTCTATAGTTGCTTATATGATGTTACTCTTGAGTTAAAAACTGATTGAGGTCAGTTGTTGACTAGGATTGAAATATTATTAGTTGGTCAACACAAGCACTTTATACATGTGTTGTTATAAGACTTGTGTTATGGTGATAATATTCAACTTATCGGTAGAATTCGTATAGGCCAATACGAGTTGATGATAAGTGTTCTTGAGAGCCTTCGCGGCATAAGGGTTACTCAGAACCACCGATCCTCATGGTTGATAGAGAATGTGTCTTAGTTATCGGTTTAAACCGAATTGTGATGCCTAGTAGATTGTTGTTTATAGGTTTATTCACTTAGCTTTGTGTTAATCTCTCTTATCAACTCCTTGCAGGTTTTGTTGACTTTTGGCTGGGTTAAGGAGTTATGTTGAAGGAATGTTTAATAATGCTAACTCTGATGTTTTTGAATCAACACTTTCGTTGTAAACGGTATAGTTGTAATTAGTTAAATGTTGGGACAAATTTAGTACAAAAATTATATGTAATATATATGTTTCTTTATATATAATATGTTTGCCTAACTTTTGAAATGTAAAAAAAGAAAAAAAAATCTTATAGAAGTGGACGTGTTACAAATTGGTATCAGAGCATGGTTTGGGGAAATTGAACATTGTAAAGTGTTCAATCCCAAATCTTGAGTAGTTAAGTTAAACATTATGGGGATGTGGGGTTAGTGCTAGCTTAAATGTATTAGTATCTAGGTACTAATGATTAACGAGTGTTGAGCTGTGTTGTGTTAGCAGTTATGGCAGATAATGAAAATCCAACCCATACCCACAATGGCACTTCCAGAACGGATGCTCCTCCAGAAACCCATAATGAGAGACCGGGTCCGACGGGTACATCAAATTCTGCTGGGGGTGATTCTGACAGGGATGATTATGTGTTGAGGCTTGAGGATGAACTCTTAACTCTTAGAGGATTCCGACAACAAGTTTTGCAAGAGAAACAACAACAACAACATCAATCTCATGGCACTTCTCAACAAATGCCATTTGTTATACCTCAACAAAGGAGGAAAGTGTGTTCTTTTAAGACTTTTATGGCAAGCAAGCCTTCGGAATATTCTGGGAGTAGTAATCCTTCGGTTACTCTTGATTGGCTAAGAGATGTAGAACGAAAATTTGATATATGCCAATGTGCGGAGGAAATTAAGGTCCCTTATGCGGTTCAACTATTAAAGGGACAAGCAATGTCATGGTGGGATTCCATTACTGCCACCTTGTCCTCTCAACAAAAGGAAGCTATTCGATGGGGTGATTTCCGACATGAGTTTTGTAAACAATTTTGTTCGGAGTTCGATATGTCAAGAATCCGTCAAGAGTTCATGGATTTACAACTAACAGATAATATGACGATGGATGAACTTATCAATGAGTTTACTGAGAAGATGCGGTTTGTTCAACAATGGGTTCCACCTCTTTTATATATATATGTGAGTCCCTAATCACTATTATGTTAGTGATTGTAAATCGTTAACAGTGAGTTAATTGTAGAAGGGTGGGTTGAATACAATTAAAAACTTTTCTTTGTTATAATGTTATCTTGTTTAGCAAGTTTTTAGTCGTATTAGAGAAACAACAATATGAACACAAATATATATAAGATAAGCAGTTCAGTTGCTGAAGCAATTCTAGCTGAAAGATAAATTCTTTTATTACTAAAATTTATCTCTTGTTGATTGCGGAATAGATTAGACAAAGCTAATCCAAATCAAACAATACAGCTATTACAAAGGAGATGAGCAGTAGTGGACAAACACGCTAACATGCTCACTCGCTGAGATAAACTAGTAGTGGACATGTAACACCCGACTTTTCACATCATATTTTATAATATATTAATCTTAGGAAGCGCGATTCCCAAACATTTACAAAACATTTCAACAACGTTTACAAACTTACATCTTATACTTGCAAATATTTAATTACATATTAACAAAACGGGTGTTACTAAAACTTTCCAACATAACTATCAAAAGGTCAGAGTTAGCGCATCAAGTCAGACATCCGGCTAAACATCCCCAACATATCTACATCAACCAACCACAATCTGCAAAACATTCAACAACGAGGGGTTAGCTTACGCTAAGTGAATGGAACCGTAACCGACGGTTCAATCCAATCATAACAAGTCTTACAACTAAATAAACCACAACTAATTAAACACATAAGCACATAACGTCAAGAGGATCGGCGGTTCCTGTATGCTATTCTCAGTATACCACGACCACTGCGCGCCATGCCATTCACAGTGATCTACCGATAGCCTGACTACTACCTTCACAGAGTTAGTTAGTTCTCAACTATGTGTCTCAAAGTAACTAAAACAGCTACACAGTAGTAGCCAGACCCAACCAACCCACGTTGACCTCTGAATCAACCATACAACTGAGCAACTTGTCACATAAAGCATATCATATACAATTATGGAAAATCAACTGAACAACTTTCACAACTGGATCAATCAACCTCAATCAACATAATCAACAACTGTAATAACTGAAATGAATCATGGCAACAACTACAACATAAGCTATCCTGGTTTACCCGTTGTAACCGAACCCGTTACAACCGAGTTGAACCGAGGACTACGGTAACCACTCACCAATATATATGATCTTCAACTCAGTGGTCTAATCTTACTGAGTTGCTGCCCGTTTATCTGGAATCACAATAACATCAAGTCAGTAACTCATCCCAACTGATTAACTATTACTTTAATTATAAACATATTCAATTAAATAACATCAACTATTACAATATAACAATCCAAACTACACCTTTTCTATTTATTACCCAAAATCCACTATTTCAAACCCATAGCAGATCGGCTTCTCAAAGCCGATCGGCTATCCTAGTGCATTTCTTCATTTTATTTACAAAGTCAAGTTCTGTGACATTTTTAAACTAAAATAGCCGATCTTCTTTGTTTAGCCGTTCGGCTTTTCATGCATAACCGATCGGCTATGCTTAGCCGATCGGCTAAGAAGCCCAAACCAGAAACCCAGAAACTTCAGCACATTCACAGCTCGAACCAACACCCAAATTTCACAAAATCACAGCTACTAAACACGAATTTATCAAAGGAAAACCACAAACATCTAACACTAACATATTACAACACTAGTCAAGCTATTCTACTTCAATATTAAACATTCATCATCATCAAATCCACAATTTTATACATGAACCCTAACTCAAAACTTAACTTGAAGAACACTTACAATTTCTAACATATAATCATCATGTAAACATCAAATAACTACAAATAATCATCATATTATCAACAAAACATGATTTTCAAAGCTTAATTCATACAAAACATATATATTCACCATTTACCTAATTTCATATAAAAGTCTCAAGAACACTTACAACTTTTGAAAGAGATGAAGAGAATGATATGAATAATCTGATCTTTGATGTAATATAATGGATTCAACCACAAACTTGATATAATTTCTTAATAGTTGTTTTAGAGAGTATAAGGGTTCAAGAACAAAGAGAATGAGACTCAAGGTAAAGATGGTAGGTGAAATTGAGTCGGTTTAACCCACTGACTCAATCTTTTATCTGTCTAATAATATACCCCTTCTAACTCTATTGTCTGGAACCTGAAAATACTCGCGAGATAAAATATTTTATTTTACTGTCAACTTTATTTATTTTAAACAAGTAACATTTCACTAGTCATAATAAAAACTAAATATCTTTTACTTGTTTATTTTCAAAACAACCAAATAAACTATTTTCCTTTATTAAAATAATCTTTTATTTCCAGGCCCAGAAACAGGATGTTACAGGACAAACACGCTACTAGTTTACTCGCTGGTGTTACTTGTATCTTAGACAAACTAGTCACTGACAAACAAGTGACAATACAAGTAATCGACACAAAATGAAGTACAACATACTACGCTATTTATAGACGCTGAAATCCTTAATTTCCGGATCTGAAGGACACGTGTTGCTATTTGATTGGAGAGGTAGTTAAGATGTGATGTATCATGGCACGACATTCTGTCTTGGAAAATATCACCTTGTACCATAGACCAATCAAATGCTTCCACATTACTCTTTTCAAGTTTCGAGTAACTCGTGCTGCGCCGTAATAACGTCGAATGTCAACTTCTTATTTAATGCGGCATTTAATGCTGCAGTCACTGATAGAAACAACAATTCTCCTCATTCTCGATGCGAGCCAACATGCTCTAAACAATGACTTGAACAGCTAATCTTCAGTGACTTCTTTTATTCAGCATAAGAGAGAACTCAAGAAGACTTGAAGACTCTCGCTGATAGATGAGTATCAACGACACACATAGTTGAGTCTTTTATCTTGATAAGATCTTCATCTACTGGTTTAACATATAATCAGCGAATTAAAGACCTTCAGCAACAGGAGCTTGACTTGAATCATTTTCTTCATGGAGCATTATTGAGAAGATCAGAGACTGTGAACAGATGGCATGATCAGTGACTTCACTTATCAGCGAATAATGACTTTAACAATCTCTTATATAATCTCCCCTTTAATCCTTGAGATCAGTGACCACTTGAGTTCAGCGATCAGTGACTCAACAATATATATGTCAGATTAGATGGAGGGTGGAGATGCGTTTTCACTATTTTTTTATCTCCTTGTTTTCACAGGATCTCATTCACACACACACACACACATACACACACACACACACATATATATATATATATATATATATATATATATATATATATTTATAAGTAGATGTAGGACTATCAATTAGGTCTCCCTTCATTTTCATTTTCATGTTAATTATCATAATCAATTTTTAAGTAAATAAAATAAAAATTAATGCACATTCAATATTGTACTATTTAACTTTTTTCTTACGACTAAATATATAACTTGTGAAAATGTGTTTTTTTTAATATAATAAACCTAATATATATCAAAAGTTGTTAAAAAAAACTTGATACAAAAATGGATTTTATTATGCAAAATGTAGCATGGAAAATATTACATTGTTAAATGTATATTACTCTGATTGAGACTATTAACAAAATATTAATGAAATGTGTATCATCTAATTCAATAATCATAGTTAAAAAGAAAGAGGTTGGTATTTTCTTTATAAATGAACTTTAAAATAAAACATATGTTTATTCATTGCGGGATTTACACACTTATTATTTTGAGTGCACATCACACATTATCACCTAATATCAATTATCAGGTATTATGAATAGTAATTATCACCTAATATCAATTATCAACTACTATGAATAATAATCATCATCTAATATCAATTATCAACTATTATGAATAGTAATTATTATCACCTAATATCAATTACCAACTTTATGTATAGTGAATTTTTTTCCTTATTTTACTTTAATAAAATTATTTGTGAGAACAAGTGATTAATATGCATCTTATAAAATATGTCAAAACTAGATAAGTTGACCAAGTCTTTTGCAAATCAAGCTCATCACTCAAGTTCAAATCCAAACACAATTATTGTATACCTCTCTACTTTCCAATACTTCATTATTAAATGCTTTTAATTTTTTATAATATTTAAAAATTATCTATTATATATTCTAATATTAAAAGATTAAGTTTATGGTATATCTTCAAATATATGATAAATACTAATATTTTTTATTTAATTTTAGCTTGTAACATTTCACTCCATTAAACATATCCTTTTAACAAGTGCGAATTTTATAATTATAAATTTGTAACTGCTAAACATTAAGCATTTTTTATGTACCATACAAAATTAACACCACATATATATAATAATCGAGACTAATTAAGAGGATATTTTATGATTATAAAAACTTCCAAAAATAATATTTAATATTGTATTATTATTTAAGTTGTTAGAAACATATTATTTAATATATAACTTAAAATTATATTAAAGCAACAAATTCAAAAAAATTAATATAAAATTATAAAAATAGGTCCATTAATTTAGTTATTGAAAAATTAGATTAGTGATAACTAACGTTGATGAACAGTATAAGAACTATAATAATATATAAGTGGCGTTAATTTTATATGTTATATAAAGAATATTTATGTTTAGCAGTTACAAAATTTTAATTATAAAATTCATAATTGTTAGAGGGTATGTTTCATGGAGTGAATAGTTATAAGCTTAAATTAAATACAAAATATTAGTATCTATTATTTATTTGAAGATATACCACAAACTTAATATTTCTACGAATAGTGGTTTTTGTCTTATTTTACTTTAATAAATTTATTTGTGAGATTAAGTGATTAATATGCATCATATAAAATATGTCAAATCTAGATAAGTTGACCAAATCTTTTGCAAATCAAGCTCATCACTCAAGTTTAAATCCAAACAACTATTATATACCTCTCTACTTTTCAATACTTCACTTTTAAATGCTTTTACTTTTTATGAAATAAAAATTATTTATTGCCCGTTTCTAATATTAAAAGATTAAGTTTGTGGTATATCTTTTAATAAATAATAAATACCAATATTTTGTATGGAGTATTTAATTTTAGCTTATAACTTTTCATGTTCTGTTTCATATGGTATTTTGTAGGAACGAGCAATTCATGTATTTTTAAACTGACCTAAACATACCCTTTAACAATTGTGAATTTTATAAATTTATAACTACTAAACATTCAACATTCTTCATATAACATACAAAATTAACACCACTTATATATAATAACTGAGACTAATTAAGAGGATATTTTGTAATTATAAAAACTTACAAAAAAATATATTTATTATCGTACTCTTATCTAAGTTATTAGAAACATATTCCTTAATACTACGTTGATGAATAGTATAAGACCTACAACAACATATTCTTATTTAACTTACAATTATATTAAAGCAACAAATTCAAAAAAATTGATCAAAAATTATAAAAAGAGGTCTAATAATCAGTTATTGAAAAATTGGATTAGTGCTAACTAACGTTGATAAATAGTATAAGACCTACAATAATATATAAGTGGTGTTAATTTTGTATGTTATATAAAGAATGTTTAATGTTTAGCAGTTACAGATTTATAATTATAAAATTCACAATTGTTTAAGGGTATGTTTCACGGCATGTAAAGGTTGCTGGTTCATTATCTCCATTTTCTCAGAGCATAAAAAGTTGTAGTTTAAAAAGACACCTAAGGATGTGTTCCGGGTACGACAAACCCATGTCCATTACCTGCGTGTAGGGGTGTACGTGGTCCACGAACCGCACCAAACCGGACCAGAATCGAACCGGACCGTGAACCGATAAATGACAAATCAAGGATCGTGAACCACACCATGTAATTTGGTTCTAGTCTGGTTTGATACCGATCCGGTTCTTGCGATTTTGGTTCAAAATCGCGAAACAAGTAATATAAATTCATTCATGTATCTTAGTCTTTTACAGAATAAGATGTTCAAAAGCATGTAGTTATCAAAGTATATATAAAACTTAAAATTGTCTAATAATAAAACGCTTACGAAGTTTAAACGTAAAATATATATCTAAGTCTTTTGCAAACAAAACAAAAAGTGTATAAAAGAACTGCATATGTGTAATAATCACATCATAAAAGATAAAAACCTAAATAAACATACATACGTAATATAAAAATTAAGATTTTAATAAAATCGATAATATAATTCAATATCTACCAGCATTAAAAATATGCATATTAATTCTACACGTTTTTATTATTATTGTGTAGGTTATAACGGTTCAAACCATTTTGATCGTATATAGAACCGAACCGGATCGCGATTCACTAAGACTGAAAGATAGAACTGAAAACCGAACCATTGTTCTTTGAGTTGGTTCGGTTATGATTCCGTCCTGATTCAATTATTCGGTTTTGATGATTTCGAACCATTTATGTGCACCACTACCCGTGTATGACATCCCTAAACACCTAAATTGTATCTATTAGAATTGAGCTGGTACTTGAATGAACCAACATAAACTTACAATGTTCGATTCATTATTAGTTTATTAACCTCCCCATCCCAAACTGGT
Organism: Pseudognaphalium luteoalbum; assembly: GCA_963422505.1. Taxonomy (NCBI): domain Eukaryota; kingdom Viridiplantae; phylum Streptophyta; class Magnoliopsida; order Asterales; family Asteraceae; genus Pseudognaphalium; species Pseudognaphalium luteoalbum. Next base: position 29,690,714 of record OY730192.1, read on the forward strand.
TTATATTTATATCTATTATTATTAGCATTAGAGTTTTGTTTTAATTGGTTGAAATTTTTTTTGAACTGTAAAGTTTCAATTGGTTTGAATAAAAAGTGTTTGGAACAACCAACAATAAAACTATAACTAGTTGGTATTGGGACTGAGGTAACATCATCATCTATTACTATTATATAACACATTTTTTAAAAGGGAAATTACCAATATGCCCCTAACATTACTAACAATATTTAAAAATCTACTTTGAATTACTAACATACCCCTACATGTATTAAAATATTATTAAAATCATAATTATTAAACTTAAAAGTAATAAATATATGACATTTAACTCTAATTAATTAAAACATTTATATATCTATCTTTATCTGTATCTTTACTAATATATAATGCATTTCAATACTTTTTTTAAGATTGAATATACTAATTTACCCCTAACATTATTATCAATATATGAAAAACTACATGAAATTACTAACTTACACCTACATATATGATTACATCTTATATATACTATCATTATAATGAAATTTTAATGTAAACAAAATATGACATTATTTTTTAACCGTAAGGAGTTACGAGACATGTATATTATGGATGTGAAGGTTCGAACGAGACGAATATCTTAGCAAACAGTCAAAGACGGTTTGTCTACCGTTTGTGGTCAAATTTCATCTTTAAAGCCTTCAAAATTTAATTTCCCCTAATTTTACACATTTTTAAAAGTGTTGTAAGATATCAAAAACAATTCAATATTATTTTTTATGAAATTATAAATTTAAGCCTTTTTTATTATTCTTAATTTCATTTTTATAAAGTCAACTCCTTTCAAAAAAAAAATCAATATTTGAGAGTTTCAATATTTGATAAAATTTAATTGTTCAATGTATAATACATAAGTTTAGTATATAATTATACAAGGTAAATAATGTATTTTTAGTTAGTCACGATCCAACCATCGATTTCACAAATCACAACTTGAACCTAGCCATTTTGAACATGCAATCTAACAACTGCAACTTGAAACCCGAACATCAAGTTCGCAACCACACTTATATATATATATATATATATATATATATATATATATATATATATTCGGTATTTTGTTTATAACTCATTTCTAAAAAGGAGATGTGATTTTTTCCTTCAAAGATAAACTATATCGTAGTGTATTATCGTATAAAGTTTAATTATGATCTACGTACTAGATATCGTATCAAATGAATATGAAATCTAATTTTATCCCGTTGCATCGCGCATACATTCGGCTAGTTATCATTTATCGATTATAACCCGTTCGTATTCTTGTTGCACCATATTCACTAGAAAAGAAAGAAAAACAAAAATATTAGTGATGATAAATCAGAAAGGGACGAAAAGAAAGGCAGGGAAAAAAAACCCGATAAAGCTGAATGATAACGGTGGTGTGTTGCAGCCGTATGTTACGGCCGTTTCCTTCAACACAATCCTCTGGATTTCCTCTTCAATCTCAATCTCAATCTCAATCTCAACCGCTGGTCATCCAAACTCAGACTTCCAACGGTCTTCTTCCACCTCGGCGCTTGATTTTGCTTCGTCATGCAAAAAGTTCATGGAAGGATCGCTCCCTTAAAGGTACACTATGCTTATTTATCACTTAAAGCCCTAATTTTGCTGTACCACTTCACACAGAGCACGAATAATCAATCACTAAACAAAAGCTAAAGGATTATGCATTTGTAGTAAATGAAACCTAGTTAATTTAGGGACTGTTTGATACTAATTTCTTATTCTTATTAAACAGAGGAACAATAGTGTAAAACCACATCATATCACAATACTGCAAGAATTCAAACAATCAACTAAAGCACACTGCTGGCATTCTTCAAATAGAATGTTACTTTTACTGTTGTAGGCTTATAGAAATGGAGCCAGCAAGTTTTTTGGTTTTGTTTCCTTTTTAAATACGACTACTATGTGTAGACCATGATCGTCCTCTGAGTAAAACCGGAGAAATGGATGCTGTACAAGTCACTTACAAGCTTCAACAGCTGGGTTGGATTCCTCAACTTATTTTATCTAGGTAAGTTGTACACCTTATATTTTAATATATGTCATGCACAATGCTGCTATTAGTTTATCTAGGCCCGTAAAATTGTATGAAAACATTGAAGGTGTTGTTGGTATGCTAATGTAGTGACGCGACACGAACAAGGCAGACCCTTAAAATCATGCAGGACCAAGTGCAAGCCTTCTTGGAAGCTGAGATACACTTTATTTCAAGCTTTTATTCTGTTGCATCAATGGATGGCCAGACAGCGGACCATCTCCAACAAGCCATCTGTAAATATGCTACAGACGACATAGTTACAGTTATGTGAGTTCCGCTTTATTTATTTCATTACCTTCTTTAATTGGCATTCTATCCTATCCTATTCCTATTCTATAGATGCGGGTTTTGTTGATGACCATATATAGGAGCAGCTCTTAAACTAATGACCCAACTACCCAAGCCCATAACCAACTCTTTCGAATCCAGCCACTAGATAAATTGAATAATAAGTTTGCCTGATTGTAGCTGGTGAGAATCTGAAGTCTTTGGAATGTTTGAACCCATACTTGTTGGGACTAAGCCCCAGATAAATAAGATAATGCAGTTATATAAACCTCCTAAGTGTTTTGTCAGAAGCTAGCTGGAAGACTAAAGTGAAACCAAAACCAAGTGGTACCCAGTTCTTATATACTACAGTGAAACCAAAACCAAAATCAGTAGTTAAGTATATATGCATAAGCAATGACCAAACATCATTTGACATATCATTCAATCTAGACATTAAATAAGATGGATCACTAATGGATCAAATCATTATCTGATCCAAATCGATTGACTGGCCTACTTTGAATGAACTGATGAATGCAAATAGAAAGCTACACACACACACACACACACACACATATATATACATACATACATATACATACATACATATACATATATGTATATATAGGTGAGCGATCAAGAGGTATCATATTTTGCGGGAAAGGGGCAAGTGGTTAACAATCGTCATGACACATTACGAATGTCAACAAAGAATTATTGTTACTAATAAATATTGAACCAAATCGTTGTTATAAATAATACTCTCACGAATGAATTTCTTTTTAAGTCATAACATAAGTTGATGAATACTACAATTATGTATTTGACTGATATTCGTTCAAAAAATAATAATCATTGATGAATTTTAAATTTAAAAACTCATTAACATTAATTAATTAAACGTTATGATGAATGTTTTAGTGAGTTTACAACTTAAAGTTAAATATTGAATATCCGTTCAATTGAGTATTAGTCAAATACATGTCGCTAATGGAAGTCGTCGACTTTTATGCTCATTTTGGTAATTTTCATTGTGATGAATGTTAACGAGTTTATAATTTAATATTCATCAATTAAAGTTATAACTTATAGAAAAAATTCATAAATGAAGCTTAATATTCGTAACATCGATTCCGATTAACATTTATTAATTTTTCACTTTTCTTTTTCTTTTTTTCTGACATTTGTATCGATAAAGGTAAGATGCGTCGTGATGAATGTTAACCATTTCCCTAAAAAAAGGTGCTTCCATCTAGATCATAAGCTTTTATATACAAAGAGACACACACACACACACACATACATATATGTATATGTGTATACTAAAACGATAAATCAAAGCATCAGGATTTGCCACGTGAAGCCTACGTGGCAACCTCTAAAACTTCAGCTAAATATATAATTAGGTTAGATTAAGGTTCGGATAGTTTAGATAAGGAAATAATTTAATGATAAATAATTAAAGTTTGTTGCCCTTATTAGAAAATAGTTTGGCTAATTATAATGGAGTTATGCAAATTATAACTCTGACACGTTCGTTGAAGTTGATCTTGATAGACCATGAATATCTTTAAATTGGTTCCAAAATTACCATGCAAGCATAACCGAATTAGGAAGACTAGTACAAATAAATTAAGGTAATGTAAGATTATATTGAAGTTATAAGAAACCAACCAAACAATTAGATTAGAAATAAACTTCTAAAGACCACCTGCCCACCTAAACTATACTCATATTAGAAAGGCATATATTATCTGTATATAAATATATAAATATAAATATATAAATATATAATAACTATAAATAAATGCATCTTTGAATTTATCTTCAATTTGAAATAAGGAACCTAACTTGTCCACAACCATACTTTAAATTACACTTATTACTACACGGTGACTACATTATTTATTATTACATTATTTTGGAATAACCTATAACGTTAATTGATGAACGTCTACATAGTCATTTTAATCTGCTCATGCTCAGGAAATATGCACCTGTAGCTTTAAGCGGGCACTATCCTAGTGAGTGTGTGTGTGTGTGTGTGTGTGTGTACACAAAAATATTAGAAATCAATTAACTAATAATTAAATCATTACATCTATAAAGTTGATCTACTACATTAATCGAATAATCTGAATAAACTTAATTTTAAAAAAATGAACTCTGAAATACATACTTAGTTTATAAAACACTTATATACTACAAATTTCTTTAAATTACATAATACTTTAAAACAATCATAATAGACTACCATGCATGAATGAGTCTCCCACGAAGTGTCTTTCTCTCTCTCTCTCTCTCTCTATATATATATATATATATATAATATGTATAAAGGGGTCGCCGGGACAGTTTATGTAAAACTGACCTAAACGTGAAACAAATAAGACAATCACATGGAAGTGACACGTGGTGCTTTGTGCATAAGAAAAGTGATGTACAATGATGCACAAATTGTCACGTGTCATTTCCGTATGTTATTTTATATATTTTACGTTGAATGTAATTTATTTTGTTTGCATCTATGTATACAAATCATGTAATTTAGAAGTTCTCGCAGTTCTCGATCTTTTTGTGGTTCTCGACTTCTCGTTATAACCTTCCTCTATGAGACTAGAAGGATCCTTGAAGAAAAGAACTCTTGAACACAGTGAAGTAGATGAAATAAAGAAATAAAATTGTAGATATATATTTAACCTTTTATATTAGACTCGCATACTAGAAAACTCATATTGTGTAAGGCAACCTGTAGAATCGTAGATAAATATTAGGTTTGCATGTCAAGCATAACAAAACAACATGCGGTGAAGTAATTATGTGAAAAAAGAGCATGCATTCAGATTCATTATGTAGTTGGAGATTGATTGCATTTATATAATTACAGAATATAGAAGAAATGCTCATCCCCTTTGCGGTATAGGCCTGTATATCTCCTATCAAACTAATTATAGGTTTTCTATACAATTGATCTCATAAAAGATGAAATACAAGAAATAAGCAGTAGCTACCAGCTTTGCGTTGGCAGGAATGAATGTGATTAATGCTTTAGAATTTATAGCACATCTAATTATATATATCTTGGACGAAAAAGGACCGCAAGATCCTGTTTAACTATTTTTAACTATAAAAGCAAACCATATATATAGACCGTATTTAGAGTGAAGCAGTTAAAGCAAGGCTCGGGCTTCCTAAATCTCGTTGGTTGTTAAAAATGTGGTTATGCTTCCTATGTGTAGATATATATAATATGGATAAAATAGTTTTTTTTTGCCTGACCTCTTGTTTCTTTTTAACCGAAGTAATCCGGGTTTTCACTTTTCACTATATTACACTACATGACTACAATCTTGATTAACTTCTAATTTTTCCGGCAATCATCCACATGACCATCACCCATTTCTCATACACTTTTAATGCCCTTTTTACGTCATGTATCCAGGCTTATCTGTCTTTACAAGTATGTAAAAGGGCGACCGTAGTGAACAAGTAAGTGTCAAATGAACGCTAAGTGCATACTACCTGATTTGATATCCATAATAAGTATCATACGAGAGTCCCTTGAATTTAATAACAAGGTTGTCTAAGTGTCTTTAAAAGTGAAGCTATCGTCTAACTCGAAATTCGAAACTTGATTATTGTACGACTTATTATTATAACGGGTGACATGTAGAATATGGTTAGAACCAAGAAGCTTGTGTATTATATGCTAAAGTTATTGTGGATATATAAGATGTCATTGTTGAGGCTTATGTTACTTTGCAGGTGTATGGGACATAATAGAGGTTGGGAGGAGGCAGCCTCTACATTTTCCGGTACCCCCATAGAACTGAAGACATGCAATGCTGCATTGCTTGAAGCTTCTGGCAAATCATGGGAAGAGGTTAGCAATTTTCACACTGCCAGGATTCCTGTTGATCAGGGTTGATCATATGATATAACTATACATAAGAGCATCACTTAATATTATGATATTATGATTGTATTCTCATCCAAAAGGTTGATTTTATGGCAACCCTAATCTATGCGAGACTCCCAAGGCACATCACGTGAGATGTAAATCTAACTCACCTAGCCGCCCGCTCCAACCAATTGATACACTTTTTTTTACGGGCAAACCAATTGATACACTATTAATAAGGTATTTTTTTTAATAAATTAGGTTTCCCTTTGCATCAGGTGCCATGTAGACCCCATGATACTTCTAGATGCCTAGGATTGTATTCTCAGGGGTTATTATATTCTATTTTATTTTTTTTGCACGATTACAAAATCCCTCCTTGCTTATAAGTTACTACATCATTGCACCCTGTACCTTAATCCAAAGTTATTGTAACAAAGTCTGCTACTAGTATTGAAATTTGGGAGTTGGGTTAGCTACAGCTTTTAAGTAGTTATTTAGTGATAGGCAGTATGTAGTGTGTAGAGAGAAATTACCATGGAAAAAAGACAGCTATGCTAATGTTGAAAGGTTTACCATGTTTTTAAAACACTATGACATCATAGCCAATGACGTTGAATCAAATCAACAATCCTAACAGATTATTAGGGATAGACCTCTATCTAGATTCTAGAGACTCATGATGGTCATTGTACGGCGATCTTGACATTCTTGTTTTGGAAGATCGTGTTGCAGAATTCCAATTTCCATTCTTATGCAACGGGTATTTTCTTCAATTGTGGTCTAATGTAATCTTTATATCATAGGCATTTTTGTTGGCGGGAAATGGTGGTTGGAAGCTCCAGCAATTAGTCAAGCCAATATAATCCATGTTTCCTTTTTTGATTAAAGGGTGTTTAGCTGCGTTGTCTCATAAGCATTTCTAGTTTGGAGAAACTAAAAGATATGATGAGTAATTAATTAAGCATCTCACCTTACAAAGTAAATAGAGCTTGTAGTTTCTTCTTATCTATTTCATTTAATCCATTTTTGTTGTAATCGCACTTTGGTTTTTGTATTTAATATTTATCGTCTCAAATTTTTTGTTATTATGATTCGAAATATGTTCATATTCGTAAAGCTCTGTATCAACTAGCTACAGGTAGAATCATTGAATGTTTTCAATGACATATATGTAATTAGCACTGTAGAAGATTTTGAAATTAAACTACATATACAACAAAATACAGATATTTTGAAGTGATTATTTACTTGTTAATTGTTTAAAGATGTATGGTTAAAAGCGAGGTTTAGCCATACATCTTTAAAAGTTACATTGCAATAATTATCAATTCGTTAGAGTATACTAGGCATCGAAATTATTGAGTTTAAAGCGTATTATTTTTAAAAAACTTGAACTTCTAATTATTTTTATACGTAAAATGTTAAGAGCATAGTGAAGAAATAAACTCAAAGCTAGGCTAGTTGAAATACTTAGTTATAGTTTCAACTTATGGGTATTATCGAAAATTTAAAATTACCTAAATACTGATTATTTCATCATTGTATCATTATATTCTCTTTATTTAATATTAATTTTACATTTTTATGCTCAAAGTGTATATGTTTTATTAAACAATGCTCTCTTTTCCCAAATTTATTGTTCACAAACAGAAATACACAGTAAAAACAATATAATTATTACATTACTAGTGTTACATCCGTCCGTTGGACGGTTAAAAATAATAATTTTATATGATAACGGCTTATTAAATACTAATATGCATGAAAGGTCCATACAATTTCTGAAGAAGAAAAAAACATAATTCTTAAGATATACATGAGAATTTCAAAATAAATTGTATATAAGCATAGTAATTATACAACCTAAAATTGGAAATGAAAGTTTTATTTATATTAAAATCACGGCTCAAATTATATCCTTTTAAAGACATTGAAAAGACGAAAATGGCACAGATATTGAAACTTATATAAGTAATAAGCATTCAAAATTACTACAAACATAATAATCAAGTTTAATGAAACGACATCCAAAATATTTCATGATAGTGTTCATCTTCGTGTATGAGATGATAGAGTTGATTATATTTTTTATTGTGATCTTGATCGATTTGATCCATTTTGTTCCTATAAGTAACAATTTACATACTCAACTTATTCATGTATGTGAATACTATAAAATATTATTTATATAATATAACAAATGAAAATTTTAATATGATTAAAAAGTATATACCTCATGAAGTTAAACACAATATTTAATTGGTTGTTATATATTCTTGTTTGTTAATATAATAATAATCATTATTTATACTTTATTACATAAAATGCAAAAGGAAAATTATAAAGAAAGAAAAAACAACAGACGTTATAAGTTCAAGTTGTTAGACATTTTGTTCTGCTTTCACATCATAAGAAATTATGCAAAGAATAAAGATATTATAAACATTTATTTCATACATTTATATTTGTTGTAATTGTGTAGTTTAAATAATAATGAAATGTAAATCGTTTCCTTGAAAATAGTTAATACTCATAATAAAATATCTTTTATAATTATCAACATTCCACAAATATATGATAAACTTTATGGAATAATAATGACTTTCTAAAATTAACGTCTTGTATGATGTGACACATATATTTGGCAATTGAAGAGTATGACGACACGTAGGACGATTGCTTAGTTGTCAAAAGAAGAGATGTGCCACATAGGAAGAAAGACTTCTCTATTAGTATATATGTAGAGATTTTGTGTTTAACTTCCTATGTCCTTCTTTAATTGTCCATCTTTTCATTATCTTATTAAAAACATCCAAGTGGAGAAACATGAAATCTTATGGGTCATCACAATAAGACAACAATTATTACTGATAATAACAAAAAGAGTTAAGCGCTTCTAATGCCTATAAATATAAGCTTCTTTCAATCTATATTTTAAAGAGACTGGTAGAAGTCATAAAGAAAGACTTTCAGTAAGACTTAATAGATATCATTGGCAGAAGACTCACAAAAATTCAGACTGAAAACCTTCAAGTGGCACAGCGGAAGCTCCAATGTGAGCAAATGCTTGGTCTGTTTTGGGAGCATCTGCCTACTTGTAACACCCCCAAATTTACTGTTTGGCGGAAGCATAATTTGGGTGTTACTAATCAATAATCAAAGCACACAGATATATAGCAAACGACTCTATATGCGTCATTTAACAAAATATATTAATATTAAAATGTTTACAATAGTTGAATCCGTACATAGCTCGTGTTCGATTAAATGAGAGATTCCGATACATAAATACTTGTACAAAATATACTAATGTAAGGAAATCTCTATTGTCTGCATGCTGACTCGAGCTATAGTAATCCTGAGGACAGTCCAAATCTACTGCTGAGTACCTGTGATACATGCTAGAATGGGTCAGCTAACGCTGGTGAGCTCACAGGTTTGAATATCAAATAATATCGTATGAACCGCAAGATTTAAGTATTGATTTGCATCCAGCAAATAAAGATAATGATAATGTATACAGGCATGAGCACATGGTCTGAGCTTAACTCGAGGGGTCATGATCCACCTTTAAGGACCTGATCGAGGTGCCTCCACGAGTGCCTAATCAACATTCGTCTGAACAAATATTAGTACATCTGTTTACCCAGTTAGTGCATGCTAACCCGGACGAGGAGGGTCAATCCTATATGATATCATATACTAATATTCACGCTACAGCGTATTACCAAACTATGCTAACGAAGGACTTTGAAATGATTAGTATAAGTGTTTTGGGTCGTATAAGTGTTTGAAATTACATAAGTTTGACACTTAGTAAAAATCCATGTTTTCAAGGTTCTGTCTTATGCGACATTAGGTGCGACATAAGGCTTTGTGTCGCTAAGTGCGACATAGTCTGTTGTGTCGCAGATCATGACTGCGACATAAGTGCTTGTGTCGCTATGTGCGACAGGAATAAGTTTTGCGACATAGTGTTTTGCGTCGCTATATGCGACGTCCGTAGATATTGCGACATAACCATTTGTGTCGCTATATGAGACATCCGTGATGTAGTGCGACATAGAGGCTTATGTCGCTATATGCGACATAAGACCTGATTTGACGACGTAAGAGCTTATGTCGCAGGTGGCCTGGAGCCTCTGCGATATAACAAGCTGTTGGCCGGAAAATGAGCTCAAAATGTGTTTTCCGGTTTCCGTTTGACTTGAAACTTTTACCCAACCTATATTTGGACATCTTAAGCTTAAATAACCCACAAACAAGTAAAAACAAGTAAAATCGGAGGGTTTCGAGTTTTGTCAGAAAACTTACGACTTAACGCCGGAGAAATTCGGAAAGATAGAAATGTAGATCGTGATGTGGTGAACGTTTTTCTCCAAAGGTGCTTGACGATCCGAGGGCGTTTGGTGGTAGAAATCGGTGGTTGTAGGTGGCGGTGGTTGTTTTAGAGAGAAAAAGAGAGGAGAGAGAGAATGGAAATGAAATGAGGGGAATGGAGGGGGAAAAGGTAGATTTTGGGGGGGAAAGAGGAGAGGGAATCTTCCAATTTTTAACCTCCGCGTTTGCGCTCCGTGCGGTGCTCGTTTCCCCGATTGTTTAAACGTTTAAATAATTTTTATGTACATTTAATTATAGGTTTTAAAATACAAATGTTTATTCGATATTTTATTTGAAGTATTTTATCAAACACTTAATAATTGAGTTATAAAATATAACTTAACTTGTTTCGTTTTGTTTGCGTGTTTGTTATTTTAATCGCGAAATCCTTGTACGATACGAATTTGAGTTGAAATATTATCTAAATAATATTTTGGATAAAATAAGGTTATTAAACAATGTCATTTTATTTAATAAAAATTGTTCACCAACGTCCGTATTAATTGAATCGAATTGCATTCGATTTGCGACTCGTACGATTTAATCAAATCGCATACTTATATATATATTCAACAATATATTTTGATACATTAATTAGCCTAAAGCCGAACTAATTACATGTATTAACAGAGGATTAGGCACTAATCACTAATCCTAATTTGACGGGTGTTACACTACTCTCGATCCTGAGGACGTAGCCAAAAGGATGCAATTCTTACGGGACTGTATTCAAAGTCTCGAAAACCAATAGAGGGCCTTCCTCGAGGAAGAAAAAGATTTGATTGTTCGGGCCATCACCCTCGAGGGATCAATGTGCTTTATTTAAGGCTAGTGATAAATACAACAAACAACTTAATATATACACCAACTTTTATGCTTCTTAATGCAATATTGTACAACAATACAATGCATATTTTTTATGTATACATCAAAAAGTATGCTGTATATATAAACACCCTTTTTTAAGGGAGCTGATAAATACAACATATAAAAGTGATTCAAACATCAAAACTGTGCTATAAGTAGTTGTACTATATGCAATAATTGTTGTACAGTTGGTGTAAGAATCACTTTTATTTGTTGTATTTATCAACTCCCTAGTATGTATGTTGAAAGTGGTGAATTAGATTGAGATAAAAGGAGTATAAGAGTTACTTTTTAATTATCTTTTTATGATATACTTATAAAACAATAGTAGTAATACCGTACGTGTAGTTAATTACACCCTTCTGCTTTTATAGGTGGGTAATTAAATTGGTAAGTTAAAAAAAACAAACAGTATGGTTAAAAAAAATCTTGCGTGATTAGGAATTAGGATCCGGAGTTGTATCAAAATGAAAATGGAAATGAAATGAAAATAAAATAAAACAAGAGAACATGGGTCAGTCACATGGGGGCCGATTAGTTTCCGTCCAATGGTGAAAGCTGCTGCGCCTCCACACCCAACATCCGATTACATTTACAGTCAGATCCTACCTTTCTTCTTCCTCGGTCTTGCATATCACTTCATCATTTTCTCAATTAAAATGATATTCATTCATTTTCATTTTCATTTTCATTCATAAATACATAAATTAGTACACATACTGGTTAGCCTGAGGTTAGGTTAAGTTTCTTGGCCGGGTGCTTATTCCTTCCTCCCTTGGACGGAGGGATTACTCACTCCGTCCGTTGAGGATACAAAATGATTGATCAGTTCATCAATTTTGTGATTCGACCACCCAGGTACCTCCTCCTACTTGCAGATCTGTGAACTTTCTTTATAATTGCTTCTCTCTTTATCTATTATAATATTAATATAAATATAATGAATTGATGAATGGCATTGACACAGGGCTGATTATGATCCAGACCAGTATCTATGGGAAAAGGACTTCACTCTTGCTGGAAGGAAATTCATAAGACAAGACCTTGAGGCAACTACACCTTTTGCTGCTCCTTTTCTTTTCTTTTATCATCATCATTATCAATTTAATATTAGTTTATAATTTATACTTATTATGCAGCTGAGGAATGGTAGAGGGCATGCCTTGAGGTGTAGCCATTACTTGCCTTCACCCTTTCCAGATGATACTTCTCTTCCATGTGTTATTTATTGCCATGGAAACAGGTATCACACTTATTCCTTTTAGATTCTGCTTCCTTTTACGCGCTATACGTAATTTCAAATAAACAAGCATGAAAACAAAGAACGGTGAAAATGTTGCAAGGATATGTCTAGACTCTAGACTGATTTATCATATGCCTAACTCAGTTGATGCATATAGTTAACTGGCCATAATTTATAATTGCCTGGCGGTGCTGAATAAGTAACAAACTTATTTTTTTATCTAGTGGATGTAGGGCGGATGCAAATGAGGCTGCTGTAATTCTTCTACCATCAAACATTACTGTCTTCACTCTTGATTTTTCTGGTTCAGGGTTATCTGATGGCGATTACGTCAGCCTTGGTTGGCATGAGGTATGCTCTACATTCTATTGATTAAATAATATTTATATGGTTGTAGTGCTCTCTAGTCTCTACTGTTGTATATATTGTTTTCTTTTTCACTTCAGCGAGATGACCTCAAGGTTGTTGTGTCATATCTGAGAACAAATGAACAAATATCTCGCATTGGTCTATGGGGACGCTCTATGGGTGCAGTTACTAGGTATTCTTAATAATTTTAGTATGTATTAGTATATGTGAAACTGAAATTTAAGCCTAATCTGAACCGTGTCAAGATATCAAGTAATAGAACCTTCTAGTTCCGATTCCAGTTAAGCTTACCCTCAAGTTTTTAAAGTTATCATTATTAGTGTGCAAGACTTTCTAAACGTTATAAATTACATTAAAGCTCTTTTGTAAAGCCTTGATCTCTTCGATATCATGCAGCTTGCTCTATGGTGCCGAAGACCCTTCTATAGCTGGAATGGTGCTAGACAGTGCTTTCTCTAACTTATACAATTTAATGATGGAACTTGTCGATGTCTACAAAATCCGACTTCCCAAGTTTACGGTAATATTTGTTTTCACTGTTATCATATTCATTATATAAGAGAGAGAGAGAGAGAGAGAGAGAGAGAGAGAATATCAAATATTTAAATGAGAATTTTTGTTGGTGAGAAGTAATCTAGAGCATTAAATTACCTTGACTAAAGGCTTTAAAAATGGAAGGTCGTAGTTATATCCAATAGGAGTTACAATAAAGAAATGAATTGGCTCAAATGCATGACTAGGAAGTTCTAGTGTGAAGTGTGTGGTTTGATTTAAAGGCTGAAAATGGTTCGCTGGTTCTCAAGTTCTTTATGGTTCTTAAATGAACCCATTCCCAATTTTTATTATCATAGTAAATCATTACCAAGCTTGGAATTCACCAACTTCTGAGGTGAGTTTAAAGGGTTATATCTTTGATTTGTTGTTGCTGAACACTTAAGTAAGGAGTTTAGAAAGCTACTTTTTTTTTTGGCAGAACACTGGATCTATTTTTACAATAAAGTAAGGGTTTTGTCTTTGGTTTGTTGTTGCTGCACGCTGAATCTTGTTATAATTATATTTTCTAGTCTTTGTGGAATGATAATTTGTTGCTTAAGGTAAGAAGTTCACAATGAAGTAAAGTTTTTATTTTATTATTATTATTATTTTGGCCAACGTTCACAATTAGCCTTTATTGCACCTGTAAATTGATGCCATAATTTATATGGTTGATTTTTTCCCCCAACATATCATGACGGGCCTAAGTGAATATAGTAGGATAAGAAAAACGTTATGTGTTGTTAGTACATGTCATTTATAAAGCGTGAAAAGTGTGATTCTTTTCTAAGGCTTCACCCTTTACGCTATATAGACAGTCTTTATTACAAATTTGAAGGTTCCCGAGTAAGTATTAAAATTGTTTCCATTATATCAGGTGAAGGTAGCTCTACAGTACATGCGTCGAGTGATTCAAAAGAAAGCAAAATTTGATATTATGGGTCTCAATGCCTTAAAGGTTTGTCTCGGTAGTATTTAATGAACCTTGTGTCAGATAATTACTCTCTCTGAATCATGTTTCAAGGGTTGAAGGGGAAAGATTGTATTAATATTCTTACTTTAAGCAAGGTTTTATGCTAAAAAAACTCCTTCCCCCTCACCCCTTCTCACAACACATACACACACATTAGCTATTAAGTAGCATAATAATTTCAGTTTCCTTTGGCACCACAGGTTGCACCGAAAACATTTATTCCTGCTTTATTTGGACATGCCAATGGTGACAAGTTTATACAACCCCATCACTCAGACCTCATCTCTAATTCCTATGCGGTATAATACATCCCCCGGCCGATACATTGTGGCTCATTAACAAGTAATAAGTTTGGAAATAGCTAAAGAATATGTTGCTTATCTGCAGGGAGATAAAAATATGATAAAGTTCGACGGCGATCACAACTCATCTCGGCCACAGTTTTATTATGACTCGGTATCCATCTTCTTTCACAATGTTCTTCACCCTCCCCAAGTAGTGCCAGCATGTTCAAGCAAATATGAGAAATATTATGATCTGGGAGATCTTCAGGTTGATGCTGGTTTAGAAGAGGTAATTTCTGTTTTATCCAATAGATATTATCGTAGTGAAATTGAAATTTCTTACTCAACTCGGATACCTTGGAAGGTTATATTTCTAAAAGTTTATAGCAATAGTCAATGTGCATGTTTTCCTTGAATGGTACTGAGCAAGAGGCTGGAAGAGTGGAGTTTGACTTTCTTTTTTCATTTGATGGTTTTCACTAAAGTTTCTTCAGTTTGTGTTTCGTTTGTGAGCCGTATTGGTTTTTTCTAGTGTCTATGTTTTCGGTGGGTCACTGGGCAGAACAAGTTAGGTAGGTTTGTCTTTCCTTGTATTATGTGCTCGGCCAAGATGAACTTCCTAGATAAGACCACTTTGAATATTATTGTTGATGATATGTAGAGAGCATAATGTGAAGGCCTTCTAAACGAATGTTACCACTGTATTGAGTGAGACACTTCTGAAAGATCATGTTACCAAATTACCGGTTCTCAAATTAACTATATATTTCACTTTTGTAAGTTGACCTCAATAATGTTGAGTGCACGAGTGGTTTTGTCGTTCTTATTTGTTATATGTACACCGAAGATGAAGTGCTTCAGCTAGATTTGAAGATGCACTCTAGACATTTGTTGATATCATTTTGCAAACACAACACTCTCAAAGGTGTATCAAATGAGCACTTGCATCATTGATCAAAAGGACTTCTTTTTTATCTAATTGTTGGCTTTACTACAATCACTCTGAATGATTACTAAATTTCTTCTAGCCATTTCACTTTTAATATAACAGTGTTCAGTTAGTGAGTTGTCTACTAGTTTATTCGTTATGAGTTATTACTCTACTTTTTACTTTTGTAAGCTGACTTGATGGTGTTGATTCCTTTTGGTGATCACCCAAAACCCTTCAAATTTTGGCTAGCTAAAAAGCTTCTTTTTGTTGATAATATATAAACACGTCTTGTGGCCAACCTGTGGGTATGGATCTAGCAAGCACTATATCTGCCCAGCTAGCATATTAACAACAGATTCAGTTCCTGAATTTGTGGTGGTTGTTAGTATATAATTTAATGAATGTCAACTCATAATTATAGTTACCTTCATGTTACTTGAAGATTGTTTCTAAGAATAACCCTATGAGTGCAGAACTCCCTGGTGAATGATGTAAATATAAAGAGTCTCCACAAAGTATCACAATTGCAGGTAATGGAAATTTAGCTATTGCTTTTCTTTTTCAGTAAATATTCTCTTAAATGTATATATGTTGATTTACATAGGAGAGTAAAGTATGGTTGGTATTTTCTTCTTCTTAAAAAATAAAATAACAATGCTCTCAAACCATAATATATGTTGCCATACATATGTAAGTTGTTTAAAACGTGATTTCTATGTACTAATTTTTACAGGAGAAGCCAATTGGTCAAACTGAGGAGTGTTGTTCATACACTAGCTCAAATAGAGAGAGCTGGGGAAGATGTTCGTCGTTGGGCAGTGTTGGTGAACCCTTTTCAGATTGCACCATGTCTAACGAAAATGATCTGGTCTCTCTCTCTCTCTCTCTCTCTCTCAAACCCGCATAATTTTGCATGAGTATAGGACTAATAACCATACTGATGCTTTCTAAGTATAAATATAGTATTGGAGAGATGCTGCCACATATCCACAGCTGCCGGCCTTTTGAGATTGGTAGCTATATGCATAGTATAGCATAATAATTGGATATCAATTTATGTTTGATATTTTCAGTTTCCTCTGCAATCCGTAAATCAATGACCCACAACAACTAATTAAAGCATTTACACCCGTACTCAGATAATCACAATAGCAACATTAGAACCCTTTCCCCAACTGCTCCATCTCATCACCAGAAACCTCACATGCACTGGTTCTGTAAACTCCCCAGGTAGTTTTTATACATATCAATAGCTCAACTTGCAGCTCTTCCGGTAGCAGCTGCAAGTAAAAGTCTATCTTACCACTATTGTCCCTGTCATGAATCAAAGTGGAGGTCACGGGTTTGAATCCTGGCCCCTTGTCCTTTTAAGTTTTAACTGTGGGTTACGGGAAGTAATCACCACTCCCGTGTTGGCCATGGGACCGTTGGTAGGGTTACCCTTTATCCTAGATGACATTAACTTGTAGCTCTAGCACAATTCACAACATGAGCTTTACAGTAGATGACATCAACAAATTATCTTTATCTGCACTAGATGCTTAATCATGTGACTCTATATGTCATTATTTTGTTGTGATTGTGTTCGTAAGCTTTGTCTTATTCTGTGAGATACTTGTGTTTAAATTTAGGTGGCATTGAAGGTGCTTGCAACACCTCTTCGAACCTCTCGGCATGCCCGTGCAGATTTAGTGAAGGAAAATAAGAAAGTACCGGTGGTTGCAAAGAGATCTAGTGGACGTGAAAAGTTAGAAAAACTAGAGGCCCTTAGTCAGCGCCTGCGCCTTTGCATTCTGAAACGGGTCAAGCATAAGAGGAATCATTCATCCTGATGAAGTTTGTAAGATAAGGGGATATGATGATAAAGCAGTATGTGTATTCTTTGTCTTAACGCCAGATCGAATAGTTACCATAATTTATATGTAGGTTCTAGGTTTAAGTTGATTTTCAGATTGCTTTTGTATTATGTACATCTCTTGTAAGAGGAATGAAACTCAAAAGTGTAAAATGAAGAGCAGATTACAAGGCCCCAAGGCATTTACCGTTGTGTTACAATTCTATTTGTTCAACACTTGATTCAGTCAACATCCCTCGTATCCCCCTGATGAACCGCGTTTCATTTATGATATCAAATGTCTGAATTGACATATAAAGCCGTTCACTTTGCGTGTAACAATTTAATTGTTAAATGCTTGATTATATTAACAAGTGTATTGGATTGGCTCCTTGATGCATCTTTCAATGGCCCGTTTTCTGATACCCAAATACTGCTTCATTTTGACATAAAAAGTTATATCAACGTGAGTGTCAACAGGGTATTTGGAAGGCGTAACATCTCTCATATCCACTTCCCCTTTTACATCAGCAGAAATAATTAAAAAAACAAAAGTTAGTTACACGGTGTTATCACCGTGAACAAACATATGGATCTAGATTGGTCTTCAATGTTGTTTCATTTGTCTTGATTTCTCAAAGCTAATTACGATTGAAACCACTTTGACAAGATGAAATACACAAACGAGCTTAGTTGGATATCTGCTGCAGTAAACACTAGCTGAAATATTTTTGCGAAGCCTAATCTTCATTGTTGATTGACATGCCAGATGAACTACCAAACTGCTCTCCTGTCAGGAAAGCTGATTGTTGCTGGTATGGTGGCCTAAAGCTCGACTCCAGTATCTGGTGAGTGAACCCCATGCTCACTCGCCGTTTCTTCATGTCTTTTGGGCTCTCAACTGGTGATCCCCCTGAGTCTGGTGTTGATGGTTCATGTCTAGAGGAAAATGATTCATCTACAGAAACGCTCTTCCGTTCCTCGTGAGGCTTGTCCATGAGAGGTGACCCAAAAGTAGGAGCTGGGGTTGGTGGATCAGTTTTATTATCAGAAGACTCCGGAATTACACCTCCTCCAAGTTTCTGTTGCTCTTCAATAATCTTCTTCAGATACTTCCCTTGGGCTTCTATCCGTAGCTGAAGTTGTCTTTGCACCTAAAAACAGATGAATAAACATATTAAAATGAGAGTACATATGACTATCCCTGAGTGCTTGGGTAATTACAAAAAATTGGGTTAATCACCCAACCCCTCTCCGTAACCCCAGTATAAGACATTTGTTTCAGAAACCACAATAAGTACAGAGCATGACACTGTTAAAGAAAAGGTAGAAAAGAGTGCAACTTCAATTCAAAGGCAGTTAAATAGATCAACTGCTTACTAAAGTCCTCGTGCAAGATTCCAGCCTTTTCACTGAATTCACATGTCATAACCAATGAATATAATTGAACAGTGATGATAAGTAAGAACTAAAGATTACTACGGTTTCGTAGGTACGTGCGTAGTACAATACAGAGTATGAACGTCCTACATGGTAAACCTGGAAAACATTGTGGACAACATTCACTCAATTACTATGAACAACGGTCCTGCTGACAGTAGATTGCAACTGCATCAGGTCGCTTGACTGTACATAAGATTACATAACTTTTTGGTTTCTATCCTGGCCCACAGTCAAAATTGTGACGTCTTTCTTCGTTTATTCTTAGAAGATGTAGGAAAGAACTAGAAAAAGAACCCAAACATGGCCACTCACACTACCAACAACAGTTCATTACAGCTGTCATCAACAACCATAATCTGAGAGTCATCAAATCTCGGTTGTTGTTGAGCTTCCAAAGTTTTGTGAACGTCACAAGCATCATCAACTAATCTTGTTTCACTGCTTACCTCATAGTCGACATATTAAACCCTTGCACTTGCCCATTAGCTAATCCTCTTTTGCTGTCATGTTCGATTCCACTCACCAAAGATGATGAGTTAAAACATGTGTCAATTGATGCGTTCACATGTGCACGATCCAGACTATTCACATGCGAATGGATCAATGCACATTTGTTTTTACATGTATCCCACCTCTCTCTTTTTTTTTATCATCATTATTTTGTATCACATTTAAATATCCACCAATATTGACATTTGAATGAAGCTAATAATCACATGTGAATTAACAAGTTATGTTGTGGATATGAATCGGAGCTCATTGTTTGAAGGCAAGTAGCTAGGCCTACCGAAGCAAGTTTTAGAAATTCTGAAAAGAAACGACCGAATGAGTATGGAGAGTCTGGGAGGGTATTTCGATACAGCTTTAATATTATTTTACAAACTTTCTCTCTTAAAGACGAGTCATATTAAATAAACTTACTAATAGCACAATGGAACTATAGCTCACTACCTAGTACCAAAGGGCTTATAAGAGGATAAAAAAAAGCCATAATCCTACATGGAAATCTAAATCAACCGTAAAATTCCAATACCATTTCTAAGATTTGACGATAAATACCAAAACTTACACTGAACCTCGGCTTGTAAGGGGCTCACAATTCACAATTACAAGGCTGTATTCCTCATGAGAAGCTTTATTTCCAACAACAATATGACTACTTAATAAATAAAGACCAGGAAAACATAACATGTTAGGAAGAAATACACACTGGTTAATAAAAAGTTCATAACCTCTAATTGCTCGTGCAGTCGCTTTTGCACTTCCATCTGAAGTTTGAGAGCTTCTGTGATTTGCAATCCTCTGCAGAAAGAGAATAGCACGTCTTTCATAAGACAACTAATTAACTTGAATGAACAATGCAGAGCTCATTCAGTGATCACAACCAAGTCAAGCAAAGACTAGTAGTTACATATCACCTCAAATAATCTCAAATATAAATGTGTTGGTTCAATTCAGATTGTATATTGATATGTGAAGACAGAGTAAATGAGACCTTCACTTGCTAGAACTGTAACTAGATGATAAATAAATAGACTTACGATGATCCATCTAGAGTGGAAATCATATCCCCTGATTCCTTCGGCTCGAACATTTTTCCTAGCATTAGTATGAGCAAAATAATCAGTACATGCTATTTCAATTTTTCTCTCCATGACATTTGTCAACTCAAGAGTAAGTACAAAGACTATCCAATGTGTAACTGCAGAAAGATTATATACCTTCAGAAGAGGAGTCAGGGAGATACTTTGCGAGCCGATATTTCTATAAAAATTGTAGGAATATACAAGTCATTAAAAGAAACAGTAAGTACTAGCATATCGCGTTAACGAAGTATAAGATAATATTTTACTTACCTGCAAATGACTTTTTACATGATATATTGTTAGACCTTGAACTCCCATAACTCTGAGGACACCTTTCGGAGTAGCCCCTGAAGAAGGACAGCAAACTCTCACAACACTTAAATATAATTAATTTATCAATAATGTTTCCCAAGAACCTTTCCACGAATGATACACTATAATATTTATCAATTGTTCCTGATCATAGAAAGTTTGGGTTTGATTTCTCTCAAGTTCAAGTGTCCAGTCTTTGTACCATGTGCCATACATCTGTAAGGCTTTAGAAGCATAGGATCTATGCTACTGGTGACATTGAACTTATATTTACACAGAGGTCTCTGTCACGTGGCCATTGACTTGTGCGATACAAACCAGCCCCTCCTAGTGGATATATTGTTCGCTTCGGTACCTCTACCTCACAGATTCGTTCTTGAATTGGGCCCATAAACCAACCCAAAAACGCATCCACTATTCATTCCCTCTAGAAGGCTTTTCGTCCTGAAGAGCATTTCTGAGTCGTCTATCATAATGAGAGCAACACCATTGTAATTGCAATGGTCGATCTATTTCCATAGTCAGGTGAGCTAGGGGTGGAGAAAAGCTCTCACAAAAGAGTCCAGATGATTTGTGTTCGGAGAGAAAAAGAGAGAGAGGGAGATAGGGAGAAGTATGTGCAAGTTGGTATTATCATTCATTATGCTCAAATGAGCTTCAAAGAGATGTTATATAGTCATGTCTATACTTGCTGTACAATTGATTGTATCCACATTAACTAAATACCCACCACTATAGTTGCACAAGCTAAGCACGCCGTGCACTTATTCACTTATACTAACAGAAACTATCTCATTTACACACACACATATATCTCCGTGTTCGTTTAATTCTCTGCAGAGTTAGCTTAGGTCTGGGTAAATACTCTTTTGATCCCAGCATTACTGATAGATTATGTTATTCAGAAGAAACTTTTGCTGCTTCTTTGAAGTAAATCTTAAGGAATAGGGGTTGCTCCTGAAGTTCCTAGCGAATCTGCTTCTCTTAAGAGTTGGGAGCTAAAAAGTGAGTATCATCCCTCCTTTCTCTCCTCCTATCATCCAGGGGTGGTTAAATCTCAATTCACTTTTATCATAATCTTGCCCTACCACACTAGTTGAGCTAAAGGACTACGATAGAAACACCCAATAGTTTATTTATCTTCTTAACGTTCAAAGCTTACACAAAGTTTCCATTGTCCACAGACTATCTTGAATGCATCCAAGAGTATTTATTCATATAAATAGTTTGTATACAAATGGTAATCATATAAACCGATTCATGTAGAAAATTTCATTGTTGTAAAGAAAGGAGAAACCAGAATAAATTAACACAAAGATCAAAGTAACTCACTATCTGGGCCACCCAATTGTGCAACAGCATCAACAAATCGTTCATGAAGCTCGTTCGTCCAACGGAGTCGTTGCTTAGATGCTAAACTAGGGTTGTTATTGTTGTTGTTGTCATTGTTATTCATACCATTAGCTCCATTGACCATGTCCATGATAGATAAAAATCAACACATATACAGTAGTAATGTTGTCTACAAACACCCTACAATTATAAAGTCACCCATCTGATTAGAAATGACATTCAACATCACAAAGATAAAAACTTTAACAGAAAACGGTAAAGATAAAACAACAATAGAGGTAAGAGGTGAGCTATATCTCAACAATTGTTGTTTTATAATTTATCACATAAAATACAGTTAGTTAGCTAGGGTTAAATTGCATTCCAACTACAAACCTACTAGACTACAAATATAGTAAGTAAATAAAGCTAAAAAAAACAAAAACAAGAAAGAAATCAGATGCATACTCCGCCGGCCTGGCCTGCGATTCTTGATTTGTTTTCCAGCAACAATCGTAATCGTGATCGTAATTGTAATTGTAATTGTAAGTGTAAGTCTGTAATTGGAAGTGTAGGGGAAACAACAAAGCCCTGATCAGGCCTTAATAACAAAGTCCACGCACCAAAGTTGGTTTCTTTAGTTTACAAATCACACACCTTCATCATCAATTTATATTTTTTAAAACTAAAAATAAAGGGGAAAATAGTGAAGTGCGAAAGCGATGATCTGTTGTTTTTATTTTATTTTTTATTTTTTTGGAAAGAATGATGATTGGTGTTGAATTTAAAAGCTATATTCTGTTTTCAATCCTTTTGATTTTTACTTCTCTACTACTCCCCCCGTCGTCTACTACTAAATACTACCAGCGTCGCAGCGTATGTACTGATATTTCAGATGGAAATAATTTTGTAGATCTATATTAGTAAGATTAAAATTTAGACATATTATATTTAACGTCAAAAATGATAATGTGACATTCAACCAACGTCTATTTGCAGATCTACAGTAAGTCCGAGTGATGGAAGATTGAGAATCCTTAAAAATTCAAAAGAGCTTTTTTTAAAAAGGATTGAAGGGGATTCTCGAGTATTTTTTTTCCAATAATCTCTTCTATATTTTTGTTGTCAAACAGGGATGGAAGATTGAAAATCCTTATAAACTAGAAACTCAATCAACTAGAATCCCTTGAAAATGGTGTGCTAAATGCACCTTAAATGTTATTTAATTGGTAAATCGTGTAACTAGTGAACATTTCAAAAAAAGTGAAAAATGATCTATAACTAAGACCACCTGCAGTGGTGATGGGCACTCTGAGGCATTCTGAGCGTCACGTCAGCGTCAACACCATGTTAGCGCTTGCAGTGGAAAACCCAGAACACCCATTTTTACCCCTTGGCCCCAACTGCTTAATTTAATTTATCTTTATTATAACAAAAAAATACATTTCATTATTATCTAATTAAAATACAAAACACTAACTAAAAAGTACTTCATTAATAATTAAAAATAAAACGTTACATTGCGAAAAAAGTAACGATCCTAAAAATTAAAATTACAATAATTAAAAGTTTACGATTGTAGAAATTAAAATTACAATAACTAAAAGTTGCAATTTAGTCCTAAAATTGAAAAGTACAATAATTAAACTACTCGTCATCTTCGTCATTGGTTTCATACTCCCGTTAAGCCTCATACTTTTTTTCTACATTCTGTTATGAGCCCTTAAGGTTTGAGCATCCATGTGGTCAGTATTGAGTGAAATGAATATTACACCTTGCATAGCCGTTTGGAGGTTTTCATTACGGGTGAAAGTGTCAACAGTCTTTTTCCTTTCGCGTAACATTTCATTTTTGTAGTTGGCAATACCCCCATCATCTCATCTATATTTGATTTCGGGGTAGTTGTACGTGAAGAAGTCGCTGCGCGTCTGAAGAACTGGAACTTCTAGCCGCTTTTCTTGCTTGGTTATGGCCTATGGGCCGCGGATTTGGGTCATCCTCAAAAAGCTCGTTCGGAAGGGGAGTCGGGTTGTCGTCAGAGAGATCAACCAAGTCCATGAAAAAGCCATTTTCCTCGTTTTGAACCCAATAGTTGTGCACACCATTTTGGATGAAATTTTACAACCTCCCAAGCTTGTTTCATGTTGAAGGTCTTTTTGTACGTTTGAAAGTATTCCTCAATGGATCTTTCGTACACTATATCATCGTTGTTAACGCTACGCCAAGCTCGGCTGTGTGATTCGTATATTGTATTGAAGTTTTTGCAATATCTATTGATATATCCGCCACTTGAAAGATAGTGCGTCGGCATAGAGAGCCCAACCGTCTTCGTTGGCGTTAAACTTTTCTTCCGCCGAAGACCACGAAGTACCTTTTTTTATTGTTGCCGGTGGCGGAGTCCTCGGACGTGTCACACGAACCTGTTGCCAACCATGCTTCTTTCTTTGCCAACCAATTTATTTTTTGGAAATATTGGGACCGGAAAACACGATTTTATGGCTTTTTTTGGGAAGATTGTTGGGGTTGTTTTCCGGATCTTTGGGTGGTTTGTTGTTGGGGTTGTTGGTGCTGAAAGAATGGTTGCTAATGAGGGTACATGGACGGTTACATTATGTACGGTTGTTGGTTGTATTCAAATGGTGATTGATAATATGGTCGATACATCCCGTAAGGTGGCATATTCGGATTGCGAATAGGGGGTGAGCTACTCGAACCGAGAGTGTTTGGTGTTTCGAATAACACGAGGTTTGTGTATGACATATTATCCGGTTTTGGGGTTTGATTTGAGTTGGGATTGGGGTTTTGATTTAGAGAAGACATGTTGATGAAGTTGGTTTGATTTGTGGAGAAAGTGTTGTGTAGTAAGAATGTTGATTTGTTGTGTAAAAACATATGTAGTTGAGTATGTGTATACAGTACTAGGAGGTTTTTTAGGCTGTGCATAGCACAGCCCACGCAAACTAAAATTAACTTTTAACATACAATCATTTCGTCTCAAAAATTATTGCCTACAAACGAAAAAAAATACGCACTTTAAGAAAACATGTATTTTGTGTACTATGACAGCTTACTCTTACCCCGCCTTTTTTGACATACATATAAGAGAAAATGTAGAAGATAAGAAGTTTAGTTAATTATCCTCTCCTACGCGGATGGAGTATTTAGTAACAACCGAATTGAGATAATGATGGGTAACATTATAAGTGTAAATTATTTGTAATATATTCTTTTTATAACTGAAAAGAAAGAGATTAAGACGATAATGTTAGTTTATTATATGAGCGGAGAGTACATAATGGATTTAAACTTTTCGTGAGATGGATTTAATCAACTACCCCTATCCCCTCCCCCCTTAGTTCCTTTACTATCACTTAGCCATACAAAACTCTCTTAAATACGGAGTGAATTTTAAACATTTTATTTTATATGGAAATATAACATTTTGTTAAATAAGATAAATCCATTAATGTAGAAAAGGAGAAAAGGCTTGTTTCAGTTACAATATAAAGAATAAAAATAAAATAAAATAAAGAGTAATATAATTAAATAAACATAGATGACAAAAGCGTAGATTAGGAGAGACGTGCTCCATAGTCCATAACTCCATAAGTTCATACTATTCTCTGTCACTCAAGTAATGATAGTTGACGAGTCAGATAATACATGATGATAACTTACAAGAAGGTTATGGAGTAACTATTTGTTGATCAAAGACAAAAGAATCCATAAAATGTAAATGATGTTCTGAGTTTATGGAAGACAATAAACAACAATTCATGTTTCCGGATTAAAATCTTCTTTGAATTATTATGTTAATTAACCTAACTAATGTTCAACAACTTGCTAACTTTACTAATGTTTAGTTCTTAAAGTTTATAAACTATACTGATCTTTCTTAAATCTAATAAAAAGATTGGACTTGGTGAGATGTATATTATGGTGAACTGAAAGGCGTGTTATCTTTCACCCTCTCAAGTATTTGCAACACTACATTTTAATTTTACGATGCCTTTTACATAAAATAAGTGTTGTTAAGATGCAACGTATCTGTACTGCTGATTACATCAATCAACCGATGAGATTCCCTTCTCATCATTCCCCTCAAATCCAGTCATCTTAATAACACTGAATTTAATTTATATAAAATGCAGTGTTGCGAATTCAAACCACATATTTAATAAATCAATAGCTTAGAACATACCTCGCGTGTTACCCTCTAAATGCAGAGGTGCATTATAACCTTACCCATTATCATTACCACAAAACAAAATATACTATCAATATATCATTGATCACCACATACTTGTTGAATTTTATATTCCTTTTTTTACGAGACTTACTATTTGGTTGAATAATATTGAAACAATGTTATAATAGTCAGTCACATTTCAATCTTATACGACTTTGATTTGTATTGATTATCTAATACTACATATAAAACATTTTGATATTTTATTTATAGAAACTTTTAAGAAGTAAGATTTAACATTTCTAATTTTAAATTATTTGATTTGCAATTGTAGTAACTTATAATTCTTTTTTTTCCACTCTTAACCCCATTTTCCATAATCCGAATTCTACAAATTAAGTTATCGTGATAACATGAGTAATACATCACTAAATGATAAACATAATTTCTAATTACATTGAAATATTGTTTTCGCTGCATAACGCGGGTATTATACTAGTTTATGAAATATATGTACATACAAATTCTTAAAATGGTATATAAGTGATTGTGTTCTTATAAATTTTAGATTGAGAATTAAACTACATCCTTTGCTCAGCTCGTCAAATAATTTAACTTAAAACTACATCATTTTTGATAAGTGGGTCAAAATTTAATAATCAAATCTTGACTGAAGCCGAAAAAAGAAAATAAATAATAGAAAACTGTACCTACTCAAGATTGTTTGCTTGTTGGCCAAGCTAAAATCCAAATGACCTCCCTCAATTTAAAATTATATCAATGCCCCTATGCTTCTACAGTTACTTCTATACCTTTGTATTCTCTAGGCACTCAAATATTTTAATGTATAAAATGTTATCTATTAGTAAGAAGTAAAAGTTCAATTGTTGTAGTTAACGACGTACAATATTTTATTTAAGAAGATGTATTTACATGATATAATTATAATCGTTAATTATTAATTATTATCTTCCAACAACAAATATAGATATATCATCATCCTATCATTACTCCTTATGTGTATATAATCATTAATATTGGTAATCGAACACCTTAAAAAATAAGGGTATAATCTCCAATTGTAATTACAAATATCAAACTATGGATGAAGTTTACTTTATGCCATTACTATAAATAATCTAACCAAAGATCATAAAAATTTACACAAACTTTTTTCTCATCTCCATGTACCAATAGCAGCATAACTACTCGATCAAGCATCTTGACAGCGACACCATGCATTCCATAACTGCTTCCGATCCTCTTAAATCTATATTCTCTATCTTTAGAACATAGTGAATATTGATAAGCTTTTGAAGACTTGATTTAGAAAATGACATGTAAAGTTATGGCCATTGAACATTTCGGTGCTTGTAGATGTGATAAAATAACTTACCGGGTTTCAAGGGTGATGGTGGTGCATCATCAAGCCTTCTTTCATTTGGTTGGTCTATAATCATTTTTATCCTAAGCTCCTCCTTTTAAAAAAAATTAATAACATGATAATCGAGTGCAATATAATACTTAGAAAGTCAAGTGAAAAATACGAAAAATGATACATGACAATTACTTTAACAACTTCAAAAAAGAAAGATCTATTAGTGCTATATATAGGAAATCATGCATTAAAAACAAAATAGAAACAGAAATGTTTATGTCAAAAAGAAAGAGAAAAAAATGAATGATCATCAAACTTACAAAGAAGGATCACTTTCATCTTCTTTTTCTTTTTGTAGAAAAACTGAAGAATGAAGAAGTTGAGGATGTAAATGAAGAGAGAGTGTGAGGGTAAAAGCTAAAAGGGGATTATGGAACTGTATATGGATGACTTTGTTGGGTGTTGAGGGTATAGAAGTATAAACATGAATAGTCATAGACTATTTGGTGCTGACATGTCTTTTTTTTATTGGCCACAGTGATCAATGCCTTCTTTTTATACACATGGTAGATATAGGTAAGAAAAAGATTTTATTTTTTTCCCTTCCTAGCCGTTACCTCAAACATACATACATATTTTAAAGCCAAACGGCTAGTTTTTTTTTTTTGTTTCATTAAAACGCCGGAAGGAAATGAAAAAAAGTGTGTGGGTCCCACCTTGAACGCTCCTCCTTCCGCCCGTGCTCCCCTTCACGACCACCCTCCCAGAACGCCCCGTTGCTGACATTCCGGGTGTTCTCCGGCCAAAAACACCCCACAATAGACGCGTTGCAGATGGTCTTTTAAATAAATACTCCCGTGTCACAAATTCATAATCGATAAATTTTTAATGGATGTTCTAAAATAATTACTTACTTTCAATTTCAACTAATCAGAACCGATTTTAGTAAGTGAAAATGAAATTTGATTGGTTAAAAATTTGTTTGTTGTACTTTTCCTAAATTATATGCAATTGTATACCCAACAATTGAATTGAAATGAAAGGAGTATATAAATCGATAAATAAAAACCCGTGTCACATGAAAATTTCATAAAATACGAAATGTAATCATTTCACAAAGTATAAAGATAAAATTACTTCAAAGGTCATATATACACATAAATTATTATTCAATTAATCAACCAAATGTGGTTAACTAAAAATTGTACTGACTATTTGTTATGATATTTTTTCTAAATTGTGTTACATTTCACATTCACAAAATTTACTTTATATATAACATATGTGAGAGTTATATCATACCATTTTTTCCTGAGATTGCTGTTACACAATTAATTTGTTAGACTAGGAATGTGAGAGGTAACAAGTATTAAAAAACCAAAATAAAGGGCAGAACCATGTAGAAGGTAACAATAGTAGTCGGTATCTATCCATTCGCTATATGTAGTGTAAATTTCTAATAAAAAATTGCATTTTTAGTTGCATTATACGTTTTTGCTACTGGTACAAACATTAGGATACCAATATTACGTGTCAATTTAAATCCTGAATCCGCCCCTTAACAGATATCCAATGAAAAAATGGCAGGCATGCATACATGATACAAAATGGGAAAGGACGACAACTGATGGTGATGTGTTAAAGTATATTGGCCGGTATATTCACAATAATATTCCACCCTCTATACTTTTGTCATTAACTATGTACCATTGTTTCTGATTTTTACTTCAAACTTCATTCACAGACACAAAATAATGGTACAGATGCACTTAAATCAAACAACTTAATTCAGTTGATGCGTATCTACAGGCCTTCTCAATCAATAAACCTCAGTTAATATCCCATAGTACATAGCTATAATAAATGTTTTGAACAGGCAATATGGAGGTCAAATTTGACCAAAAATGGATGCAATAAATAGCATGCAAACTTGAATAAAATGAAGAGTTTTAAGTATGGTCAAGGAGGCAAGGATCCCTGTAATATTGCTGCTAACCACCTATCATTCTGTTGCAGCAAGGTCGAACATAATTAAGCAACATCAGTTTGTAAAAATGGTAGCTATTTTCCAAGTTCAGGTGCAATTTGATCTCCCGCAAATCTCCAGCTCAGACTTCGGGGGGAGTTAAGTAGTAAATCTGAATACCATGCATAGTTTGGACATGAAAGAACCAATTAAACAGTTGCATATTGATAGCTATCTAATGAATTTCAGAGTGCAGTCATGGATTGCTAGTATTCAGTCACATTAGAGGTGCCAAAGATACATAAATTTTTAAACAAAGCCCATTGACTTGATATGTTTCAATTGAAAATACATCATTACAGCCTTCTGAATCTTCTATATATAACACATTGATTATTTATAAAATTAGTTTAAAATGGACAAAAGAAGTGTTAATGGGTCAGCCCTTATTAAGCCGATCCCACCTCCCATTTTGCCACCTCTAATATGAATTCTCTAAATTAAAAACAAATTACTAACTTCAAGGGGCGAATACTACATGGCACTTTGACTATTTTTGTACTTACTGTAAACATGGGAAACTTGTCACAATACAAACATATGTGTTCATTTAAAGAGCAGAGTAAGCAGATATTTATAAATAGTAACTGTCAATAGATTGATGACACATGAACATAATGGTAGTCAAGGTATCAAACAATTCAATCCCATTTCCTCTCCACAAAAATGACTCAAACCCCATCTTTGGGTAGTAATCCGATTCTAGGTCCATACAAAAAATAGGTAATGGGATATAAACATACAAAATGTCAATATGCGATAGGCCAAACTACCCGTCTGGTTGCACAGAACATTGCAAGTGTATGGTTCAGAGAAATTATAACACCGGCCATATCTCAATGTCTTGGCTAGCCGAACAAATCATCATCATCACTTTCATCATTGCGCATGTTACTCTCTGGTCGTACAGATACCTTTTTTTCGTCATCTTTAGCTGGAGAAGCAGCATCCTCTCCTCCAGAATGAATGGAAGAATATGCCCAGGAAGAACCCACTTTACTAGACAGTGAATCTCCATACAGGTCATCGTAAATTCCACCTTTTGGAGGAGCCTTGACTCTATTTAGTACTTCTTGTAGTTTATCAGTCACTCCTTTTGGGGAAACACCAATTTCCTTTGCAACAGTAGATTCCTTTCCTCTAGGTATGACTGTTGTTTGTACAAGTGATTCATACTTTCCAACAAGACTACTACCTTCTTTCACACCCATTGGACCGGGCTCCGTTTCTACATCAGCACCATCAGACACCCCAACAACTTCAACCAGTTCTCCTCCAACTTGATCTCTGAATGCAACTCGTCTTGCCATCTTAATTCTCTTCGGAGGTCTCTCTATCCTCTCATGACTTACACCCACTGAGCTGGATGCGACTTGAGAATCAGACAGACTATACCGGTTTACAAATGTGTTATAAGCTAATATGGCTTCTTCATCGGATGGGTCAGGGGGTGGGGGTAGATTAATAGTTGTAGGCAATGGAGGAGGGAAAAGGGCTGCATTATCCTTTCTCAAAATGTAAACCCTAGTTGAAGCAGCAAAGCGCAAAGATTGTCCCACCTCAAGCTCAACGGGAGAATCCTTGCTTAATCTCTCATTTGCAACAAAGGTGCCATGTGCAGATCCAAGATCAATTACATATACACTGCAATACAATAATAGAAAACGCCATTTTAACAAAGACAGAAGCACACAGGAGGAGGAGGCAGTAAGTAAGCAATATCAGACCTTCCATTTCTATGAGGAACAACAGCAGCATGTTGGCGTGAGACCGATTGATGATCAAGAACGAAATCACATGTGTGAAGCTGCCTCCCAAAGATGTGTCTTCGCTTATCAAGATTTATCTTGTCAATAACCTCACCATCCTTCAAAACATCAAGATAATAGACACCAGGACGGGGTTCGATAGCCCAATCGGGAGGCTGCCAACTAGACTGTCCACCTCCAACTTGCGTACTACTAGATTGCTGTGGACCCAACCCCACATCCGTGTTTGTATGAACACTTTTCTGATTAGTAGGAATATCGTGAGAAGGATTTTGTTGTGCGGAATGAGAAAGAGCTGGCTGTATAGTTGGTTTAGTTGTTGCTGAAGAGTTTGCTACTGCAAAGGGTTCTAAAGTTTGTGCCTTTTTGAAACGGTCAAGACCTGTTCTACTGTGCATTGCTTTCTTGAAACAAATTCCTTAAACGATAACCACTTTTCCACTTAATAATTCACTCTGATTGACGCTGTGCTGAGATAGAAAAAATTCCAGATAAATCACTACAAGTAAGCTCAATTAGCATGATATGTAATGTAAACTAATAAACTATAGCTGTTCTCTTTAGCAAAAAGAAACTAGGGTAACAAGTGAAGCCCTAAACTCTGTTGAAGAACCAAAGTAGTAGAGTTTAAGGTGTAACATAATCGAGTAGAACAAAAATGCAAAGCTATTCCCATTACCATTGAGAATCAATCAAAAAGACATACGAACACTCCGTATAAATCAAACTCCATTCAAGTCAATTTTAACTTCAAACAACATATATATAAATCAATAAGCAGCCTGCAAGATTGAAATGAGGACAATAGAATTCCATAGAAATAAGGTAATTTTGTTTAAGAAACCCTAGTTATTACAGATATAGTTTATTTATCAGTACTGATTTTGAATTTAATTACCTTGTTTGACCTCAAATGTGTGCCCTAATCATGTACACACAGAGCCACAGGTTCTTTCTTTTTTATATATATAGTAACCAATTTAAAACCTAGTTTACAAACTCAGAATGTGCAATATAAGCAGAAAATTTAGCATTAATCGGAGCACAATAGAAACAATCAGTCAGGCAACGACAGAATGTGTACAATCGTCGGATTAACAAAATGTGAAGAAATTGTAAGAAATTTGACGTACCTTTTGAAAGAAATGAAGAAACGGGTGGGTGTTTTCTTGTTGCCAAAACTGACCGACCTGACCTTTTCTCAGTCCTCGTGGATCCAATCTATGTTAACGGGTTCACAACTTGAAGGTTAGCTAGCTTCTTGACTCTAAAACAAAAAAAATTATGTCTAATAGTAATACTTTTGTTTTATGCATCATAAATCCATTATGACTTTTTTTTTTGGTTGATGGAAATTTTTATCTCACAAGTAGAGAATCTATTTTGTGTCCATTTAGCATTTCCCTTTTTAATGTCTAAATTAATTTTATGTTATTTGACTCGATGATAATATTAGAAGTTTAATATCCGATTTACCTTTTCATTAAGATAAAGTAGAGAGGATATTATTACAAGTAACTCACTAGAATTTGGTTGGTTCTGAGTTTGATTTATATCTTTTCAACTTTGTTTACATATAAAGGTATCGAATCAATATAAATCTTGATTTTTTAACTATTACCTCCGAAGTGTAGTATAGCTGTATGAAAACAATCTCATTGCCTACAAAGATGAGCCTATGTTACCGTTGCTTAGCACGAATAACCTACTAGTTATTTTGTAGGGCATATAATGATTTAGTCCTCAAGTTTGTACTTTTTAACATTTAAACTATCTTTCACGCTCGCATTAACTTATTGATTTAACCCTTCAAATGATTATTAAATCACTAAACTTTTGAAAGTCACATGATTAAACCGGATAAAATAGAGATGCCAAGAAAACCCGATCCGATAGGGAACTTGCTCCCCACACCCGATTTGACCGCGGAATCCCCGAGTTAACCGAGGATGGGGAATCCCCAAAATTGAAAAATTGGGGATGAGAATCCCCCTTGGTTCTTTATACCAGTACCCGAACCTGCAGCCGTACTCGATGGTGATTTTTTAGGATCCCGAACTCATACTATATAGTATACAAACATTACATAGCATAAATTATATACGTTTTTAACAAAGCAATGTTATATATGCCTAAATACATGAGCCTAGAAATAGACATAATTTTCTCATTGGTTGATTATTTTCCCTCTCTTAATCTTATCCAATAAATGTTTTTACATCTATCAATTACATTTATAGGTCTGGATTTAGGCTTGTATATTTAGGTTTAACAATCATTTTTCTTACAAACTATATATGTATAGACTAAAACTCTTGATTTTCAAAAATTCTAGCATATTATTATATTTTACCTTTCAATTTCTCAAACCAAAGTTTTGTATTGTCAAAGTCGTTTTCTCATTCTACTAATGTGTTACTCAAACTTGTTTCAATTCTTCAATATACCTTGTACATCTTCTTATATCTCTATGTAATAATAACTAGATGTCAAATATAATCTTGCATTAAATCATATGAGTTTATATGATATATTTTATTCGTTAATGTTGTCATTTTGGTAGTTTAATTTTGGAACTAACGTTAAAGTAAGAAGAGAAAAATCTCTGAATACCCAATGGGGTTCCCCGATCCCCGTACGGGACGGGGATGGGGACGCAAAATCAATCCCCGTCGGGAATGAGGATGAGTAGTGAGAAAGGGGATGGGCATGAGAAATGAGATCCCCGACAATTCCCTCCCCGTTGCATCCATAGGATACAGTTAGATGAGTAAAATCATGGTTTATTGTTAAATTTCAAAGTGTATTAATTATGCTTTGTCATTTTTACTATTGTATGAGATAAACTTTGATTTGTTCTATTGTATATATTAAACTTATAAATTCCTTCTATTGTATGTATACTTTGCTTTCTTGGCATTCTATTGTATGTATGAGGAAACATATAATAGAATACCAAAAAAGGAATTAAATTATGAAAACAAAAATTTCATAAAGGGTTAGAACGAGAGTAATGAAACTTTGAGGATTGAATCATTATTAACCATATTTTATAACATCGATCGCTATTACAACCATAAATATACAAAACTCAAAAAACTTAAATCATGTAACCTGAATACGTAAAATTCAATTTTGATTTGTATAAATGTGAGACTTTGCGCGAACATCCTGCTAGTTAGTGTTATATAAAATGCATGTTTATATTTTGCAACAAATGAAAATTCTTCACTAAAACTTTCTTTTTGAATATATGCTGCATTTCTTCTAATAATAATACTCTCTTTTGTCACAAGTGTTTAATCTTCGAACATAAAACACAAATAAAACATCCGGCCAAGCCCTTTTCTCCATATTCACTTACCATTGTCCATTATCAGTATCAGTACTGCTTTAATTTGTATAAAGGCTTTCGTCGTCTTTTTCCCGCTTTCACCTTCGATTGAAAAGGGCTTTTTTTCTGGTTTTCAATTCCTCTCCGGTGAGGTTTGAACTTCGCCGGTGTATTATTGAAAATAATAAGACATGTATTTGGATATTTCCCTTTAACTCCGCAATATTTTTGATATGATATGCCTAGGTTCCTAAACTTGGAATGGATGGCGGAGCCAATTGGACAACATAAAACTAGATTTGGAAATTATATTATATATGTAGTACTAGCTGCAAGATGTTTTCTACGTATATAAATTAACAGTTTAAATTTGATTTTAAATTATCGTTTGGCTTCTTTTCTCCACTTGTTGAGCTCAATTTCTTTTGCCTGTTTCTCAGCATCAGCTAGCTCACCCATTTTCTGAGCTTTACTAATTTCCTCTTGTATTTCCTTGTGTTCTTGCATGCTTTTCTCCAGCTTCTCAAGGATCCCTCTCTCTTTTTGTTTGATTGTTTCCAACTGTTCCATAATTGCTTCCACTTTCGTATCAGCTGCTGTTGTTGCTTCCTCAGCTTTTTTACCCAAACCTTCAAAATCCGTTGTTGTTAAAATGATGGTATTATTATCAGCAGTT
Source organism: Pseudognaphalium luteoalbum (assembly GCA_963422505.1). NCBI lineage: Eukaryota > Viridiplantae > Streptophyta > Magnoliopsida > Asterales > Asteraceae > Pseudognaphalium > Pseudognaphalium luteoalbum. The sequence goes on from OY730192.1 coordinate 29,726,440, forward strand.
GAATCTTCTTCTTTTATGGAGTAGTCTTTCTTCTTAAAAGAAGACGTGGAAGAAGAACAAGAAGATGAAGAAGAACGATTACGGATTTGATCGTCCGCGAGTTCCTTTGCTGCTTCTGCCTCTTCAACTTCTCTTTTCGCAATCTCATGCTTCGCCTCCGCTTGTTTGATTGCGAGCTCTGAACGTTGAGCTTCCCTCCAATACGTTTCCACTTGTTTCCTCATTTCCCCTTCTTCAAATTTCGCCTTTTCTGCTTCATGTGCCATTTCACTTATCTTAGATTCTAGTTCTTGGACATCATGAGTTACTATTGTTTCTTTAGTTACAGCCTCTTCAACTTGCAGCTTGACTTGGTCTAATTCATCTTGCAACTGCTTGCCTTTCAATTCATCTTCCTTTAACGCAGAAATATCCCGCCGTACATTCTCAAGTTCCTTTTTCAACGACTCCCCCATATCTCTAAGAGACCTCTCTTCTTCTTTCAACTTTTCAAGTCTCCTTTTGGCCTCATCAAGTTCTTTATTTGAATTCCTTAACAGCTCCATATCTGCAGCACGTACCTCTTTCAACTGCTCACGCAATACATTAACCGCTTCAGTTGTTTCTTCTAACCTTTTTTCAAGATTTCGTGGTTCCTCATGAGCTTCTTTCCTTAAACAGTCAATTTTGAAGTCAACATCTTTCTTTGCCTTCTTTTTAAAGTCTACGAGAGCTAAATTTTCGTCGATAAGCTTGGCATGATCTTCCTCAGCTTTTGCAGAAGCAAGTTTCAAGCGCTCAAGGGTTTGACTCATGCCATCAAGATCCTTAGAGAGTTGACTTATTTTCTGGCGATTTAGTTTTGCAGAATGTTGGGCTTCTGCTGCGCGCTGAAAAGAAGCTAACTTGGCTTCCAAAGCAATGTCAAAATCCTGTTTAAGGTTAGTAAGTTGTTGCTTGGTTGATATAAGTTGATTAGCAATGGCTTTGTATTGGTTTCTTTCATTGTCAACTTCTTCTATCCAAGCTTCTTGACTTTTGGTGGATTTCAATTGTTCCAGTTCATGAGCTCTGGTGTTTGCAGTCTCTGTTGCTTGTGTTGATGCTTGTTTTGATCTACTTGAAGCCTCTATCTTGACGGTTACCTCCTGCAATGCCTTATTGGCCTTTTCCAGTTCTGCAAGTGCTTGCCCTTTTTTAGATTCAGAGGTTTTCACCTGTTCTTTACACTTGTCGATCTCCTTGAGTAACCAGTGAAGTTGTGTCTCCCTCCCCAACACACTCTGTAGCAATAAAATAATCAGTTACTGATTATCTTCCATGATTCATTGTTTTTTGAGAAGGGCAAACATACACCTATCTTACATATTACACGTAAGTACAACCAAACATATTATATACACATTGTCTCCTACGAGCATTGAACCCACAACCTCCAGGTTGAGTTCCTCACATACTACTAGGTCATAGGCTATTTAGTTCCATTATTCAGTGTCGTAGTTGTATCTCATCGATCACATATATAATATAGCCTAACTAGAAGATATAGATATGAAATATATATAATCAATGACCTCCATAGTTCTGGATTTCTTGAGGACGGGCCTGCTCTCGGCTTTGGGTGATGCTTCAACAAATAAAGTAACAGCGGCCTTAACAGATTCAAAGGGTGCCTTGGTATCAATCTCTCCAACTGCTGGCGTACTTGGAGTAGCTGGCGTGAGCGGCTCACTCAGTGCTCTTGGAGAGGCAACCGAATTTTGGCGGTTTCTTACTTGAAAACCAAACATCTTTTCCTACAATCCGGCCACCTTTATCATCCATCCACATGCACACATTTAATGATAATAATTACATGGGGAAATTTAAATCCAATGCCAATAAAAAACCGACAATGAAAACCATTTACCCTAAAATCTATTAGTAATTATTTGAGAAGATGGAAAAGAGATGAAAGCAACATATAACTAATATATACATACCTGCTGGCCTCCAAGTATAAACTGCTACTTATTAATTGTTTTACGGTTGTCTCAAAAGTTTTGTGGCTCAGATAGATGGATACAGGTACACCGTCGTCGTCTTCCTTCCACGAATATAGACATTATGAAGGTATACCAAATGTACGTACATACCTTGGAAAAACATACGCATCACAAATCGAGAAGAGAAATCAAGATTTTCAGTCCCTCGATCTCTGTACGTAATTGCCAAATGAAATGATAGGGGAAGATGGAAAGTTGGAGGATTCTGACCGAAAAAACTAAAGGATGGTCACCCTATTTTTGTGGGATACATAACTAACTACTCTTATATCATATATGTTGATGTTAATTAATTTCCATACCTTAGCTAGAGATGCTCGAGTTGGAAAATCAATATAAAGAGTTTTCTTACTATATATAGAAATTTGTCACAATCAGGAGAATAGCATTTTGTCATATCAGTGTTTCACTCTCAAAGGTTGATACGTATAGCATTTTATAAATTATCTAATTGCCCTAGTTTGTTTTGTTTTTGAGACGTAAACACCCCACCATCGTCTCATATTTGTTCACTGACTAAAAGTCACGGGATGATGTTTTCCTTTTCAAGTTACCCGAGGAAGACAATATGTGACTCAGATGTATTTGACCTAACCGGGATATCTCCATGACCGTTTCCTACCCGTTCCCTGACTATCCCAAGGTGTGCGACTAGTGGGTTTGAATCTGAGACCTCTAATTGTGAGGATATCAGACTGCCATACGCCCGTACCATTAGACCACTTTGGTGATGGATATAGTGGGCCAAGAAACTTATGGTGAAAAGGCCGTATAGCCCCTAGCTTGTTCTGTTTTGTTTTTGGGTTTTTTGCGAAAAATGCATTAATAGTTTCGTTTTTTGCATTTTCGGGTATCAACTAATTTTTTTCCTGAAAACTGAACCACTAATTCATAATTGATCATTTTCGGGTATTATTACCGGATACCAAAAAATGGACAGCTCACCGGTTTTGCCTACGTGGCAATCCATGTGGATATATTATTTTCCCGGAAAATGAATCAATAGTTCTATTTTTTACATTTTCGGGTATCAACTATTTTTTTTTCTTTAAAAATGAACCACTAATTTAAAATCGATCATTTTCGGGTATATCCCACCCTCTTCATATTCTGAATCACTATATGTATTTTAAATAATAAAAAGACATCATTTTTTTATATATATGTGGTCGGCTAGATATCAGCATGGCATGGCGAAACAGAGGTTATCTTCTCACCATTTCTATTGTTGAAATACAACAAAAGGATTTTTCCTACTCTAACCATCACAAGAGGTTATCTTCCCACCGTTTCTATTGTTGAAATACAACAAAAGGATTCTTCCTACTCTAACCATCACAAGATAGTCTGGTTATTAGCGTCATGTTATCCTTACAAGGGTTTCAGGTTCGATTCTCATTAATGATGATAATATGTTGATAATGTTATATTGTATGACCATTATGAGGTAATGAACACTTCCTTGGTATCTCGAGTTAATAAACATATCTACCTCTATCTTTTTATAAGATTCTTTTGATTTTGCCTCATAATTTCCTTTGTAAAGTTTATACATGGATTGCCATGTAGGATAATCGGTTATTTGGGTATCCAGTACTAATACTCGAAAATGATCAATTATGAATTAGTAGTTCATTTTTAAAGAAAAAAAGTAGTTGATACCCGAAAATGCAAAAAACAGAACTATTGATACATTTTTCGGCAAAAACCCGATCTGAAATGTTGACCAATTACCGTTTCAAACGATTACTTATACCCGAAAATGATCAATTTTGAATTAGTGGTTCATTTTTTGAGAAAAAAATTAATTGATACCCAAAAATACAAAAAACTGAACTTTTGATGCTTTTTTCGGAAAAAAAACCCTTTTGTTTTTTGAGATGTAACAACATACCATATGTGGTCATAAAAGTATATATGAGACACTTGTCTCATTAGTCCATTTTAAACATCTCTCTCTCTTCCACAAACACACACACATTAAACACACGATATCTGCATATAGAGAGAGATAGATGGGAGAAGCAAAGCACCTTCCATTGTTTGAAACCAAGACAGCAAAAGGGCGGGTCTTGTTCAAGCTGTATGCTGCTTCAATGCTGTTAAATATATGTTTGATATGTGTATACAGAGCAAGCTATGTTCCCGGAAGGGGAGAAACTGGAAGGTACGCTTGGATTGGGTTATCTATGGCTGATTTATGGTTCACCTTATACTGGCTCATTACTCAGTTGGTTCGTTGGAATCCCATCACACATCGAACCTTCAAACAACGACTCTCCCACAGGCAAGGGACTTGACTACCTACCTGCTCTAACTTTTCTATGTATCTTATCTCAACATGTGGCTGTTATATATATTGCAGGTATGAAAAGTTACTGCCCAGTGTCGACATATTTGTCTGCACAGCAGACCCAGTGATAGAACCACCAATAATGGTAATAAACACGGTGTTGTCTGCCATGGCGTACGATTACCCACAACAAAAACTACACATTTATGTCTCTGATGATGGTGGCTCGGAGTTGATGTTCTATGCACTGGTACAGGTTTCTCATTTCTGCAAATACTGGCTACCATTTTGCAATAAATACAAAATAGAGCCACGTTCACCTTCGGTTTACTTTGCTCACGCTCCTATACATCATGTATCTCCATTTGTACATGAATGGTCATCAATCAAGGTACGCTTACAACCTCCTTTTCTAGGTGCCTAGGCAAATGCTGATCAATTACTTATTTTCCTATTTAAACAGAATAAATATGAAGAGATGAAGAACCGAATCGACAATACCACAACGCTTGGAAAATTGACACAAGAGTTAAGAAAAGAGCATAAAGGGTTTCAAGAATGGGATGTCAGTTCAAACAAAAGGGACCATCAGGCTATTGTCCAAGTACTCCACATATTTTGCATACCACCAGATTTTAGTATATGTTGACGCACACCTGCACGTCAGCCCACACACACCTTATGCTCCTGATTATATAATAGTGTAAAATTCTATCATCTACAGATACTGATTGATCACCAAGATCCCAGGTCAGTCGATACAGAAGGGAAAACTTTACCATCTTTGGTATACATGGCACGTGAGAAGAGACCAGAATGGCATCATAACTTCAAAGCCGGAGCCATGAACTCCCTTGTATGTAATCCATTTGACATTTACTATGTGCGCGTATGTATCTGCACTTACATTTACTCCCAAGCCTAACAGTCGTAAATGATTAAACAGATAAGGGTGTCATCACGGTTAAGTAACAGCCAAATTATTCTCAACATGGATTGCGACATGTACTCAAACAATTCGGAATCCATAAGAGATGCATTGTGTTTTTTCATGGACCCAGAGAGAAGCCATCAGATAGCATTTGTGCAATTTCCACAGAACTTTGACAACCTTACAGAAAACGATGTTTACAGCAATTCTTTGCGGGTCATCAATGAAGTAAGACTCGGTAACCACTCTTAATACAATTTGAACCTGTCCAGAAAAACACAAGAATATACCTACACAGTTTTTAAGTGACTCGATAACTAAATTAACTTAACTTGCAAAGGTGGAGATTGGAGGTTTAGATGCTAATGGGGGGTGCCTATATATCGGAAGTGGGTGCTTTCACAGGAGAGATGTTCTGTGTGGCAGATACTATAGTAAGGACACTAGATTGGACTGGGAGAAAGAGAGTTGTAAGCGAATGATACAGAACATCTGCATGCTCGAGAAAGAATGCAAAATTCTTGCAAGCTGTAGCTATGAACGCAACACTCAATGGGGAAAGGAGGTCTATCTGTCTCTCTCTCTCTCTCTCTCTCACACTCACTCTCTCTCTCTCCACACAGACATAGGGCTGACAATTTCCAACACGACCCAAAACTTGACATGAAACCGACATGAAAAAGAGCAGGTTTTGGTTGAGCTTTTTGATCCACCAACCTGTTGTATTTCAAATCGGGTTTGTGCCCAATGGGATTTCGGGTTGACCCACCACCCCGATTACATATTAAAAGTAATTTAAACTTGAATGGTTCTTTTTTTCCTAATAATCTAATCTTTTTGTATCTTTTCTTAAATGGATGTAGCAGGTAATATAACTGTTTTGGGACTATATAAGCATTTTAATGCTTATTGGTGATTAGCTACTCCATTTAAGAACATGTTGACCCATTTGACCCGAAATCGTTCCGTGAATCCTAACTGACTCGACGACCTGTTCCTGTTGACAAGATTAGATAAATGCGGTACCTGGGTCATATTTGGGTTAACAGGTTTTGGGTTGGGTCGAAATACTCAACCCATTTATTTAATGAGGTTAGATTCGAGTGGTTGAGTAATTCTGACCCACAAACCCGAACCAACCCGAATTGCCACCCCTACGTAGATACACACTTAAGTCACAAAAGTACTAGCCCTCAACTAACTGTACCATTACTTGTTACAGTTAGGGCTGAAGTACGGTTGTCCAGTGGAAGATGTAATTACAGGACTGGTGATAAAATGTCGCGGTTGGCGATCTGTCCACTTTAATCCAGAACGAAAAGGGTTCTTAGGACTTGCTCCTACTACACTACTGGAGACCTTGGTACAAAATAAAAGATGGGCAGAAGGTGACTTTCAGATATTTTTATCGAACTACTGCCCCCTTGTATATGGTCAAGGGAGGATCCCACTAAAACTACAGATTTCATATTGCTGCTACCTGTTATGGGCTCTAAATTGCTGGGCAACATTATATTATGTTTCAGTCCCGTCTTATTGTCTCCTCGCAGGCATCTCTCTGTTTCCAAAGGTTTGAACTTTTCAAATATTTTTTCACAGGGTTTTGTCTTGATTTAATATAATCTGCAACACAACATGCGGAAAGACAACATAAAGTTTAACTAATAATATTATATTGAATGACATCAAGTCATCAATTTCTGGATCTTTAACAAAATTCTTTGCAAGTTGAAATGTTGTTTTAACCTACAACCGGCATTTACATGTCCAATACCCGCAGTTATCAAGCTACTGGGTCCTACCTTTTGCGTATGTGCTTATGGGAAAATATGCATACAGCTTAGGGGAGTTTTATTGGTGTGGGGGAACGGTAAAAGGTTGGTGGAACGACCAACGAATGTGGCTGTACAGGAGACTAACTTCCTACCTTTTCGCATTCTTTGATGTCCTGCTCAAGTCAACCGGATTCACCGGTACCGGTTTCGTTATCACATCAAAGGTTTCTGAAGAGGCTGCATCTCACAGATACAACCAAGAGATCATGGAATTTGGTTCTACTTCACCAATGTTCGTCATTCTATCAACACTAGCTCTAGTCAACCTTTGCAGTATTCTCATTATAGTAAAGAGGTTGATTGTGGATTTAAACGCCAATCGTTTTAATGAATTAGCAGTACAAATGATCCTGTGTGGCGGACTAACCCTCATCAACTTCCCTGTATACCAAGCGCTATTCTTTCGCAAGGACGGTGGCCGCATACCCTCTTCTGTTACCTACCAGTCTACTGCTCTAGCTATATTATATTGTACAATTGCCATTGCCAATATGTAAATTGCAACGTGCAAAAATACGCCTGTAATTTATCTACCACCAAGAAGCTTCAAGTCTTTATATAGATAGTGTCACTATCATCTTTATAGTACCTAGTGTATCTATTCTTCGTCAAGTATCAAAATTCTCGAAAATGCATGCCGAAGGAAAGAAATTGCAACGCGGAATACAACACAGGGAGAAGATGTGTCAAACAAGCTGAAATATAACAGCAGAGGTTTATTACAACGTTTTTAAGAACCACAATTTATAACTAGTAGCTATTTGAGAGACAATATTCTTGACTGGTAGCTAAGGTAGCCATCCACACACCACAATGCCCTCACAACCTGGATTGGCCCATTCTTGCAGTTGGCCTGCAATAAGCAAACTCCTTTCAACTTTTAAATAACATCTCAAAGTATTAACATTCATTCTATTACATTTCCAGAACAAAAATACCAAATTACATATTCAAAATACCCAAGCATCTGTCCATCAAAGAACCTAAAGTGATGGTATGAATATGAAAGATCAGACACATCCTTCAATGTTGGTTCAGTTATCGGAGTATTTTAAGTGTTTCTGTAAGTAATCCAATGACCAATCAAATAATACTTGACCTTTTCAATTTACTTAATGAATTTTGACATTCATATTGCAACATTCACCTCGTATTCACAAAATCTATACATCGATATACATAAAATCTTGGTTTACTCAGAGTTAATCTCCCTTGTTTAGTCCCTTTCCTCCGAACTAGATCTTTATAACATCCACCAAGGCACATAAAAATAGTAAATTTTATTTACAGATTATAGAATTTTATTAGAGTTATCGATGTTGTAGTACAAACTGTTAGCTGTAGTATTTATCGCTGTCAAAATAACTGACTTTCTAAAATTGCTCTTATACATTTATTAGTCATTATCACAAGACAAGATTGCTTTTTCCTGCTTAGACTATAGTCCTTTTTTTAGGACAACTGTTATTTCTTAAAGTGGATACTTATAAACTTGCAGTGCACTTACATGAGCTCCAGAACCAAAGCTGATGCTCCTCCACCTCCATTGCAAATGCCAGCAACGCCAAACCTTCCATGCTTTTGCCTTAATACCTGCAACAATACAAGCCACAGTTGGAGACAACTTGTATATTTCTAGTGGAAATGTTTCTATTTTCTAAAGATATTAACAATTAGTAAGATTCAATAAAATGTTGGATAATGTAACTAAATTTCACATGGATAATAATATAATGCAGAACCAAAAATCAGTAGCTTTACAACATATAAAGCAAGCAACACAAAGTCCGAACCAACATAATCATACCCCTAGCAAGGTGACCAAAATCCGAGCTCCACTACAACCTAGTGGATGTCCCAAGGATACAGCCCCTCCATGAGCGTTGAGTTGTTCCTGTAAGAAATTGAAAACTTTGAAGTTGACAATCATATGTTATGAAAAAGGTGAGGATGATGACAAGAATAAAGAATTTTGTCATAACATTCGGTCCAGAAAAAGAAGAAGTAAAATAGACGAAGACTCACATCAGCAATTCCTAGCAGCTTCTGGTTGGCTAAGGCCACAACCTGCACATCCAATGAAGGAACTCATTAGCACTGCATACCTAAGGCACTGAAAATTATGGATGGATCGATATATCAATACTCACAGAAAATGCTTCATTTATTTCATAGTAATCAACTTGAGAAGCCTTCAAGCCAGCATTTGAAATAGCTTTGGGTATTGCAAGGCTTGGAGCAGTAGTAAATAATTCAGGGGCCTGTTCACCCAAAGACCCAATCATCAGTCCGTCACAGAAATCAAACAGTTAAGGTGCAAGTTGTGATGATACCTGGGCTGCGTCAGCAAAACCCCTAATTTTAGCTATCACTTTTAATCCAAGTTTCAATGCCTTTTCTCCACTCACTAGTACCAATGCAGCTGCACCATCACTGTTGAGGACATACCGTAAGTTACACTGAAACTAATACTCTTTATGCTCTCACTTAACATGCAAAGCATTTAGGGGTTCATGTTTGCATGCGCAAACAACAGACACTTCTGAGAGAGGAGAGAGCATACCTTATACTCGAAGCATTACCTGCAGTAACAGAACCACCTTCAACCTTGAAACTAGGTCTTAAGTTTCTCAATTTTTTAGCATCAAACTACAGAGAATACATGAGGAATCACAAACCACTATACAGAGTCGTACTAATAAAAAAGATGATTGTTGTCTTTTTTTTTTTTTTTTTTTTTTTTTGTAGTAAATCATTAAATTCACCAACTGTCCCATCCACTTGAATATATATTCATTTAACAGAAATATAAACCATGATCCATTTATTATTCATAATTCATAACTTCAGCAAGGAATCTGATCTCAACAAATTCAAATTGGTGTTTCCTAAAAGATGTCATTACTAAGACCTTCAAAACTCAAGTGATACGAGTCTATGAATTCTAGTTACCTTTGTCAATCCTTCATCTTTATCAACGATCGTAAGGGCCTTCCCTCTTCCCCCAGAAACTTCCACCTGCATGAGAGAGCCCCAAGATTAGATGGTTTTACCAGACACACCATCTTATTGAGAATAAGCATTTGAACCTCACCGGGACTATTTCCCATGTGAAGGCACCATTCTGTTGCGCAGCAATTCCACGATCGAAACTTCTAATAGCATACTTATCCTGGTTAAATGGGATAAATGTCAAGTAAGTCCTATTCGGGTCGTGTTGTAGGATGGTCCGTTCTTATATAGAAAGGATCAAGAGGGAAGTAACTTTATAAGGGAAGTATGGAAAGATTTTCCACACTCAATATTTAGTGAGTGAACTGTTCATCAATCAATATAATGGGTAAAAATGGTTACTTCCGGTCTTTCCTCTGGATCCTTCACCTATATATAAAATATCATACGAAAAACAGATGTTGACCTGATCTTGTCTTGTTATGTTGTAGGTCTCAGCACATAACTCACCACACACTCCCATTTGAAAGTCATTGTAAACATCCCATAGGCCATCTTTAATCATGCCATCAATGATAGCATCATGTCCAAGCCGAGATCCCTTTCTGTTAATTTAATATAAATATGTATATCAGCCTTGCATTAAGAAATCATCTTGAACTTTTATATAACAACACATGTCATGAAACATTTCTACAATAGTCAGAAATTTGTGAAAGCTCTATCCATTTCATATCTCAGACTTTTGTATACGACAAGCTATAGTAAGGCCCAGGATTACTTCATCGTTATCAAAACCTGAAGAGTGTAAAGTGTACGTCACCTTGAGCCTGCTACATATTTAGGTACATTAGACATGCTTTCCATGCCACCAGCAACAACAATATCATTGGCACCAAGTTGAATGCTCTGTGCTGCAAACATCGTAGCTGAGTAGGAAAACAGTAACATTGTTATCATTCCTAATTAGTTGCATAGTATTATATATACTCCGTGATAGACTCTAATTTAAACATGAAACCAACCTTTCATCCCAGAGGAACATACTTTATTTATAGTAGTGCAGACGACTGTATTTGGTATCCCGGCACTTAATGCAGCCTGTCTTGCAGGAGCTTGACCTAGATTTGCACTGAGAACATTTCCAAAGAAAACTTCTTGGACCAACTGTGGATCGATATTAGCTCTTTGCAGAGCAGCTACAGCACAGTAACAACATGGAGGTGAGTGATGGCATACATGATACATGTAACATCAGGTTTTTTATTACAAACATTAAAGAAAAGGGAAATAATCACATTTAATTGCTAAAGATCCAAGCTTGGTCGCTGATAAAGAAGAAAGAGAGCCAAGGAAGTCCCCCATTGGCGTACGTGCAACTCCCACAATACAAACATCTGTCAAGTTAACATTTAACTCAGAACACTTGAATGTATTTAATTACTGGTAGAATCATGTCCCTAAACCCTAAACTGCAATAATAAAGAAAAAATTATATATAGTCGGTTATCAACTGAAACTGCATGCAAAATAATCGTAAGTTAAATGAATTATAACAAGCTAACAGAGAATTGGAGGATTAGTCGGTTTACAATATTTGATTCATTGTTACAATTACAAAGAACTGATCGGGCAGCAATTCAGATACAGAATTATAGTTATAATAATTGTTATAGTAAAAAGATTTGATTTGGAATTGGTAATTGAAGGTGTGCGTACCTCGAGGGTTAATTTGATCGGTATGAGCCATCGTCTTCAAAGAGTAAAACTGGAGTTATAGGTAGGTGGCAAGAAATCAAACGAGCTGCAGCATACAATAGTACTGCTACTACTGTATATATGCATATATAATAAAATGTAGTCAAGATGAGGTTGTATTGAATTACTAATCGATGATATCGGAACCAAACCGATGTTATGTTAGAGATCTATAATATAATTCTAGGTATCTTTAAAGTAATTTTTTTTTTTTTGTAAAAAAAATAATAAAAAAAGGATTTTTAAAACAGTCAACTATATGGTAATTAGATAAGGTAGTTGACTATCTGCTGATTATTAATCGGATAAGGTTTAACAATAGTTAACTACTTATATGAATTGACGGTGACGATGTTGTATCATATTAGTTCATCGGTTCGATTTCGGTTCGATTTTCGATTTCTTCAGTTCGGTTTATTGGTTTTGTAATTTTTGAAAGGAAAATCGAACCAATAATCGAATTCATATGTCTAAACCGAATCAAAATCGAATTCGAATTTGGTTCAGTTTCGGTTAAAACCGAAAAAAATATTCATTTTGAAAAACACCCTTCAACATATAAAGCAATGAAATGTGCATACAATACAAATTATATAAATTTTATATATAAAAAGGGTTTCTTGTTAGTCAAATTTGAATTTAGAAAGCTTAAAACTGTCAATATATGTGAATTTCAATGTCCAAACATAACATTTTATTTTTTTCAAACACATGGTAGCTTAAAAAGATTAAATTTTCAAAATGTTAAACTATTCAGATTTTCAACCAAATACGAAAAATCACATATAAATAAAATATATTTATTTAATAAATTGAATTTGGTTCACTGAATTCGAACAAATTAAAACCAAAAATCGTCTTTAAATTCGGTTTTTGGTTTAAATGAATTCAAAATATTCAAACCCGAAAATTGAATTTGGTTCGGTATTCGAATTAAACGATTTCAAACCAGTACCAACTTAGTGATAGGGGTGTTCAAACGGTCGGGTTTCGGTTTAGTGGAGTTATTCGATTTGATTTGTTCGATTTTTGAAGAAAATAAAAACCACCCAATACCCGAACCGAAACTACACAAACCCAATCCAAACCAACCGAATAACAATCGGGTTAATCGATTTGGGGCCTATAAATCCAAACTTACGATGAATGTTGCAGAATACTAAGAAAATAACTCAAATCTTTTAGGGAAATAGAAATATATTTTAATCAAAATTACATTTATTGAACTAACATTCATCATTAAGAGATAATTATCGACTTTTCATTTTAGTCGTTTAATAATCATTGTATATCTTAATTGTTATTGACTCTGATTAAAATAAAAAATGTGGATTAACTTAAATTTTTAAGTGAACTATAACAATGGATGTATAAGTTGATAAATAAAAACATGTTACTAATAAAATGTACACAATTAGAAAGAATAAATTTTATGAGATAAGAAGTGTGTGAAATCCATCCTATATATAAAACACATACTACTACTATATCGGGTTTTCGGGTGGGCCCTAAATTGAAATTTTCCAAACCAAATCCGAACCAAAAACCAATTACAATATCGGTTAAAACCAAATAATCAAACCAAATTCAAATAACCCGAAATCAATTAAGCCAAATTTATTTGGATTGGGCGGTTTTTCGGTTCAAACCAATTAATGAACACCCCTACTTAGCGATATTAGCTTATCTCAAAACTGACAAAAAACAATCAAAAATTGACTGCCCACTATTATCAATGACATCGTTACTTCAAATTATGGGGATCAATTTTCCAGTTTACCTTTATTTCTCTACACTAAAAAAACAAATTTAATTATAAGTCGACCCCACCATCTCCAAACAGATGGAAGATCGGGTATACGACGAGTTGATATGACGTAACCAAACCGACGGACCATGCTATTGACATCGGCTCCATCGGTTGGAACCGATGCACCCACTGGGAGTGCTCTTAGAGGGCTCCCAATATAGCTTGACGGTTTCCATCGGTTAAAACTGACGGAACTGACACTAATGGCACCGGCCAGTGGTTAGGTCCGTCGATTTATTCTGGCGAAAAACCGATGTCCATCGCTTTCTTTTTTCCTTTTCCATGTGTGTGTATAAATAAAGATAAATCGGTAAATATGATATTCAAAAATTAAAGTGACGGTGTCACTGATTGCAGGGATCTGTCATTTTTGAAAAAAGACGACGTGGTGTTAATGTAAAGTCTTATACAACAATATGGACTATATATTTAGTGGTAAACGAGTTAAATATTATGATGTTATCATGTAAAAATTAAATTATCTTTATAATTTTTATTCAGCTTTGAGTATATATGTTTTGAAAGAGAAGAAAAATAATTTAAGGAAAACATTTCTGAAAAAATGCATGGAAATAATAAGCATGTTAATGTTAAACCTTTAACGAATTAATCAAAAATCAAAGTTAGTATGTCACTGAAAGTATTAGAGCACACGGTGTGCACTGACGTGACATCACCGTTCACCATCGAGAACGTCGTGCGATGACGTTCTGGTGCACCGTGCTGGCGTTCTCGCTGGCGTTCTTCTCGCCGTTCAGGTGACACCGTCCAGTTTCAGACGTTGAGAGCACTCGACGTTCTTGTTTTTTTTTTCTTCTTCTTTTTCTGTGAGGCACGAGTTAATAAAGTAATAAACGGAAAGTGGTGATCAGAGTATGTTGTACGAAGATGATGATGATGAGATGTTGTACGACAATGATGATGATGATTTGTTGATGCTGATGAAGATGATGATGTGTGAAGAAGATGATGATCAGAAATATAGATATAGATAGATATATATAGAAGATATCGAGAGAAGATATAGACAGAGAGAAGATATAGATATAGATAGATACATATGCATATGATAATTATATGTTAATAAAACATAGAAAGAAACAGATATAAATAGATATCAGATGGCTCGCCAATTTTGGGATTTCGTATTTTTTTTATTTGTTTTGCTTTAATGATTTATATGATGTTTTATTATATTTTTTTTGTTTATTATATATTAATTTATATAATTATCATCATTAAAAAATCAAATAAAATAAATAATAAAAAACTTCAGAACACTGTCCACAACACTGTAAATTTAGTTTCACCACACCACAGAATCTTCACATTCAACATTCTCCAGAATACTGTCAATCCAGAACACTGTTTACCACACCATGTGCTCTTACATTCAAACTCCTACTTATTTGTTAAAGCATAATACCATCAAAATTCATATAACGATCTTGTTTTCTAGTCTATTTTGCGCACAAATAATTTGACCCTCCACAATTTATGTTCAAGATTCGCTGCTGCATAGTTCAAGGCAATCGCTAACACATAATGTGTTATTCGTGTCACTTTGCTTTCATACTCTTTTTCAAATTTCTTTTGAACTTTTAGAAAATTGTTAATTTTCTTAAAATTTCAAGTCATTTTTTTTATCTTAAGTTCGTTATTTTAATTTAATCTTAAAATGTTTGACCTAAGTAATTCATGATATACTAGATTTAGTCTCATATGAGACAAAAATTTAAATAGTATTTTTTTCGTCTCAATCAAAGTGTTCACTTTGACTTTTCACACAATTTCATGATTATCCACTAACTGCACTTTTTACCAATCAAATAACATATCCACCCACTAAAATCTCTTTCGAATGGTTGAAACATGAAAGTGGAAACATATTTGGGACAACTTAAAATAGTAATGCATAGTAATTCAGACATTTAGGGTGGGATGATGTAACATCCTCCTTACCGGTCTGGTAAATTCTAATTTTAAAGTGATTATTTAATCGTTTTAGGAATTACTTGATATCAATTATTTAATTGCGAAACTTAGATGAATAAGTCCCAGGACTTATTGTGGATAGTAAATTGTTGTTTGTTTTAATTTACTATAGTTGACGGTGAAATAAAGTCAGTTTCTCGCAATTGATATTTAGGTTCCAAACAATAGATTTTGAACGGGTATAAATCATACCACTTAATATGTGAAGTTGGTTGATGAGTCGACCTAATTTACACTTTTCCCTGATAACTCATTTCTTCTTTTTCATTTCATAAGCATCAAACCCAAAGATCTTAAATTTTCAAATAGAAATTATATTGAGTTTACAAAAGCTGTGATTACTTCATTACAATCATCATCATCAGTTGAATCTTTGCTTTGAGTTGAACTTGTAAGTGTTCTTGTACATAAGAAAATGGGTTTTAAATTTGATTGTGTAAATTGTTGAATTATATGTGAATTTGAAGCTTGAATGAAGTTGTAGTGTATGTATATAATCATATTTGAGTGTTTGGTAGTTTACAAACTGAAATAGTTGAGCTGAAATGGTGATATTAGAGTTAGGGTTCGTGTTATGTGTTTACAGGTCTGTACCTGAGTTTTAAAACGTGCTAATGCGATCCCCATTTTTGGTCCCGGATCGCGTTTGCTAGTTAAAACCTGACTCAACCGGATTTTGTTCTTGGGAACGCGATCCCAAGCCTTGGTCCGGATCGCGTTGCCAAGTGCAATTTGATTACAGAATATTTTCTACTTATGAACGCGATCCATCCCTTGCTTCCGGATCGCATAGCTTAGTGTAAAACGGTAACAGAAACTTTTCTGAAGGGGAAAGCGATCCCACCAACCCTGATCCGGATCGCGTTTGTCTGTATAATTTTGGTGATTATGATAACTTATGAATTCAAGTGTATACTATATATAGATATATATAGTATTGTTACTTATGTTTGATATTGTGATTACTTGTGTAAGGTGTCCATTTACATAAGTACTAATTGTTGATAATAAGTTACTAACTTGTGTGTTGTGTGATGTTTCAGATACCCCAAAGACTCAGTGATTAAAAGCTGAGTATGGTGACTCCTGAGGTATCGGTGAGTGGATTTAGAACTCACCTTTTAATTTAGTTGTAACTGTTTGATTGCAACAGGTGAACATAGATATGTTGTAATATTATTTAATTAATATTGTTGACTGTGACTCTATGTGCTAATTGGCCTTTGGGCATCAGTTGAGAATGAGGTCAATGAGTTGAGCTGGTTGGTTGAGTTAGTTTGTTATTATATAAATTACACAGGATCTTGCTTCATTTGTTATGTGTATAGAACCTGTGTTTGAGTATAATAGCCACTAACTATCGGTCTCGTCCGTTATGGCCATACGGATATGGTTGGATAAGTGTTCTGGGAAACCACCCGGGTATTATGGTATTTCTCAGAGCCACCGATCCTCATTCATTGATTTGTTGTTTAGTTGAATTATATGTAAACGGATGTCTGGTGTAAACAAGTAGTTAAGCTAAGTTAATTGGTGTGTGATGAATTCATTCACTTAGCTTCGTGCTAATCCCTTAATTTTAATTCCTACAGGT